>CM077247.1:22663086-23378086 GCA_039654775.1 Spinibarbus caldwelli | reverse complement strand
TGCTGATGAACTTTTATCATAGTTTATAGTTATATGGTAACGAAAGTGTTCAACGTTCAACCCGTTCTTTTTCATCAGTATTATTTGTGATTTAAATTTTGTGAACAGGAATTCCTTTTTTTGCTTTCACTTTCACTTTCAAATTCGCAATCTTGGTGTCACGCTTTACAAGAAAAGATAATTGTCTGTTTTGCTTATATCTATACACCTTTCACGTTTTAAGACTAAAACAAAAGATGGATTCATTGTTATTCTTAATTAAAAAGCACAACAACAATAAAACAGTACGTTACAATGACAAACTAGCTTACATAACATTTATTAACAAAAACTAATAAGACGAGGCATGGCACAGGACACATCACATGCTGTATTATATACGACTAATAAATTACAGAATGTTTAGCAAACACTGAGGAATCAAATAATAATAATATTAAAAAATTAAGGAAAGCCTCCATAGCGTAACGTGAGGTAAACAGCAAAGATAACAAGCTTTTCAAAATGAAAACAAAAAGAAAAGTACAACTAAACTGTCTGTCGCTGACAGGACTTGCATGTTTTTTTTTCCTACAAGAATACCAACATGTTCACCTTTTCTGGTTTAAGAAGCAGTCTTTTACTTTAGCTTGAAAACCAAATCCTCCGTTGCGCTCCTTCCGCGGCGCACCTTTGCGCTCGTGCTGACGCAGCGAGTATAAACCAGGCTCTACGCATGAAACGCTTGCGCTGAATGCGCCTCTCTTCAAGTGATCAGTGAAATCTGACTCCTGCTACAATGTGCCGCGGCTCTGCAGCGCACTGTATGAAGCAGATGCTTTGGAGCAGCGCAGACCATGCACTCGCACAAGTTGCAACACACCGAAATTAGCACAACAGAACGGAAACAAGCCACAACAAAAACAAGCCGCAACACAACATATTTGCACAACACAACAGAAACAAGCCACAACTTAACAGAAACAAGTCACAACACAACGAATTAGCACAACACAACAGAAACAAGCCACAATTTAACGGAAACAAGCTGCAACACAGCAAAATTAGCACAACACAATGGAAACAAGCCACAACTTAACGAAATTAGCACAACACAACGGAAACAAGCCACAACTTAACGGAAACAAGTCACAACACAACGAATTAGCACAAAACAACAGAAACAAGCCACAATTTAACGGAAACAAGCTGCAACACAACGAAATTAGCACAACACAATGGAAACAAGCCACAACTTAACAAAATTAGCACAACACAACGGAAACAAGCCACAACTTAACGGAAACAAGTTGCAACACAACAGAAACAGGCCACAACTCAATGGAAACAAGTCACAACACAGTGAAATTAACACAACACAATGAAATTAGTCCTGTGCGTTCTGTTGAGGCTATTTCATTGTGTTGTGCACTACTGGGCCATTGTAATCCAAGATGTAGATGAATTTGTTTCTTCATAAGATTTGGAGAAATGTAGCATTACATCGCTTGCTCTCTTCAGTGGATCCTCTGTAGTGAATGGGTGCCGTCAGAATGAGAGTCCAAACAGCTGATAAATAATCCACAAGTAATCCACACCACTCCAGTCCATCAGTTAACATCTTGTGAAGTGAAAAGCTGAATGTTTATAAGAAACAAATTCATCAAGACATTTAAAACTTTGAACAGTTGCTTTCTGCTAAAATACGAGTCCATAATAATGCTTCCTCCAATGAAAAAGTCATCTTGTCTTAATAAGAAGAGAAATATGAAAAGATCAAGCACTGTTTACAATTTATTCCTTTAATTGTCTCGTACATTCTATTATTATTACACTTTTTATTTGCACTTGTAGTTCTGACCCAAATCCTCTTTTAAGTGGGCAATATTGTGCACGGATCTGCACTTCAAATTTCCACCAGAGATGGTAGACCTTCTGAGTACTTTTGGGACACTCAATTCAACATTCGAATATTATTTTGGAAAGATAGTTTGCAAATTTAGATGCACCGTAAATTCTTCAGGATTCTAGAAGCTGCAGTGAGAGCATTAGTTCTGACTGCACAAGAGCCCTTTGTCTGATATAAGCAGGATGTCTGTGCAGCTTAACCGTACGGCAGGGACTGCCAGAGATCAGTCGCTCTTTCTCTGTTCTGGTTCTCTCCGTACTGGGGGATTCAAGATTTCTGCTCGCACGAAAATCCTTGTGATTTTCGGACTGGATGTGCAGTGAGACTGGTGAGGTTCTGGGGTGACACAGAGAAATACTGGGTCAACTGGATATAGACTGATTACAAGCTGACATTTCAGAGTTCATGTGCAGCATGCGGAGTTTATGAAATCAGTCTTTCTGTGCAGAAAACAGCCCGGAGAACACTTGTGGGACATTCACATTGCAGCAGGGAGAAGCGTTTGTTATCCTAATAAGACTCTTTGTGGTTCAGACTCTGTTAAAAATGGGACATTGTTGATTATTTTACCACTTGGGGTAAGACGTTAAAGAAAAAAACTAAAAGAGGAAAGAAGTTATATAACAGAAGCTTGGGCTGTGTAGAATCATATAGTAATATATAACCATACTATTACCATGTTGCATCAGTTCTGTGGATTTATTTATTTATTCATCTACATTAAGTTAGAAAATATCCCTTTGACTTAAAATAGAATGCTCAAAATTGAACACACAATTTATGTTAAAATATTACTTTGGCCTAAATTGTCAGGTATGGAGTTCTAGGCTATTTTAAATTTGAAAAAATATCCTTTGACTTGAAATGTCAGAGGTTGAACATTCTAAATTTGAAATACTCTGTTTGACTTACAGTGGGGAAAAAAAGTATTTAGTCAGCCACCAATTGTGCAAGTTCTCCCACTTAAAAAGATGAGAGAGGCCTGTAATTTTCATCATAGGTATACCTCAACTATGAGAGACAAAATGAGAAAAAAAAATCCAGAAAATCACATTGTAGGATTTTTAAAGAATTTATTTGTAAATTATGGTGGAAAATAAGTATTTGGTCAATAACAAAATTTCATCTCAATACTTTGTTATATACCCTTTGTTGGCAATAGCTATGTTTCCATCCAAAGATTCGAATTTAAATTATGCGCAAAACTGGAATATCGCATAAAACATATGCGAATAAAGCACCGTTTCCATCCAGCGAGTCAAAGAGAACAAAATCGTCACTTCCTGGTAAACCGTGGCACTAAATATCACTAAGAATATAGGAGAAGCCATTGAATATAATAATTTTCATATATAATATAAATTACTTCCGCCTCAGAGAGAGCAGACGTAACACAATAAATGCTATCACTGTGTTCTGATGCCAGATGTTTGGGAACACAGTCGTGTAAGACAATTATACAGAAATACTTTGATGACAGACTTTGCTCAGGCTTTTCAGAGTGACTACAATAACTTATAGACGCTGTGAACGAGATCAGTCAGCTGGTTAGTCAAGTTATCCCGTCTCATAGCGCAAAGTCACATGACTTTTTTGATGCGCATAGAGGAATTTATTCGGTAAACGTGTTTCCATCGTAGTTTATGCGCATTTTTTCTTATCGGATAAAAAGTTTATCCTACTCAGTTGTGCGCATAATTTTTTTATGCGCATTTTCAGAATTTATGCGCATCTTGGTGTTTCCATCCAGCGAATTTTTTATGCGATAGTCCAAAATGCGCATTAAAATAGGTGGATGGAAACATAGCTAATGACAGAGGGCAAACGTTTTCTGTAAGTCTTCACAAGGATTTCACACACTGTTGCTGGTATTTTGGCCCATTCCTCCATGCAGATCTCCTCTAGAGAAGTAATGTTTTGGGGCTGTCGCTGGGCAACACAGACTTTCAACTCCCTCCAAAGATTTTCGAAGGAGTTGAGATCTGGAGACTGGCTAGGCCACTCCAGGACCTTGAAATGCTTCTTACGAAGCCACTCCTTCGTTGCCCGGGCGGTGTGTTTGGGATCATTGTCATGCTGAAAGACCCAGCCACGTTTCATCTTCAATGCCCTTGCTGATGGAAGGAGATTTTCACTCAAAATCTCACGATACATGGCCCCATTCATTCTTTCGTTTACACGGATCAGTCGTCCTGGTCCCTTTGCAGAAAAACAGCCCCAAAGCATGATGTTTCCACCCTCATGCTTCACAGTAGGTATGGTGTTCTTTGGATGCAACTCAGCATTCTTTCTCCTCCAAACATGACAAGTTGAGTTTTTACCAAAAAGTTCTATTTTGGTTTCATCTGACCATATGACATTCTCCCAATCCTCTTCTGGATCATCCAAATGCTCTCTAGCAAACTTCAGTCGGGCCCGGACATGTACTGGCTTAAGCAGGGGGACACGTCTGGCACTGCAGGATTTGAGTCCCTGGCGGCCCAGTGTGTTACTGATGGTAGCCTTGTTACTTTGGTCCCAGCTCTCTGCAGGTCATTCACTAGGTCCCCCCGTGTGGTTCTGGGATTTTTGCTCACAGTTCTTGTGATCATTTTGACCCCACGGGGTGAGATCCTGCGTGGAGCCCCAGATCGAGGGAGATTATCAGTGGTCTTGTATGTCTTCCATTTTCTAATAATTGCTCCCACAGTTGATTTCTTCACACCAAGCTGCTTACCTATTGCAGATTCAGTCTTCCCAGCCTGGTGCAGGTCTACAATTTTGTTTCTGGTGTCCTTTGACAGCTCTTTGGTCTTGGCCATGGTGGAGTTTGGAGTTGGACTGTTTGAGGTTGTTGGACAGGTGCCTTTTATACTGATATCGAGTTCAAACAGATACCATTAATACAGGTAACGAGTGGAGGACAGAGGAGCCTCTTAAAGAAGTTGTTACAGGTCTGTGAGAGCCAGAAATCTTGCTTGTTTGTAGGTGACCAAATACTTATTTTACAGAGGAATTTACCAATAAATTCTTTAAAAATCCTACAATGTGATTTTCTGGATTTTTTTTTCTCATTTTGTCTCTCATAGTTGAGGTATACCTATGATGAAAATTACAGGCCTCTCTCATCTTTTTAAGTGGGAGAACTTGCACAATTGGTGGCTGACTAAATACTTTTTTGCCCCACTGTAAATTGTCTGTGAGATTTTGTACATTCTATTTGTCTATTTGTCTGTACATTCTATTTGTCTATTTGTCTGTACATTCTATTTGTCTATTTGTCTTATAAGTCTGAAAACTTAAAACTTAAAACAGAATGTTCAAACTCTGACAATTTAAGTCAAAAGGATATTTTCAAAATTAAAATGCAATGTTCAAACTTAAAGTGACAATTTACTGTAAGTCAAAGGGAGATTTTCAAACTTAGGGCCAGTTTTACTAAACAGGGCAAATTAGCGCGAGAGCGCAAATCCAAAACAGCGCCAATGGGTGTGTAAATTTCTGCGGGTGATTTACTAACAACGCGCAAATGAAAGAACACAGACACATCTGATTTACATATCGACCAATGCAATATACCAAGCGCAGCGCAAATTATCGTAGTTGCATATAAAGAATAAAGAAATAAAGCAGCCACAGTACATTGAATAGAACCGGAGGCCAAAAAATTAAGTTTTGATAGACCTGGTGTTGCGTGACTCGTAGTTTAGGGTTCCAAGATGCCTTTTCTTTCCTGAAGCAAATTAAAAATAACATGGCTTGGCAAACTGTATGTTCAGATAATGTGTTCTTCTGGTATTTCAAATAAATTAATACGTGTGGAAAAAATCCTATCCCTTCTACCACGCGCTCTCTGTTCTCTGAGGTGCCTCCTCCTAGCAACAATAAGTGCAGCCATTTCAAGTGCGAAATAGTTTAAGACATGCTTTTTCTGGGCGTTAAATAATGGCACAAATACCAGTAATTTGACGAACGCATACGTTAGTAAATTGCGTTGCGTGATTCATTTGAATACTCTCCTCCCATAAATTTTGCGTCTGAAAGGGAAACTCCTACAAATGCATAATCAATAAGGTCAGGCGCAAAAATAACTGTCCACGCTTTTTCAGCGCTAATTCGTCACTGCGTGTCTTTAGTAAATCCTGACAGTACTATTTAAACGCCAAAAGACGGTTTGTGCTGGCACAAGCTGTTAGTAAAACTGGTCCTTAGAGTTTAGAATTTGAACATTGCATTTTAAGTTCAAAAATGTCTGTTTAATTTTGGACGTTCTGTTTAAAGTGTAAAAAAAAAACTCAATTGACTTTTGACTTTGATGTCTTCATAGTATTTGCATACTAAATTATGATTAGTCTTTTGCATATATTTAACCATTTATATTAACCAAATTCACTGTAATTTGTGCAAAATGAGAGATTGTGTCCTATCATTGTGATGTAGGATAATGAAACAAGAGAGCAGATTTATCAGTCCATTTTGTGTTAAATTGTCTTTTCCACCTTTGAAGTTTGCTATTATCTTATCGCCACAAACACTTTGTCACTGTGCACCAGTCAGAGAGTATTTGCATATTCCTGATGTTTTGCTGCAGGATTATTAGAAAAGAAATGTGACTCAATGGATTGTGAAACCTTTTGTGAATTAATCTGATTACCAATTAAATGTAATTTAAATGTGTTTTACACCCGGTCTGCACAGCGAGTGAACGACGCACCGCAGCACATCAACTCCAGTACGCTCCCATTATAATCAAGGAAACTGTCCATGCTCACACTGCATTATAATCAACACGCTCACCTGCAGTGTACACTTCTTCATTCATTATAACGAAGCGTTGTGATTTTGTCGCATACTTGCCCTGCCTGGTTCTAAAACACCTGATGAACTTCAGTTGCCTGTCAGAATTGGGCACAACCTCTCTTTACCCTCTCTTTCTGCTGCTTATGCTGCTTGTACGGCCCGTCTGTAGTCTGTCTGACACTTTCGAAGAACGCCTGCCTTTGAATTTTCTACTGGTCAAGGTCTTATTCTTTTTCTTTTCTTTCTGCTTTTATGACCTCTTTCTCGCTCTCTTGCTGTAGTGTCTGTAACACTGTAAGAGTGAATTGGTCATTATCTCTGCTGCTCCCCGAGGCCACAGATGCAGACCTGTGCGTGTTTTGCAGAATCTTTAATAATTCACAAAGTGGGCGCTTCTGCTCTCCTGGGCTGCTTCATTTCATATTTTTTTTTGGTAATAATAGCCTGTCATTGGTTGGATGATATACTCACAGTGATTTTGCTGATGATTTAGAATCAAGCAACATTGTGAATCACAATGATTTGAATGTGGTTTAATTGTTTTCCAAAGAGCATGGTATTAGATTAGAAAAACAGATGTTATTAGCAGGGTTATAGTTAACTAAAACTAAAACTGAAACTAAAATTAAAACCATAAAAATTTCAACTAAATTTCTCATTTTATTTTACTTATACTTAGACTGAAATAAAAACTATAGACATATTTACAAAAAAAAACAAAAAAAACTAAAAATGACAAAATAATGCAACAATTACTCAAATTTATTTACATTTTTACTGAAATTAAAAGGAAAAAAAAAATCTAATAAAAACTATAATAGTATAAATATTTTCACTTTGTTGCTATTTATTGTTCTGTTAGTGCATGTCAGTGTAAATGGCTATTTATTAGTTAAAAAAGCTGTAAATTAATTTTAGCTAGATTTTTTACTGTACTTTTACTTCTTACATTAAACATTTGAGTCTGTTTGGATCCTCTGATTGGGAAAACCAGCAATAGCTTTCTTTTAGGCTATTTCAAATCAAATTCATAAATATTTTTTAAAACTATTGTCAAAATATTGTCACATTTAAATCTGTTTGGCTATAATGGCTGTTTGGTAAGACTTACAGATCCTCTTATTGGGAAAACAGGCAATATTTCTCTTTTAAGCCATTTCATTATATATATATATATATATATATATATATATATATATATATATATATATATATATAAACTTAAAAATATTATCACAGTTGAATATATTTTTGGCTATAATGGCTGTTTAGTCAAACATATAAATCTTCTGATTGGGAAAAACCCTGTAATAATCTCTATTTTAAGCCATTTCAGATCAAATACATAAATATTTTAATAAAATATTGTCAAAAGGATGAAAAAATCAAAGCATCATTTTGTTTTAGCTATATTTATCACCCTGTCTCAGTTAATGTGTGTTTTATGCGTAACATGCTTGTATGTAGTTTTGCTGGTGGCAGGTAAACGGCCTCATGGGAGCAGCTGCTGTTTGTGGAAACGACTCCTCTGGGAGCAGTAAGGCCTGTTTTGGATATCAAATCCTTGAGGAATATCACGAGCATGTTTGGCACAGTTGCTGTTGGATTTCATGTTGTCATAGCACGGCTTCTGAACCCTGGGCGGCTCTCGGAGGATCTGAACCAACAAGAACTACAAGAGCATCACTCTTAAGTCCCTGTGTGCTTTTTGATGGCCTGACATTTCCCCTGATCTTCATGCAGGCCAAGTGAAAGGGCCAGGTTAGTGTCGATGATGAGGGGATGTTTTCCATTGGGTGTTTGTACACTAGAGCTGTTGCTCTGCTTGTTTTGGTGTGAAGGCTGTTTTCTCAACTCAGATAAACTGAACTCGGACTAAAGGACTGAGTCTGCATGAAAATGAGGGTTTGGGGTTTTCGGTTACTGTGTGTGCTCAAACAGTTTACAGTTTGTATACAATGCAGCCTAAGTTTCTCATTGCTTCTGTCTTTGAAGACTGGGGTTGTGGGAGGAAATTCGAAAATTATTTTGTCACAAAAAACATGATGCAGCAAATGCGGATGGAAAAAAAAAAAAAAAAAAAAAAAAAAAATATATATATATATGTGTGTGTGTGTGTGTGTGTGTGTGTGTGTGTGTGTGTGAAAGCTGCTCTGAGAGTCACTATGATTATTACACCATTTTATGTAAAAAAAATAAAATAAAAAAAAACCTTTGTCAGATACACAAAGCAACGCAAAATAAATTCGAAATTAAAATGAAATAAAATAAATAAATTTATATATTTAAATAAATAAATAAAATTTAAATAGAAATATAAATATTTTTATTGATTACCACTGTTTTTGTTATAAATTTGCATTAAATCATAAATCCAAAAGTTAAATGGACAACACAGATTTTCTGAAAAAATAAAACATTTAATAGGGTGCTATTATTGTAAAAATTGTAAGAAATTATGAATTTCTTGAAGTTTTATTAATTCAATTGATTAGACATGCTGTTTGTTTAAAATGCAATTAAATCATCAAACAGAATAAAAAATTGAAAAAAAACAAAACAAAACAGAATTAAAAAAAAATATCATAGGGTTTAAAAAAACTAAAATTCATTCAGTTTGTGTATACAGTGACATGCGAAAGTTTTGGGGAATCCCTTGCAGAATCTGTGAAAATGTGGATAATTTTTAACAAAATAAGAGAGATCATACAAAATGCATGTTAGTTTTTATTTAGTACTGTCCTGAGTAAGATATTTTACATAAAAGATGTTTACATATAGTCCACAAGACAAAAAAAAAAAAATAGCTGAAATTATTAAAATAACCCCCTTCAAAAGTTTGGGAACCCTTGGTTCTTAATACTGTGTGTGGTTACCTGGATGATCTATGACTTTTTTTTTTTTTTTTTTTTTCATGAGTCCCTTGTTTGTTCTGAACAGTTAAACTGAGCACTGTTCCATGTCCTGCAGATTCTTCAGTTTTCCAGCATATTTTGCATATTTGAACCCTTTCCAGCAGTGACTATGATTTTGAGATCCATCTTTTCACAATGAGGACAATTGAGGTACTCAAACACAACAATTAAAAACGGTTCAAACATTCATTGATGCTCCAGAAGGAAATACGATGCATTAAGAGCCGGGGGGTGAAATTTTTTTGAATTTGAAGATCAAGGTAAATTGTACTTAATTTGTCTTCCAGGAAACATGCAAGTATCTTCTGTTGCTTCTGAAGGGCAGTACTAAATGGAAAAAAAAAAAAGAAGATATTTCAACAAAATAAGAAAAATTTGGACATCATCCTGTTCTACAGAAGAATGAAGATACTTTCACTAAATAAAAAATAACATGCATTTTGTATGGTCTCTCTTATTTTGTTAAAATTATTCACATTTTCACAGATTCTGCAAGGGGTTCCCAAACTTTTGCATGCCACTGTATATAGATGTTGTAATAAATTGTTGTTAAATTGTCTAAGTTTCATGTTTTTAATTAATTAGGCATGCTTTTTGACATGATTTTTGATTACTAAAATTTAATTTAGCCATTGAAATGGAATCCAGAAAAATTTAAATGGAATTAATGGAAAAATAAAACAGAATTAGGGGTATTCTCAGGGGAATGCATTTAAAATAAGTATGATTAAACCCTTTAAGTGACTAAAACATGAGTAAAAAAGTGATTCCAACATAGTGATTCAGTAACACTGCAGGGGTCGAATGTATATGTATATGTATATATATATATATATATATATATATATATATATATATATATATATATATATATATATATGTATATATGTATGTATTCATCAAGAATAACATGCATAATAAAATGTAATACAATATTTGAGGAAAAACGGGCTTCCCAGCCAATTTGGAGTTCGTTTTCACACTTTGTTGAGTTTTGGGTTCCAACAACAAGAATATTCACAAGCACATGATCAAATACAATATGTATAGCTTAATGTTGTTCTTGACATTGTAAGAAACTGACACCACACATCTTACCGTAAAAAAAAAAAAAAAAAAAAAAATCAATATTTTTGTGACTGCTGCTGAAAATTTATTCATATCAAAGTCTTTGCTCAAGAGGTTGAATCCATCTATTTATTCGGCAATTACTTACTGACACACTATATAACAAGGTTGTATACATTATTATTTGGACATGTAACATGTATTGCATTCTAAATGAGGTCTCTTTCATCTTAATTTAAATTATATATATGCTTTTGTTCAGTGTTAGATCATGTTAGTTCTTAATGGTGCTACATCATTTTATTTTAATACTACAAATGAATTAGTATATATAAACATTTACATAGGAAATTAAAATAAAATGCTTTGTTCTGTATTGTACTGTTAACTATTGTTTAGCCTTATTGCAGTATAGAAATGAAACAGTATGAAAATTTCATATCACGATTATAGTGACCAAAATGATCACGGTTATCAGTATTGTTCAAATGTACTGGAGATGTCTAAAACGTATACCTGTAGTGTCAATTTAAAGACACTTGGCAGCTTGTTGTCCTTAAGTCAGAAAAATAGCTACAAGGGCTTGAATTTACAGTTATTAGAAATATTATTTACATTAAATACCTTTGACAAAAAAATAAATAAATATATATATATATATATATATATATATAAAAAATTAGCCTTGTTGCTGTCTAGAAACACAATGCAGGTAAAGCCACGAATCTGACCATGTTCTTTTTCAAATTTGAGGATAACTCTATAACTCTTAAGTTTCATGAAATATTTTTTAGACCATGCCATGTGATTTTGTTTAGAGTTGACTCTAAAATGCTAATAGTTAGTCAGATTATCTAAGCATCCATGCAGTTTATTGTCTTGTGCTGCCCAAACTGCTTTGTCTCCATGCACACATTCACACTTCTCCCCGATAGGAGACTTTTAGATGTCTTTAATCATGATGCTAATGTCTTTTATTTATTGGCCATTGTTTATTGAAAACTTTCTGCTCACACTGTTTGATCCTACATTTCTTTGATCAAACTTCATTTCATCTCTAACATTTTTATCAAATGTATTCCTTTTAAAACAAACAAACAAACAAACAAACAAACAAACAAAACATTCTTATGGTCTCAAGTCGATTATCTTTCCTGAAGTATTCATAAAATATAGGCTAATTGTTCCTATTTGCATAAGGGCTAGCATGTTTAGTCATAAACACAAGACAGTTTAAGAGATTAATACTGTTTTTTATTTATTTATTTTTTTACTAAAAACTCGTTTTAAAATGCCACTGAGTGTTTGAAACAACTTATGCAGTCTGATGAGGCTTCTTATTAGTGAGACAAGCAATACATTATTTTCGTACGTGATAACGGCTATGTCTATTAGCATTGCATTATAAATATATACTATTCTTAAAAAATAGCCGAGATGGCTTGAATAGCACAGATTAACAATATATTGTTGCAATCGTGTGTTTATTGTCTCCATGTTTCATCGGTGAAAACGTTTAGATCTGCTTTATATTCATTTATATTTAGTGATGCGTATGGAATTTGCTGGAACGTCATAAAACGTCTATGAGTTATGAGTCTGCGCCCTCTGGCTTCGAGGGTGAATTATACCCTGTATTACAGCAAAAATCAAATTCAGTTTTAATAATAATTAAAATGCAAAACAGTAAAACTAACCGTCGAAATTTAATCGTGAAATCGGTAATAGTTTCATTCCTTATTGCAGTGTTACTGAGAATTATACGATGCTTCCACACAGACAACATTAGAATTTTATGCACTTACCACACTATTCCACTATTTTCAGCCAAACAGTTTTAGCACACCGGGTCTATGTGACGTGAGGATCTTTATCTTACTTTCATTTTAAATAAAATGCTACAGTTTTTCTACATTTCAATGATGATTCTGAAAGAAAACGCGCTTGGAACCTAATGTTGCTATAGTAACGAACGCAACTTCCATCCGAGAAACTGCACGCTTTTATTTTAGCAAAAAGTTTGCTTTGTAAAGTAGGTTCAACAGCATTAAGTTAAATAGCGCAAATTGTATTATCAACTGAACTGTGCACATTTGTTTTAGACACTTACTGTTGTAGGCTACGTTATGCTCTTGCGCCGTCTATGCAATAAATGCACGTCCTTGAATGAGCGGTGCTTTGTAACGTCTGGTAATTTCAATGATGCGACCCATTTCAGGGGTGCCCAAAATTACAATTTTAAATCAGTCAGGGCTATACACAAGTACCTTCATATTTACAAGTAAAGCTTATTAAGATGTGGTACACAGGTTGAATTTCAAATGACTTAACGCTAACGTAAATCAGCGATGAGTGACAGGACAGGGGCACTTCAGGAGCCAATCAGATTTCAGCTGGGGCCAGTGCCCCTCTGGCCCCACCCCTAGATCTGCCAGTGGTCGAAGCAATCAAAGCAAGTATGGAACGTTACTAGAGGACAGGTAGACTGGAACCGTCTGCTGTCGTCTCCACTGATAGACCTATATTGTCCCAGCACCACAGGTGTCATGAATGGTGGGCTGAATCCACTGCTCTAATGACAGCATTCACTGGACGCTCAGAGTCACTGTTATTGATTACTATCAATCTCATCCAGAGCAGATGATGAAAAGAATCTCACTGATTGGAACCCAGTGTGTCAGCCTGACGCAATTTACATAGTGCAGTTTAAGACAAGAGTTGTAGCTCATGTAAACTGAAGACATAGCCATATTAATATATAATCACAAAATTTTGGCCAAATTGTGTTTTATAAATCATGTAGCCCTAAGTGGAGGACTGCAGTATTTTCAGTGAGCGACATGGACGTAATGCATTTTATTGATGGAATAAGGGCACTGTTAGCTGTATTTTACTCATGTTTTATCTTTTTTACAACTGGCAAACATTTTACATTTGCAGAAGGCTAATTGTACCAGCAGCAACAAACAGGCTTATTGCATTAATATTGATCATTTTGTGCTCTGGGTTGTTGTGTAGCAACAAAATGGAAGTAAAACAACCACATTTCTTAGCAAATAGTTGATATAATGGACAAATGACTTGTAAATAAGATTGAAGATTGGCAATTTTGAAATGATTGGTGTGCATGTAAACCAGGGTTGTTATAGTTAATTACAGCTAAAATCATAAAATGAAGCATTTTTGTTTCTTTACAAAATAAACGTTAGCAGACAGAAAATATAAAAATGTATTTTTTATTTTAGCTAGTTTAACTTAAAATTAAAACTAAAACCGAATTAAATTAATTATATATTATTTTATTATTTATATATTATTATTTGTTTAATTATATATTATTTTTAAAAAGCTAAACAAATAAAAATTACAAAACATACAACAAATTTACTAAAACTAAAATTAAAACGAAACAGGAAATGTATAAATAAAAACTAATTTAAGCTATTGCTAAAATAACACTGGCCACTGAGTGCAAATGTTTTTCATGTTCCAGATCTGCTGTAATGAGGCTGTGCAGCTCGTTTATATGTTTAGAAACAGTATTTTCCTCAAACGCTGTCACAAATGTTTTCACACTGAGTAATCTTGTAGTTCTGAACATGTTGGATTATGGTTGCAAAATCAGCTGCTATTCATAATCAAACACAAGTCTGTATGTCAACACACACACACACACACACACACATATACATACTAAAGACCAGTGGTGGAAAGAGTACTGAAAAAATATACTCAAGTAAAAGTACCATTACCTTCCAAAAAATGTAGTGTGAGTAGAGTAAAAGTACAGTACTTGTCCAAAAAACTACTTGAGTAAGAGTAAAAGAGTAGCCTATTTAAAAGTACTCATGAGTATTGAGTAGTGAGTACTGAGCTGTGGATTCTACACCCTCATAATAAACGCTGTACACCGCAATTTATACATTTAAAAAACGTTGTACATTCTGTAATTCACATTATCTTGTTTGTCATAAAGAATGAAGAATATTTATCATCCAGCAGTTTTAAGTTTGACTGCCAACTCTTTAAAATACATCAAAACAGTACGGAAACAGTATTCAGTTGAAGAAAAGATGAAAGTTATTCTCAGTACAATCTTCCCCATTTAAATCATAAAGTTTGAAAAATAGATTTAAAATCATGTGTAAGGCCACTGAGACAGCATGCTGTTCTTGCACATAAAATATTAATGTTTAGAACAGTGCAAATACAAGCAGCCGTCGCTAGTGGGGTGAAAGGTGGTGACGATTATAGGGGCCCACGACTGAAGGGGGGCCCCCGGCGAGCTCAACCGACTAGTTGAGGTCAGCCTATAAAGACGCTCAGGACAGTTGACGGGCCCTGCTACGCATCGTCACGAAATTGAAAGCTTATCATTTGCATGTGTTTTTAAGCCTTGTCAATTTAAACATTCAAAAGAGTTTAAAGCATTCAAACACAAGACGCGGAAAAACTCAACTGAGTACTCGCGCGCCGTGTTCGGTGCGCACGCAGAGAGCCGCGTTTCATGGACAGCAACACCGAACCGAGCTCTCCTTCGCGTCCTCCTGCACCTGAACGAACATACAAATCGCAGTTTAAACATGCAAACAGAAAAAGATTTGAAAGAGCCCAATTCATCACCCGCACATGGTGTTCTGTGCGCACAGGGCGCACGCAGAGAGATGCGTCTCAAAGCGCTTGAACACCGAATTTGCCTCTTCTTGCTCTTGCACCGACAAATACATACAGAATTATGTCAAAATACCCGTCTTGGAGAGTATCCTCGAAAAAACTGTCGGTTATGTCTTAAGTGAAAGTAAGTGTGAAGAAATCGAATGTGTATCATTATAATGGATGCATTGTCTCTTAAAGTGACCGCGCCTAATTTACTAGCTGGTGTCGGTGTCCTTAATGTTAATCCAAGAAAATGAAAGAAAGAAAATCATTCACTGCTCTTGACTGAATTACTTTGTAGTTTTAACAAGAATTAATCCACAGTCAAACCAAAAAATATTCAGACACCAGATATAATTTTTGATGTTTTTTTTTTTTTTTTTTTACTAGTGGGTGCAGGACACAATTCATTTATGTAAGTGAGGATAGCAAAATGAAGTAAACTGTGACATATTATACCCAAAAAGTCTTCATACAGGGGACTACCACTAAAATTTATAAAAAATTTAGGACCAAAAATTACTCAGACACTTTGTCCTGACCATGTTTTGCTTAAGTGTTTTTTTCTTTAATTGCTAATGCAACCTTTTTACAACACAGACTGAACAAAATTAAGCATTGCTTGGTAGTTGGTCAACAAAGTATTGATAGTTGTGTAAATATTGTCATACAGTTGTCTGAATTTTTGCTTGATTGTAATCCATTACATACCTTTCTATTAAAGTTATCTGACATTATCAAGAGGAATTTGTTCTGACACACTTTAACTCTGAGTTCTTGTCATATTTTATTACCATTTTTTAAACTATAGTTTATCTATCAAATAAACTGTGATAATGTGAGAAATGTTGAAGGTGTCTGAATAAATTTTGGTTTGGCTGTATATTTAATTTTTACAGTGAAGACCATGCAGTGCTATTTTACATTTGATTATTCGGTTTCTGTACCTGAACACCTACAAACTTGAAAAAACTTAAACATTGTGTAAATAGCACAAATAAATAAATAGAATGAACATACAAATTAAACAATTTCAAACAGGGCCCACTGGTACAACCTGCACTGGGGCCCCATAAACCCCAGCTACGGCCCTGACAAGCATCATTAGAAACTCATAGTTCAGCATCACACACCATGATATGGGTTAAAATGAGAGCCCATTTATCTCCAAAAACGGTGCCAGTTTTAGCGTTTAGCAAATAAAGAAAGAAGAATAACTAAACTTGATAATTATGTTACAATTTTAACATAAATGCACATTGTTCTAGAAGGATGGCATCATGCCATACCTTTTACACATTTACTCGAATTGTTATGCTGATAATACAATTTGTAAGAAAAAATACATTAAATAGCGAAGTATTTCTGGGGAAACTTTTTCAAAAGAAAACACGTGCGCGCAAACGCACGTCTCTTTGCTGAGCCGCGGCGGTGCAGCATCTGAATGGAGCAAAAAGTGTTGAATTTGAAAATTGTTTATGCGCGAGTGCACTTGCTAAATGAAGGCGGAATGTATAAAATGGATCAAAAAAAAAAAACCTGTTTATTAACGAGCTGCAGTTTTATTACATCAGGCGCTGACACAGATGCAGTAGGCTATATTAACGCCACCGGTCATCAATAAGGTGCAGACTGGTTCTCAATTTTAGTACATTATTTCAAATCGTTTTACAGTGTTTCCAACACACTTTTTTCACAGCGCGCATCACGCACTCAAACTCATCAAAAGTCAACAAGTTCAACAAGCAACAACGACTTCTCCAAGTTACTGCTGCAGAACGCATGCGAGAGAGAGAGGCAGCGCAGATCGCGCATCTCATAAGTGAGCGGGAATTTACCGAACGTGGCACTTGCGGGACTGTACGCAATACCCGCAACTTCACACCACATTTCAGGCTGTGTAGATAGGCAAGCATATATACAAATCATTTAGTAAGCAGAAATCCAAAATTTACCTTAACATATTAGAGGAAGATGTGACTGAATTGATGCTTGAAGAATGCACTTCCAGCATCCATGAAAAACAGCAGTTGGCAGTTAAAGTTTTCTATGCACAGTTTGATTTGACGAAAGTCACGAGACCGATTAATATCTCTCTGTCCAATCACGTTGATGGATAAAAATAAAATTAAAATAAGCATGTAATGACCACAAACGGAGGAAAATAGCAGAGTAAAAGGACCGATACATCACTTAAAATCTACTCAAGTAAAAGTAAAAGTACACAATTTTTAAACTACTCAAAAAAGTACAATTACTGATAAAAACTACGTAATTACTGTAACGTGAGTATTTGTAATTTGTTACTTCACACCCCTGCTAAAGACTATCACAGCATGTCATGTATAATACAGATGGGCTTGTTGATCAAGAATCAGTTTATGCCACACCAATGTAATCACTTAAAATATTATAACATTAATTAAATTTATAATTACTCCAAACAAAAGATCATTGTAAAATTAGCATTTTCAGTTTCAGTTTTGGTCCAGTGGGTTTAGGTTTTGGAAGGAAGCCGTTCTCTGCGTTGTAGCTGGTTGCGTGGGTGAGTTATGTGGAGAAATTTAATTGCAATCCTGTTTTTTGTTTCCTCTCTGTGCTTTCAACCCAAGATATGTGTGTGTGTGCATTCAGTCTATTTACCTGAGAGTGTGCAAAGGTGCGTAGGTGATCTGCAAACCACACACACACACACACACACACACACACACATACACACACACACACACAGACAGAGTTAATTTAAGACTACTTTGATCTTACATAATGAAACTCTCACACACTTTTGTGTGTGTGCATGTGTGTGTATATGTGGGAGTATTTCTGCTGTTTGTACAGTAAACTGCATTAATTATAAGACAAAGAAGAGATGCGTTTCTCTTCCTCGCTCACACACACCCCACATATTGTGCACTTTGTTTTTCTGTAGGAGTGAAAATGCATGGAGAGGCAGATTTATTATGGACATCCCTGTGTGATGGGACAAAGTCTTGTGTTTTGAGTTGAGATTAAATATTTAAAGGTCCAGTAGTGCTTTTCTGCACACGATAACAAACACACACGCCGTGGTTTCCGTGATCCTTTGCATGGACTACAGATCATTATTTCAGGATGTGTAAGCTCTGCTCATTCAGGTTTGTTCATACAGGGAAAACAAAGCAGGAGGTTTAAAGGCATGCAGGGTAATATGACTCTGCGTGTCAATGGATCAAAAATGTCAAACGCTTTCTTAAAGCGGCAAGCTTCAATCTGATTGGCTGCTTTTACTCAATTTTGACGTTCTACCATTAACAAACCATTTTGTTTGTTAATTTGAAGCTTGTTCGGTTTGTGACATCAGGTTAGACGTGTTTTAAAGGTCTACAGTAAGTCAAGTGTTTGTTTTCTGTTTCTCACATCTCGTTTCGTAATGGATTTTATATACTGCAGGATAGGGCTGGACGATTAATCGTAAGTAATCGAAACGGAAATTCAGAACCTCTAACCGACGTAATTTTCCCATGTCAGTTATTTCAGTTTTTTAATTTTTTTTAATACTTTCCCATTAAAAACATACTACCGTGTGTGTAGTCGGCACTATACGGATGTGTATGACCGGTGCACTCGCGTTTTTTGGAGCGTCTCGCACGAGTGGTGCGTTTAAGATGCCATGTCAAGTTAACACACGTAGCGTCGCTCATCAATGTCATTTCCAAAACAGTGGACCAATCAGAAGACCACGGAGGCGGGGAAAGTGTTGCGAGCTTTTGTTTACAGTAGCAGGTTGGCATGGCAACTTTTGTATTTGATGGCAATGTGGCGGAGTAGGCATTCTCTGTTGCGCTTATTTATTAAACTATTCCTGAGTGCTGCGTCTCGCATTTTAGATGCAAAGACGTGTTCTGTGTGAACGGCCAGTAAGAACCTGGAGTAAATACTTGTGCATATAGAGTGACAAGACAAGATCGCTGGGAGGAAGATCACATGCAATAGCTATCATGAGTCAGATTCACATCTATAACTATTAGGGCACAAAATAAATAAATAAATAAATAAAGTAAAAATAATTGTTCATTAATCGTAATCAAGGTGAAAGGCAGGACAATTAATTTCATACTTACAGACATTTTTTACAAACATATTTTTATTACAATGATGTTTTACAAATTTATTAAAAAACTATAAATAAGTTAATATTTTATTTTATATATTTTATATTACTAGTTAGTTTTGAAAAAAATTTCTTCTGCTCACCAAGGCTGAATTCATAAAAAATACAGTAAAAACAGTAATATTGTCACATTTTGCTGCCAGAAGGAACGAAGGAGCTGTGGATAAACGAAACAAGTCTTTAATTCAATCCAACACACAGGGTAAATCCACACTAAGAACGAGGAATGACACACGAACATCACTGGTAGACCTGACAAACACTAACTGAACGGACTGGGGCTTATAAACACAGGATAACGAGGGACAGACAGGTGCTAATCCACTAATAATCAAACTAAACGAGGACAGGAACGTGACAAAATGAGGAACACTGAACAGAAACAGGTCCAAAAGTCTGACAAATATTGTGAAATATTATTACAGTTTATAAAAGCTGTTTTCTATGTGAATATATTGTCAAATGTAATTTATTACTGTGATTCAAAGCTATTTTTCAAAGCAGCAAAACAGTTGTGCTGCTTCATAGTTTTGTGGAAACTGTGATACATTTTATTTTTCAGGATTTTTTGATTAATAGAATGTTCAAAAGAACAGCACTTATTTGAAGTAGAAACCTTTTGAACCATTATTAATGTCTTTACTGTCACTTTTTTGAATCTTTGATGAATAAAAGTATTTATTTGTTATTATTTTTATTTTTTTATCCTCCTGAGCCCACTGTATTTGCTGAAAATATTTATTTGTTTATTTATTTAGTTCCGAAAACATACAGTAAAATAAAATAAGATTTAGTGTTTAGTGTTTAGCGATCATGAGTCAGATTCACATCTATAACTATGAGGGCAAAAATAAATAAATGAATAAATAAATAAATAATAATAAAAAAATATATAATTAATTGTTCATTAATCGTAATTGAGGTAAAACATTCAATTAATCAAGATTTTGATTTTAGGTAATATCGTCCAGCCCTACTGCAGGACAATTAATTTCATATTACAAACATATTTTTTACAAACATATTTTTTATTACAATCATATTTTACAAATTTATTTAAAAAAACAAAAACAAACTATTAATTAATAAATAAATATTTTATTTTATATATTTTATATTACTAGTTAGTTTTGAAAAAAAGTCTCTTCTGCTCACCAAGGCTGAATTCATTTGGTAAAAAATACAGTAAAAACAGTAATATTGTGAAATATTATTACGGTTTATAAAAGCTGTTTTCTATGTGAATATATTCTAAAATGTGATTTATTCCTGTGATGCAAAGCTAATTTTTCAGCAGAACAGTTGTGCTTCTTTGTGGTTTTGTGGAAACTGTGATACATTTTATTTTTCAGGATTTTTAATTAATAGAATGTTCAAAAGAACAGCTTTTATTTGAAGTAGAAATCTTTTGAAACATTATTAAAGTCTTTACTGTCACTTTTAATCAATTTAATGAATCTTTGATGAATAAAAAGTATTTAGGTATTTATTTTTTAATCCTATTGACCCCAGTGTATTTGTTGATAACATTTATTTATTTATTTACTTCCGAAATCATACAGTACAACAAAATAAGATTTAGTGTTTCGTGTTTCAGCTGAATTATGTTGCTAGCAGTGTTATTTAAAAAGACAAATTCAGTCTCAACTGAACTCAAATTCAGTTTTCAGCTGCCAAATGTGAGTATTTCTGGTAACACTGACGCAATCCTGAATGAGCTCACTGTTATTTACGAGAGTAATTTCCTCAGAGCTGATAAATGAGGATTTGGCTAATGCGGCTCTCAGAGTTCATGTTGACCTCTAAAGTTCTCCACATGTCCAGCTTCATTTGATCATCTGCTGATTTCTGTGAGCTCTTCTCAAACTGCCACTGTTTCTGCGATGGAGGATGCTTTATGTACCCAAAACACACACACACAGGCCCTCTCTGTGGAGCAGGACTCAGGTGACCGTGTGTGTGTGTTTGTGAATTCTCTCTGATGCTTTTCCCGGATGTAAAAAGCTTGTAGAACAAAATAAGCGTTAACTTCATTAGAGACCATAATCACCCAAACTAATAAATATTCACATAATCCTCGATCACAAGCCATAAATATTCATATTATTACCTTACCACACTCATGATGTATTACACCATTATAGAAAGTCTTCACTCCGTCCAGATTTTCATCCATCAATCACCTTTATTCAGCTCTCAGAGAGTATCGTCATCATCATTTTTGAGACTTTTATACAGCATTTTAGTGCTGTAATATATCACACTTACTCAGCGCGCTCCACACACACACACACACACACACCGACCGACTGAAAGAGGCTTTATTAATCTCTCAGATCAAAATAAATTCCTGTCACACTAAGCGTTCTGTTGCCATGGAACATGAGGCTGATTGTCGTGATGTGGATGCCTGTTTGCATCAGTAGCGCATAGCATCTCTTTTTCTCACTCTGTCATTTTTACACCTCCTTTCTTCTTTTTGTGAGAGCTGAAGTGTCTGTTTTGTCTCGTAAATAACAGCAGAATTGTGTGTTTAGTTGTTGGAATTAAAAAAATACAGCTATTAAAGTTGGGAGAGAAAATGGATGTAAACAGAAAGATTTTAGGTTAAAATGTTTACACGTTTATTGGAAAAGTAGATATTTTAGGTCATGTAATTGATCAGAGTTTCTTTTCAGTTTTCCATTATTTTTAGTAGTTTTAGTAGTTCTTTTTAAGTATTTCAACATTTTTGGACATGTTTTAGTCATTATTTTCAGTTTCACATAATTTTTAGTCATGTTTTATCAGTTCTTTTCAGCATTTCTTAATTTTTAGTCATGTTTTTACAGTTCTTTTCAGTTTTCATCCAAACGATTTGTATTGTTTCTATTTATGTCAGGAAGTACACTCCACACGGCTGTATTGTTTAACTGCGTCTAGCTTGAAGTGTCTTCAGCACGTTTGTGTTTTACTTCTGAAGACTGAAGTGTTCACTGAGTGCTGTAAGAGAGTTTCAGTTTCTTGTGTGATTTTTCTTTTAGTTCTTGTGGATCAAACTGTGTTGCTAATTCAGAGCGCAGCAGCAAATCACAGCGTCTCCTTTATTGAAATATTCTCACACTGGCCTCCTTTTGATTCTTCTCTTGTGTTTAATGAAGTTTGCCTCACAATCTCTATGTAAAGTGCCACACCGCTGCGTCCGTGCCGCACAAATGGGTTGATCTGACAGAATAAAACATCCTTTAACAGCACTTCCTGTCCAATCCTGCTGGATTTGGTGCATGTAATATGACATTAACTGTATAACTGATCAGGCGTTTCAGAATAGTCTTATTTCTGTTTAGTATGTGCAGGCATTCAGTTTCTCAGTTCTGCTCATCCTGTAATCGGTTAGGGAGTGTTTTATGCAGTGGCTGAATATGCATGCGTTTGCCTAAATCTCCTTTAATTATTTCATAAATCTGAGATGTTGAAATGTAATTGACAGCCGTGGATGACATACAGGAGTCCTCTCCACTCAGCCTGATTTTATTAGAGTAACTGAATCAGCTTAATTATCATGGGAAGCACTGAGGTGGGATGTTTTTAAGCAAAGCCTGAATTAAGATTTTTTTTCACATGGTCTTTTTCAATGCGTGGTAATTTTTGTCACTGTTTTTTTATGTTTGTTAGGTCTGGCGCATATTAATTCTGACACAAAGGGAAGCTCATTTAAAAAATTATGGAAAGTATTTTACAGATGAAACTCATGAATATGATGTGTGCAAAGGCTTGTCTTATAGATTGAAGCTGTTTCGGTTTCATTCGCAGACAGGTGGCAAAGCATATATCCGATAACTACATAAAAGATTTGAGTTTATAATGTGTGATTCAGTCTCATTCTTGAATCTGAAGAGCTTCAAGTATATTTTCTTAAACAAAATAGAAAACAGTTATTTTAAGTTGCAATAATATTTCACACCTTTAGCATTTTCACTGTATTTTTAATCAAATAAATGCAGCTTTAGAGAGTCTTCTTTCAAAAACATTTAAAAAATCGGTTACACTTTATTTTAAGGTGTCCTTGTTACAGTGTAATTATACATTTAAGTACTGAGTAATATTAATTAACTACCTATATTTACTATATGATTAGGGTTAGGGTTTGGCTTAGGGTTACTTACATGTAATTATCCATAATTTATTATAATAGTAAGTAAATGTAACGTGTAACAAGGACACCTTAAAATAAAGTGTTACCAAAAAATCTTACCGACCCCAAACCTTTGAATTGTAGTAAACAATTTGTGCTGTATAATACATAATGTAAGTATTTTGTGTTAATGTTTTATGGTTATTGTAAATGGTTGTTTGCTGTGCTGCCTGCTTCCTTTGCTAAGTTATATTACTCTGAATGCATTTCCCAATCATTTATATATTGGTTTGAAACTGTAGGACAGCAATAGAGGTTGTGTAATATCCCAAAACATGTCATAATAAATCTGCATATTAAATCCCACAACTCATTAATCGATTCACAGCAGAGAGCCAGTGGGAGTTTTATAAAGTCTGACAGAAAGAAACTTCAGAAATGCCTGTAACGTCCACCAGTTGGATGCAGAAAAGACATCAAAGCTGACTGATCACCTTTAGTCATGAGACGTATGATTTAGATCATCAGTGATGTCGAAGCTGTGTTTTGTGGCTTAAGTGAATGAAAATCTGTGGTGTGGATGGAGGGAGGCTGTGTGGATGTGAAGTGCTGGATTCAGTATGTTGAGCCAGAGGACAATCAATGAGGTGAAGGACTTCAGTTCTGCTGCACCCGTGTGTGTATGTGTGTGTGTGTGAAGGCTCTAATAAGGTACGGTGCGCAGAGACCTGCACCGCTGCAGATTGTCTGCTGTGTGTATTTTCGCATGTGTCATCTTGAATGACAGGGAACAAATTACAAAAGCAGCAGTAATTTGCAAGGCTGTTTGGGGAACTTCAGGCTGGTAAAGTTTACTGCAGTAACTCGTATTTCTTCTCAGAGCAACATATCAGTTCACAATAATAACAATTCTGTTGCATTGGATATTTCTTTAAGTCTAAGTTATTTAATTTTAGAATGTTTCTGGTAGGGCTGCACGATATTGGAAAAAACTCACATTGCGATATTTTGTTTTTCTGCGATATATATTGCGATATGAAAAAAAATCACCAAATGACTTGAATAGCTCTATTTGGAGAGAAAAAAAATATTGATTTTGTAGGTGAGTAAATCAGCATAGGAAATAAACAATTGACAAGCATAGATAAATATAAGAGAACAAAGATACAAATGAAATAAACAGTGCTTTGTATTTTTAAGGCAAGTCCAACAGTATTCAGGTGCAGAAATTGAATAATAAAATGTAAAATAACACTGCATAACACAGTCTTCATTGTATAAATTAAATCTAATAAATCTGTGTTAAAGCTACAAAAGTGATTTTTCTCTGTTTTGTTGTTTGATTATGACACAGAAAGCAACAGAGATATTAAACTGCTGTTATTGTTATCCTCTTTCTTTCTCAATTGTTCACCTAAGACATAAGCAACTGTTTTTTTTTTTTTTTACAAGGATACTTGGAGACATGCATTTTGACACGGTTTCGCGCATATGTGTCGAACTACACTGGATGCGGCACGACACGACGAATCCCCGCCAGTAAACTGATATGCCTCGCTCTATTTATGACGTACTGACACAAAGTTGACACGATTGGCAACGGTCGCTTTGTCGCATCCAGTGTAGAAAGACTTTGGGGCCGTTCACATCTGCAAACGCGTGAAAAACTCCCGCCGCGCCACTTCCTCCTCCTTTCCAAAGCGCTCAGGAGCTTGCGCTTTCCTGGCGCCTGCCGTTGCTAAACATCCGTGATGTGTTCTCCTCGACGACGTGGAAGTTTCAACAAAGGATAAATGGATTTCCAGCACTGAAAATCGCTTGCAGTAGCTCTGCTACTAAATTTATTTAAAAATGGGTATCTCTGTGCATCTGTCGCGTCCGGAGTAGACACGGTGTCTGTGTGTGAGCAAAGAAAACGATCAATATAATTATAACGATCAGGCCTACTAAACATCGCACATCCTGCGATGTGACTATCGCGGATGCGCACATCGCGATATCGATGCTGAAATGATATATCGTGCAGCCCTAGTTTCTGGATTTAAAACAATCTGTATGGACAGCAACTCTGGCATGTTTTTTGTGTTTGCAGTCATGCACTTGCACTGTAATTTTTGGAATACTTCTATTCAGCAAGGATGCATTAAAAGTAACATTTATAATGTTACAATAGATTTCTATATTAAACAAATGCTGTTCTTTTTAACTTTCTATTTATCAAAGAATCCTGAAAAATAAAATGTATAATGGTTTCCATAAAAATATGAATCAGAACAAGTTTTTTCAACATTGATAATAATCAGAAATGTTTCTTGAGCAGCAAATCAGCATATTAGAATGATTTCTGAAGGATCAGGTGACACTGAAGACTGGCGTAATGATGTTGAAAATTCAGCTTTGATCACAGCAAAAAATTATATTTTTAAATATAGAAAACAGTTATTTTAAACTAATAATATTTCACAATATTTCTGTTTTACTGTATTTTTAATCATATAAAGGCAGCTTTGGTGAGCAGAGGAGTCTTCTTTCAAAAACATAAAAAAAAAAAGTTGTTAATTTAACCCTCTGGTGCTCCTTATTTGGGAGTCACACTTGTGTTCTTCTCGGACACCTACAATTTTACCCCCCCCCCCCCCCCCCCATTAAAATCAGTGTAATATTAATTCAATTATAATATTTTTTTTATTTTGTATTTTGAGAGAATTTCATAGTACTAATTAATATTTATGCAATAATTATGATAAATTTCTTCCCATTGAAAATAATACAAATTTAAAAAAAGATATTTTTATATAACTTTTCAATTAACACAGTATTTCATGTTAAAATAGAGTCAGTGCCTTTAAAATCCAATTTTTTAAAGCCAAATTAGTGCCATCTGGTGGGAGTAAAATAAAAAAAAACATCTACAAAAATTGTAGTTAATGGTTTGTTAACCCTCCGAGGGTGTTTTGGGGCCTGGAGAAGTTTTGACATGCCCTGAAATTTGTCCTTTTTTCAGTTGCTTATAAACTTATAAATGGCTAAAGTGTAATAACACTGTAATCAGCACAAACTGGGCTACAATAATATGTGAGTATCATGTATGTACGCGATTGTGTTTTTGAGAAAGCAATGTTTATGCGTGGTTAGTGAAAAACTAAAATTTTTAAGTCACTGAAATAAGGCCATAAAACACATACAGAACATTTGTTCACAAGACTTTTGAGAACGGGATCTTGTAGCCTAGAGTTTTTGCTTCAAAATGTTGTGAAAATCATCTTGTTTACTCGCTCACAGAAAACAATATATTGATTTAAATTTTCTAAGACACTTTTTCAGGTAGAAAGGGCATATGTGAGAGGGCATCAACTACCCTAAATAATGCAGTAATTCACACCTGAGAAGACAAAGGCCCGCATAATGAGCTGCATAATGAGCCATTCAGTCAGGTATGTGACTGAGAGGGAAGAGTTACAAGAAAGAATGTGAGGACAAAGAAATTTATATATTTTTTGTTTGCAGTTTATTCAGAATATATTTAGCTATCACACAAAATAACTTGAAATTCACTTGTGAGTGCAGTTAAACAGTTTATTAGGAACAATCAAAGCTGACTTTCAAAGCAGAAAAAAAGAGTTTTTAGCATCATTACTCCAGTCGCATGATCCTTCAGAAATCATTCTAATATTCTTATTTGCTGCTAAAAAACGTTTATTATTATTATGTTGAAAAGAGCTGAGAAGAATTTTTTCAGTTTTTTTTTTAGATAAATAGAAAGTTCAGAAGAACAGCATCGTTTGTAACATGATAAATGTCTTTATCATCACTTGTGTGCTAAATAAAAGTTTTAATTTTTATATATATACTGACTTCAAGCTTTTGAATGGTATAGTGTATATTGTTACACTTGGAGTAAGACTGGAGTAATGATGCTGAAAATTTAGCTTTGATCACAGGAATAAATTACATTTTAAAATACATTCAAATAGAAAGCAGTTATTTTAAATAGTAAAAATATTTCACAATATTGCTGCTTTAGCAAATATAACTTTATGTAATTTGGATCAAATAAATGCAGGCATGGTGAGCAGAAGAGAATTCTTTACAAAAACATAAAAAATCTTACTGTTCAAAAACTTTTGACTGGTAGTGTGTCATGTTGAAATATATAAATGAACATCACATACCTGGCATTTCCAAAGTGTATATTGTATATGTGCTCTGAAGGGAAAAAAAAAAAAAAAACATTTTGAAGCGACTCATGGGAGTGTGTGTCTCATTTGGTCTCAGCTATGGTCCAGGTTCCTGAGTGGGCTGCTTATTTGCTTTGGCTCTTTGCAACAGGTTCTTTTGCACTTATTGCACTTATTGCACTTATCTTTCAGAAACGACAAGCAGCCGAGATGAACTTGAATAAAGGTCTTGCTCCTTTGTTCGCGGCGCTGTTGTGGGCGTTTCCATGTCTGCACGCCTCACCTGGACGATTGTAATAACAAAAGCGAAAGCAGCTCACGGGCATGGTCAGATTAAAAATAATTAGTTCAGACGGAGAAAACTGGACATGGCGTTAGTTTCATACTGATAACTTTAACACTGAATATTTGTTTTCGATGGGATCTCGCTTCATTTAAAAGTAGACATGTCTAGCTTTCTATAGATATATTTCTCATGTTTGTATGCCGAGTATTCGCTGAGTTTTGGTTCATTTTAATGACGCGTTTCACAGAGCAGTTTGCAGAGACAGAGAATACAGAACGCGCACACTTTTTCTTTATTCTACAAAAGCACAAAGTTTTGTTCTTATTATGAGTGCATTCAAATAAAAGTAGACCCTTTACAGATTCGATTGATGTATTGCACTTATCTATACGATCAAAAGTGACAGAGTAATTTTAATTCCTTTAGGGGTTATCAGGAAGACTTGGCACAAAACGTGCCTGCTCATTTGTCGACCCCAGGGGGTTAATAGCGAGAACTGAACCTTTAAATAAAGTGTGACCGAGTTATTTAATTTAGTAATCTTTTTGGATTAAAATAAGCTGTATAGACAGCATCTCTGGCACGATTTTATTATAAATACAAGCAAAAATTATGTTTACAGTAATGCACATGATGTTTCTGAATTTGTAATTTGAGTATGTTTTACAAGAAAACACTATTCCACTTTTTCAACTTTAAAATTTCATGTTAAATTCAGTGTGGTACTTGCTGTTTTTGTGTAATTTGTGAAATTTACTAGCATTGAGTGAAAATTGTTTCACAGTAAATCCAACACCAACTTTATTTCAGTGTACAATTAAAGTCAATGGAATAAAGTATTTTAAAAGGTTTAAAGCAGAACTGTGCACTAAAATAAATGATAACTATAGCTGCACAAGCCATATTGATATTGAGCCGATGTTTATTTATTCTCTTGTTTTCAACGAAAAACACGGAAAGAAAACCATACACTCTCAAAAAAAAGGTTTCAAAGGGCGTTTTCACAGCGATGCTATAGAAGAACTATTTTTTGTTCTAAAATGAACCTTTCAGTCAACAGTTCTTAAAAGAACCTTTTCGTAGTGTGAAGAATATTTGAATAATCTAAAGAACCTTTCTTTTTCTTTCATTACGAAGAACCTTTTGTGGAATGCATGTTAAAAGTTTTGGTGAACTATTCCTTCAAGGATTTTTTGAACTATAAAATTGTCCTCTGTTATGAAGAGACAGGTGTTATGTTGTGAAATGGCTGTGTTGATGTTGACAACGTTTTCAAGTGTCGCAGTGTATTGCCTCTCTGTGAGCCTTGCTCTGTTACTGGGTAAAATACACACACACACACACACACACACACACACACAACCTATTAACATTTGCACAGCTTTGCTCCCGCTATATAAAAGAAACAGTTTCAACTGAAAGTGCCTGACATTTAAATGGAGCTTGAGGCCAATAACAGAGAGACACAGGTAGAGCTGTGTGTGTGTGTGTTTCCCCTTCGGTGATCCTGGTTAAAAAGGCCAATCTGTATGTGTGATTTCCAACTAGTTTTGTTTCGTATGTGTGAGTGGCGTTGATATGTGGCATTTATCAGTACCCATAATCCTCCACTGCGTCATGGGTGGCCTTGCGGACGCTGCGGCCATCCATCAACCTGTCCGTCAACCAGGGGTCACTATGACAACGAGCAGGGCGGGCCGGCCTGCCTTCACAAACACCACCTGTCAGCTGACTGATTGATGGATGGTAGCAGCCAATCAGAAGGTGTTTGTGAATGATTGATGTTTAATGTGTATGTTCAGTGAGAGTGTGTGTGTGTGTGTGCGCGCAATCATTTTCACAAATTATTTGACGACGTTTTTATTATTAGAAGCTCTAAAAGTGTTATTGTGTGTGTCCTGGGTGTGTTTATAAGGTGATAAGTGTTAATTAATTATGAGGTGAGATGTTGTTTTATGCAAATGTGGTAATATTTAAGTAATTCTTTAATTAATAGTTTAAAAAAATATAACTTCTTGAAATAATTTTGTCCAAATGACATAAAGAGCACTTTAGTTAGCATTCAGTCATTTTGGATTAACCCTCTGGGGTCTGAGGTGATTTTGGGGCCCTTGAGATGTTTTGACGTGCCCTGACATTTGTGCTTATTTCAGCTACTTATAACATACTATTGGCCAACATGTATTTTTTTTTTTTTGTCTTCAGCACAAACTGTGCTACAATAAAATATGAGCAAGACTGATGTATATGTTTGCATTTTTTAGAAAAAAAAAAAGATTATGCGTGGTTAGTAAGTTTTGGGGAAAAAATGTAGCTGAAATAAGGCCATAAAACACATACTGAATAGTTCTGAACAAGACTTTTGAGTAATCAGTCTTGTAGGCTAGACTATTCATGTCAAAATGATGTGAAAATCATCTTGCTTACTCCTTCACAGAAAACAATATATTGATTTAAATTTTTAAAGACATGTTTTGTGATCGAAAGCCAATATGCGAGGGAGTGGCAATGGCCTTGAATATTAAGTGATTCTCACCTGAGAGACAAAGGGCCCTCCCCTAATGGCCCATCAGTGTGACTGTGACTTTGAGGCAGGTAAGACAGAATGTGAGGAGATTGAAAAAATGGGTTTTTTAAATTATTTGTATTTTATTTACAACACAGTATAATCAAAACATACATAATGAAGGTTAAAGACACATTGTGCACACTGATCTTACCACAGAGATGTGAACAGACTTTGAGTCATTCCTGCAACAGATTCTGTCCAACAAGTGAAACAAGTAAATAATACCTGATATTTATGTGTGTTATTTAAGTGTTTCTGCTTCTTTCCATGGATTCAAGAAGAAAAAAACATAAGCAGTAGTCAAGGAGCTTGTTTTACCATAGAATGTCAGTGTAGTTGAATATCTGATGTTGGTACAGCGCTCTCAGAGGAAAACAGTTTGTCATCATGATTCATCTTTGGTGCAGGTATCTGAATCAATAAAATACAAACAACCAAAAAAAAAAAAAAAAATTGTGAACGTTAATATCAGGAGCATCTGTATATATATATATATATATATATATATATATATATATATAGGTTTTGTAGCCATAGACTCACGCATGCTTTGTACTATCGTAAAAAAAAGACATTTTATAGCTGAGAAAATAATTATTATTGTTTAGCACGTTATTAAAATCTATTTTTGAACAGAGTAGGTAAAAGTAATTACTTTTATTACTTTTATTGTTTTATATAGACCATAAAAACATCATCGCGCCGTAAGAAATTTAAATACAATGAATTGCCTATCATATTCAAAATGTTTTACTCAATTTCAAACATTGTAGTCAGGAATTATAGTTTGGGGAAAAACCCAACTATGATTTTGTAGTCATATAGTCTAGTAAGTATGATTTTATAGTAGCCTATGATATGATTCTGTAGCCATAGACTCATGCATGCTTTGTACTATAAAAGGATGTACTTTGTACTATAAAAAAGGATATTTTATATCTGAGAAACTAATTATTGTTGTTTAGCATGCTATTAAAATCTATTTGTGAACAGAGTATTAATAATAAACATGGTCTAAACATTCTTAGACGTGTAGCATTCATCATGTTGTAGTTTGGGAAAAACCCAGCTAGTAAATGTGTTCAAGTTTATGTCACAATAACACGTTAACTAATGCAAAAAAGAAACATTACTTATTCATCAGATTGATCTCCTCTACTGGATGAAATCTTGTTCTTCTTTTGAGGTAACTCCTGCCTTTACTCATCACGTCTTCTTCTTCAAGAAGCGAACAGTAGCCGTGATGAACGATCTCCTCACGCTTTGTTTGCATTGGGCGTTCACATGTGCGCGCGTCTCACGTGGATATTTACATATGAAGGGCACGAGTCGCGAGAGGGCGGGATTGCATTAGAGATAATGAGTTAGACGGGAAAGACTGAACATCGTGTTGGTTTCATACGGATTACTTCATCACAGAATGTTTGTTTTCTATAAGACTTACTTCAGTAGTCTATAATAAAAGTAGACACTTCAAGCTATCTATAGATATAACTCCCATGTCTGTGTGCTGAGTATTTGCTGAGTTACAGTTCAGTTTAGTGACGCATTTCTAAAAGCAGTTCGCGGAGAAGACAGAGAGCGCACCCTGTTTGTTTTCTTTATTTTATAAAATCACAAAGTTTGTTGTTGTTACATGTGTATTCAAATAAAAGTAGATCCTTTACAGATTCGATTGATGTATTACTCTTATCTGTATGATTAAAACTTACAGAGTAATTTAAGTTCTTTTAGGGGCTTTAAAAAAAAGCGTGCGTTTGTTAACCCCAGAGGGTTAACTGAAATACATGGAAGCAAATCAAAAATTCTCAATTACTAGTTGGCTTGGTTGTGTCCAAAAATAAATTTGGTTTTGATAGAAAAAATAAAAAAATTAAAAGATGATGGCATCAATTCTTTGTTATAAAAATTGTAATCTGTGCCCATAACTGCCAAATCAATTGGAAATATGATTAGGTTTCTTTGAAAAAGTGAAATGGTTGAATTATCCATATTTTATTTTGAAATGGTCCAAGTCTGAAGCTGCTTTCAAAACTTTATTTTATGATTTTGTTTTCTTTAAAATCATCCAAAGAACAAATATGATTTAATCAGTATGTTTTTTTTCACTCCATAAACCTATATAATAATGCTTATAAATATATACACACACACACACAGTCATGGCCAAAAATATCGGCACCCTTGGTAAATATGATCGAAGAAGGCTGTGAAGATCTGCATTGTTAATGCTTTTGATCTTTTATTTAAAAAATTCACAAAAATCTAACCTTTCATTGGATAATAACAATTTAAAATGGGGGGAAATATCATTATGAAATAAATGTTTTTCTCTAATACACGTTGGACACAATTATTGGCACCCCTAGAAATTCTTATGAGTAAAATATCTCTGAAGTATATTCCCATTCATATTCACAATTTTGAGCACTCCAGGGTGATTATGAACATGAAATTATCCAGCCATGGCTTCCTGTTTCACAGAAATATAAATAGGAGCCCAAATTCCCTTAATCATCCATCACAATGAGAAAAACCAAAGAATATATTTCTGATGTGCAGCAAAAGATAACTGAGCTTCACAAATTAGTGAAGTGACTTTAAGAAAAGAGCTAGAGCAGTGAAAATTCCCATTTCCACCATCAGGGCAATAATTAAGAATTTCCAATCAACATAAAATGTTACGAAACTGCCTGGAAGAGGACGTGTGTCTATATCGTCCTAATGCATGGTGAGAAGGAGAGTTTGAGTGGCTAAAGACTCTCAAAGGACCACAGCTGGAGAATTGCAGAAAATAGTTGAGTCTCGGGGTCAGAAAACCTTAAAAAAAAATTGTCAAAAAGCACCTACATCACCACATGCTGTTTGGGAGGGTTTCAAGAAAAATTCTCCTAGCTCATCCAAAAACAAACTCCAGCATATTCAGTTATCAGACACGACTGGAAATTCAAATAGGACTGGCTTCTGTGGTCAGATAAAACAAAAAAAAAAAAGAGCTTTTTAGGCACAAACACTCAAGATGGATTTGGTGAACACAGGGATAAAAAGTACCCCATGTGTACAATGAAATATACTGCTGTATTTTTTATGTTGTGGGCCTATATTTCTGCTGGAGGTCCTGGACATCTTGTTTAGACACATGGCATCATGGATTCTATCAAATACCAACAGATAAAAAATCAATAAGTGACTGACTCTGTTAGAAATCTTATAATGGGCCATGTTTGGATCTTCCAAGCGTACAATAATCCAAACACAAACCTCAAAAACAACACAAAAATGGGTCACTGAGCACAAAACCAAGCTTCTGCTATGGCCATTCCAGTCCTCTGACCTGAACCCTGTAGAAAATGAGTGGTGTGAACTAGGGCTGAAACGATTAGTCGACATTATCGACAACGTCGACAATAAAAAATTGTCGACAAATATTTTTGTTGTCGAGTAGTCGTTTGATCTCATATGACTTATTATAGATTATAGAAATGAATACTTTTATTTAGCAAGGATGCTTTAAATTGACAAAGACATTTATAATGTTACAAAAGATTTCTATTTCAGATAAATACTGTTCTTCTGAACTTTCTATTAATCAAAGAAACCTGAAAAAATTCTATTCAGCTGTTTTTAACATAATGATAATAATAATAATAATAATAATAATAATAATAATAATAATAATAATAATAATAAATGGGACCAATTACAATTTACCAATTAATTCTTTAGAAATCCTACAATGTGATTTTCTGGATTTTTTTTCTCATTTTGTCTCTTTAAACAATACTTCTTTAAACAATAAAAATGTTACTGTTCAAAAATGTTTGACTGGTAGTGTATATTGTGAATAAAATTGTTTATCCAAAAGTAACACATCTTATCACTTACCTTTATTTTGTTTCTTATCCATATTATATACTTACAAAAGGAGATGTTAGGCAGAATGATGTGTCATTCAGTTACTTTTTCATATAGTAATTAAATGGTAAATAAGAAGGTTTCTGTGTGTCATCTCATTTTGTGTGCCAAATATATTTATTTGTATAAATTAATTGTATAATAATTGTAATTATATGATTTCCAAAAGCTGAAGTGATTAGTCTACCTTTTATTTATTTGTTAGAATATATATAACAGTATTTTAACTAATTGCAAGAGCTGAATAATCAATCAAATTCTATTGATTAATCAGTGAAATAATCGGTGATTAGTCGATGAATCGTTCCAATAATCGTTAGATTAATCGATTATCAAAATAATCGTTTGTTGCAGCCCTAGTGTGAACTGAAGAGAAGAAGCACCAACATGGAGCTGGGAATCTAAAGGGTCCGGAGTGATTCTGGATGAAGGAATGGTCTCTGCTCTCTTGTCAGGTGTTCTCTAACCTCATCAGGCATTATAGGAGAAAATTTAGATCTGTTAAACTGGCAAATGGAGGTTTCAAAAAGTATTGAATAAAAGGGTGCCGTTAATTGTGGCCAATGTGTATTAGAGAGAAAGCATTTATTTCATAATGATATTCCCTCCCATTTTAAATTCTTATCTAATGAAAGGTTAGATTTTTGTGAATTTTTAAAATAAAAGATCAAAAGGATTAACAATGCAAATTAATTTTCACAGCCTTCTTTGATCATATTTACCAAGGGTGCTGATATTGTTGGCCATGACTGACTGTATGTATGTATGTATATATATATATATATATATATATATATATATATATATATATATATACAAAATCAAATCAAATCACTTTTATTGTCACATCATCTTAGCACGTGTGCCTTGGTGAGTGAAATTCTTGAGAGCGTGCTCCAGACAGTGCAGAAACAATTAACATATAGACAGTACCATTACATACTTCAGATGACAATGTGCAATATACACATACATATACTCAGTACACACAGTGTACTATTAGACATACATACAGTTATCAATACATATGTATATACACTTATACATATTTATTTGTATACATATTTATACTTCTAGAAATAGTTCAGAAATAAACTTGATTTTGTAATCCTATTTTGTAATCATAATCCTAGAGTTTTTCATAAAGAAACTGTAAAATAAATATGAATAAACATCAGGTTCAAGTTCCATCAAGTAACCAGCAGTGCACTTAGTTATATTTATTTTATTTTAAATTTAAAAAAAAAAAAAATAAAAAAATTGAAAATGAAACAAAATGATTTTAACTTGACAAACCTGTAAAATAAAATATTTATACTTCACACTGAATGTTTTGACTCTGTAAACGTATTATAGCATTTTTTTTTCATAAAGAAAGTGTTCAAATATGAATAAACAGCAAATAAACACTGTAAAGTGCTCTCAGTTATATTCATTTTTTTTCTAAATTTAAAATAAATCATTTGAAAATAAATCAATGTTGGTTTTTTATAACTTTATAAATCTGTAAAAAAAAACTTTTATAATGTTTACAGTAGTCTGTGTGGACTGGGAATGATATTTCCTCAAATAAATACCAATTAACGCAAATTTTACATACACTGAATATACCATGAATATGACAAATTTGCGATATATCATGTGCTAGTAGGTTTCATCACATTTCTTGCTGTTTTTCTTCAATTGAAGATAGAAAACCATTCACAAACTCCTCCTTTTCTGTAGCGCAAGGTGTTGTGGGTACAGATAGCATGCTAATTGGGATGTAGCCTAATCCTAGTGGCATCTCATTACAGTGGTATTGCTGTTATTATTAGCACTGGTTGCCTGTGTTATTCCCCAGTTAGCCTGTTGGCAACTTTGACTCGCTCTTGTTTTCACCCTGTGATGCTCCCATTGGCCCCTTGACCCAGTTCCCATAGCGACTGTTGTCCTGCAACTACAATGACCTACAACAATGACACGACTGGAATTATTGATCTCTGTGCTTTTCATTCACACTTCTTCAGCTTACAGAGACCTGTGAGAGCACTGCGCTTTAGAGGAAAACACTAATGTCTTAATGGCATCAGTGTATCACACACACACACACACACGCACACACGCTCGGTGTTAGAGGCTGAAAGCTCCACTGTCCTTTCAACATGCTGTTGTTTTCTCAGCATTACTGACCCATCTGTCGGCCGCTGTTTACTGTGATCTTCTGTTCATGATGGGTGTTTGTGCCGTTGCTGACATGATTGCATGCTGTTGTTTGAAATGGGGCTATTAGAGTTAACTAAAACCATAAAAAATATTTACTTTAAATAAAATCAATATTAACTGAAATAAAGTGTTATAAAATATTAAAAAAAAATCTAAAATATTAAAAATTTAACTTGCTTTATTTTAGTTAGCATTTGTTTAGTTTTATATTTGATGTATTAAAATAACTAAACCTAAACTAAAATTAGTACAAATTATATAGACGTATTAGAAAATAATAAAATGACAAAACACAGCAAAATAATAAAAAAATACTAAAACTTTAGCTACAAAAATGAAACAGAAAATTATAAAAAAACTACAATTTAATAAAACTTTAGCTATTATTATATATTTATTACATATTTATTATTATAGATATTCTAGACATTTGAAAAGCAAAAATCTAATAAAAATGACAACATACAACAAATGCCTAAAACATTAGAATTAAAGTAAAACAGAAAATATGAAAATAAAAATTAATTCAAAATAAAAATAATTAAATTAATAAAATCTACGTAGACATTAAAAAGCAAAAATCTAATAAAAATGACAACATACAACAAATGACTAAAACATTAGAATTAAAGTAAAACAAAAAATATGAAAATAAAAAATAATTCAAAATAAAAAATAAAAATTAATAAAATCTATGTAGATCTAGTAACACATTTCTAAAACATTAGAATTAAAATAAAACGGAAAATATGAAATTAAAAACTAATTCAAAATAAAAATAATAAAATTAATAAAATCTATGTAGACATTAAAAAAAAAGCAAAAATCTAATAAAAATGACAACATACAACAAAATTACTAAAAGTAGCTAAAATACTAAAATGAAAACAGAAAATATGAAAATAAAAAAACCTATTTAAAATAAAAATAAAAACACTGAAACTTTAACTAAAATAAAAAATAAAAATAAAATTTATTGTACGAGTTGGCTGTACAATAAAGTGCACAACGAAAGAGCAGAGTCCATGTAGTCCTTTTTAATAAATCCACAAGGGGAAACCACCAACAAATAATAACAAACAACAATACCAGACACAGAACTAAGGAAACACAGGGCTTAAATGCATGGACAGAGATAAACTGAATGGGAAAAGGTAAAAACGAATCAATTAACTAGGCACGCAGAGAAACTAGGTCAAATGATAGAAACACAAAAAACACAAGAGACACGTGACAAAAATGAGTGTTTGGATGTTACAAAACATTAATGTGAAGAATCAACTAAGTAATCCATCATTATTCTTTAAAGAATGCCATGTTTAAGGTTCTGGCATGTCAGCTGACTCAGCTAATAGTGTACTTTTGAACCGGGACTATCTTTGTGTCTGACCAACGGCAGATTCTGAGTGTTAGGGGAAAAACAATTACTTGTGCAATTGTGGTTGCTTCATCTAGCGGGGCAGAAATTACACTTTAAATGTGTGTGGAACGAGATGCTGTTTGCCTCATGTTGTGTGTGTGATTTTCACTCTGATAGTTCTTTTCTTTCATTCTCTCTGGGTTTTTGAAGCGTATAACAGGTTTCAGTCGGGCTGCTCACATTCTGCTACCTGTACAAATACAACAAACTCTTTTCCACAAAAAGAAATTATTGAAATCTGTCGATCTCTGTTGGCATATTGTTACTGTACATCTGTCTGTTACTCAGTAAAGCAGAATTAAAGATGTTCCATCTAGTTTGAACATAATACATAAATAATGTGTGTAACTAATTATAATGTATCATATTCTATATCATATTCTTTTCAGAAATATATACTACACTATAAAAAATGATTCTTTAAAGTTGTGAATAAAGATAATAAGAGTATGTTTTACAAGAAAATACTATTTAAATTTTTCTACCTTAAAATGTAACATTTAACTCAAACTTGCTATTTTTTGTGATTTATGAGTGAAAATTGTTTCTGCACCAGTGTATACATACCACATTTTCATCGAAATCAGCAGGCAAATGTAAAAGCATTTTAGAGATGGTAATAACTGCAAAACTTACCCTGAACTCTTTCTGTTTTTCTCTCTTTCATGCTCTAATGGCTCCACTCTCTTCTCACCATCAGGTAAGTGTTTGTTTTTACCCTTTAAAGCATCGTGCGTGCGTGTGTGTGTGTGTGTGTGTGTGTGTGTGTGTGTTTAATGCAGTATTTGTGTATTTGTGGAGTGTGTAGCTCTTGTTTTCAGGACACTAGAGATGCACTTTCACTGTCTCTGATGATGATGATGTGCTTTTAGACTCTGCAGCAGACAGTGCTTAGCTTTATTTTACCTTCCCTAGAAAGAGTCTAATCAACAGACCCGTGGATTAGTGCGTTGGACTAATGAGCCCCAACTATTTGTCCATTGTTTTTGGCAAGCTTTCACAGTAGAGGTCTGCATTACAGCAGTAATGGTGGGACCACATTTCTATTTTCTGGTTTTGAGTGAGCAGAGAGTAGCGTAGGAGAATGTAATTTTACTTTTTAAATTAATAATTTATGAGAAACAGCTTCCTTGGAAGTTTGCTGAGGCCTCCTAGTGCTTCCAGGTCGTGAGTTTTTGTTCTATCATGTATAAAATTGGGGATGGACATTTAAAGTTTCATATTATTCTATTACTGCAAGTGATCTGCTGACCTCCAGGTTTTGTTGCCAAAAATGTTTCTTTAGGTATAATGATTTTAGAAAGATGGTAATATGCATTATGTACTCTATATTGTGCACGGGACAAAAAGTTTTTGTATGCATAAAATAAACAAAGTGCAATATACACGGCAAAAGTTTGAAATCATTAAGATTTTTGAAAATTTCTTTTTTTAAAAGAAGTTTTTTCAAAATCTCATGAAATGCTCATGAAGGCTGCATTTATTTGGTCAAAAATACAATAAAAACAGTAATACTGTGCAATATTATTTCACAATAACATTTAATATTATTATAATTGATGATAATATTATAATATTTAATATATAAAATACACACATACAGTATATATTTTGAAATAGTTACATGTATATATAAATATATATTCATATTATTTATATTATATATAAATAAATTTAATATATAAACATAAATTTTTTCTTAAATACATAATAAATATGTACATAACAAATATAGACAGTACACATATATTATGTAAACAAAAACTTTTATTTTGGATGCGATTAATCTTTTGACAGCACTAATATAGTTATATATATATATATTCAACTCAAATTGTGAAACTCGTGTATTAAATAAGTTCAGTGCACACAGACTGAAGTAGTTTAAGTCTTTGGTTCTTTTAATTGTGATGATTTTGGCTCACATTTAACAAAAACCCACCAATTCACTATCTCAACAAATTAGAATATGGTGACATGCCAATCAGCTAATCAACTCAAAACACCTGCAAAGGTTTCCTGAGCCTTCAAAATGGTCTCTCAGTTTGGTTCACTAGGCTACACAATCATGGGGAAGACTGCTGATCTGACAGTTGTCCAGAAGACAATCACTGACACCCTTCACAAGGAGGGTAAGCCACAAACATTCATTGCCAAAGAAGCTGGCTGTTCACAGAGTGCTGTATCCAAGCATGTTAACAGAAAGTTGAGTGGAAGGAAAAAGTGTGGAAGAAAAAGATGCACAACCAACCGAGAGAACCACAGCCTTATGTGGATTGTCAAGCAAAATCGATTCAAGAATTTGGGTGAACTTTACAAGGAATGGACTGAGGCTGGGGTCAAGGCATCAAGAGCCACCACACACAGACGTGTCAAGGAATTTGGCTACAGTTGTCGTATTCCTCTTGTTAAGCCACTCCTGAACCACAGACATTGTCAGAGGCGTCTTACCTGGGCTAAGGAGAAGAAGAACTGGACTGTTGCCCAGTGGTCCAAAGTCCTCTTTTCAGATGAGAGTAAGTTTTGTATTTCATTTGGAAACCAAGGTCCTAGAGTATGGAGGAAGGGTGGAGAAGCTCATAGCCCAAGTTGCTTGAAGTCCAGTGTTAAGTTTCCACAGTCTGTGATGATTTGGGGTGCAATGTCATCTGCTGGTGTTGGTCCATTGTGTTTTTTGAAAACCAAAGTCACTGCACCCGTTTACCAAGAAATTTTAGAGTACTTCATGCTTCCTTCTGCTGACCAGCTTTTTAAAGATGGTGATTTCATTTTCCAGCAGGATTTGGCACCTGCCCACACTGCCAAAAGCACCAAAAGTTGGTTAAATGACCTTTGTGTTGGTGTGCTTGACTGGCCAGCAAACTCACCAGACCTGAACCCCATAGAGAATCTATAGGGTATTGTCAAGAGGAAAATGAGAAACAAGAGACCAAAAAATGCAGATGAGCTGAAGGCCACTGTCAAAGAAACCTGGGCTTCCATACCACCTCAGCAGTGCCACAAACTGATCACCTCCATGCCACACCGAATTGAGGCAGTAATTAAAGCAAAAGGAGCCCCTACCAAGTATTGAGTACATATACAGTAAATGAACATACTTTCCAGAAGGCCAACAATTCACTAAAAATGTTTTTTTTTTTATTTTTTATTGGTCTTATGAAGTATTCTAATTTGTTGAGATAGTGAATTGGTGGGTTTTTGTTAAATGTGAGCCAAAATCATCACAATTAAAAGACTTAAACTACTTCAGTCTGTGTGCATTGAATTTATTTAATACACGAGTTTCACAATTTGAGTTGAATTACTGAAATAAATGAACTTTTCCATGACATTCTAATTTATTGAGATGCACCTGTATATAATAGTGGCCATTTATTTTTCAGGATTGATTGATGAATAGTGTTCATTTGTAAATGTTATAAATTATAAATGTCTTTACTGTCACTTTTGATCCATTTAATGCATCCTTGCTGAATAAGTTAATCCTTTGAATAATGATGTATCACAATTTCCAAATACAACATGTAAAAATATTGCACAAGATTATTGTTTTTATTGTATATTTTATCAAATAAATGCAGCATAAGAGACTTTTCATATTTTTAAAATAATGATTCCACATTTCTGAATGATAGTGTATCACTGGAATATATAGTGTCTAAAATACTGTTTTTTTTAAAAAACATCTTAGTATGCAGTATACAGTACAGTACAGGCCTTGAGAAGTAGATGTTGTCACCATGGTGATGGAGAGTGGTGGGACAGGAAAGTTTGAGATGAGAATCAGAATTAAGAGAGCATTATTTTATATTCTGCGTTTGTGCGGTGAGACGAGTTTCAGAAGTTCAAAGGCGTACGAGAAGGTGGTTGTTTATTGTGTGAAAAACAGGTTTATATTGAGCTGGACGGAGTAATGCACGTTCTCTGAGCTCAGCAAGCTGTTCTCGGCTGAAATTCAACTTTAACAAACATCAAATACAGAAAATAGCCCGTGTAAAAACAGCGTGTAGTTTAAATTTGTGTTTGAACACATTGTGACTGTGGCAGTTAATTCAGATGAGGTGAAGGAGGCTGAACAAGTGTGTGAGAGAGAGAGAATGGACAGCAGTTTTAGCACAAATGGAGCGAGATATTGACCAAAGATATGTTTTATAATCTAAGGGAACACGTTGAAAGAAAAGAGGCCTGACATTACCTGTATTTGATTTGACATACAGTCAGCTTTAATGCACTTACCAAACAAACAAAAGCAGTCAGATGCCAAAACTTTAATTATTTTAATTATTTTTAATGAAAAAATAAATCAGGTTTTTTTTTTTTTTTTTTACAGAAGGTTTAATTTTCTGTCACTGTTTTGATGTAGTAAAACCCACAGAAATAGCAGAAAACATCTGCCTCATGTTTGCATTTTCTTCTGTCTGTGATCACTGTTCTAACCTTGAAATCAGAATTAGAGTTTATTGATGTTTTCTGAATCCTTCATACAGGAGAATTGATCAAATAGTTGTAATGTGCCTCACAGGAAGAGAGGAATCCCGTGGTTTTCTGCAAAAGGGAAAATACAAGACATTACAAATCGAAAGCAAAAATGCTACGAAATGCATCATATTTTGTGAGAAACTGTGACATGCTCAAGGAAAACAGACACTATTTTTGGAGTCAAAAGCCCAAAACTAGTCAGAAACAATTATTGTATTTCATTCAGCAAATATGATGTAGGGCTGTTTATTTAAACCTTTATGCATTATCATATAAGTTAGAATGTTTCCATTTATTGCTGTTACACAAGGACAGGGGTGGGTGTGTGTGTGTGTGTGTGTGTGTGTGTGTGTGAGAGAGAGAGACATTTGGACCAAGAGGAGGTTGAGACATATTGATCGAGTCCAAGTGTCCTCTAGTTGACCTGTACCTGCTAATACACACACACATTTATTTGATCCAAAGTACAGCAAAAACTGTAAAATTTTGAAATATTTTTAATATTTAAAATAACTGTTTTCTATTTGAATATATTTAAAAATGTCATTTATTCCTGTGATTTCAAAGCTGAATTTTTAGCATCGTTGCTCCAGTCACAGGATCCTTCAGAAATCATTATTCAGAAATCCTAATATTCTGATTTTCTGCTCAAAAAACATGTATTATTATTATGTTGAAAACAGCTGAGTAGAATTTTTTCAGGTTTCTTTGATGAATAGAAATTTCAGAAGAACAGCATTGATCTGAAATAGAAATATTTTGTAACATTATAAATGTCTTTATCATCACTTTTGATCAATTTAAAGCATCCTTGCTAAATAAAAGTATTAATTTCTATAATTTCTTTCCCGGGGAAAAAAATTAAATAAATTATACCGACTCCAAGTTTTTGAATGGTATAGTGTATAATAGGGCTGCAGCTACTGATTATTTCTATTGTCGACTAATCTATGGATTATTTTTCAATTAATCTATGTATTATTTTCTTATCAGTTGATGAATTCTTTAATTAAACTATCAATAAATAATAACAGTAACTTGTCCAATTAATCTTTTAATATTTGATTCAAATGTTTTCTCATAATTAATACTTTACAAAAATAAATAATAATAATTACAACAACAAAGAACAATAAATAATAAAAAAATAACAATAAAGAAAAATAACAGGAAAAGAGAGAAAAAGAAAGAAATAATAGTAACAATAAATTCATAAAAAATAAAAATGAAAGAAAAAGAAAAGAAAGCAAGGAAGCAAGAAAGAAATAGGCTAACAATAACAAGAAAGAAAGAAAAAAGAAAAAGAAAGAATGAAGGAAAGAATTACAGGGCAGTGATACAATCAATAGAAATGCACATTATGGCTGCATTCACAGTTACTGTTTGGGACTGACAGCAGTTGCTTACAGGTGAGAGACTTGAAATGTTTTATTTATTCAGCAGATTAAAACATCTGCTTGAATACATATCTGTATGAATGAACAGCTGAAGTCACAACCGCATTCAGGACACTAGAGAGACAGAATCAAAAATGGTGTCATAACACTGGGAAGTTTTATCACAGCTGACAGCCCGTTTTTAAATAAATGAGCCCAGTCGAAGCTTGTCCTATCCATCACACAGTTAAACAACTAACAACAACTTTAAATGCTTTGTTAGCGAGTGCAGAGAGCGCGTTTGGTCCGTGCGTCTCAGAGCTCGCGCGATTGCACCCACGGCACTGACAGCAGCTTCGGTGGCTCTTAAGATGAGCGCGAATCATTTCTCCTTCTCCATCTCTGTGGGTGAATTAAACCCGTCATGATTATATAGGTAACTTGATGTCCCGTGCTGTTCTATTCATTCAACGCAGCTTTGAATGCAGTTGTGAATCCTGACAATATAAAGGCGTCAGTTCGGCTATATAGATCTGCGGTTCTGACGGTTGTATAATAATAAAATGCTCTATGAGTGCAACTCTATAAAGTGATGTTGCCATACTAGCCTTTACCTTCTGCTCTAGAGTCTTGTTTTGTGTTAAACATGGCAGAAAAACAGTCTTAAGTAGGGATATCTGCAGGCTTGCGCAATGGACGTGGCTAAAGGTGCGACTCGTCGACGCATTCCATGCTAATCGATGTATTTTTATAATCGACGTAATTGATGACGTCGACGAATCGCTGCAGCCCTAGTGTATAATGTTGCAAAAGCTTTTTATTTCAGATAAATGCTGATCTTTGGATCTTTCTATTCATCAAAGAATCCTGAAAAAAATTGTTTTAAATAATAATAATAATAATAATAATAATAATAAATGTTTCTTGAACAGCAAATCAGCATATTAGAATGATTTCTGAAGGATCATGTGACACTGAAGACTGGAGTAATGATGCTGAAAATTCAGCTTTGCATCACTGGAATAAATTACATTTGAAAATATATTAACATAGAAAACAGTTATTTTAAATAGTAAAAATATTTCAAAATTTTTACTCTTTTTGCTGTACTTTGGATCAAATGAATTCAGCCTTGGTGAGCAGAAGAGATTTCTTTAAAAACATTAAAAATCTTTCTGTCCAAAAACTTTTGACTGGTAGTGTATATATGATATATTGTCTTCTGATCGTTTCTCAAAGGCCGCATTTACACTGCATGGTTCAAGTGACCCAATTCCGATTTTTTTTCCTCCCATTTTCCTGGCACAAATAGAATATGGCCCACGACCGTGTAAGCAGGAAAAAATCGCATAGATTCCGATATTCTCCGATTGGTTTCAGGCCTCATTCATATGTGGAAATAAATCAGATACGAATCGGATACGTGCATTTGCGCCTGCCGTGTAAGAGGTCAGATCGGATATTCTCCTGTAAATGCAACTCTTATATCATTGAAAAGTGAGTTTTTTTGAAACATTTCGCGGTACAGACATACCTGTAACAAATGAAATATCTCTAATTGAGTAGCAGAGTATTAATTTCGCTCGTTTGTGTTAAATAAAAGACGATCTGATGCTGAAATGTGCTGCTGTTGTTAGTGACGACGGCTCGTGCGCAGACGAGTGCTTCAGTCCCGTTCGTTCCATTGAAACTACAAAATTGAATGCACTCAAACATGTCGCTGCCTTTGATATACAATCACTGATGAACGCATTTAGTTTTAATTACTGAAAAAAACACAGACGATGTGACATGCTTAACATTATCTGCCACCTGAGTATTCCACTCGCAAGCTTTCAGCGTAGCTGAAGATAATCATTGTCCTGAAGAATTTGTTCTTGGCTATATAATTATATAAATTATTTTTATATTATAAATAATTATATAATTATTTTGATGTATAGATGTAACTATTGCATTAAAAACTTTCTATATGAATTCCATGTCAATAAATTAAACTCAACATACTATTCAAATTGATTTGTGATGTCATATATGCTATTTTTGGCTTGTTTCATCAAGTGCAGTATAAAATGCACACATCGGATACGGGTCACTTTTAAAAGAAATGTAAGCACGTCATCCAAAAAATTGGATATAGTCACAAAATCGGAATTGGTCATCAAGACTTACAGTGTAAATGCAGCCAAAGACACTCATCTCTCTTAACTCTCAGTCTGTTACTCCAGCGGCTGAACTAATTAGTGACGAGCATCACTATAACTATGACTCATACTTAAGGTTAGAGGTGTGTTTAAATGCTTAGTAGTAGAATTCAGTGTGTGTGTCGCCCTGCAGGCGTTTGTGAGTGATTCCTCAAATCATGTGTTGTTGACGAAAGTATGCTGGTAATTTATTAATTATCAGTCCAATGTCGTAAATTGATGTCAGGCTTGAGGAAAGAAATGCCACCAAAACGAACAAATGCCATGTCAGATGCTGCTTCTGTGCACCTTTGCAGTGTAAAATTGACATGTCCTGGCCATGATTTCTAAATTGAAATTCGATCCAAAAAATGTCCAGGCTTTGACTTTGTTTTTTTATTGTTTTCATGCTTAATAAAAGTAATGATTGAAAAGCAGTTTGACCAATAGTCTGGTTCTACAGGGAACGGTCAAAGAAATGCAAATAAACAAACAAACATATAATATATAGAGAAACTGAAATATTGCCCCTTTATGGCAAAGTAATGGATCAGATGCAACATTTTCACCCGCTGGACCGTAAAACCCCACAGACGCACATTGAAGGACTAGAGCCACATCTACAGACCAGAAGATCACAGAGACTTGAGACAGAGCAGAACGACCCAGAACACCCTCACAACCCACACACTGACTTAAAACCACTCGAAAGCGCTTATCAAACGCACTGCAAAGTCCTGACAGCCGCCCACAGCACTCCAGCAGCACAGCCGTGGCAGAAACACTCCTGCTTTCTTGTAAAAAAATAAAATAAAATAAAATAAATAAATACAGATCTCTCAGAAGTTCCTCCACAGGCCAAGAAGAGATCAGTTCAACACAAGTGGTCCAAAAATCATAAAGTTGGTTGCTTGACCATTTACAAAAAAATTAACTATGAATCTGTTTTTTCCCTCAAATTCTTTTTTATTTTTCCCCAATTTTAATTTTTTATTTGCATTAATTCTGTTTCAGTGGATAAATGTACAAATTTTACAAAAAAAATTAGGGCTCTATGAAATCTTTTTTCTCTCCAAAGTTTTATTTTCCCCAAATTCCAAATGTTTTCTTTTGAAATTTTTCTGGATTCCGTTTTAATGGTTTAATTTAATTGTAAGAATCAAAAAGCATCTGTAATCAATTAATTCATAAAAAAAATTAACAGTATATGATTACGTCTTTTAAAAAAAGATTAATTGTTAGTGTTTCATATATATACAGGTGCATCTCAATAAATTAAAACGTCGTCAAAAAGTTCATTTCAGTAATTCAACTCAAATTGTGAAACTCGTGTATTAAATAAATTCAATGCACACAGACTGAAGTAGTTTAAGTCTTTGGTTCTTTTAATTGTGATGATTTTGGCTCACATTTAATAAAAACCCACCAATTCACTATCTCAACAAATTAGAATACTTCATAAGACCAATAAAAAAAAACATTTTTAGTGAATTGTTGGCCTTCTGGAAAGTATGTTCATTTACTGTATATGTACTCAATACTTGGTAGGGGCTCCTTTTGCTTTAATTACTGCCTCAATTCGGCGTGGCATGGAAGTGATCAGTTTGTGGCACTGCTGAGGTGGTATGGAAGCCCAGGTTTCTTTGACAGTGGCCTTCAGCTCATCTGCATTTTTTGGTCTCTTGTTTCTCATTTTCCTCTTGACAATACCCCATAGATTCTCTATGGGGTTCAGGTCTGGTGAGTTTGCTGGCCAGTCAAGCACACCAACACAATGGTCATTTAACCAACTTTTGGTGCTTTTGGCAGTGTGGGCAGGTGCCAAATCCTGCTGGAAAATGAAATCAGCATCTTTAAAAAGCTGGTCAGCAGAAGGAAGCATGAAGTGCTCCAAAATTTCTTGGTAAACGGGTGCAGTGACTTTGGTTTTCAAAAAACACAATGGACCAACACCAGTAGATGACATTGCACCCCAAATCATCACAGACTGTGGAAACTTAACACTGGACTTCAAGCAACTTGGGCTATGAGCTTCTCCACCCTTCCTCCATACTCTAGGACCTTGGTTTCCAAATGAAATACAAAACTTGCTCTCATCTGAAAAGAGGACTTTGGACCACTGGGCAACAGTCCAGTTCTTCTTCTCCCTAGCCCAGGTAAGACGCCTCTGACGTTGTCTGTGGTTCAGGAGTGACTTAACAAGAGGAATACAACAACTGTAGGCAAATTCCTTGACACGTCTGTGTGTGGTGGCTCTTGATGCCTTGACCCCAGCCTCAGTCCATTCCTTGTGAAGTTCACCCAAATTCTTGAATCGATTTTGCTTGACAATCCTCATAAGGCTGTAGTTCTCTCGGTTGGTTGAGCATCTTTTTCTTCCACACGTTTTCCTTCCACTCAACTTTCTGTTAACATGCTTGGATACAGCACTCTGTGAACAGCCAGCTTCTTTGGCAATGAATGTTTGTGGCTTACCCTCCTCGTGAAAGGTGTCAATGATTGTCTTCTGGACAACTGTCAGATCAGCAGTCTTAACAGCTTAAACTTAACAGCAGGTGTTGATAATTAAAAAATGCCAAATATTGGCCTATGTATTGGCCTTGCTGATATTTCTGTCAGTGTGCAGCAGTCCAACAGTAAAGCTCAAACACAGACTCACACACATGTTGTGTTTCATCTGAGAACACTGAATGTCTCAGGACTAATCCTGAGTTTTGGCATGAATTCATTCTCCACCTGCCCTTGAGCTTAATCCCTCTTGATTGTATTAACATGCGTAAAGCCATGTGTTATCAGACGACTGCTCCTGTTCCATTGAACCTTGGATCTAAATGGCTTAAACACACAGTGTTTGCATGTTTGTTTGTTCAGTGTTTCTTCCTAATATGATGTTTTTATCTGCATACATGCGCAGTGTGAGGTTGGTTTGTGGGTGGAGAGGCAGGTGTGGGTGTTTACATTAGCTGCTTTAATGCAGAGGGGAACTGTTTTCCTTCAGGTTGCTCTTTTATAGCTCAGGAGACCTAATGGAGTTAATGGCATTTCAATTATGTTTCATTTTAAATACCTCATATCACATGAAATCCAATTTTCTTGATCTTTTTAGCTCATTTTCATGCCAGCATACTGTAACTCTCAGAACGTCCTCCACAGGCCAAAAAGAGCATTTATTGTAACTGGATCCGTTCATTGCAAGTGGTCCAAAAGTTGATTGCTTGAAAAAAAAAACATAATAATAATAATAAATAAATAAAATAAAATAAAATAAAATAAATCTGTTTTGTACCTTTACAATATACTGCCAACCACCATAAGTAAAATAAAAATACAAACTGGGGTTTTGCAATACAGTACATACAGATGATCACTAAAAAAATTCTGAAAATTAAATATGGTCAAGCAACCTCCATTGGACCATTTGAGACCGTTTTACCCAACTAATCTTGCGTGTTTATGAAATTTTGCTCCCAATTTGACTGTTTTATTCTCACTAGTTATTTATATATTTATTTATTTTGCAAAATTCCTCAATTTTCTTCCAAAATCAGTGCAAAAAATGCAGAATATGGTTTTATTTTCCACCCAGGCCTGCTGATGTGTGAATATGTGTGTGTGCGCCGATGGGGAAGCCCTCAGGCTGCGTGTCTGTAGATATCAGGGGTGTTTTTCTGTTGTTTTTCTGGGTTTGTCACTGATTGATCTTTACTTTTGTCTTAGGTTTCTTTCTCTGCTCACTTCTTTGGCTGCTGCTTTTTTTATTTGCGCTTTCAGGCACCTCCATCACTCGCTCTTCCTGTCTTATAAAAACCATTACAGTAGCCGCACAAACACACACAGTCATTCATCCTGAATTCGATCTTCCTGCAGACAGGAAAATAAAAGTCTAATTCTCCTTAACGATTATAACATTCATAATTTTTCTATCTGTAATCATTTGCACTCAGTAATTAATACAGGCAAATGAGTCACAAATCGCATTAGCTGCAGTGCATTATGGGCATTTAGATGGTGTTTGCTTAATTGAGTGATTAGCGGAAATAAAAACGGAGTTAAACCTGTCCTGAGTTCGTGGAGACATTTTTGCCAAATTAAACCTAATACGCTGAAGCAAGGGATTGTGGGTATATGTCTAAAATGTTTTATAAGATTTGAAGATGTGACAGTAATGCACCTATTAGTTTGCCTTAAAATGCTTTATAAAGGTTCCAGATGTTTTGAAGCAGGTAGTGACACACAAGCACAAATGATTTTGACACACACGCACACACAGGTGACACATTTATTCATCACCACTGTGATGTGTCCCATTACACCTGCTGAAAGGAACTGACTCACAGAATTAATGATCCACACTCACACACACAATGGTACTGTGGTTACTAGGGTGTTCTGTGTGGTTGCTACGGATGGTTATGTACTCAGTCTCCTGCTATTAATTTTGCCTTTTTAAGACTGCATTTATGCAGTGAACTTCATACAAATGCATGCAATTATTGTGTTTTTATAAATAACAATTGTTGTCACTCAAATTGTTGTTTAGTTAGGGGTGTGTGATTTTGAATCAGTATTAAAATCCATCTTTGCACTGCAGAAGTGGCACAGAAGCTGCATTTAGATAATTACACACTGTTTAATGCAGCCCAGAGGTGGCTTGAATGCATTTATGCTCGATTTACTGATTTATATATATATTTTTTTATTGAATATTTAATTATGAAATGCGTTAAAAATAATATTATAATTTAAGTATGAAACTTAAACTATCAGTTGGTTGTGGCAGATAACATAATGAGTGAGTCATTCAGTCATTGAGTCAAACGATTCGTCCAAACAGCTGATTCATTTGGTCACTGAATCATTCATTAAAACTATTTTTTTCAAAATACGGATTTATTAAGTAATGAAGCACCACAATGTTTTTCTTGCACCCGCTGGACCATAAATCCCGCTGGTTTTATCTGGAATTTTTTTTTTACTCATATTTGATGAAGTTTGCATCATTCATTAGGTTATTTTCCTGTTTATTACTGGTTTGAAACAATCTATATCGTATAAAGCATTATAGAAATAAAGCAATACAGACAATACTGACAATATTATGTATAAAATGTATAAAACTCACAATTTTAACTTATAGTTTTGTAAACAATAAGACTAAAACTCATGATGGAATAATGATTGTGCAGATAGCCTATAAGTCGTAATATTGGCGTTATGTTGTATAAATAATGAACCGTATTCTGTATGATATAAATGATGAGTTAAATCCCATTGATTAAAAACCTGCTATCAAATGCTTCACTCTACTGGTCATCTTCAGCGCGCGCAGCTCAAATGCAGAACATTAATAACTAACTGTCATATAGGCTACATAACAATATAATGAGAGCACAGTTGTAAAAAATGTTGTGAATTCTTAGGGTTTCGCTGACGTTTAATGTTAACTATCTTTTAATCAAAACATAAAACATTTATTTTTGTATCTGCGAGGTGTCCATTACACACTTTCCCTATGTGTTAACGTCAATAATTATGACTGTCCGATGTATGACTTGACTCTTGGTTTATTTATTATTGATAATGAAAATCATCGACAACGATTCTCATTATCGATTAGTCGGATCTGCCCACAGTGCAGGTCCAACTTCAGCCGGTCGCGTCAAATTAACGTTACAGCACAGAATAACGCATTTCTATGGCCAAAATGCATCTAAAAATAGTGGAGGAAACAGAATGAGATGCTGCGGGAGAAGTACATGATCCAAGCTGCACAAAACATGAGAATTCTTTATTTAAGCTTTAAGCTAATGCATTAGCGTAACGGCTTGCTCCTGTCAGGCGCTTTAACAGATGCGTGTGCGTCCTCAGCCCAAAAACGTTCAGTTTACGGTCATATTCTTATCTGTAAATGTCACAAATTCACGTGAGCATTTCCATTTTTTGTATAAAGTTCCGTCCTGACAGTCTGTGTTAAATTTAAATCTTTACTGAATGAGCGCGAGCGCGGCGGGCGCGTGATCGCGCGTCAGAAAGGGATTAATATTCAGCGCAAAAACAGTCATTGTGCTGAAATATCTTTTGTTGAACGTTAAATTAAGGTTTACAAGTCAGCATGTAGAGCACGTATTTTATGAGAGTAGGAAGTGTAAAGGGATAACCGCGTATAGTTGTCTGAATATAAATATCAGATGCTTCATAGCCATCTTTTACAGGATAAAGAAATTACAGTAAACGTGACCGTGATCAAAAAGTTGGTTAACACTGAGTTTGTGTTTTTATTCGTCTTTATTATCTTTATTATTATCTTAATTTTTTATGAAGAGATTTAAACTGTAGGCCTATATACAGTGCTTAACAAATTTATGAAAACAAATGTATTTAAGGTGTATAACAAATAATGTAAGCTTTGTGCCACTGCTGCTCTAAACTAACAGTATTGGTGTTTACTAAAATCATTTATTTTTAGCTATCTGTATTGATTAGTCCTCCAATATGCTTAAGCTCTTTAGTAACAGTGGGCTATTTCTAATGCTATAATATAATTATTTCTGTTATCTATGAAAGAATGAAGATCTAGATCTATGAAAGATCTATGAAAGATTTTTTCAGATACCCAATTACAGTCAAAAAGTAGCTAAACAATGCCAGCAAGAATGCATGTGTTATAAAAGGCAGGAGGCTATTTTTTTTGTGAATAAATATATAGTTGTTTCATTTTGTTATTTACCCAATAAATGACAATAACATTTTTAGATTTAAAAAATTCTTTGACAGATTCCTAAAATATTTGTGTTTTCTCTTTATTATGACAGGTGGTCTAATAAATTGTTAAGCACTGTATGTTTTCATAGCATTCAGTTGGCATGTTTGTTTGAAGGACATTGGGCAGAATGTGGGAGTGTTTTTGTCAATAAAATAAAAGAAGAAGAAAATTTAGTTTTGTTTTAAACCCGATTAATCGAAAAAATAATCGACCAACTAATCGATTATCAAAATAATCCTTAGTTGCAGCCCTAGTAATGTATTTTAACCCTGCCCCCAAACATATGATTCGACTATCAATCGACTATCTGCAAGATTCGAAAATTCCGATTCGACTGTGAAAATCCTTAGTCGGGGACACCCCTAGATTTATCGTCCCAGACCTAATTTTATTGTTGTCATCACTGTTGGGTGCTCAGGTGCTATTATCCCTATTTTCTATGTTGTGGTTAATTTTGGGTGGTTGCTTTGGTGTTGCTAGGGTATTTTGCTATTTTGAATTATAGTATTTGTTTACTAGCATAAATCAAAACACTCAAGTGTGTGCAGTCATTTGTAAGAAGAAAAACTCTGATGGAGTGTGTTTTTGAATGAGATCTAAATGAGTTATCTGAGATGAACATTCAAAACATGCCATCTTCACACTTATGAATTCACTTGAGCACTTTAATTCCATATGCTGAATAATTGCTGTCAGAGAGAGAGAGAGAGAGATGATGGGACAGAAAGCAGGACGACAGGTAAAGGTGGATGCTGGTGTACTGTAAATGGATGAATTCTCTCCTGCTGAGCAGCGCTGTTTTCATCTTATTAATATCATGTTATAATATCTGCTCCAGCTCAACAACATGAACAGCATTTGACATTTGCTTCACTATTGCAACACATTTAATGAGCTTTGTTTACAAGCGCTTGACAACATTAGACAGGACTGTGTAAATGCCAAACGACTGAGCTGAATACAATAACTATTTGTAAAAGTTTAAATCTAGTCAAAGGCTGCAGAAATGTGCTGTAAATTCAGTGAAATGTACACTAAAAATAGATTTTCAGAAGTACATGTTTTATAAGAAAGCACTATGTTAGTTTCTACTCATGTTTAATTCAGTCTGATACTGTCTCTTGGTAATTATTTGTGAAATTTACTAGCAATTTCTGAATGAAAATTGTTTCTACAACAATTATTTTTCAGTGTACTGTAAAATAATGACAGCTGTGGTAGCAGTTTTACAGATTAAACTTAACTGAAATAATGCTAAATCACTGTTTTGTACTTTCATAATATACTGACAACCACCTTAAAAATCAAAGTTCATCATAAGTAGCTTTTCCTCAAGCTCAGGTAAAATAATGAACTAAAACTGACTCTAAAATAATGCAGTAAAAATTATTTTAACAACATTGATTGTAACATAAAAACCTAAAAAGGAAGAAGACGAAAATAAACCATCAAATGTCATTCTGGCAATGCCAATTTATGGTTTTCACTGTAAATTATAAAATGTCTTGTTCTTTTTTACTTCTGCAAACTGTATATTTAACAGTATTTTACTGTAAAATTACACGAAATATCTTGTTAGATCTATTAGTTTCTCACTTAATAATAATTTGACATTATCCAGGCTTTTACTGTTAAAATTACGATCAAGTCACTGAGTCTCTGCACTGTTAATCACATTGGCAAGATGAGCAGTGACTTGCTTTTTAATGAAATTATCTTCTGTTTTTAATTATTATTGCAGTTATTTTCTGTAGGGCTGACGGCGTCTCTGAAGGATGCATTTTTAACTTTCACACGCATATTTGGATTTTCGCTGAGATCATGTTAATTTGATTCACCTGACGGACAGTTTCAATTAGTCTCCCGCCGCGCTCTACTGTTGTCAGCTGCATCATTTTTGAGCTTTTGTTGTCGTAGTTGCGGCAGCGGCGATGCAACGGCTGTCACATCAGCGCCGGCAGGAGAAACTCCTCCAATCTGAGTCTCTCCCAGATGAAAGGATGCTTTCCTCTCGATCTGTCCCTGGGATCATGTGTGCATATAAGGTTTTTAAGGCTTACATGAAGATGTCAGTGCTTTTGACGGCCCATGAACCTCTTCCCGCTGTGAGATTTTCACTGCGTGACCGTCATTGTGTCGTGAAGGATTAAAGAATGAAGTCGTGAAGGTGTAAATTATTAATTAGACGCTATGAGCCATGTGTTTTCCAAAGATACAGTCGCTAACACACACTCCGGCATTTCCAATTACAGCTCGGTGACTGGTGGCTCTCGTGTTGATTAAGAGGGTTTGGTTCATTTAGGGTAATTATGTCCGGCGCTCTCTAAAGTCACACAAACCTCTCATAGCCAATCAAAAGCCTGAGAGCCGTCTGAGAGGCCAGACGCTTTTCCAGGTACTTATCCTTCACTAAAACTGATCGCTAATTCATCTGATGTCGTACAGCTGGAGTGTGTTGTTTTGGTGAAATGAATGCGTGTGTATTTTGAGGCTTTTCTTTTATCACTTTTCTTTTATTCAGCTTTACAGAAAATCATGATGTTAATGTTTATAATATCTTGATGTCTTCATGGCATATGTTTGCATTTAGCAGATTATGGGCCAGATTTACTAAACAGGTCAAATTAGCATTAGAGCGCAACTCCATAAAAGCGCCGTTGAATAATGGCGCAAATACCAGTAATTTGACGAGCGCAAACATTAGTAAATCGCGTTGCATGATTCATTTTAATACTCTCCTCCCATACATTTTGCGTCTGAAAGGGAAACTCCTACAAATGCATATTCAGTAAGGTCAGGCATAAAAATAACTGTCCATGCCTTTTCAGTGCTAATTCTTCACTGCGCGTCTTTAGTAAATCCTGACAGTACTATTTTAACGCCAAAAGATGGTTTGCGCTGGCGCAAGCTGTTAGTAAATCTGGCCCTAGAGCTGGATGATGATAGTTACATTTTGTGATGATGTGAACAATCAAGACTTTTGCAGTTATAACTGGTGCCAAAATCAGTGTTTTGTACAATTCATAATTCATAGTTTTCATGTGATGTCACAATAAATTGCTCAAGTGTTTTCTTATAGAAATCCATTTTAAAGAACATGCTTAAAGTGGCTTAGTACATTAATTCTGTGATATGGATGAAACAAAATTCAGTATAATGCAGCAACTTCATATTCTAGGTTCATCTGCTTGCCTGTACATACAAGTAGTGTTTACACAAGTAGTGAGTACACACACATCAATTCCTCTGTTTGTTTGCATGTTTTTTTTTTTTTTAGAAAAAAAACAAAACTTTTATTTATTTATTTATTTATTTTTTTTTAACAAGACTGTCACACCAACATATAAAGTTTATCTTAAGAAGCTTTCATTTTTCTTTCCCATAGAAAACCATTATAAAGTTAATGCTTAAAGTGGCTTAATGTATTAAGACAGTGATACTAGAGGAGTAAATTCAGTATACACATTATTAATAAAACATACAAGCAAGCAGATGAACCTAGAATATGAAGTTTGATGTTATAGATTTTTTTTATAATGGTTTTCTATAGGAAAACATGAAGCATGGAACTTCATATTCTTGTTTCATCTGCTTGCCTGTATGTTTTAAATTAATCGTGTGCATACTGAATTTAGTCCCCGATTATCACTATCTATGTGTAGTTTTTTGCATATTCTGGGCTCATCAGTTTGCTTGTAAATAGTATGCGTCATCATTAGGTGTTTTATCATCACTGTCTTAATACATTAAGACACGTTAAGCATTTTTAATGTAAAGTGTTTTTAATGTCCAGCTGTTTTTGGTGATGTTTTTGGCAAAACTTGCAGTTTGTTCACATACCTTTGTTTTGTCTTCTTTTGAGAGGTGATCTAAATATTCGTGGCTTGAAACAGATGGCTTCTTTACGTGGCTTCTTTCTTTCTTTTTCTTTCTTTCTTTCTTTCTTTCTTTCTTTCTTTCTTTCTTTCTTTCTCTTTCTGTATTTAAACACACACACACACACACACACACACACACACACACACACACACACACACACACACACACAGATACAGTATATATCGTTCTCACAATCCTGATGTGAATCAAATAAACAATCAACAAATTGTACTGGAAAAAAACTTATTTGAAAATTTATTTTAACAATTTTCACTCAGAGAGTACTTGCAAATGTAACAAATAATTACAATAACATAGTAAGCAATTGAATAAAATGGGGAAAAAACTAAAATCTATTATTAATTATTTTTTGCAAAATGTGCTCCAATAGTCAGTGCTTACTTAATTTAATATAATTGCACTTTGTACAGTTACAGACACTTTTAGATGTTTTTAGTTTTGTGAGGGGACATGGTCAAAAATGTCAAATGCATTAATTGAAGTGAAGAGTTTTTTTCTGTTGCGTGTTTCAGTAGTTTTATAATGGCCGAGCTTCAATGTCAAGTGTCCTGCTGCCATCCACCATCCAGTCCACAGTCCTTGTGTGTGTGACGGCACATCTGAACACACATACACAGGAGTAGCAGGTCTCAGGTGGGCCTGAACTCGTGAGTTTGTTTTGAAGTGGAAGGCAGAGACAGGTCATCACTCTCAGTTTATAGAGGAGGAGAAAGAGCTCATCTCTGCGTCTGCGGCTCTCTGGCACTCAGAATTACTTCCATCTCTCAAGTGGCACAGAGTGAGTGTGAAGAGTATGTGTCTGTGTGCTAATAGAGTTCTCACAACATCCTCTCAGGCTTTCACAGCTGCAGCTGACAGTGTGACACACACATATGACTGCTAGTGTAATAATCCTCAACACACACACACATGCATGCATATTAATATTCATATGCATGCATGTGATCTCTGTGTGCACATGTGAACAGTCTCTGCTGTAGCTCTCAACTCTTATTTGGCATCATATAGGGCCAACCTGGTGTGTTATATGTTCATGAGGCAAATATGTGAAGTGAGATTCTTCTCATTATGACTAACAACATCCCTTAACTCTATAAAGTCTAAGTTCTAATTGATCAACATGATCTAAATTTGCTGTTAAACCTGTTTGACGCAATCTACTACATGCTTTCTCTAGTCTGATTGATAGTTTAGACATTTTTAGCAAGTAAAAGGTCTTTTAGAATAATTGTATAAACGTCAACATTCAGCTCGTGCTTCACGAGTCTTTTTGCTCTCAGATCTTTACTGATTTTTATAAAGTATACATAAGAATAACTTTAAGCAGTTTAGTTTTACTTGATTATCCAGAAAAATCAGTATCAAATATGAGCATCAGGCTTTTGAGGAACGTTTATTTGTTCATCTCTCAATCATCATTTTATTGCATTGCATTTTATGTTCATAAAAACTGCGTTGCATAAAACTATGCATTTAAATATCATCTTATGAAGACATATGTGACCCTGGACCACAAAACCAGTCATAAGTCGCTCAGGTATATTTGTAGCAATAGCCAAAAATACATTGTATGGGTCAAAATTAGCGATTTTTCTTGTATGCCAAAAATCATTAGGATATTAAGTAAAGATCATGTTCCATGAAGATATTTTTGTAAATTTCCTACCCTAAATATATCAAAACTTAATTTTTGATTAGTAATATGCAATGCTAAGAACGTCTCGGTTACGTATGTAACCCTCGTTCCCTGAAGGAGGGAACGGAGACGTCACGTCGGATGACCGACGAAATTGGGATCTCGCCAGAGAGACCAATCCACTTCGAGTGTAACTAAACGAGCCAATGGACATTGGCATGCGATTATTGCATCCAGCTGCCGCTGATCACAGCGTGAGCATAAGAGGCAGCTGATGCACCGCATCAATTATGTTTTCGCTGAGGAGCCGAGCCGGCGACCCGGCAGCTCAGCGGTGGTACAGCGACTGTGGCGACGGGACGTGACGTCTCCGTTCCCTCCTTCAGGGAACGAGGGTTACATACGTAACCGAGACGTTCCCCTTTCAGTCGGTCACTCCGAGTCACGTCGGATGACCGACGAAATTGGGATCCCTACCAAAGCGCCACAGGAGCTGCCCCTTCCAGTGCCCTGTGTAGGGCTCCTGACCCTTCCTATAAGGCAGAAGATAGGACCGGGCTCTACACAGAGAAGGTCAACTACTGGTGTTCCTTGAGCAACCCAAACAGTAGGACTAGGATAACACTGGGAAGCGTGCCCTTCCACTTGGAAGAGGCACACTGCGGAGTCACCTCCTCCCAGAGGGGGTTAAGTGACATTCAAACATGTGAAGTAACCCCGAAGGGCCCTATTGCACATGGAAGTCTCTGAGATGGCTCAGGCTGCATCTTTAGAGATGGCAGAACGTGGTCCGCCAGGGGAAACATGGCTCTAATAAGAATACCGTGGAATACACATATGGGATCCCGACAGGGTCTCTCATATGGGCACTAGCCTCGCACCAGATTTCAAGAATTCATTGGCTGAAGGCCTGGCACCGGACGCCCCGCCGCGTCCGGACGCTGGAGTGCTGGAGGACTCAACAGGGTTTGCCTGGTTAAGGAACTCTCTGGAGAATTAGGCGTAAGTACGCCGCAAGCCGACTCTGAGCCGGCCCTCTCAGTGCCACTACCCGTTTGAGGTGAGAACACAGGAGGAAACCGGTTCGACACGTAGGCTATAAAACCTAGCGAACGTGTTGGGAGTCGCCCAACCCGCAGCTCTACAGATGTCTGCTAGCGAGGCACCACGAGCCAGCGCCCAGGACGATGCGACACCCCTAGTGGAGTGAGCACGCAACCTGAGCGGGCAGGGCACACCTTGTGCTTCGTAGGCCAAGGTGATGGCATCCACTATCCAGTGGGCCATCCTCTGCTTGGAGACAGCCTTCCCCTTCTGCTGTCCTCCGTAACAGACAAAGAGCTGTTCTGAGGTCCTGAAGCTCTGAGTTCTATCCACGTACTGACGCAGTGCGCGTACAGGACAGAGCAAAGCTAGGGCTGGGTCTGCCTCCTCCAGGGGCAGCGCTTGCAGGCTCACTACCTGGTCCCTGAAGGGCGTGGTAGGAACCTTGGGCACATAGCCGGGCCGGGGCCTCAGTGTTGCACTGGAGTCAGCCGGCCCAAACTCAAGGCACGACTCGTCGACCGAAAATGCCTGCAGGTCCCCCACCCTCTTGATTGAGGCCAATGCAGTCAGGAGTAGGGTTTTCATAGAAAGAAACTTCAACTCGACTGACTGCAATGGCTCAAAGGGGGCAGTTTGTAGGGCTCTTAGCACCAAAGCCAAATCCCAAGAGGGAAGGGAGGGAGGCCTCGGAGGATTTAACCTCCTGGCCCCCCTAAGAAACCTGACGACCAGATCGTGCTTCCCCACCGACCTCCCCTCTATGGGGTCGTGGTGGGCAGAAATAGCAGCAACATATACCTTAAGGGTGGAGGGGGACAGCCTACGCTCCAACCCTTGTTGCAAAAAGGAAAGCACGGCTCTGATCGAACATCTCCGGGGGTCCTCCTGGTAAGAGGAACACCATTCGACGAACAGGTTCCACTTCAGCGCATAGGCCCGTCTTGTGGACGGTGCTCGTGCTGAAGCGATAGTGAGCGCTACCTCTTGGGGCAGGTCACCTAGAACCTCCGCGTCCCGTCCAGGGACCACACATGAAGTTTCCACAAGTCTGGACGCGGGTGCCAGAGGGTGCCCCGTCTCTGAGAAAGCAGATCCTTCCTCAGAGGAATCGGCCAGGGAGGGGCTGTCGCGAGGAGCATGAGTTCCGGGAACCAGGTCCTGTTGGGTCAATATGGAGCCACTAACAGGACCTGCTCCTCGTCCTCCCTGATCTTGCACAATGTCTGTGCTAGCAGGCTCACTGGGGGAAACGCATACTTGCGCAAGCCCTGGGGCCAGCTGTGTGCCAGTGCATCCGTGCCGAGCGTTGCCTCGGACAGGGAGTAGAACCACTGGCAGTGGGTGGTTTCTGGAGATGCAAACAGGTCTACCTGAGCAACTCCGAACCGACTCCAAATCAGCTGGACCGCCTGGGGATGGAGTCTCCACTCCCCAGGAAGTGCCGCTCGAGACAGCTCGTCGGCCGCCTGATTGAACACTCCTGGGATGTGGATGGCACGAAGGGACCTCAGATGCTTCTGACTCCAGAGGAGGAGGTGGCGGGCGAGTTGCGACATGCGACGGGAGCGCAAACCGCCTTGCCGGTTGATATAGGCAACGGTCGCAGTGTTGTCCGTACGGACCAGAACGTCCCTGCCCCGAAGGCACCCTCTGAGGCGGCACAGGGCAAGGCGTACTGCCAGCAACTCGAGGCAATTGATATGCCAACGCAGAAGGGGGCCCGTCCAAACCCCTGATACTGCGTGCCCGTTGTACGTGGCACCCCAGCCGGTGGCCGAGGCATCCGTGAATACCACAGCATGCCTGGATACCTGCTCCAGGGGCACTCCTGCCCGAAGGAACGAAGGATCTGACCACGGGCTGAAGGTCTTGCGGCAGGCCGGTGTAATCTGAACCCGGTGAGTACCGCGTTTCCACGCCCACCTCGGGATTCGACCATGGAGCCAGTGCTGAAGCGGTCTCATATGGAGCAGACCGAGCGGAACTATGGCCGCAGCTGCAGCCATATGCCCCAGGAGCCTCTGAAAGAGTTTCAAGTGGGACCGCTGTCCTGCCTGATAAAGTCTTGAGGCAGTTCAGCACCGACTGAGCACGTTCCTGGGTGAGGCGTGCTGTCTGGTTGACCGAATCCAACTCCATGCCGAGAAAAGAGATCCTCTGCACTGGCACGAGTTGCTCTTTTCCCAATTGACCCGAAGGCCCAACTGGCTGAGGTGCCTGAGCACCAGGTCCCTGTGTGCGCACAACAGCTCTCGAGACTGTGCAAGTATGAGCCAGTCGTAGAGGTAGTTGAGAATGCGCACACCCCGTTCTCTCAGGGGAACAAGGGGCCGCCTCTGCGACTTTGGTGAAGACACGAGGCGAAAAGGGACAGCCAGAAGGGCAGGACCTTGTACTGATATGCCCGACCGTCGAACGCGAATCGCAGGAATGGCCTGTGTCGCGGGAGAATCGAAACATGAAAGTACGCGTCCTTCAGGTCGATTGCTGCAAACCAATCTAGGGGACGGACGCATCCAAAAATGCGTTTCTGCGTCAACATCTTGAACGGCATCTTGTGAAGTGCACGGTTCAAAACTCGCAGATCCAAGATCGGTCGTAACCCACCGCTTTTCTTGGGCACAATGAAGTAAGGGCTGTAAAACCCCGACCTCATATCGGCTGGAGGGACCGGCTCTATTGCATCCTTCGCCAGTAGGACTGCAATCTCCGCGAGCAAGACAGGGGCATCGACAGCTTTGACTGAAGTGAACCGGATGCCCCTGAACTTGGGGGGGACGCCGGGCGAACTGAATCGCATAGCCGAGTCTGATGGTCCGCAGGAGCCACCGGGACGGGCTGGGGAGCGCTAACCAGGCTCCGAGAGACCGCACCAGCGGGGCCAACGGGCCCACCGACATGCCCACGGTGGGGCAGCGAGGTGGAACACAGGGACCGGCCTGGCCTGTGACGGCAGGGGGCGGGGTCTGGGTGTGTAGTGTAGCACTCACCTGATTTCTCCTCGCGTGGGAGGAGACACAGGAACCCGGCTTGAGGCTTGTGACAGCCCGGCGTTTGACGACTTGAAGCGGGGACTGGAGTGCTACTGCCCTTACCTGGTTCCACGAATGGGCAGGAGGGGTGCTCTTGGGCAACCACCCGCTGCCTGCTGGCGAGAGAGGAGGAGGGAAGTGATCCTGTGATGCACGGATCACCACTCTCCTCCTCTTGAGACCCGGAGATTGAGGAGACCGCTCTTTACTGATGTTTTGGGTACCGCTGGCTGCTGGGCCAGCGGCGGAACAAAATGAACAAAAGATACTCCACCCGGCCCTCCTCCGGGGGAGGGAGTGGTGCAGTCACCATCTCCCGATGAGCAGTCTCCTCCATCTCTGGGTCGACCGTCCCAGGTCCTCTTGCACTTGCGCTTGCCGCCAGGTTTGGCGGGGGCCTGGACGGGCTGGGCGTCCTGCCTGCGACCGGCTCCACGACGCTGCCTGGTGAAGGCTGCTGCGGTTGCGCGGGAGCGGGGGCGGCCGCAGGGGGGCGCCCACGGCGACGAGCAGGCTGAGTGGCTGCAGCCGGAGTGGAAGCAGCAGGTTTCCTCCGGCGCATGATGTGTTTGCCTCAGTCTGCTTCTGGGCTGCCGAGAACTGCTGGGCAAAGCTCTCGACAACGTCGCCGAAAGGGCCGGTCTGTGACACGGGAGCATTCAGGAACTGTACCTTCTCCTGCTCCTTCATGTCAGCGAGACACAGCCAGAGATGGCGCTCCTGGACATCGCACGACCTAGAGACTGTGCGGTCACCTTCGTCACTCGTAGCGCGAGGTCCGTCGCAGCACGCAGCTCATGTAGAACCGCCAGGTCGTGACCACCCTCGTGCAGGTCTTTCAGTGCTTTGGCCTGGTGGACCTGCAGCAACGCCATAGCGTGGAGGGCGGAAGCCGCCTCCCCACAGGCTCTATAAGCACTGCCAGTTAGACCTGACGAATACTTAGAGGCCCGTGAGGGGAGACACGGATCACCCCGCAGGGTGGAAGCGGCTGTTGGACACAGTTGCATGGCCACAGACCGTTCCACCGAGGGGATGCCCGCATACCCCAAAGCGGCTCCACCATCGAGGGTGGTGAGAGCGGAAGAACTACAAGATGTGTTTCGGGCAGTGAAAGGTGCCCTCCACAATCTTGTCAGCTCCTCATGCACTTCCGGAAAGAATGGCACCGGAGGGGGGCGCTGAGAACCAGCGCCACCCCCACCGAGGAACCACTCGCCCAGCCTCGAAGGATCGGGACACGGTGGCTTTTTAGGATTCCACACGAGCCCGACATTCTCGGCGGCCCGGGAAAGCATAGCCGTCATCTCTGGGTCTGGCACGGACAACGCTACCACACCCGAAGGGGGCAACGCAGCCGGGTCGTCATCCCCGGAGAGAGAGGGCCCGCCCTCCGATGCAGTGATCGACATCTGGTCGTCAGAGGGGGCACCGAAGGAAACGCATGGCCAGCGCGCTCCTTCGGCAGCTCCACCGGCTGCGGAGTGCTTGAGGGGTGAGGAGCTCCACTTGGGGAAGCCCTCACCGTAATCCTCAAATCACCTCTAACTCCACCGGATCCAGTGTGCACGCCGGATCACGGCAGGCAGAGGGACTCTGCCATGTTTGACATAGCAGAGTCGCACTCCGAGATGGTCATGTCCCCGCAAGAAGAACATGAACCATCCACGAAAGCCACCTCAGCGTGCTGAATGCCCAGACACGTGAGGAAGCGATCGTGACCGTCCTGAGGCGCCAGGAAACGACCACACCCAGAAACGCACGGGTGAAAAGACATCTTTAAAAAGACGCGATCACCCGTGTTGCTCTTTTAGAGAAATTGCTCTTTCAGAGAAATGCTCTTTTAGTGCTGAAGCACGCAGGGGAGCTGGCCACCGCACACTCCTAGTGTGGCTGTCAGCAGGAAGACGATCTTTCTCTCCCGGACACCGTGACCACCGCTGCCGCGCCGTAACGCCCGCACTCGCTCACAGAACACTCTCTTGGAAGGGAGAGCAGTAGCTTTAACCACTACCGCTCGGCTCCGAAGCGAAAGGATAATTGATGCGGTGCATCAGCTGCCTCTTATGCTCACGCTGTGATCAGCGGCAGCTGGATGCAATAATCGCATGCCAATGTCCATTGGCTCGTTTAGTTACACTCGAAGTGGATTGGTCTCTCTGGCGAGATCCCAATTTCGTCGGTCATCCGACGTGACTCGGAGTGACCGACTGAAAGGGGAACTTAATTTGGACAACTTTAAAAGCGATTTTCTCCGTATTTTGATTTTTTTGCACCCTCAGATTCCAGATTTTCGAATAGCTTGAACTGATGATTCCTAACAAATCATCAGTGGAAAGCTTATTTACTTGGCTTTCAGATGATTTAAAAAAATAAATTGACTCTTATGACTGATTTTGTGGTCCAGGGTCACAGAGTGACGACTGATATTTATATCACTTTATGTAAGTATCTGCTATACTGTCTTAAAGATTTCATTGATTTACGTTAAAATCAGAATTTCATAATTTTAAATATCAGCATCATATCGTATCATAAATATCAGCATCTGCACCAAATTGCATATCTTTGCTAAGTTTGAGTCTCTGAATAATATTGAGCTGTTTTTTCCTCCATATTCTCACTATATCAAACTATATGAGCCATAAAAGCCTGATGGATCAAATATGATACATAACATAAAACACACATGCAAACCTTTTACGTGACTTTATCGTTGCTTTTTTATTGCATCATTTGATCCACTCAGTGAAAGTGAATGGAGACTGTCATTCTGTCTGATCCATAGAAGAAATAAAGTCTGACATGAGTAAATGATGACAGAGTTTTCATTTTTAGTTGAACTATTGCTTTAGCTTTTTTGTAATTGCTGTAACATGTGGCCTCAAGCTTATTGCTGTATTAAACACGGATACAACATCTTCACTAGAGCTCTAATATCAAGATAACTGCATCTCATTACCACAGCACAGGGCCAAAGATCAAACATTTACAAATATCTGCACACACACATACACACTCTTGACCCGCCTCATTAAAAACCACCAGTCACATGCGTTCCTGTTGCTCGGCCTCACTACAAATCCTGCATTTAATAAAGCAGCAGAGTCCTCTTGTTTCAAACACACACCTGCCCAATTACGATCTGAAATGACCGAATGTCATCAGACCCCATTAGGCTGAGAAACTAGATATGTAGACACTAACAGGGATGACATCACCGGACCCAATTAAAGCATCTAGTGTTGCATCACAATGCAACTGATTTAAGAAAACAACACAAGCCTGAGAGAATGAAACACTAATTGCTGTCTTAATTCAGTTTAATTTCTTGAAATTTAGTTTTAATAGGGAATAAATAAATATATACTATTAGATAAATAGTATACAGTCTTGTGATTTTAGGTGAGTTTGTGTGTTGTCATGACTTGCACAGATGCTTTATTAGTGGTGCTTTTCTCTCCTGTACCTCCCTCATATGAGCCTATAATAGTTCAAACAGAACCATATCTCAGTCTCATTTGCGGTGTGTGTGTGTGGGTACAGATGAATGTGTTAGTCTGTGGAAAGATGAACAGTCATAGAAGCTAGTAAGAGAGTTAATAATGCAGAAAAACAGAAACTGTGTCTCTGTCTCAACAACAAACAGCAGCAGTATTGTTTCTAATGAGAGCTCTTGGGAAAACCCCGCCCACTGTTTTCTGTGTGCTGATTGGTTGACACGAGGCACAGATACTTTTAAGAGAGGTCATGCTGATGGACAATGCGAGCGCTATAGTACGAAATATAGAACAACTATATATAGTGCATGTATGTAGTTTAGTAATGTGTGAGCTATTCTCTACTTTGTTGCCTGATTTTTTATTTTTTATTTTATATCTGAACTCAGTAAGGTTTTTCTGACCTGATTTGTGAGCACACACTGAAAAAAATGGCCCTGACACATATAAGGAGATACACACAACTATTTAGCTATTGATATAATTTTGATTAAATAATATTCCTTAAATTTTGTTTAATGTCTTAACTTTTGTCAGTCTAACAGTATAAGTCAAGAATAAGACGGGGTTATTACTGTTATTATTGTTATTGTTGTAACTAAAACTAAAATCATAAAAAAACACTTTCATTAAAATGAACATTAACTGAAATAAATTATAAAAATGTTGCCAAGATACTATAATAACAAAAACAAAATAAACTAAAAACTAAAACTTAATAAAAACTACAAAAATTACAAAAACCTTTGAACATTAAAATGAACATTAACTGAAATAAATTCTAAAAATGTTGCCAAGGTACTATAATAAAAAACAAAAACAAAATAAACTAAAAATAAAAATGTAATAAAAACTACAAAAATGACAAAAACTTTAACTAAAATGAAAATGAAAATATAAAATTTAAATCTTATTCAAAATATTAACAAAATATGGAATAATGTATTAATGATACTAAAACTAAAAGTGGAATAAGAAATAAATATATGCTGTACAAAATGATGTATTTTAAAATAAATCCAGTATTTTATAATATTGTAATATATAATTGTATTTATTTTATTGGAATCAAGTTTTATAATATAACTTCTCTCTATATTTTAGAATATTTTATAAGATTTTATAAAATGCATTAAATTTTAGAAAAAAATATGTTGCATGTTTTATATTTTACATGTATATTTTAATACAATATATAAAAATAAATACATATTTTAATATATATATATATATTTTTTTTGTATACTTTTTTTTTTTTTTACCCAACTTTTAAACCAGGTGTTGACATTTGTGGATGAATATTAATGAATATAAGCAGAAGGTCTCGTTATGTCACTACATGTCACTCAGAGTTAGTATCAGTAGTATTAAAGATGTTGTGTGTGTTTATTGGCTTTTCTATTGTGTACTTTTGGTTGGTTGTGTACTATTGGTCTACAGTTGGTTGTTTCTGATAAAACTCTGTGTAAGCCACTCTTGTTTTGGCAGAACGGTTGTGTGTTTGATTAGCAGGCGCTCCTTCGTTCTTGTCCCATCCAGACACATTAATACTTACGCTACAAATGTCATGCCACTAGTGATCAGATCACCTGAGACGCAAGTAATTCTAGCTCTAACAAGGTCTTGGTTTAATAGTATCTCATTCAGATGAATCCTGGCTGCTGCTGGGCTGAGATGTTTCCTCACACATTGAGGTTTGTGTGGTTTGCGTTACAACGTGATTCTCTAAAAGCTATCTTGTGTTCGTTGTGGACAGACAAAGTGCTTCTTACCGGAAACATAACAGCCTGGTTAGGATGTAAGGAGGACGCTATTTAAAATGATTATATGAACAGGAATTTACCGAGAGAAAAATTCACAGACAGCTGTTTTCTCTCTCTGGCTTCTTCACATTGGTTCATCTTTGGCTGTGATGCATCATGCGTCCCGTAAAGCAGGAAACACACACACGATCGATTCTCTCACAAAGACGATCATTTATATGCACTTCAGCATCCTATTCATGGATCTGTTCAGTCTCTCCTTTTCTCATCTATCCTCCATCTTATCTAGTCTCTTCTATTTTTATTTTCTCTAGACTCGTCTCTCATTGTCTCCTTTCTAAGGTCCTTCAGGTTTCTATCCACACGTGTGTGTGTGTGTGTTTGTGTGTATGTGAGTGAGTGATCTTTGGCCCTCTGTTGCGGTAATGAGAATCAGGTGTTATCCTGATATCAGATATCATATCAATGTTTCATAGCAGATATTTCTCTGGTAATTCCTGCCTGATGTGTTCAGAGGCTCTTAGATGAATTGAAACGAATGATCCTGTTGAGCACCAGACACAAGCATTTGTTTTCCTATCATGGTTGGGGCTTTATATGGACTTTCTGTCCTCTAAACCCATACAAACCTTGCTGCTTTCATACATTTTTCTTATTTACACTACTGGTCAAAGGGTTGGGATCATTACAATTTTTTATTTTTTTGAAAGAAGTCTCTTCTGCCCATCAAGGCTGAATTTATGTAATCAAAAACACAGTAAAACTGTGAAATATTATTACAGTTTAAAATAACTGTTTTCTATTTGAATATATTGTAAAATGTAATTTATTCCTGTGATCAAATCTGTATTTTCAGCATCAATACAGTGTCAGTGATCCTTCAGAAATCATTCTAATATGCTGATTTGCTGCTCAAGAAACATTTATTATTATTACTATTAGTGATGAAAACAGTTGTGCTGCTTCATATTTTTGTGGAAACTGTGACATTTTATTTTTCAGGATTAATGGATGAAATAGAATATTCAAAATAACAACATTTATTGTAAATATTTTTTTGTAACATTATAAATGCCTTTACTGTCACTTTTGATCAATTTAGTAGGGCCCTATGAAATCCGTTTTATTTTTTCTGGATTCAGTTTTTTTTTTTTAGTTTTTCTAGACTCTGTTTTAATGGTTAAATTAAATTTTATTAATCAAAAGCATGTCTAATTAATTGAAATCATGAAACTTGAAACATGAAACCACAATTTAAGAGCAATTTATTAAAAGTTTAACAAAATTACATTTATAAGCCCTATGAAATGTTTTTATTTATTTATATGTATATATATATATATATATATATATATATGTATGTATGTATGTATGTATGTATGTTTTTTGTTTGTTTGTTTTTTTTTTTTTGTTTTTTTTGTTTTTTTTACAGTAAATTCGATTTTTATGACCTGATTCCGTGATTCTGTCCGTGTTTTCCGCATCGTGGAAATCATAGGGCCCTAATTTAGTTTGCAGGATGTTTGAAGTCAGAAAAATTAATCAATGATGCAATTAAATAGAGCAAAAGTGACCGTAAAAACATTTATAATGTTACAAAAAACACAGTAACAATTTTTTGCATTTGCAAAATTCTATTAATTAAAGAATCCTGAAAAATAAAATGTATCACTGTTTCTACAAAAATATTTGTTGTTGTGAAAAGTGGGGACATCCCATAGGCGTAATGGTTTTTATACTGTACAAACTGTATGTGCTATTGCCCTACACCTACCCTACACCTAAACTTAGTCCTCACTTAGTCCTTTCTACTTTCCACCCAAAAAACTCACTCTGTGTGATTTATAAGTGTTTTGAAAAGTGGGGACATGAGGCAATGTCCTGAAAAGTCACCTTCACCTTGTAATACCTATGTCATACCTGTGTCATTATACAAATTTATGTCCTCATTTGTCACAAAAACGCGCACACACACACACACACACACACACTTAGTAAATTAATGAGATTCAACCTTTTCCACACCTTATTCTCTCCACCAGCACACACAGAAACGTATTGATGAGAGTCAGATCTACAGAAATCTCTAGTGTGTGTGTGATGTGAAAGTGAAGTGTGTGTTCGCTGGAGGAGCAGATAAGAGTTCTTCTGTCTGATTGGCTCTGTGGAGATACGGAGACCAAAGACTGCAGCCTGACACCAGCAGCTCTGATCCAGCTTCTCCAGCTTTGTTCTGTTAAATGGATAGTTCATCCAGAAATGAACATTCTGTCTTCATTTACTTGCCCTCATGTCGTTCCAAACCTGCACGACTTTCTTTCTTCTGGTGAACACAAAAGCAGATCAGAGGCCGAATGTCCAGAGTGCTGTATTATATGAAAGCATATGGTACTGTCGAGCTGCAACAATAACAAAAAAAGCACCATTAACAGCAGTCTATATGACACGTGTTCTTCTTCTGAAGCCATACGATAGCTTTGTAGTCATGAGAACTACTTTTATGGTGCTTTTTTGTCATCTTGACAGCACATTCACTGTCATTAGAAAAGTGCAATGTGCATTATTCAGCTAAACAGCTTCTTCTGTGTTTCACTGAAGAAAGAAAGTTCTGCAGGTTTGGGATGAAGTGAGGTGAGTAAATGATAACAAGACTAACCTGTTAACTCTAGTATTCCAGTCAAACGCTCACTTGGAGTTTGTTACACAGCCGTTTAAATGGCTAAATGAGTTGAATGATCAGTTGGTGTCAGGAGTCTGGAGGACAAGCCGCTCCAGCTCTGATGAATTTGGCTAATTTCAGTATCATCTGGTCATTAAAGAGCTGTAATGAGTAGAAATTGGAGTGTGTTACAGGTCACACTGACTGCTTATCTGGACACACCAAGACTCGCACAGTGGCAGATGTGAGGAAAAATGGCTCTGGGTACTGCTGGATTAAATTTTAAATTTAATCCTTTTAATCACAATCAAAAACAAAGTTTGGAATAATTAAAACTGAAAAGATGATTCTTCTGCTCACCAAAGCTGCATTTATTTGTTAAAAAATACAGTAAAAATAGTAATATTGTGAAATATTATTTTAATTTAAAATAAATCTTTTCTATGTGAATATATTATAAAATGTAATTTATTCCTGTAATGGTAAAGGTGAATTTTCAGCATCATTACTCCAGTCTTCAGTGTCACATGATCCTTCAGAAATCATTCTAATATGCTGATTTGCTGCTCAAGAACATTGCGGATTATTATCAATGTTGAAAACAGCTGTGCTGCTTCATATTTTTTTTTTGTAGAAACCATTCAAAATTTGGGTATGATTAAAATAATAATGTTAATATTACTTTTATTCATCAAGAGTGCATTAAATTGATCAAAAGTGACAGTAGACATTTATAAAGTTACAGAACATTTCTATTTCAAATAAATGCTGTTCTTTTGAACTTTCTATTTGTCAGAGAATCCTGAAAAATAAAACGATTAATGGTTTTCACAAAGATATGAAGCAGCACAACTGTTTTCAACATTAATAATGATAAGAGAGGTTTCCTGAGCAGCCAATCAGAATATTAGAATGATTTCTGAAGGATCATGTTACACTGAAGACTGGAGTATGATGCTGAATAAAATATATGCATAGACTTGTTTATATATTCACATTCTTGCACTCATATTGCTATTGAAAGAATGCATTAAAATATAGATTTGAATGAAATATATAAAAATCATTATATTGCCAGTAAAAAATAAAAAATTCACAATTCACCCACCCATGGCAGGTGAGGCAGAAATGTAATTTTGCACCCAGCACTTACACACACACATACACACACATCTCTTCTCTGGAGGATTTGAGCTAAACGCTGCCCATCAGACACCAGAAGAATCCTGAGTGCCCAACTCTCTGCCAGGTGTCCATGGCAACGTCAGAGTTTCTCCCGTCTCCGCAGAGACCTGCGGGAAAATGACAGATTCTGAGCCGAACGAGAGACAGACAGAGACAGAGACAGAGAATCAGTGTCAGAGATCCATCTGTTGATTATTCACTAAGACTCTGAACAGAATAAACTCATAAACAGCTCAGGTGTGTAGCGTGACCACCTGACCATCTCACACTCACCTGTAATTTCATTCAATATGTTATTTTGTTTGCGTAATTTTTAACGCTTATTTCGAATATCTGATTAAAATTTGAATATATGTAGGGCCCTATGAAATCCATTAAATTTTTTTCCAAGTTCCATTTTTTCCGTTTTAATTTTTTTTTGGATTCTGTTTTTTGTTTTTTCAGTTTTATTTTTTCTAGACTTTGTTTTAATAGTAAAATGAAATGTTATTTCTTAATTAAAAAAGCATGTCTAATTAATTGAAATTATGAAGCTTACAATTTAAAACAGCAATTTATTAAAAGTTTAACAAAAAATAAATTTTTAAGGCCCTAAAATATTTTTCTCAAATTCAGTTTTATTTATTTTTTTACCAAATTCTGTTTTCCATTAATTTTCTGGATTCCATTTTATTAGTTTCATTAAATATCAGTAATCAAAAACATCTAATTGATTTTTATTAAAAAAAAGTGTGTGTGTGTATATATATATATATATATATATATATATATATATATATATATATATATATATATGTGTGTGTTTGTGTGTGTGTACTATAATACTGTGTTGTGTATTTACATTTTTCTGCTAAATAAATTCTGGTTAATGTTCCTTTAAAAATAATGTTTTAATAATAATTTTATTAGTAGTAGTAGTAGTATCATTACATCAAGTAATATTTCTGTCATGGTTTCTTCAAGTTTAACCAAACTTTTATTTTGACAGGTTGCTGTGAAGACCTTTAGGTTTCTGTTTGTATATGATATGATAGTTTTGCTCAAAAGAAATGGTAAAATCCTCATGAAGTGACTTTCAAAGCAGTTCAGTATGTTTGTAGTAAATGAAACCGTATGTCTGTGCCATTCATTCACACAGAGACACGCAGAACATGCAGGATTCATATTTAAATAGTATTTTGTGGCTTAATATTCACAGACACTAGTCCATATCACTTTTTGATTTAAGAGTTCTGACCTACTTTTGATATTCATCCATAATATATCAAATTTTGTGACATTCCATTTTTATGACTGGATTCCACGATTCTGTCTGCGTTTTTCGCATAGCGGAAATCACAGGGCCCTAAATATGTTTATACATTTATTAGAGTTATGTTATCAACGTCATCACATGATGTGAATAGGTAATATTCATTGCTTGTGCAGCCTGCTGCTCCATGCTGATAAAGTTTTATTATTTTACTACAACGAAATATATAGTAAAGGTAAATGTAAAAAAAAAACAAATTAAAATGAAAGCAGAAAATACAAGCAAATTCAAAATATTAATTAAAATCTATAATAGTATAACTAAAATAACACTGTTTATATGTGCTCACCACAAATTTATTCCCATGCAGAAACAGAGGCAGAACAACAAAAAATGGTTTTGTTTGGCCTTAATGTCAGGGAGCTTGATCTCCTGCAAGCGAGCTTAAAGAGAGGTTTGTTTTCGACTCCAAAACATTGACTCAGCGCTCAGTTTTGAGCATCATATCGATAACAAAAGCAGACAGAGCAGACTAAAGCACTTCAAAACAGGCAGGAGTAGTTTTACGGTTTAATATAGACTGAATTGCTCCAGATGATTAATATATATTTATTTATTGACTATTAACATGTTTTACGTAGTTAAAAAAGGGTTTGCAAAATAATGTTTTGGACTGCAAAACTTGTGTGTCAGAGTATCATAGCAAAGGATCAGTTACTACTGAGTCGACTACTGAGTTTTTGATATTAATTACAGTAGATCATGGTATTAGTCAAAATCTGGTGTATGTTGTGTTTAAAGTTTGTGTTTAAATAGACTTGGTGTTCAGGTTTGATCAAAGATTGAGAAACACTGTAATAATGATAATAAGAGCTTTTCTAATATTTATCCACTACTAAGTTTTTTAAGAAATGAATACTTTTATACACCAAGTACACATTGATTTGATCAAAAGTGACAGTAAAGATGTTTATTATATTACAAAGATTTCTATTTCAAATGTTGTTCCTTTGAACTTTTTATTCATCAAAGAAAATTTATCACAGTTTCTACAAAAATATGAAGCAGCACAACTGTTTTGAGCAATCGTAAACGTTTCATGAGCAGCAAATCAGCATATTATTTTCTGAGGGATCATATGACACTGAAGACTGGAGTAATGATTAGGGATGTGCGCTGTGACTAATTTGACTGTCGTTTAAACGGAAGTTTTGTATCCGACTAGTCGACTAGTCTAAAAGCTAGAAACCTCCAAAAATTTGCAAAAGAAAAAAAAACGTCTATATAACAGCCTACACTTGAAATATTTAATCTTTGAATCTCTCAATGAATTCTGCTAAAAATAGGTCACGATTATGCCGTGTGCTTACCTCACGTTATCATCATTTAATTTTAGGCGGTCGTTAAACAGAAAAAAAGGAAGAGCATACACTCAACATAAACCAGTGCACAGCTTATTTATTCAGATCGGCTGGAGCAATGCAGAAATGGAAAATAAGTCAACAGACTGACAGAATTCTTCGTTTTCATATAACGTTAGCCAACATACTAAAACACAAGTCAAAAATAATAGGAAAGTTTATCAAGGAATAGTATTAAATGGCTTTTAAAAATGTACTTCATGTTGGCTATATTGTCTAAAAACAAAACAATGCTCGTTTTACTTACTCAGACCATGCACATTTGTTCAATGAATTTAACATGTTAACGCGGTCTGGCGAAAGATGGGACTAGAGGCGATTCTGCACTATTCTGGCAGGAACTGAAGTCACAGGCACGCAGAGAGATAACTACAAGCAAGCAGACAGTTTCGAAAAGAGCCTGGAAATCCCGCACCACCACTGAAGTGAGTCTTCGTTTAGAGGAATAGATGCGCGGATGGGATCGTGGACCGCAGCGATGGGTTGTAGTGTATAGCCCGATTCGGACGGTAATTGTTTCTCATATGGACGTCTGTAAAAATAAATTTACATATCACCTCAGTGATAAAACTCATGGATTCGGATGGTGATTTATTCACAGTGGAGGAGCGAGTTGTGATCCTATGAACCCGGGAACGCACTGCTCACGTGGCCATTCACATGATTGTCTGCTGTAAATAAAATGAATTTATTATTATTGTGTAAAATGTATTTAAAAATACTTATTATTATGTAAAATGTATTCTTATTATTCCAAGCATATTTTATAATATATAATCCTATTTATTATTTGATTATTTAAATCTCCTGTTTAAAAATAGGAAAATAGATGCACTATAGTTGTATATAATTATACGCATTATATATCTGTTTATAATACACATTTTAAAATTGTATTGCATACCTACTGCTGCCATAATAAAGACCCATTTCGAATGTTTACGTGCTTTCCTTCTCTTTCTGCTCTCACTCGCTGTGGTGGAGCAGTTATGAAATATTGTTCTTTTAAATACTTTCCAGCATTTCAGAAATAAATATGTATGCAAATTACACCAAAGTACAACGTTACCTCTTACGGTGTGCGGGAGTGCTCAAAAAGGGTTTAAACACTGAATTTTGAATCCATTTCTTCTCGTAAACTCAGAGATGTGGATTCGGACGGCAATTAAATTACCACACGACCTTGGTGTTTGTCAAAAAACAGTAGGTAATTCGGCCGGGGATTTTTACGGGGGTGGTGAGAGAAAAACACTGACATCCTGGATTCGGACGGCATTTAAATCACCTGTAAATGGTGAAAATCACTTGCATCCCCCTGAGAAACAATTACCGTCCGAATAGGGCTTATGACATGATTGACATTTGCTGGCTTTGGCTAGCCTCCAAGCTAACGCATACGTGCCTGTGTTGAATATGATTACGCATCTCTCCAGTAGAGTTATTGTAAGCCAATTTGACATTACACAGTTTACACAAAACTTTTCCGTTTCCTTCTAATTCAAAATAATCCCACACTTTGTTGGTCTTTCGCGTGGTCATTTTTGAGCTCGCCGCAACCGACATGAAGAAAACGCACGCGAGGTCTGAGGTAAAAATGTAGTTTCCACCCAGATACACTTTTAAATATTTTGATATGTATTCTTTTTCAAAAGTTTTATTTTAACTTATTTAAAAAAAATTTTAAATGAAAAATGATGGTAATTTGAATGATAAAATCATGTTTTTTCCTCTCTCGTGTAATCGACTGTTGTTTTCAGTGTCGACTAGCAGGAGCTGTACCGTTTAGTCGACTAGACCCGCACATCCCTAGTAATGATGCTGAAAATTCAGCTTTGATCACAGGAATAAATTACATTTTACAATGTATTCACATAGAATATAGTTTTTTGAAATTCTAATAATATTGAACATTTTTTTTACAGTATTTTTGATCAAATAAATGCAGCCAAGACTTTCAAAAACATTCAAAATCTTACTGATGCCAAACTTTTGAATGGTAGAGTAAATGCAGTTCTTTGTGTTTGGTAAACTTAATTACCTGGCAGTTCTTATGATTATGCAACACTGACAAACTGACCATCTCTTGTTCTCTCTGTTTGTAATACAGTAAAAGAAGCTGTGCTGCTCATTGCGTCTGGTCTTTGTTAATATAGCGACTCCATTAATGCTTTATCGGACGTCTCGGTGTGTCCCAGTGTCCTGCCCGCTCTCAGAGCAGCCAATAAAAACATCCCTGGAGATAAGACACGGCCATTATTCCAGCTTTCATTTTTACCTGTATTTACATCCGGGCTCATCTCCAAGAGAGCAGAGATGAGAACGCTATTATGAGCTGCCGCTTATCGCGCTCTCTGCCCTAGAGAAAGTGAGCCTGAATTACCTTTACTATCATCACAACACAGAGTTTAATGCTTCAGTGCTCTGTTGTGAGAGTGAGTGACACATCAACTGCAAGCATGTTGTTTAAAATTAGAGCGTTCTAGTTTTACTCTTCAGCATTTAATGGGTCTGTTCTAGTTGCGTTGCTTAGATGATTATAAAGTGAGTGCACTAATTCTGTCATGTTGAACATTAAATGCTAATTTTCCGGCTGTGGTTCTCTCTATTTAATGGGGATTTTTAGAGTCGTTGTTGAGTAGATGCAGTAGATGTGCTGGTTAGTGCTGAGATGGCATCGGTTAGCTTTACCCAAAAGGTTTCTGGACGGTCCCATATAGCGTGTTTATCCCGTGAGAAGAGTGAATGCAGAAAGAGCTGATTTTAAAGGCAGCGCTCTAGTTTTTGGCATTCTGTTGCTTATTCTCACCTTCAGTGATGAGAACGTGAGCTCTAGTTTAGATGCATTGCGTCACCTGCTCTCAGCTGCAGTGGTTTATAATGGAAGTGCTCTAGTTTTGTTGAGTCACATCTAAAGCCCTATGAAATGTTTCATTTTCACCATCATTTTCCCCCCTCAAATTGCTATTTTATTTTTCTGGATTTAATAGTTTTAATCATTTTAATAATCAAAAAGCAGGTCTAATAAATTGAATTAATAAAACTTTCATAATATAATACAAAAGAATTAATTAGCTTATTACAATTTTAACAATAACAGTGCACCATGAAATCTGTTTTATTTTTTTCCAATGGTTTAATTAAATGTTAACAATTAATAATTAAAAAGCATGTCTAATCAATTGAATTTATAAAACACTCATAATATAATATAACATATATATATATTTTTTTTTAACAATAATTGTGCCATATGAAATCTGTTTTATTTTTCCCCCAAATTCCATTTATTTATTTATTTATTTTTTATATTATTTATTTATTTAGTTAGTTTTTTTCAAAATTCCATGTTTTCCATTTTTTGGATTTCATTTTAATGGCTTAAATACATTTTAATAATCACAAAGCATGCCTAATCAGTTGAATTCGTAAAACTTTAATAATAAAATATAAAAACAATTTAAAAATGTATTAAAATGAACAATAATAGTGCTCTATGAAATCTGGGTTTTTTCTCCACAGATTTCATGTTTTCCATTTCAGTTTTTCTGGGTTCCATTTGAATGGTTTGATTACATTTAAATGATCAAAAAGCATGTCTAATCAATTGAATTCATGTGACTTTTATTATATAGTATAAAATCTATAAAAACTAAGAATTTATTACAATTTTTACAATAGTAGTGCCCTATGAAATCTTTTTTTTTCTCACATTCTGAATTCAGCTTTTTCAGTTTTTCTGAATTCTGTTTTTTAAATTTTAAATCAAAAACAGCAAATGAATACATAAAACTTACAACATTTAATGAATCTTTTAAAATGTAATCAAATGAAATTGTAACAAAAAAAGTTAAACAAAAATGCAACTTTTTTGGCAAAACAAAGGCTTTGAAAAGTACATTGTCTTCTACAGTAGTAATGTATTTCTGTTATAATTTCCCAAGTTACTTTTATTTTGACAGGTTCTCATGAAGACGTTTGTGTTTCTGTGTGTATCTGATAAGAGTTTTTCTCAAATGAGAAATGCTGGTGAAGTGACTCTCAGAGCAGCTCTGGAGATGAAGTTTATGTGTTCATGTCTCATACGAGCATCACGCGTGCTTCAGTATTTGTAATAGAGAAAACTGAGACAAGCACAACATTCAGACTTCACATATACAGTCTTTTGTGCTTTGATATTCACAGACACTAGTCAATATCACGATTTGAATAAGGGCACAGCTCAACTTTTGATTTATTCATCCAGAATTTGAAATTCCATGATGTTCCATGTTATATTTTAAATTCAGTATTTATGACTGGATTCTGCAATTCCGTCCGCTTTTTCTGCATGGAGAGCGAGTGTGAAAACAGAAAGACACTTCAGTGCAGTAACACATCTCTGACTCCTCTGAGTAACACACAGACAGACAGACAGACAGGTGTGTTCAGGAGTCTAGCAGCATGAATAATAGATGGCTGTGTATCAAACTCCGTTAGCTTCAGCGAGCAGATGAGCCACACGCTCACGTCTCTGATGGTTTGAACGGTAACGGAGCCGTCTGCGTCTCACGTGACCTCGCTGCTTATCCCTTTATCTCTTTATCTGTCTGTCTGTCTGAGTGTTTGTTAAAGTCACACATATGGCTCTCTAACCGACTGTGTAATATCATGAGGTATTATGGGACTGAAATGTCCTCAACTGTCTCCTTCATTCCTCTCTCTGCTACATTTAATTTTCCTTCTGTCTTTTTCAATCACACTTTCCTTCTTTCTTTCGGGGTCGGAGCTTTAAAATGATTTAGAGTATGTCTCATTCGCTTCTTTTCGTTTTTTCCACAGACGTTGTTTTCATTTGCATCATTGCTCTCTTTCTCTCTCTCAGAACAACACCTCTATGTGTGTGAGATTATGAACTGATAATTAGCCATCTGGATTCCATGCTGCGTGTGTGTGTGTGTGTCTCTGTGTGTGTGTGTGTGTGTGTGTGTGTGTGTGTGTGTGTGTGTGTCATTGCAGGATGTGATGCTCTGAATAATTCCATATTTAGATGAAATGACTGGCATTCAGTGAGATGACATTAATAAAGGCAGACAAACAGAGACGATTCACATCTGATTGTGCACATTCACACTGGAGCTGGCTGATATATGTGGAATATTTACTATAGACTCAGTATTATTTTATTGGCAGTATAAAATTAACCAGCAAAGTGATGATCGTAATGGTTTTAATGCACTTTTTATTTGGTTGTGAGTATGAGATCGTTAACACAGATATTTAATAACCTTAAAAATGCAATAGACTTAAGATCATTTCAGTTTATTTGCGTGAATCAGTTCTTTCAATGAATCATTTGTTGAGAATTGTGAATCAGTTCTTTTAATGAATCACTGTTCGTGAATGAATTCTTTTAGTGTTTCATAAATCATGAATTTTTAAAAGGATAGTTCACCCAAACATGAAAAATTGCTGTTAATTTACACACCCTCAGGCCATCCAAGATGTAGGTGACTTTTATTCTTCAGTAGAACAGTGAAGAAGATTTTTAGTTAAAAATAGTTAGTGATTCATAAAATGCAAGTCAGTGGCTGCCCATGTTTGAGAATACAAAAGCATATCAAAGAACACAAAATTAATTCCCGTGGCTCCTGATGATACATTGAGGTCTTATGAAGCAAAACGATCGGTCTGTGCAAGAAGCTGAGCATTATTTACAACATTAGCAATCCAGAGCCTCAGGCAAACAGGGAAATCTGATTCTTTTCCGCAAACGGACAGTACATTTTCAATGTAAACGCAATCAATGGGCGTGAATTGTAAGTCAGTTCTTTTAGTGAATCATTGGCTGTGAATTGTAAAACACGTTTGTTGTGATTTAGCTCTTTTAATGAATAATTATTTATTTTAATGAATCATTGGTCATGAATGACTAATCTTTTAATGAACCATTTGTTCAGAATTGTAAATCAGTTTTTGAATTTTGAATTGTTAATCAGTTCTATTAATGAATTGTTTGCCATGAATTTTTAAATAGTTTTTTTTTAATGAATTCACAAATGTTGTGAATCAACCTCTATAATGAATCATTTGTCGTGAAACATTTGCTGCAACACTGTAAAAAAATAAAAAGTTGAGTTAACTTAAAAAAAAATTAAGGTAATTTGCTGCAAAGCAATTTTGAGTTTACTGAAATTTAGTAGATAAAGTTGTGCAAATTCATATATAAAATTAGTTGGCACAATTTAATTCTTGAAGTTCAATTAACTCAAAATTGCTTTGCAGCAAATTACCTTATTTTTTAAGTTGAGTCAACTTAAAATATTAAAGTAACCAGCTGCAAAGCTTTTTTGAGTTTACTGGACTTCTTCAAGAACTGAGTTTTTTCTTGAAGTTCAGTAAACTAAAAAAAAGCTTTGCAGTCAGTTGCTTTAATATTTTAAGTTGACTCAACCACTTTTTTTTTCAACTATTTAAATGTATAACTTTAAATCTTACATCCAGATTTTCAGCCACAATGTACCTGGGAACCCTCACATCATTTAAGAACACAAATGCACACAGTGCAAACAATACTGCAAATACAACACCAACAAGGTTTTGTCATCATTACAGAAAGTGTTTATTGGCATTCTGCAAAATGACAACTTCAAAAGGAACACAATTTGGTATGCAGTTTTACTCCACTCAAACTAGGATATAAAAAAAAAAATTAAAAAAAAAAAAAAAACTCATCAACTAAATTAATTATAATTGGCATGCAGCAAAATTTGCAACAAAAATGTTCTTAAATTATTTTTAATTTTTTAAGTGCCAAAAAAAGAAAAAAGTTAAAAAAATAAATAAATAAAATTCTGCAGCAATAAGCAAAGTCTTAAATCAAAAGTCACAACAAACATTGTATATAATTGAAAGGAAGCTAAACTTTACCATCACCTTAAACTTTCCTAATTTTGGCACATGCATAATGCAACAAACAAGCTGGATCAATAAGCAAAAAATTTCAACTATTAACACAGCACTAAAAGGAATAATTCAACCAAAATTATTCTGAAAATTCTGTCATCATTTACTCACTCCCATGTCGTTCTAAACTCTTGTTCATACTCAGAACACAAATTAAGATTTTTTAATGAAATTTGAGAGATTTCTATCCCTGTACTGAAAAGGCTGTTCACCCAAAACTTTGACACTTCAAAACGTTCATAAAATAAATATATAAATTAATATGAATTGAGCGGTTTAAGTCATCTGAAGAGACGCAATTGTAGGGATGCATGAATTAGGGTTTAGAAAATGTAGTTTATCCTCATGATTATTAGTACATTTATACCATTAATATTAATATTATTTCTATATATTATCTATTAATATTGTTTTTATTTTTCTTATAATGTCTTGTAGCCTGTATTAGGGATTTACACACTCACACAAAAACAAAACAAAACTACATGTAGTTTCAATTAGGTACTTTTATTTATTTATTTTAACTGATGTGAACTTGTAGCAAAAAAATGATAATGCTCTAACAACAGTTATTATCTGAATACAAATAATAAATGACAGTTGACAATGAACATGAAAAAATACATCAGAAAGTAAAATACAAAATAGAACAGAACATAGATCTAATAAAGACCAGGTTCCAGTGAAATACTGTATCTCCAGGATCGTCTGTGATGCCTTTAAGTCCATCATTTTGGTGTGATTGAGTGGTGGTTTCTCTGCAGATGATGAGGTTGTGAATGTGATGCATCTGAAATACACAGTTGAGTTTAGAGTTAAAGAGTGTCCTTGTGTTTATGTAAAAACAAGTATGCTTATGAAGGCCATAAGCAAAAATAGACATATAAGCACTTATAAACAGTATGGCCTTCATAATATTAAAAAAATAAAAAGAGATTTAAAGTCAAAAGATAGCTTAAATATAGCTTTAACATTTATTCATAAACCCAAGTAATAATTGTATTATAAATATCTAAAAGAAATCTAACAATGGATTATGAACTCAATATCTCTGTTACTTAGTGGAGAAGAGTAGAGTATCCTTAACTGAACAGAGCTGGTCACACTAAAAAGAAACTAAAAAAGAAAAAAGACATTATTGGTACTGGGAAACCAGTTACAATATGAAAGTTATAATTTATTAACATTGTAAGAAATCATTTTACCTGTTGAAACTGTTGACAGTCTGTGTAGCTGGATGGTTGAACTCCAGAAAATCAGTAATGAGGTTCTTTGACAGTTACAGATTTTAAAAACAGAAAGGCAGGAATAAAGAACCCTAAACTTGGTTCTAAATAGAAGTGTTACTACATGTAACAAACCTTTAATGAACCATCTTTTTTAGAGTGTACTTATAATGCAATGATAATTGACAGTTTTTAAGCTATTACTGTATAGAATACAAAAAATAATATAATTTCTGTGTTGTTTTTTTATGAATACACGTTATATATGACTCAAACTAACGGCACTTGGAGAGATGCAGCAGCATTTATTGGGAAATGCGTAATGTGTAATGTTATCAGTCTTTTCAGAAGACTTTGATTAAACGGTTTGATTCATTTTACAATCTCTTTATGAACATCAGAATTTTAGTTGAATAGTTTTTCAGTGGATGGACATAAATATCTCAGGTTTCATTAAAAATATCTTAATTTGTGTACTGAAGATGAACAAATGTCTTATTGACATGACGGTGAGTAAATGATGACGAATTTTAATTTTTTGGGTGAACTAAATTAAGCCAAAGAGGACAGCAACAGCAGTGGTAAGGTCATGTATATATTCCAGCACAATCTGCGTCTCTAGGACTACAGCTAGGCACCTCTGGGTTTGAGTGGATGGTGGCAACATCATCTTCCAGTGATCGATAAGATGCTCATCTTCATCCCCTTGAATGGACATCCTCTGGCTCTGTGTCCTGCAGTAAAAAAAAAAAAAAAAAAACAGCATCAATTTTAGATTTCTACTAAATATTGACATTAAATGTTTAAAACATAGCAAATAATAATAATACAATTCTGTATAACTACTAATTCTACAACCGGTGTTAGTATTTTCAACAGTGAGTGTTGTCTTAACTTTTTATTTTTGTAACATTAAGGGAACAGATTTCAGCAGGTTTAATGCATGGATCAAATTTAGTGATACACAGGCAATTTTTCTCTCAACTGTTGACTCTCACTTCAGACCTGTCATAACTGTTTACGTGAATACTCAACATTATGGACATTTTGATATAACTTTGTGTGTATCTGACAATTTAAGCGAACTAAGCTGCTAAAAAGTGCTGAATCTGTGATCGCATACTTTCTGCGGGTGTGTGTGAATAAGCAGGTTTATCATCTTACACATCTTGCACTTTATTTTCTCATTCATGCATGTTTCTTTGTGGCGACGTCATCATATACTTTGTTGGCTACTGAATAAATACAACAATTGTTTCACATGTGCACCGGTATCACGGTATTTAAAAAAATAAATAAATAAATACTGTGTACCAGTAATCGACAAACATTTGAACTGTACCTCTAAACATATATCTTAATACATAATGTTACCTTTAAAATGCTAACTGCTCGTGCTTGAAAAACAAAGCTCGCTAACTAGTTAGCCGCCAAATTTCTTTCAACATGAAGTTCATTCTTTCTTTTAGGAACATTTACAAACCTAACTGTGTAGTTTGTTTGGCTTACTTAAATTAAATCTAGGTAGAAAAGAACTTACCTTGTCAAGGAGACTCCCTTTTCCCCATCGTTGTTGATGTTTGAAGCTGTGTATAATCCAGAGATGGCGCTTTGCACATGCGCAGTGATGTGAAGTTAACCGCTCAAATGAAGAAGTCAAAATATTGAGTTTACTCAACTTTCTTATTTATGTTCATTGAGAGATATACAGTAAACATTCAGTTAACTTCTTTTGATGTGTAAACAACATTTTGCTAAAAAAAAATGTTCACCTGACTTAAAATTTTTAATTGAGTTAACAATTTGCAAGTTGGAGTTTTTACAGTGAATGAATCATTGGTTGTGAATTGTTAGTTAGCTCTTTTAATGAATTGTATGTTGTGAATCAGTTCTTTTAATGAATTGTTTGTCATAAATAATTTCTTTTAATGAATCATTGGTCGTGAATTGTTAAACAGTTCTTTTAGTGAATTGTGACATTCAAATCTCCATGTGACTTTCATGCTGCTGTCTACCTATATTAGTGCAAATAAATGAACATAGTTAATTATTGCCCTTCCTTGTGCTTAAAAATGTAGTGGAAAACTAAACTATTTAGTCTGTAAATCAATGCTAGACTTTTTTAACTATATTTTGACTTTTATATCTTATTTTATATCTTATATCTTATTTTATATAAACATTTTGAATCGAATAAAAAAACTATTTCAGAGCTAACACATACATTTTCAGAGATATATTGAATGTTGTTAAAAATCGGCAAAATATTAGTAATAATCTAATAATATAGTTAAACTGTAGCACCCAGCCCTCTATAACACAGGTAACTATTTGTCCATCATTACACTCATTGGCCGTTTTCTGTTTCTGTGTTTCATTCTTGTTTTCTTTCTCTGCGTCACTGACTTAAACTGCTGCTCTCTCTCTCTCTCCTTTTCTTGAATAATTTACACACTGCTGCATTTCCATTTCAGTCAGACTTTGGCAGCTGTATGTCACCGAGATGCCAGAGAGAGAAACAGAGAGATAATTTCTTGTAGTTTTACCATTTTATATATATATATATATATATATATATATATATATATATATATATATAATTAATTATATTTGTAAGTATTTGCTAATTAATAATTAGTGGCTTTGAAGTAGTGCTGAAATCTGAAAGTTTTAAACTGAATATTAAAACGCTTATTGTGTTTAATTCAATTTTAATACTACCTGTTTAATCGTTTTGCATTTTTTTTCTACTTTTTTGCGATGCTCTGAGTTTTTGTCATGTCAGTAGAGAGTGAGAGGAGAGCTGGAATAATTAAAGCAGAATAGTGAAACAGAAAGTGCAAGTCAGTGAGAGCTGGTTTTTTGTTGTTGGAAGAGTTCTTCAAAACAAAAGAACAGCAAGAGAAAAAGAAAGTGAGAGAAAAGAAGAATATCCCATTATTTCCACATAAAACTCATCTGAAGTTTTTAGGAGTCCCACAGGTCTTTATTATATCCGTGTTGGAGCAGATTTGATCAGATATACAGCGGAGCAGACCTGCGTGTGTTTGTGTGTTTAGGTTACTAGATGCTGGATGATTATTTCAAGCATGTTTCTAGTTTATCTGATACAACTGGAGTCTGCTGTAGTGTGTGTATGTGTTTATGGCATTACCTTCTCATGTCTGACAGCAGATGCATTCCTTTTTGTGTATTGTAAGTCTGTCTTTAATTTATGGAGAAATATATGGGAAATAATTTATGCGGTCTATGCTGTCAGCGCTTCTGCTCACTGTTACATATTCTGCGTTGGTGAAGCTGATTTCAAACTCTTGTTTACGGAGTAGTTCACTCAAAAATGAAAATGTACTCACCCTCAGGCTGTCCAAGATAACTTTCTTTGGACAAATTACATCACTTGCTCACCAATGGATCCTCTGCAGTGAATGGGTGCCCAAACAGCTAATAAAAACATCACAGCATCACAGTAATCCACAATTAATCCACTCCACTCCGGTCCATCAGTGAACATCTTTTGAAGCCAAATCTGAGTGCTTGTAAGAAACAAATCCATCATTAAGATTTTAATCCATATTTTTGTTTTCTTCAGTGAAACTATTAAATGGTTTGAAAAATATTAAGGTTAATATAATATAATATAATATAATATAATATAATATAATATAATATAATATAACACTTTTGATTTATGATTTAATTGTTTTATTTATGTCACTTAAAGTGCAAGCCTAATACTTAACTTTATTTGTTTTTTTTTAAATAATATAATAATAACAGTTATAATAATATTGGTCCATAATATTTACCTAAATATAATATAATATAATCATGATTATAATATAATATAATCATGATTAATAGTTTAATTCTGTTTTGTTCATGTCAGTTATAGTGCAATTTAATAATAAAAATGATTTAACTGTGAAAAATTATAACACAATAACAGAATAGAATTGTGATTAATGATTTAATTGTTTTATTTGTCATGCAAGCCTAATACATAACTTTATATATATATATATATATATATATATATATATATATATATATATATATATATATATATAATGATAACAATTATAATGAAATTGGTCCATAATATTTGCTTTAATATAATATAATATAATATAATATAATATAATATAATATAGTATAATATAATATAATTAATAGTGATTAATGGTTTAATTCTGTTTTGTTCATGTCAGTTATAGTGCATTTTTTAAAATGAACTAGTTTGGGAAAATAAATATTTTGTCATGCTACAGCACTACTTTAAAAACAGACAACGAATACAAAATCAACATATTAAATGCTTTGAAAATAATGGTGTTTATTTAGTTAATAATATAATATAGTATAATTAGAATATAATATAGTCAGATGATTAATCTATAGTTGCAACACACCTACTTGACAAAACCCTCCAAAATTGTATAAAATGCCTTTGTTAATGACTTCCTAAGACTGTATCCATTCATTTGAGAACAATGCATGTATTTAGACTGCAGGTCTATTCTTTATATTTATTTAAAACAAGAGCTGTAGACTGTAGAGAGAGAGAAGAGAGAGCAAAATGTGCTGAGACAGACTTCTCTTATCAAACTCCCCAGAGATAGATGAGTGTGTGTTTGTGTGTGTGTTTGTTGTGCATCTTTGTAATTGCTTGCTGTGCTGTTTTCCTGTGTCCTTTTGTAGTGGGTTTGTATAGAGAGGCTATTTCTGTCCCGCCAATTTATGGCTCTGACACACATTTACTCACACGCACGCGGTTATCCGTGTGGATGCCCTGTCCTCAAAACTGCGGGAAAAATGATTTAGCTCACTCGTCCATCAGCGCAGGAGAAAAGAGAGTGAGCGCCGCAGCGTTGCTCTTCCGGGCGGACGTTCATCACTATAAATTATGCACACGGCCTTGAAACGCCGAGGTGACTAACTCTGCTCCCGCGCACAGGTGAAACCATTCGATAAAGAGCACAACGACCAGAGGATATCTGTCGCTCCGGATGAATATTAAATACGTCAGAGGGAAAGTAGACAGGGAGAGATGAATGTTTGAGAGAGAGTGACAGTTTCAGGGGTTCGGCGGGATGGGTTTATAGTGGATTATGCTAAAATGAGGCGATGTAATGCAGATATAAAATCATTCAGTTTTATAATGACAAATGAAATGCAAAATTGCTTAAATTAACTTAACCCTAACCGGGTCATTTTGACCCAGAGAGAATTTTCTTTATCCCAAAAATGCTAGTTCATGTTATCACATTGGATTAAAACTTTTTTTAACACAAGGTATAACAACCTCAACAAAAATTTTTATAGTTTTTGTACTTTTTTAGGATTTTTATTACTGTAAAAAGTGGTAACCTGCAATTGTTACCTTAAAGAGCTAATTCTACCTTATTTAACTTAAAATGTAGTTTTTGTTGGTACAGTAGGTGAATGTATTTAGGTTGATTGGGATATTAAATAACTTTTTTGACTTCAATAAAAACAGTTCATTTAGATGTTACCATTATTTTAAGTGTTATTATGTTCCTGGTCAAAAACGACTTGCCTACAAAAAAACAAAAACAAAATAAAAACAAAAAACAAAATAGATTTGTCCCATTATGCTATATTATTACTAAATATTGGATTCAATCTTTTGTCAACTTTTTTCTTTCAGTTAGCACAGGTTTTGTATTTCTTTTAGGTCTCATTGATCTGAGCTTATGCACCTAGGTTTTTGAGTGAACATAGACAAAATTTTCCACAAATAATTTTTTTTTCCTCAGATCAGTCATTTCCATAAAGAAATACAAAACCTGTGCCAACTGAAAAAAAAAATTTGACAAAAAGACTGAATCTAGACTTTTGACACATGCCAAAAAAAAAAAACCTGTCGGATGTCGCGCTTTCAGGAAATTCAAAAAATAGATTGAATGTCATTTCTTTTTGTCAAAATTGGGTTTTCTTTAAATTATTATTCTATAATATCTTGTCTATCATCTCTGAAAATATCTTGGCAAAATTAACTTGTTTAGTGCAGAAAAATAGTGATTTTTTTTTTTTTTTTGTAGCAAGCAGAAAACAAAGGCATTACAAAGGCAGTTCACCTATCAAAATAAACCATGTAACGTATATAATAAAGGTGCATCAATGCACATTTTACGCCAGTCCTGTGTGAACTAAGGCATGCAAAGTTCGGGGTAACGTTAGCTAGACTGCTTGTGTAATGAAGCAGTAGCACTCTTAACAGAGCTCTCTTTTTTAAAGGGACCAGCACCATTTTCATTTTAACGCATTTATGCATTACTTTCATTTTGTTCAAACAGTGACAGCGTGAAATAAAACTACAAGTTACAGTTCTGAACTGTCTAGTTATGTATTTCAAACCAAGAGAGTAGTAGAACAGGAGAAGAATTGGAGATCGCCTGCACGCTGTAATCTGTGATGTTTTATGAACAGATATAAACTTAATGTTCAAATGTTTGCAAGTGTTGTGTGTTCCTTGAGGACATTTTGTATCTTTTTTTGTATTATGTGCAGTGACTAAAATAAGCCTTCTACCACAGTAAAGTGACTTTTACTTGTGATACTTGACTGTTGTGCTTTTATTTTCATTTCCTCTCTTTAAACCAGTTTTTCTCAAAATTCTGTTCCTGAAAATCATGGTGATCAGCCAACTTCAGATAGCCATAACTTTTGTTACGTTCACAAAATAAAAGCAGTTTTGGAAAGGGCTTGAACCCAGCTTTCATATGGTATCGAAACCTATAATAGGTAAAATTTCACCATGTGGTGGGTTTTCCTAGATTGCATCACACACACACACACACACACACACACACACACACACACACACACACACACACACATACATATATATAAACACACATTCCAAATTAAATCATTCTCTTCACAAAATGACAGATTTTTATGAATATACATTCGTCATTTGAAAGCATTACAACTAAACTTTAAAAAAAACATCAGGCAATCAAGCAGTTTTATGACAGAACTTTAGTAATTAGATCTAAAACGTGGCAACCATGCATGAAAATTGATGAATGTACTGTATATTTGTCATATTAAACACAATTATGAGCTGGTGATGATGCTTAAGATGTTATTGTTCGTTTAAAAATTCTAAAAATTATAGTAAAAATAATAAAAATGACTCACTGGCGATCGATATCTAATGATTTATTAGCCAGTGGCCAATGATAGATATTATTTAGTCGCCCAGAATGAAATTTAATTGCATATGTGTGTGGTTTACTCTCAGTGTAGAGGTTTGCGTTGGTGCAAGTAATTTCTATGAACTGCTTCTGCTTCTGTTTTTAGAAACGCATCTTTGCTTGATATATATATTGGTCTAAATAACTAGTTTTTAATGTTGAACCAGCAACACAATGCATAAATATTATGTTCATTAAAAACTAGTTAAAGTATGTGATAAATGAAATGTCTATAATGAAATGTCTGTATCAGAATAATCAGCGCTTCAGACTGCGACTAAAACGTATATTAATTTGTGAGTGATATTTTTGCTGAGATCACCACTGGCGATTATGATCGCTTTAGCGCCTCAGTTCAAGTGGCACGTGAACCCATCATATCTTTCTCTTTATTACTATAGTATGAACTTACTGAAATGTCTCATGTAATCACTCATTCAGTGTTTCAAACTGCGAACAACGTGTTGCCACATAATACATTTACCTCAGAATAACCATTCAGCGTCCATAAACTCACCAGTCAGCTAGAAAAAGTAAACTATAAAGAAGAGCATTTTGTTAAATATATGCACTACAGTGTATTGCATATTCATAGTTTTACTTAACCTGTTGCCTACATGATAAGAAAGAATGCAAGGAGCTAAAGATAAAATTCAACACTTCCTATATAATTGCATGTTACTAATGAAGAAAGACAGACTGAATGTGTGAAAGACATATGACAACATTTATAGGATGTATTGAGAAGGAGCCCAAACTACACTCATTGGGCAAGTGATGCTGACATAGTTATGGTCTATCATATTGGAACAGTTTCTGTGTAATAAACAATTATTTGTGACTGTATATAGTTCTCAAGTTGGAAAAGACATTTAGCTCATTTAGATGGATTAAAATGCTGATGCTGTAAAAGGAGGGGAGACATAATCATGTGACAGTATGACTGAAATGTTAAGGTGTTTAAAAACAATAAATAAATAAAACACGTTTATTCTGTGGGACTTAAAAAAATTATTTGCAGCCTATTTTTGTTTCTTATAGGAGCCAGTGGCTCCTTAAGTGACTTTTTTTTTTGTCTGGAGCCCTGATAATACATTGCGGAAAGAGAGAGAACATAAGAGACGAGTGCGGGCAGTCTGCACGCGCTTTAATCTCGCATTAATTAAGTCATTATTTAACGGGATCTGTCCTGAAAAGCATATATAAATATGGATTAATATCTCCTCCACTCAGTCTGAGTTTGACCTTGAGTTCACGGAGGAATGGTGATTTGCACGTTAGACGCATTCACCCATTTACAGTTTTTTTCAGTTGCTAACATCTTTTTGTCCAATCTCTAGTCACATTTTCAAAACTCTAAACACAATTAGCACAACATCCGTCTGTTGTGACCATACCATTAACACAATTCATGTTGTTTTCACACAATGTACAGTCAGTTACAATGTTTCTAAAATGCTTACATTTTTTTTTCATACAAGCTTACCCTAAACCAAAATCATGGATCTTTTTACTCTTATTTACAAATGCTTAAACACAGCATGTCAGAAATGAAGACCTAATGTTCCAAAGCTTAAATATAGTATAAAGCTTCTACTTCTGCTACAACAGCAGCTCAAAAGTATTGAAAAAAATCTGTCTATATAAAATATTGTAACAACTGATAAGCATTTTTAAGTAACAGATCACTGAAATATTTAGAAATAACTGATTCCAGTCTCAGTTGGAGGAACAGTCAGTGTTGAAGCTCTTTCCATTACATCAACAACATAGAGTAAAAAAGACCTCTTTGAACTGGTTTTGTGGATACAGAACAACACAGAATTAGAGAGAGAGAAAAAAAATAATGCCTGAGAGAGGGAGAGGAATAGTTGTAGGAGGGAGAGGAGTAGTTAGATCAGAAAAAGGGAGAAGAGGTAGGGGATACGAGTGAGAATGTGTGTTAGACTGTGCATTTTTATGTTTGTTTGTTTGTTTTTTCCCCTTACACATGTGGAACCTATGAAAGCTTATTTCTAACATGGAATATAAAGGGTAAAGGGTGATTATGACTTAATCTCAGAAGTCTGACTTTTTTCTTGCAATTGTGAATTTACAGTATCTCACAATTCTGATAAAGTCTGAATTGCAAGATGTAAACTCTCAATTCCAAAAATTTGAAGTCCGAATTGTGATTATTGTTTATACTTTTTTATTCTATGTTGGAAACAAACTTGCATAGTAACCAAAGGTCATGTATGTTGGAATTTTTGTTGATCACTGGCATCAGCTATCATCCACATCCAACCCCCACCCACTGGAAAGCAATTTCAATCAAAGTTCCAATTGAATTTCTGCATAGGGGACCCTATTTTTTCTATTGTACATTCTATAAGGTAATGACTCATTGCGTTTTAGATAGTATGTTGCCAAGAATGAACACAATCAACACTTAAAAATGTAAAATGGGTTTCAGTTGAAGGTAAACTGGAAGCTAAATTACAAAAAACTATGGATTTTATATTGTCTATTATATGCAGGTAGAACTGAAACATCACAAGTAATGCAGTTTTTGTAAGGCCATCAACTGTTAGTATTTTGACAGTCACTGTGCTATAATTGACAATATGTATCTGTTGGATAGAAACTTGTGCTAATATTTTGACCGAATGACTCAATTTTGAATCAGGTTTGCTGTGTTTTGATAGAGTTAGTATATGTAGAAAAAGGTATTCAGCATTTGTAGAGTTTGTATTTATTTAACAAAATGTGGTTTTGGCCAGAAAATTAACTATTTGGCTAATTTTGTAATGTAGGTGTGTTGCTGTGTTAAGAGTTTAGAAAAAGTACTTTAAGTATTGGTAAACGCTTGTTAGCAACTGGAAAAAAACTGTAAAGCAGGAAAAGTGCAGGTTTATGACTAAAAGTCTGATGATGTAACAGGTTTATCATGATGTCAAACAGTCTGTATGTTTCCTCTCATCTTCCTTCCTCCTGTGCAGTTTTATCATTTCCTGTAGCAGCTGTTGCATGTTGTCAGTTACCACAGACAATATTTGAACTCATCTCAAATATTTCAATATTTGAAAAACATGTTTGCAGTAAATAGTCTTGTAATGGACGAGAGGAGCAGAGGGTTTAAGAGCCACTCATGTTTTTGCAAAAGCACATGAAATCTTCAGGAAATCTTCTTTTTGAAGCGGGAAACTGTGTAAACAGTGCTTTACAGATAGATATGGTACATTAAATTGGCTGAAATTTTATTTATTTTTTTATTTTTTTATTTTTGCTCTTGTTTTCTTGTTTCATGTTCATGGTCATTTCTTTTGAAATATTATTTTGTCTTTTATTTTGATCTGTTCTCGTGTTCTTGTCTGTGTTCATTGATTGTCTCCTGGTGTTTCTAGTTTAACTCATTAGTTTTGTGTATAAATATCCCTTGTGTTTCTCTTGATTATTATCGATGTTTCCTACAGCGGGTTTGGTAAGGCATTCATGTCAGGTTTTCTGTTAGGTCATGGGATTTGGTTTCTTGTTAATGTACTTTTTTTGTTACTTCCATGTACGTTTCTCTAGATCTGCAATTGAGTTTCACATGACATGAATCCAGTGTTCAGAGATTTATATCAGTCCAGTGAGAAATAATGTTTCAGGCAGCTTTGATGATGTTTTAGAAAAAAAAAAACATTGGCGTTCAAAAGTTTGCGATCAGTAAGATTTTTAATGTTTTTTTAAAGGAGTCTCTTATGCTCATCAAGGCTGTATTTATTTGATCAAAAATACAGAAAAAACAGAAATATTGTGAAATATTATTGCAATTTCTAATATTGGTTTCCTATTTTAATGTACTTTGAAGTATAATTTATTTCTGTGACACAGCGCTGAATTTTCATCAGCCATTACTCCAGTCTAAAGTGTCACATGATTCTTCAGAAATCATTCTAATATGCTGATTTATTATCAGTGCTGAAACTGTTGTGCTGCTTAATATTTATTTGGAACACTGCGATACTTTTTTCAGGATTCTTTGATGAATAAAAAGTTAAAAAGAACAAAATTTATTCAAAATAGAAATCTTTTCTAACAATTTAAGTCTTTACTATCACTTTTTATCCATTTAACACATCCTTGCTGAATAAAAGTATTAATTTCTTAAAAAAAAAAAAAAAAAAGAAAAAAAAAAAGAAAAAATTTACTGACCCCCAAAATTTGAATAGTAGCCTATATATTGTGACACAAAATTTCTGTTTTGAATAAACACTGTTCTTTTTAACTTTTTATTCATCAAAGAATCCTGAAAAAAGTATCACAGGTCCCAAAAAATATTAAACAACACAACTGTTTCCAACATTGATTATAAATCAGCATATTAGAATGATTTCTGAAGGATCTTGTGACACTGAAGACTGGAGTAATGATGCTGAAAATTCAGCTTTGATCACAGGAATAAATTATATTTTAACAAATATTAAAATAAAAAACTCTTATTTTAAATTGCAATAATATTTTTTATCAAATAAATGCAACCTTGATAAGCATAAGAAACTCCTTTAAAAAACATTAAAAACCTTACTGATCCCTCATTTTTTTTGGTCAAATCCAGTGACTAGTTTTTTTTTTTTTCTGACTCTGCTGACCCAATGAGCATTTTGCTGTCCAATCGTCATGTCTTAACTAGTTAATTTTGAATATTTCTCTTGGGGATTTAATAATTTTTAGAGTTAAACCTCTTTTTTTGGCTCATTTTATCTGTAAAAAAAACATGCCTAATAATTCTGCACACCTGGATATAAGGAGTTTTTCACTTCCTGCCTTCATGGACAATTATATATCACTTATAAATGATTAAATACAAAATTAGTATTAGTTATTAAGATTGATGTGGTTTGGAATTGGTAAAATGTGCTTGGAAAAAAAATATCATCAGAATATCAACGTGCCTAATAATTATGCACGCGGTGTATATACATACTTTTTTTTTTTTTTTTTAATGGACCTGAGCTGACATGAACAGTTGTATTTGTATTAACTAATATTAACAAAGAATATTAAATGCAATAACAAATGAGTTTTAGTTAATGCATTAACTAATAATAATGTATGAAAACATCTCTTGAACACAAAACCTTTCTCGTGAATCCTGTCAGACATTTTCCGTTGTTTATGTAGTTTCAATAGAGTCTCAGAAGGAGGATGAGTCTGTCTCTCAATGATGGAGGGATGAAACACAATCCCACGAGTCCTCCGGCGTGAGGAAAACTGCACGAGTTTCTCTCTTCCGGAGTGTGTCATGGATAAACTCTCTCCAGCTTTTTCAGTCCCGCAGGAGTCTGCAGGGAAGCAGACGGGCCGTGTTAAAACTAAATGAACACATTGATTTATTTCCTCTGTGAAGTGGGACCGGGGCTCATGGGAATGACATGTGTCAGATAACACACACACACACTCAGCGTGGAGGCGCTGGAAACACGTCTCATGCTGGTGCGGACAGGCTCCGTATCTGTGATGGGATCAGGTAGTCGTCGGTACAGAAGGTGAACTCACCTCGTGTTATCGCACACACCTCGTCACGCTGAGTTTGGATGTGAGAAATCGAGTCTGCAGCAGGTGCCGCATGTGCCGTCAGCTGTGGGTTTGGATTATCTGATACTTCTGTTCTCTGTTTCAGTTTCATGTGTTTCACTGGGCTGAAGTTTGGATTGTAAGCCATGTTCGGACTGGATTCATTTTATGTCTGTCATTTTTTGTCTGTCATTTTTCACACATTTTAAGTTCATGTGCTGTTGAATGTTACAGGATCTTTTATTTTTTCTATAAAAAAGCCCTTCAAAGTCAACCTGAGCAATGAGTGAATTGACATGCTAGTAAAAAAAACCTTCACGATGTTGATTTTAGCATATTTTCACAATTATGTTGCTCCAATCGCTGTGTATATTGAAAAGATGTTTGGACCTTGAAATGTATGGATTATTTATTATTTTATTTACAGTAGTTATTGATCATTGTGTATTGTTCTTTACAGGACTGGTTTATGTCACTCCTCATGCATGTTCATGTGTAATATTTTGCATATAATTAATTAGAACAGCTAAATACATTTTGTGATTGGTCAGTAATGTGGGACGCAGTGTTGTTATCGTTAACTGAAACTAAAATTATTAAAAACTGTTTTTGTTTATTAAAAACTATTAAAAAATAAAATAAATAAATAAAAATTGTCATCTGACCAAAATTAAAAACTGAAACACTAAAACTGCTACAACTAAAACTGAAAAAAAAAAAAAAAAAAAAAAAAAAAAAAAAAAATTAAAGCTAAATAAAAATGTTTAAAAAACTAAATAAAAAACACATAAAATTATTAAAGGGGTCATCGGATGCCCATTTTACACAAGTTGATATGATTCTTTAGGGTTTTAATGAAAGGTCTGTAACATACTGTGGTTAAAATTTCTCAATGGTAGTGTAAAAAACACCTTCTTTACCCTGTCAAAATCAGCTCTGTTTTCAGCACGCTGTTCTAGTCCATGTTTCTTTAAATGCTAGTGAGCTCTGCTGACTCCGCCCCTCTCTTCCATGGGGTGATGAGCAGACCATAGATATGTGTAGATCCCTTATTCGACCGCTCCAGATTAGAGGCTGACATTTTTTTGGGAATCCCACGGGTCACGGGAATCCTGCGGGATGGGAAACAAAATCGCTACAAATCACGTGATTGGGACGGGACAGGAAAAAATGTCAGCGGGAGTGGGCGGGACCGGGAATAGTAATGATACCCAATTTTATACACAAATATACCTTTTATATAAATAAACTATAAACTGTATATGTTAATTTTGAACTCAATTCTAGTTGTCTTGTCTCTTTATGCTCTCCTCCTGTTTGCTTTGGTGTGGCTGGTTGTGAATGACGCAGTTCGTGACGGACAGATTGTTAATGGCTGGTTTATGTGGTAATAGCATAGACTGTATAAAAACATGGACGTAGTGTCCGTGGCGTCACCCGCAGGTTTATGAAGGACGTTTTTGAAGCTCAAAGTGGGCGGAGTCGGCCATCGCCATCTTGGCAGCGCGTCACCGCGCATCACTCCCGGATAATCGAAAATGGGCAAAGAGGCGGGAGCTGGTTGCTGAAACCACGCCCATCTAGCTCGACGGTGGTAACAGCAGCGGCAATCCACCTGTCACTCAAGTGGCCTCGCCCTTAATTATGCAGAACTTTAAGGCTTAATATAATTTAAACGGATGACTTAAAAAATTCACCCACCTCACAGTTGTCATGAAGGGCAAAATTAGTAATATACAGGAACCACTTTTTGTACCAGGCTGTAAAGGTTTTTTTCTGCTGTAAATTTGGGCATTTTAACATGAGGAGTCTATGGGACTGACTCCCTTTTGGAGCCAGCCTCTAGCGGCCAGTCGATGAATTGCAGTTTTAGTCACTTCCGTGTTGGTTTCACGAGAGAGAGCGGGAGGTTGCCGCTTGGGTAACACACTCGGGCAGGACATCCAAACGCTCACCTATCATTCATCGACCTCAAATATGGCTTTTCATATGAAAGATGTATGTAGTAGCAACTTTACATGGCCGCTCAATATGATGCTAACCTAGAGAAATGTGCGTTATTGAAGTGTTTGTGTGGAGAGTGGAAGCTGAATAGCGCGCTCGCTGCAGGACAGGCGCCGGTGCGCTCACTTGCTCTTAAAATCTCCGTAATTTTTGGTCATACAGATAAAAGTAGCCTAATACATCTTCCGAATCTGTAAAGACTCTAAGTTTATTTGTGTGCACTCAGAATAACAACGAAACATTGCGCTTCTGTAAAGTAATTAAAGCAAACAGGATGCGCTTTCTGCCATCTAGGTCTCTGTGAACTTGAGCGAGAAACTTCGAAACTCCATGTATGAAAAATATATCATAGAGAGTGAAATGTCTACTTTCAAATAAAAAAAAATTCAAATAGAAAATGTGTTAGCATGGATGATTTACATGAAATTTAATGTGTGTGCAATGCACACTGTGCATTGTTTAAGCTGACTTTCAGTTCAATATAATAACAAAAAACTACATTTTGGATTTTTATTCAACTAAGGTGGGCACGCTGTGATCTGTATGGAAGCCTGTTTCCGCCACTGAATAAAAAATAAAAGAAAAAGGTTATTGCTACTTTTTATCTCACAATTCTGACTTTTTTTCACAGAATTGTGAGATATAAACTCGCAGTTGCGAGTTACAAAGTCCAATTTTGAGGGGGAAAAAAGACAGATATGTTCTCAGAATTGCGAGTTTATATCTCACAATTCTGACTTAACTCGCAATTGTGAGTTTATGTCACGCAATTCTGAGAAAAAAATAATCAGAATTGTGAGATAAAAAGTCGCAATTACCTTTTTAATCTTTTTATTCAGTGGCGGAAACGGGCTTCCATAGATCTGTACTGTATTTTTACTGTACAAAAAAAAAAAAAAAACACCCCATGGGAGTGGGAGGGAATGGGAATCATTCTTCCGGGATTGGAACGGGACGGGATTTTCCCCCAGTTTTTTCGTGGGATTGGGACGGGACGAGATTTTTTTTTTGTGGGAGTGGGACGGGAGAGGTTTGAAAATCCACTCCCGTGTCACCCTCTACTCCAGATACATTGACACGTCAGCCATCTCACATTCACCATAATAATCAATGAATATTCAAAGATATACAAGCGTATAACTTGCTGCTGTAGATGCACACAGTCAATGCGCTCAAAGATTCGCAGACCGTTCCAAAAATGGTGGATGGCTTACGTATTGTGGCCCATAGAAACAGTCCATAATGAGGCATCTAGGTATATATATATCTATGGAGCATACTACTAAACTTCAGCCGTGAAACTGGCTAACTAGCACATTATTAAGAAAGGCGATTTGCAAAGATTCATAAAAACCCTTATACTCACTGTAGATAAAACTGGATCATGAATGATTCGCACGAACATAGATGCATTTATGTAGATCAGGGATCGGCGCATTCCCTTCAAAGCGAAAGTAACATTAATCTTCTGCGTCTTCAGCGGCTCAGATGTCGGGAGTAACTGACGACTGCTATATTCATTATTACATCCAACAACAAAACACTTCAATCGCTTAATCTGAGACATCTTGTCTTCCCCTGCACTGGAGCTGACACAATGGCGGACAGCTCTCAGCTCTCAGCTCACTCAGGGTGGGTCTAAGGTAAGACGGCCTTGTCAATCAACTCTCGTGGGAGGGGCCTGTACAGAGCTAGGTCATTCTGACAGGAACCTCAGAACAGCCTGATTTGAGAAAGAGGAAAATCCCTGGTAGCCTTTCGGGCAGGTACTCTTCAGATTTTGGTAACCCGAAAATTAATTTAACTAGCCCAAAAAAAGAAACAAAAAAAAAACAAAAATACCTTTTTTTAAAATATAGAAAATCAGATTGGACTCTAAATGTCAATCAAAAATATTTTCAATACACAAATATCAACAAATATGAAGGAAGGAATTTTATTTCACTATTTACAGGGTATCTGCAGAATTTTTAAAAATAAATTTAAGGCAAATTATGACCCATTTTAAGAGCTGCACAAGTAAAATGAACACTGTATGAGCAGAGTTGGACAATGTCTATGGTAACATACAGTATTAAGCCATAAAATGACATGATTTACAGTTCAGATACAGGTTTTCATAAAAACAAAAATCTTATACAACAGCATTTCAGCCTTTAGACCATTTTTATGAAAAGGGATAAATCAAGCATATAAATTATTATATTAATTTAAAACGAATAAATATTACTGTCTTAATTGTTTAGATTTTTAGAAGGGACATTAACTTCTTTCTCATTTACAACTCTATGTGCTTTCTGCGTAAAAACATGGGTCGATATTTGCATTGATATGACCATAAACAGCAAGAAAGGCTTATTGGAAATGCAAATTCATTCTCTGCCACGAGGTGACGGTTTAGGAGCGGCTTAATATAGCGGTTTCCCTCAGGGAAACTCCCTGTTAGCGGCTGTACACAAAGCAGCACCGTCCGCGCTCATAAACACTGCTTTATCAGGCATTATAGATAAGATGAAATAAAAATGCTAACGACACATTTCTGAGGACAGTCGGTTCCCTTCAGATACATTACATAAAGACATCTGCTCCACGTTTTGACTTGAAACGTGCAGCGCACATATTTATTCAATTGCATCATTGCCTTTTGAAGTTTAATCCAGCTGTATCGCCATTCTTGTCTTTCCGTCCCCAACTGTAAGACCTTTTGAAATTATAGTTAAGACATTTCTTATACCATTTAACGTATTTAAAACTTTTTATGGCCTTAAGTTTGATACAACTAAATTGAAGAGTTTTTAAGGACCCGCGGGAGCCCTGTATTTAAGGTAGCCCGTCGGGCAGGGCGGTGATACATTTTAGTAGTCCGACTGGAAAACACAATAGCCCCGGGACGTCGGGCTAGCGATTTTGCGAGCCCTGCACTTCCAACACACATTTATGTTCAAACAACTTGTAAAGTGAATTTTGCATCCGATGACCCCTTTAAAACTTAAATTAAAATGAAACAGAAAATCTAAAAATAAATACTAATTAAACTAAAATGATCAACAACTGTTTTTGTTCATTGAAATAAAATATAAACATCACATGAAAAACTATAAAAAATAACAAAAAATAAAAAATAAAAATGTTCCCTTGTCATCTGGCCAAAATTAAAAACTGAAAAACTAAAACTTCTAAAACTGAAATAAAAAATTAAAGCTAAATAGAAATGTTAAAAAAAAAACTAAACAAAAAAAGAAAACACACAAAATTATTAAAACTTAAAATGAAACTGAAAATGTAAAAATAAATACTAATTAAAATAAAATTATTAAAAACTGTTTTTATTAATTGAAATAAAATATAAATATCAGATGAAAAACTAAAACTAAACTAAAATAAATAAATAAACATGTTCTCTTGTCATCTGACCAAAATTAAAAACTGAAACTGAAATAAAAAATTAAATATAAATAGAAATGAATAAAACTTAAAAAAAATGATGCTGAAAATATAAAAATAAATACTAATTAAAAATATGTATAAATGCTGTATTAGTATATAAATAATACTAAAACAACACTGGACACTAATACAATAAACATTATAAATGTAATTTACATTCATGCATTTGGCAGATGCTTTTATCTAGCATGACTTGAATTGAACTCAAGATACACATTTTGTATTTCATCAGTTCTTGCTTTCCCTGGGAATTGAACCCATGACTTTGGTGTTGCTAGTGCTATGATCTACTGTTTGAGCTACAGGAAAACTAAACAATATGTTTATCTTCAATCTAAACAAAATCACCACATGACGAGCTGATCTTTGTAATTATGGAGGCTTGTTCTGTGTATTTATAAACAGATTAAGCGAGTTTACAGTGTGCTGATGATGTTTGTGGAGTCATGGATGATTTCCTCTGTCTACTCAACCGCTTTTGAGTTTTTTAGGTATGCATATAGTATAGAAACCACACACATCCATCTCAACCACTCGTGTGTGTGTTTGACAAGTTATTTTGTTTTAGTGAGTGTTTAGTGGTTTATTGATTGAATTAAGTTGTCGGTCACAGCGCTTTCTTTCAGAAGCTAGTTTCTGTTTTGATCGTTTAAAATTTTCCATATCATTTGTCACAAACGCAAAGCAACAAAGTGTTTAATGTATTGGCTGTATCACGTTACTTTGCTGAAGTTTCATTTTTACTAAAAGAAAAAGTTTTGGCCAGACAAATAAAGAAAAGGATTGATACACAAACAAACACTTTGATTTTCTTGCTGAGACACTGATGGAGAAAAAGCAAACACACTGAAGTAATTGATCAGGAAAACAAAGTTTGCGTGATTTACTTGGTTTACTTGATTAACCAGTCATCACTTTTTAGAAAAATCAGTGAGTCTCAAATATGATCATCAGGCTTTTGAGGAACATTTATTTGTTAATCTCTCAATCATCATTGTATTGCATTGCATTATATGTTTTGATCATCAAACTAAGCATTTAAATACTAAGACATATTATTGGAGATATAGAGTGACGACTGATATTTATGTCATTTTAGTATCTGCTATACTGTTATGATATCTCACTAGCCAGGCTTCCATCTAAATTTGTGAATTTAACTTATGCACAAAATTGGAATATCGCATAAAACATTTGCGAATAAGCACCGTTTGCATCCAATGAGTCAAAGAGAGCAAAATCATCACTTCCTGATAAACCAGCGTTAAATATCACTAAGAAAAGTAGGAGAAGCAACTGAATATAGGCTAATAATCTTCATATATAATAAATGACTTGCACCTCAGAGCAAGCAGACGCAACAAAATAAATGCAGTCATTGCTTTCGGAGCCGGATGCTGCTGTTTGGGAACGCAGTCTTGTAATACTTTAATAACAGACTTTGCACGGGCATTTAAGAATGACCATAACAATATTTCAGTTGCTGTGGAACGAGATCTCTCTGGTTAGTCAGTTTTTGCCTTCCCATAGCGCAAAGTCACATGACTTTTTTGTTGCGCATGGAGGAATTTATTCGTCAAATGCGTTTCCATCTCCCATTATTCACATTAACCCTTTTTCGCACAATTCAAAAACCAACTCAAGTGAGCGTATTTTTTATTTTTTTATTTTTTTTGCAAATTAAGGGATTTTTATTTGAAATTTGGAATTTCCATAAATTATTTCTGATGCAATACTTCAAAATGCGCATAAAAACAGGGTGATGGAAACTATTGATTTACATTGCAAGCAATCAGAATTTCAACTTAATTTGTATCTTTATAAATATCAGCATCTGCAGCAAATTGGCAGCAAATTGCATATTTGTGCTCATTTTGGGCCTCTGAATAAAACTGAGCTGTTTTTCCTCTATATTCTCACTATATCAGACTATATCAACGATAAAAGCCTGATGTATCAAATATGATACTCAACAAACAACACACTTTATGTCAGAAGATTCAACTGTTCCATTTCAAAATAAATATATTTTTTGACTATTCTTTTATATGTCAGGCTTTACAGTGCAAAAACTGCTGGATTCAGTTGCATCTCGAGACATATTTGAAACTATTTTTAACTTGTCATGCAACACTTATGCTGCAAAGTGCTGAAAAAACCAAAGCGACGCCCTACATGAGCCAAAAGATGTCTGTTTGATTCATGTCTGCATAGACCAACAATTAAAAAACCGCACAGATGGGTCTCGGCCCGTCCTCCCAAAACCCCTGAGAACTGGCTTTATTTATCTGTCGTGTACTTGAGCAGTCAAAACGATAAAAAAATGTGCACATCGCTCATAAACACGGGTCCCGCTTGTGGCATTAAGCACGTCTCAGCACTCTCTGGTCTCGTGCTCCGGCGGGACCTGTAAACTTTACACAGGCCGTTATGTTCCCTCTGATGACGCTGTAAAGTTTACGCGTCAGATGGCGCCACTGGGGGCTGCTCGTACAGTTTGAAGCTCTCCGAGTCTCTGTTTTTTGATACGCTACAGCAGGAGAGAGTCACGGGCTTTGTTTTGTGCTGTCTGACAACACCAGAGGAGAAATCAAGAGAAAAGGAGAGAGAGAGACTGTGTGTACGTTTTTAGAAAATCTCATGTGTCTGCGCTTTTAACCTCTAGACCCCTCATTACTGCATTTCCCACAATCCTTTGGCTTTCAGTTCTACCAGTAAGCGAGTTTGAGGTATTTCACCTTGATGTGAGTAAGCATGTCTGTATTACCTGGAGAAAGCCATCCGTTAACTTTCCCGGACGTCTCATGCTTCGGCTTTGCTCATAGGCTTTCAGTTCCAGATGTTCAGATATTAAGGCAATACACACTGAAAAAAGTGATGGTAATTTTAATGGTAAAAGACTGTAAAAACCAGTGCTATTTAGTATTGTGATAATATTATAGTTTTTTTTTTATGTTTAATTCATTGTTTTTTAAATGTCTGTTTAGTTTTTATTAATTTTTATTTCAGTTTTAGTTCTAGCTTTTTAATGTATCAAATTAAATTAAATGAAAATGAAAAATGTCGCATTAGCAACAAGCTGAATAAAGTAATTTAAGTGTTATTTTATTTCAGTTAATAAGTATTTTAATTCAAGTAATATTTTTTAAATTGTTTTAGTAAAACTAAATATAATATTGCTGTTTCTCTTGCTATACGCTGCAAAAGTTTGTAAGATTTTTTAAATGTTTTTGAATGGAGTCTCTTATGCTCATCAAGGCTGTATTTATTTGATTAAAAATACTGAAAAAAACTGTGATATTTTCTTCTTTGATTCTTTGATGAATAAAAAGATAAAAACAACAGTGTTTATTCAAAAGTCTTTTCTAACAATATAAGTCTCTACTATCATTTTTTATGAATTTAACACATCCTTGCTAAATAAAATTATTATTAAAAAAAAAAAAAAAGAAACTTTAAAAAAAAAAAGAAAGACATAATTTACAGACACAAAACTTTTGAATAGTAATGTGTATTGTAACACAAATTTTTTATTTTGAATAAACATTTTTTTTAAACTTTTTATTTATCAAAGAATCCTGAAAAAAGTATCACAGGTCCCAAAAAATATTAAGCAGCACAACTGTTTCCAATATTGATAATAAATCAGCATATTAGAATGATTTCTGAAGGACACTGAATACTGGAGTAATGATGCTGAAAATTCATCTTTGCTTCACAGGATATATATATATATATATATATATATATATATAAGTAAAATAGAAAACTGTTATTTTAAATTGCAATAATTTCACAAATTACAGTTTTTTTCTTTATTTATCATCAGCTTTGATGAGCATAAGAAACTTCTTTAAAAAACATTAAAAATCTTTCTGATCCCAAACTTTTGAACGACACTGTATATGGTGAAAAATATGTGTGTATATATATATATATATATATATATATATATATATATATATATATATATAAATAAAGAGCAAGTCATCCTATAATTTACAGTAAAAAAAAAAACAAAAAAAAAAAACCACTTTTTTTTAAATAGTTGTTTCTTCTTATCTTATTTTTTTTTTCTTATCAGTTAAGTACATTAGGGCTTTATGTTAATCTTATATTGTTAAATAGATATTTATTGCATTATTTTAGTGTCATGTGTGTTTTATTAGTATTTACTTCAGCTTGTGGAAAAGCTACTTGTGATGAACTTTGATTCATCACGTGACTTTCTCTTTATCACCTTTGTTTTTAAGGTGTTTGTCAGTATATTATAAAGGTAAAAAAGCAGATTTTAGTAATTTGGTATATTAACATTTTTATTGCTGTAAATTTGAGGTCAATCTGTAAAACTAAAAATTTTGATACAATATTCTTTTACAATAAAGATCTGGCAACCAAAGCTACAGGTTTTTCAACATAAATATAATTTTCACCGATTTTTTTATACTGTGATGGGTTAAATAGCCAATCCTGAACCTGCTGAGGTGAGGAAGTGAGAGGAAACAATGAGAAAAGGAAGGAAAGAGCCGAGCACTTGAGAAGAGCTGGAGTGATGGCTTGTGATAGATTAGCATATCAAACACAGTCAAGCATGACTCCAACTTTGACAGTATTTAGATGGATTTTTGAAGAACTAATAGAGTTAGTTAAACCACAAGCAATTAACATTTGAATGACCAAAACAGTGTTGATATAGAGAAATAAAGAATTAATCGAATTGAAAAATTGCCTCTTCAGATCGATGTGGATGGTTTGAATGCAAATGCATGTTGTTTTAATTTCTTTAATCGTGTTTTTTCCCACTTCTTCATTCTGTCTGCATTCACCCTCGAAAATAGAAATGAAAGTGTGAACAAGTGCTTCAGTGTAATTAGGGCAGGATTTTAGAGACTGAGTGATTTTCTCAAATGAACGATGTTGGGTTTGGTTTAAAAGAAGCAAATGCTTCCTGAATGAAGGGCAGGTTTAAAAACCACAAGATCCATCTAATAACGCAGTAATCTATGTTAATGCTCTCATGAATGATTGATAACTAATTAAAATCCAACGTGATTTCATTATAATTCGTTTTTATATGTAAAGTGTAATGTCAAGTTCAGTAAATGCATTACAGCCTTGGGCGTTGGAGCAAGGGGAATTTAACATTTACATTTATGCACTTAGCAGATGCTTTTATCCAAAGCGACTTACATTGCATTCAAGTTACAGTTTTTTTATCAGCTCTTGCTTTCAAGTGTGTTACTCTAACAGGCATTAAACAAATTATACTTATTCATAATAACTACAGTTAAGACAGGACACTACAGGCAAAACCATTGTTTTTTCATGCACTAGTCAATTTTGAGATTCTCAGAATGAGTTTGTTTCTCACGCATCAAACTTAACACTTTTATTCATATCTATAAACTGAAATTTATAAATTTATTAATCTATAAACTGAAATTTATACATTTTTCATTTCAAATTTGCACATTTCATAACTGTACATACATAATTGTCTATATTATATATTGTGTTTTTGCTATTTTGTACATTGCCTATTTGTATATTTGCATATTATTCTTTTATTATCTGTGCCCTGTCCTGTTGCTGTCTTTCTGTTGCACTGTGGAGCTTCTGTCACAAAAACAAATTCCTCGTATGTGTAAACATACCTGGCCAATAAAGCTCATTCTGATTCTGATTCTGAAGGTTTCTATAGAGGGGTTTGTTAATATGTCATTCACCTGCTATATATTAGGTAACACTTTATTTTAAAGACCAATTCTTATTAATAACCAGTTGCTTATTACTAGCATATTGCATATTACTAGCATATTGGCTGTTTATTAGTACTTATAAAGCACATATTAAAGACTACCTTACTAACTATTAATAAGCAGCAAATTAGGAGTTTATTGAGGTAAAAGTTGTAGTTAATAGTGAGAATTTGTCCCCAATCTAAAGTGTGACCAAATGTTAACATTTTATTCCTTAAAACGTGGCAAAATATAGTTGATTTTGTCTTTAATATGTCAGTAAAATCAAATACAAATTTTGACCCTGGCTTTATATATTTCTGTTGTGGAAATGTGTGCATTTAAGTGCATATTTAATTACATAATGCCTCGTTTTCAAATTTAAACATAACATTTTAAAACTTGTAATGCAAAACAACTGTATTTTTTACCCTGTATACACAACTGTAGAATTTTTACCCTATTTACCTTTGGTTTCTTGCCTTAAATCCAAGAATTGAATCTCAATTATTCTTGTGATTTGTGCATCAAAAAAAAAAATTGATACGTGTGCTAGAAATACATATACAGATACCTATAAATACTGATGAGATCACACAGCAAACACATGCACACGCAGATAAACTCAATAGAAACTCAGTAGTGTGTTTGTCCTCTAAGTTTAAGATCTTAATAATGATTTATTGTGTTTATTCCAAACATTTTATCAGCCGCTGGGACAAAAGCTGTTTGGTGAAAGACCTCAGAGCTGAAGTATTTATTAATAATGATCATATCTTTATCTCAAAGATGTGTGCGTGCGCCACTGTTATTGTTTTCTTCCTCTGTTGCGCGCGGCGGCTGTAATGCGTTCAGAATTACACGTCTTCTCTCATAATATCCTGTATCGCTTCACACATGAAATAACCCACAGGGTGTGTTTTTTTGTATGGATGAATGTGGGTGTGTTGTCGTCCCAGCTGGATACAGCACTGAAATCTCAGTAAATGTGTTTTTTTTTTTTTTTTTTTTATTGATTGATGTTTCATTAGTTTGAATCACTCATGTTTGATTGCATTGATAGAATCAGCTGATGAAATATGTATGTGTGTGTTCAGTTCATGCTTTGTATTTTTGTGTGTTTGCCATAATTTTACAATATGTTTTATGTATTATAAGACACATTTCAGCAATATCACACTCACACATCTGTTATTCGGCTGTAATCATGAGACTGATTGTGATTATAATATAGCCTTTAAGAGACAGTTCACCCCAAAATGAAATTTATCATCAATTACTCAGCCTCATGTTGTTCCAAACCTGTATGACTTACTTTCTTCTGCTAGATGCAGAAGAAGATATTTTGAAGAATGTGGGTATCCAAAGAGTTAACGGAAGCCATTGACTTCCATGGTAAGGAAAAAAATACTACGTAAGTCAATGGCTACCGTCAACTGTTTGGTTACACACATTATTAAAAATCTCTTCTTTTGCATTTAACAGAAGAAAGAGAAATTCCCTTTTATGTTGCAATAAAAAAAAAACAAATAATAATGTTAATAATGAGTAACAACGTTAATAATGAGTAACTCACATTTTACGTTCACTCTAACTGTTTTCGCTTCTGTTCTGTTTCCTGTTTATTTCACATCTGTGTTCCAGCGCTGTGCGTCACTGATTTTATGCTAATGACGCTCCCCTTAGTGAAATATGAAATGCAATCTGTTTAACTAAATGATACTTCCTCATTAAATCTCCAAATATTTTACATGGAAACTCAAAATAGAGTTTGTTTTCCTGCCAATTTATCATTTTAATCTCATTCTCTTTCTCTTTTTCTGCTGTCTTGATAAGGAGGTTGAGGTAAGTTAAACAGTTCAACATTTTTCTCTTGTTTAGTAACATCCATTATCCTCTCTTCTTCCTCTGTGTGTATGTGTACACCATTCAAAAGTTTGTGGTCAGTAAGATTTTTTTTAAAGAAATTATAAGAAAATCCAACAAGAATGCATTAAATTGGTCAAAAGTGACAGCAAAGACATTTATAATGTTACAAAAGATTTCTATTTCAAATAAATGCTGTTCTTTTGAACTTTCTATTCATCAAAGAATCTTAAAAAATAAAATGTATCATGATTTCTACAAAATATGAAGCAACAAGCAACTGTTCTCAACATTGATAATAATAATTGATAATAATGTTTCTTGAGAAGCAAATAAGCATATTAGAATGATTTCTGAAGGATCATGCGACGCTGAAGACTGGAGTAATGATGCTGAAAATTCAGCTTTGATCACATGAATAAATTACACATTCAAATAGAAAACAGTTATTTAAAATTGTATTAATATTTCACAATTTTTACAGTATTTTTAATCAAATAAATGACTTCTTTCAAAAACATAAAAAACTGTACTTACCCCAAAATTTTAAATGGCATTGGCATATATATATATATATATATATATATATATATATATATATATATATATATATATATATATATATATATATATATATAAATATATACATATTAGGGGTGGAACGATACATTTATTTGTACCGAACCGTCACGGTACGGACAACTCGGTTCGGTGCATGAGGCCTTACAACGAATACAGGCAATTCACCCCCAATCCAGAAGGGGGCGCCCGCAGTAATGCAACACTGTTTGATAACTGCCAGCAGAAGAATGGTGAATGCCATGAGTTGCACACTTGAAAACAAAGCCCCCTAGACAGTGACCATGTGCTGATTCTGAATGCGTCTCTCACATAGACTGACAAATGAGTATACTTTAAAGGCTTGCGCACTCAACTGTTTGCGAAATTGAGCTTTGTGCTCGTGTATCCTACCTCTCTCATTCGGCACAAATCCAAATATTCCATAATATTTCCATATTTGCGATGTAACATTTCTGAATGCTAAACTATTATTTATTATGTAAATGATAGTCTTTGTACTTCAGTTGCGTTCCAACGGTGACACAGAGGCGGGCGCGTTGATGTTTGGTTCACTGTATTTATTTTGATAAAGTACCAGCTGTGCTGTCAATTTAGCAATGCTTGAACTGATGTGTATTGTGTGTTAGTATTGTCAAAAGACCCGGTACTTTGGTACCAAGTCGGTACTAAAAAAAATGCAAACGTCACGGTACCAGGTTTTTTTTAAGTGCCGGTGGTACCGAGTACCCGGTCAACCAGGTTCTTGACGCATATGGCCCTATGATTTCCGCGATGTAGAAAACGCGGACGGAATCTTGGAATCCAGTTATGAAAACGGAATTTACAGTTTAACATGGAATGTCACGGAATTTGTCAAAGTTTGAATGAATTAATCAAAAGTAGGTCATTACACTTAGATCAAATCGCGACATGGACTAGCATCTGTAAATATTAAGTTGCAAAAGTCGATTCAAATATGAATCCTGCATGTTCTGCGAGTCTCTGTGTGAATGATTGAATGGCAGAGACGCACGGTTTTGTTTACTATACACTGAAGCGCATGACGCTCGCAGTGATTTCAGCATCTGCCGTCTCAATAAGAACATAAATACATAAACAACATCTCCAGAACTGGTCTGAGAGTCACTTCATGAGCATTTTACCATTTCATTTGAGTAAAACCAGCGTCATATCATATAGCTACACCAGTGGCGTACCGCACATCTTAGAGGCCCCCCGCAAAGAACGAGATGGGGCCCCCTCCCACCAGCAGTAATGTCATGTGTGAAAATTTATTGTGCACCTGCTGCAATTATACTACTGAGTCCGTCTCTCCCATTTACATAACTTATTTATTAGTAATGAATGTGGTGAATTATCATTGCATTATCGTTGCATTTCATGAAGGCTAATGGCCAGCACGTTTCAGTTCAAACACTGCCCTACATAAGACTCGCTAACTGTTTAAAAAAAAAAAAATTATACAAGTAGAAATAAAAAAAATGTAAAAAAAGCCTATGAGAAAAACAAATTAAAGGAATAACTATATATGCTACATTTTGAGAAAATTAACTTTCTATACATATACCAACTTTTGCAGTTAACTTATTTATTATTTTTATTAACTGACAACAAACAAGCAAAAACTCTACCGAATCCTTTGCGCGCTCCGAGCGTTTTGGTGCGCAAAGACTTTGACTGCAGCTTTAATGTCAGTGTTGCAAGCGCAGGCATTCTTAGAAGAGCTAAACTGGGCAGTCTTCTTTCTTGTAACATTGTGCTCTGGAGAAATGTCTTGATCACTTTCAATTTCGAGAACGAACGATTAACTGCATGACAAAATCTGGTGACAAGTCGTCAGTGAACCGCTAAAGCGTTTGCCATTGAAATAGGTCAATGTCAGAGAAGCACAGCAGTGGACCAGGGCACAAAAAACATAAATATATTTCACTTAAATCATTAACGGATTAACAAAACGAAAGGAAAAAAATGTGCTAAATTTCTGTTCATTGTGACGCGATCCAAAGATCATAAAGGAGAACGAGGCGGAAAGCCGTTTTCTCTATTTTGCAAAATCTTTAGCCTACAGTTTTCTTTTTTCTTTTCTTTTCTTTTCTTTTCTTTTCTTTTCTTTTCTTTTCTTTTCTTTTCTTTTCTTTCTTTTTATTATTATTATTATTACTATTATTATGGTAACACTTTAGAATAGGGAACACTTATTCACTATTAACTATGACTTTTCCTTCAATAAACTCCTAATTTGCTGCTTATTAATAGTTAGTAAGGTAGTTGTTAAGTTTAGGTATTGGGTAGGATTAGGTCATGTAGATTAAGGTCATGTAGAATAAGGCATTAATATGTGCTTAATTACTACTAATAAATGGCTAATATTTTAGTAATATGCATGCTAATAAGCAACTAGTTAAGAGACCTTAAAATAAAGTGTTACCATTATTGTTTTGCCAAGGCTTTACAGTGATGAACGATGTCTTGCTTGTATGACCAACCAGCATTGGTATGACTAAATTACAATTAACAGTTGGGAAAACAATTAATGCAGTGATCGTGCTGGCGCTTCACACGCACACAAACTTTTTTTGCTACATTATCGCAGCCTGTTCATTATAAAAATAAAATAAATATAAGGAAACATATAAAAGTTACAATACTCAATTGAAATAGTCAGTTGTTGCGTTCAGCGTGACCAGCGCCTCACTGTGCTGTTATCCTTTGTGAAGGATGATGATTTATTTACGTTGATAATGCGAGTTAAGTGTAAAACCTATACGTAGTAAATATTATTTTAGCATCCAAATATGTCACGAATATCGAAACATTTGGATTTGTGCCGAACCAGAGAGGTAGGTTTCCCTTTAAATTAATTTGTTTTTGGCATGACGTTTATATCACCTAAATAGGCTACTGTTAACTTTAGGATTTGTTGTGGAGGAAAGGGAATAAAATAGCCTGTGTTTAGGCTATAATCTTTGTAAACATTTTGATTTACCGGTATTTTAGCCTATATTATTTCTTAATGTAATAATAAAATGCAACGTATATTTTTCCTCTCAAAACGCAATTTTATCCTATACAAGTAGTGTTTTTTAACCATACAGCAAACATTTTAAATATCTTGAAAAATACTTTAATGTCTTTAAAGCGTTGACAGTTTTTTTTTTTTTTTCGTTTAAAACATTTGGCCAAAATCTAGAAAAGATGATGCTGGCTATGACTAAGCGCAATTAGGCTACGAGATCAAGACTCTCTTCTTGGTTCTTTTTCTTTTTCTTTTTGAGTAGCTGAAAGAAAACACTTTACTTTATTATTATTATTATTAGCCTATTATTACTGGCAAAGACAAAGTTTAAAAAAATAACGCTAACCATTTTTTCTACACAAACCGGTTTCAGAACGGTAATAATACAGAGAAACGCATGAACAGAAACCGGTAAAATACCGATTCTAGGAGTGAACCGGATTTTTTATTTATTTATTTATTTTCGTTTTAAACCCTGCTTAAAGCACAGGGAGCCCGCACGTGACATGCAGGGAAAACATTTAAATCCTGAGCACGAATTCGTTTTCTCATTTTACTAAATTGTTTAAAGTTGCAATTGTCTAAATTACAATTTACTTTAAAGGAGGGAACGAGTTAGTAAGGTGTGCACACGATTTAGTAGGGAAAGAATTATATTGTGCGCACGTTTTACTATTTTTTTTTTTCCTGCATGTCATGTGTGGGGCTCGTACATGTCACTTTAAGAGTAAAAATATCCAATTCGATTACAGTGCGGTTGTCTTAGAAGTAGGCTATATTGTTTATGACATAAACAATAAGTGAAATGTTAGAAAAAAAAATATTTTCCCTGGTTGTTGTTTTAGAACATTAAGCCCGCTCCACTGCACTACCTTTGCGCTCACGTCTCGCGTCTTTTGCAGTGTCTCGATGCACTGCCTTTTAGAATGTCCTACAACGGGGCCCCCCCAAAAGGCCGGGGCCCCCACGCACCGCAGGGGCTGTGGGGGTGTCCCGTATGCCACTGAGCTACACACAGAAATGTAAAGGTATTCACGACAACCCATCAAAATAAAAGTTTATCTTAAAAACATTGTGCCAGAAATATATTACCATTATTTAGTAGAATGTATGTGATACTATTACTACTGTTGAAAAAATTTATAAATCTTTATTTTTAAATAAATAATTACACAATATTTCTTCCATATTTTAATTTTAATAGTAGATCCTCTCTATTTACTAAAACAATAAAATGTGTTTAAATTTCATTAATTAAAAGACAAATTAAATTTGGCTGAAACTTGTTTACTGTTTTTCATACTTTTATTACTTGCGGAAAAACTTGAAACAATTTTAAATAAGTATAAAGAATGGCATTGATTTTTGTACATTTTATTTTTGTTTGACTTTATTACTAAAAAAATAGTGTGTTTTTTAATGAGCATGTTTTTGTGTTTTGCTTTGGTACCGAAATTGGTACTGAGAACCGTGGATTTTCACTGGTATCGGTACCGAATACTGAAATTTTGGTACTGTGACAACACTAGTGTGTGTGTGTGTGTGTGTGTGTGCTGGTGCGATCGCTTCAACTATTTCCTTATACCAGCAGAATCAACTTTAAACACTTATTGTCTTATTAATAATGCATCACTGTATAAAGGTCTGCTTTTATTTGTGTGCATTCACAATGAAGACAAAACGTGCTTTTGTAAAATAAGGAAAACAAATAGAATGTCGCTTTCTGCCATTTGAGTTTCCTTTCTGTGAAAAAATTAAGCGTGTCACAAAAATTAACTGAAAAACTCAGCATATATAGGCTACGTTACGTGTCGCACTGTTTTTATCCCTTGTTTATCTGTAAACTAAATCAAATATATTTCCAGAATTTATTCCTTGTATGTATATATGTACTGCAGATTTTATATATATAACATAATGTAATAATATTTAGTATTTTCACATCTAGGTGGAAAAAAATTGTAATTTGTACTACTGTCTGTTCAAAATAAATGAAAAGAAATTAGTAGATTTTGCATAGTAGATTTGTTGTTTTTTTTCCTGTTGTACCGAAATCGTATCGAACCGTGACCCCCGAAACTGAAGTACGTACTGAACCGTGACATCTGTGTACCGTTCCACCCCTAATATATATATATATATATATATATATATATATATATATGAGGAGTTCAGATGCAAAAGCCTCTAAGTACATCTGACATTTTTCTTTAAAAATAGGTTTCTATGTAAGTACTGGTACTTCTGAATGGGTTGAGGCTGGGATTTAGCGCATTTGAAGTGAAGTACTTGATTAACATATACTATGCGTGGAGAGCATTCACTCAGTATTGTTATCTCATTTTTGACCAAGATGGCTTTGAGAGACTTTTGCATTGGAACTCTTCATATATATATATATATATATATACAGTGGCGTACCGTGGGGTTTCAGTCAGGGCCTTCAGTAAGCAACTGTAAACTACATGCACACATCTTACACATCTCTGTTACAGCTAATGCAGCCATATGCATATAATGCCCATATTATGCCGCACACAGGCTCTCAACAACAATGACGGCTGATCAACAGTAGGCTAGATTAGGTTGTGTTAAATGCCAAGTAAATTTCCCTACATGGATCAGTAAAAATAATCCGCCATATACACGGGTCACTATGCACATTCACGTCACTCTAAATTGACGACGCGCCCAAAGCAGCAAAACAGAAAACAATATATTGATTTAAATTTTTAAAGACATGTTTTGTGATTGAAAGCCAATATGCGAGGGAGTGGCAATGGCCCTGAATATTAAGTGTTTCTCCCCTAATGGCCCCTAATGGCCCATCAGTGTGACTGTGACTTTGAGGCAGGTAAGACAGAATGTGAGGAGACTGAAAAAATGGGTTGTTTAAATTATTTGTATTTTATTTACAACACAGTATAATCAAAACATACATAATGAAGGTCAAAGACACATTGTGCACACTGACCACAGAGATGTGAACAGACTTTGAGTCATTCCTGCAACAGATTCTGTTCAACAAGTGAAACAAGTAAATCATACCTGATATTTACTGGTTTTATTTAAGTGTTTCTGCTTCTTTCCATGGATTCAAGAAGAAAAAAACATAATCAGTAGTCAAGGAGCTTGTTTTACCATAGAATGTCAGTGTAGTTGAACATCTGATGTTGGTACAGCGCTCTCAGAGGAAAACAGTTTGAAGAAAGTCATCAGGATTCATCTGTGGTTCAGGTACCTGATTCAATAAAATACAAACAACCAAAAAACAACAACAACAACAACAACAACAAAAAACATTTGTGAGCATGTTAATATCAGGAGCATCTGTAGGTTTTGTAGCCATAGACTCACGAATGCTTTGTATTATCATTAAAAAAAAAGACATTTTATATCTGAGAAACTAATTATTATTGTTTAGCATGTTATTAAAATCTATTTCTGAACAGAATAGGCTATTAATAATAAACATGTTCTAAACATACTTAGACTCGTAGCATTGATCATGTTACAGTGTACACTCATATTACTTTTATTGTTTTATATAGAGCATGAAAACATCATCGCGCCGTAATCAATTTAAATACAATGAATTGCCTTTCATATTCAAAATGTTTTACTCGATTTCAAACATTGTAGTCAGGAATTATAGTTTGGGAAAAACCCAACTATGATTTTGTTGTCATATAGCCTAGTATGTATGATTTTATAGTAGCCTATCATATGATTCTGTAGCCATAGACTCACACATGCTTTGTACTATAAAAAAGGATATTTTACATCTGAGAAACTAATTATTATTGTTTAGCATGTTATTAAAATCTATTTGTGAACAGAGTATTAATAATAAACATGGTCTAAACATTCTTAGATGCCTAGCATTCATCATGTTGTAGTTTGGGAAAAACCCAACTAGTAAATGTGTTCTTGTTTATGTCACAATAACACGTTAACTAATGCAAAAAAGAAACATTACTTACTCATCAGATTGATCTCCTCTACTGGATGAAATATTGTTCTTCTTTTGAGGGAAATCCAGCCTTTACTCAGCGCGTCTTCTTGCAGAAACGGACAGTAGCCACGATGAACGAACTCCTCGCGCTTTGTTTATGTTGGGCGTTTCCATGTGCATGTGTCTCACGTGAATATTTACATATGAACGGCGCGAGCCGCGAGGGGGCGGGATTGCATTAAAGATAATGAGTTAGACGGGAAAGACTGAACATCGTGTTGGTTTCATACAGATTACTTTATCACAGAATGTTTGTTTTCGATAAGACTTACTTCATTTAAAAGTAGACACTTCAAGCTTTCTATAGATATAACTCCCATGTCTCCGTGTTGAGATTTCGCCGAGTTACAGTTCATTTTAGTGACGCGTTTCTAAAAGCAGCTTGCGGAGACAGCGAAGACAGAGAGCGCACCCTGTTTGTTTTCTTTATTTTCCAAAACCACAACATTTTGTTTTTATTGTGAGTGTACCCAAAAAAAATAGATACTTCAAAGTTTCAATTGATGTATAACACTTATCTGTATGACCAAAATCGACGGAGTATTTTTAGTGTCTTTCACACTGATAAGAAAAAAAATGAGCCTGTCTCGCCAGCGAGACGGCCGACCCCAGGGGGTTAAAAAGTAAACACGGCCAACAAAATAACTTGTGCTCAGTGCTAGCAGTTAGCTACTCATAGCACTTATAGTTGCAATCTTTAAAATGGCGCATAAAACCTTTGCTGACCTTTGTTAGCGAATTCAGTTTCGGTGTAGGTCTTCCTTTCTCATCTATTTTCTTTTGTCTGCAAAAGACATTTTTAGTAGATTGGCAACAAGATCTGGTGTAGGCGCCGATGACTGTGGCTGTCATTTTCTTTTCATTGACTTTCACTTTCGTACCTTGCTTGGAAATCCCTCACTAAAGGGGCGGTCTAACGCTGGGGATAGCACTGGGCATGTTGCTAGATCCAGAGGGTGGGCTGCCATTGAACGTCAAAATTTGATTGGCTAATGATTCTGTCACTAATGCTCGTAACAAATCAGATGTGACGTCTTTCAACAAAAGGGTAGCACTATCTGTAGTACATTTTTATGTAGGATATTCCATTTCAACCTCAACGAAACTAATCATAGGCAATTTTGTGGACATTACACAAATGAAAATGATACCTAAATAATCAATAAAAACATTTTTCACACAATTTTATTTTTTATAGGGCCAGCAGAGAAGGCCCTGCTGCCTCTTACGGCCCACCACTGTATATATATGAGCAATATCACACCATCTCAGCCATTCTGATATAGAGCGATATCACATGGCTACATATGACCAGACCAGAAAATAAACTGTTGTATATATACATTGTGTGTGTGTATATATATATACAGTATCTCACAAAAGTGAGTACACCCCTCACATTCCAGCAACCATTTTAGTATATATTCTCAAGGGACAATATTATAGAAATGAAACTTGGATATATTTTAGAGTATTCAATGTTCAGCTTGTATAGCAGTATAAATTTACTGTCCTCTAAAAATAACTCAACTTACAGCCGTTATTGTCTAAATAACTGGCAACAAAAATGAGTACACCCTAAGTGAACATGTCAAAACTGTGTGGGCACCATTGTTATCTAGCACTCCCTTAATCCTCCTGGGCATGGAATTCACCAGAGCTGCACAGGTTGTTGCTGGGATCCTCTTCTACTCCTCCATAATGACATCACGGAGCTGCTGGATGTTAGACACATGGTGCTTTTCCACTTTCCACTTGAGGATGCCCCACATGTGCTCAATAGGGTTCAGGTCTGGAGACATACTTGGCCACTCCATCACCTTCACATTCAGCTTCATCAGCAAGGCAGTTGTCATTTTGGCGGTGTGTTTTGGGTTGGTATTATGTTGGAAAACTGCCGTTCGGCCCAGTTTCTGAAGGGAGGGCTTCATGTTCTGCTTCAGAATGTCACAGTACATGTTGGACTCCATGTTTCCCTAAATGAACCGCAGCTCCCCAGTACCAGCAGCACTCATGCAGCCCCAGACCATGATGCTACCACCACCATGCTTGATTGTAGGCAAGACACAATTTTCTTGTCGCCACACATGCTGGACACCATCTGAGCCAAACAAGTTTATCTTAGGCTCATCAGACCACAGGACATGGTTTCAGTAATTCATGCTCTTGGACAGGTTGTCTTCAGCAAACTGTTTGCAGGCTTTCTTGTGAGCCAGCTTCAGAAGACGCTTCCTTCTGGGATGACGGCCATGCAAACGGACTTGTTGCAGTGTGCGGCGTATGGTCTGAGCACTGACAAGCTGACCTTTCACTTCTGCAACCTCTAAAGCAATGCTGGCAGCACTCATGTGTATGTTTTTTGAAGCCAGCTTCTGCACCTGATGCGCAGCACGAGGACCTAACTTCTTTGATCGACCCCTGTGAGGCCTGTTCCAAGTGGAAACTGTCTTAGAAAACCTCTGTATGCCACTGGCCACTGTACTGTAACTCAGATTCAGGGTGTTACCGAACTTCTTATAGCCTAGGCCATCTTGTGGAGAGCAACAATTCTAATTCTCAAATCCTCAGAGAGTTCTTTGCCATGAGGTGCCATGTTGAACATCCAGTGGTCTGTATGAGAGAATTGTACTCAAAGCACCAAATTTTAACTGCTCTAATACAAGATACACAAATTTGTATGGTCCTGTCAAGCAGACAAAAACGTGAACATGATGAATAGGACATGTAGCTTTGCATGGTTAAATGACGTATAGCTGCAAAATGACGTATATCACTTAGGGTGTACTCACTTTTGTTGCCAGCTATTTTGACAATAATGGCTGTATGTTGAGCTATTTTCAAAGGACAGTAAATTTATACTGCTATACAAGCTGCACATTGACTACTCTAAAATATATATAATTTTCATTTCTATAGTATTGTCCCTTGAGAAGATATACTAAAATGGTTGCTGAAATGTGAGGGGTGTACTCACTTTTGTGAGATACTGCATATATATATATATATATTAGGGCTGTCAATCGATTAAAATATTTAATCGCGATTAATCACATGATTGTCATGAGTTAACTCGCGATTAATCGCAATTTAATCACACATTTTTATCTGTTTTAAATGTAGCTTAAATTAATACTTTTCATGTTTTAAATACTCTAATCAACATGGGCAATGACAAATATGGATGCTTTATGCAATATATGTTTATTATTAGTGAAACCATAGTTAACAGAGCCTGAAGACTAGACATGTTTCAAAGATCATAGATGTGTTTCAAAGAACTTGCTCATGTCTATTAGACACATGAAAAAAGAAATACCAGGTTCCCATTACTTCTCTTTCTTTGCACTGAGCAATTTACACAAACCTGTTTACATTTCTGCAGGACAGGGCATCTCACTTTTTCTGAACATGCAAAATGTACATTTATTATTTACTATTACATTTGTTTGCCTCTCTGTGCACACTGCTCACATACTGTATTTTGATGCAGCTAAATTCTCAATAAAACTGTTTTCATTGATATATTTTACTGTTTCTGTTGTCAGACAACGGAATGAATATGAAATAGTGACTGAAACTCGACCCATTACGACTAAATAACAGCTCTCCCTTCCAAGATGTTAATCTGCACAAAAATCCTGATTTATAATCCAGCCATCGTCTGATAAAATCAAATAGGCTATACATAAGATAAAGACAATAGCTGTTCTGTGATTTCGGCTGTACTTGCATGTTAAATTAGAGAAGCAACATAATATCTGTTTTAACTGAAAGCGCTGTTCCTCTCATCCGTGCACTGAACAGAGCAGACGCGGAGGGAGAGAGAAAGAGGTGTGTGCGCAGCGGGAAAGAGAGACCTCGCGCTCGCGCGGCAGTACCAGCTTAAGGTTTGGGCAAACACTATAAAGATTGGTCGCTATGCGCTTTTTGGAAAAAAAAAAAAAGTTGCTAAAGTGGTCTGAAAAGTCGCTAAGTTGGCAACACTGTCAGCATCTCCATCCATTTCCATTTCTCCAACTATAGTAGTACGGGTTAGGCCACAGGTCAAACAGAAAATGCGCGCTGCGTTAATCGCGCGTTAATAAAATTAGTGCCGTTAAAATTAATTGCGTTAACGCGTTAACTTTGACAGCACTAATATATATATATACACGACATATATATACACAAGGATCACATGACAAGGAGAGCTCAAATAAATACCCCGGAGGGTGGATTTATTCACAAATAAAGAATGGGGAATTGATGGTCGGCTCGCTGAGGTGTTCGGGTGCTCTCCAAGTAGGATTCCGGTGCGTGGTGGATCGGTGCCGTGCTTGAAAGGGCTGGATCGTTCACACGCTTGTCTCTGGAAATAAAGGAGAGGTAGTACGTTAGTTCTCAGCATGCAGGAGATTTGTCTCTCCCCATTACCCGGCCTCACGCGGCTTGTCTGGCCGCGGGCAAACGAGTGTCAGGTGTGGCCGATCCAGCCGTGATGAGCGGGTGCAGGTGATTCGTGTCCGTCTCCAGGGCAACGCTGATGAGTGCTTGGGACGCTCGTCACAATATATATATATATATATATATATACACATACACACACACACACAGGGCCCTATCATACATCCGGCGCAATGCGGCGCAAGGCGTGGCACAAGTGTTGCTAGTTTCAGCCCAACGCAGTTCTCATTTTCCCGTCCTGCGCCACGTTGTTTAAATAGCAAATGCATTTGTGCCCATTTGTGCGTCCATGGGTGTGCTGGTCTAAAAAAGAGGTGTGTTCTGGCGCATTGTTAGCGCGTTGCTATTTTTAGGAACTGAAATAGACTGCGCCATAGACCAACTCAAACCTAGTCTAAAGTCTAAAGTCAATGGCGCAATATTTTTTTTGTTATTTAAAGAGCGCCTTAGTAGAAAATGCACCTCTGGGCGGGTCTACAACGCGCGTTCACTTTGCTTATTACACACAGGGACGCGCAGCAACACACAAACATGCGAAATATTAAAAATTAAAGGATTACAGTGTAAAAGAATATTATTGTGTAGGCCTCATAAATATAAAAATGTCATACATGTCATAATGGATAGTCATTGCGTGTATCAGAATTATCCTACCTATTTGCTCGCGCATGAGCAGATCTGTTTGCTTTCTGGAGACGCGTTCAGTCTGTGCTTCCTTAAAATTCCGCCGTTTAAATAGCGAATCTGCCATGGCGCGAGAGAAACTCGCTCTTAAAGGGAATGGGAGATGAGACTCTGATTGCACGTTACGCCCAAAAAACACCCCATTACTCATTAAGAGAATAGGGACAACCCGTTTAGACCATGCGCCGTGCGCTTTAGACCATTAGATCGTTAAAATAGGGCCCACAATGTAGAAGGACCAAAATCTTTTTCTCTCTATATGCTAATTAAAACTATAATCTGCTCAGTGGTTGTGAGGTAGTTCTGCATTTAAAACAGCATGTGGTGTGTGTGTGTGTGTGTGTGTGTGTGTGTGTCAGTGGGACTTTATCTGTCAGCTTTAGTGTGTTCGTCTGTTCTGTCCTGCTGCCGTCCTCACTCAACATGACACTCACTCACACACACACACACACACGCACACGCATGCACGCGGCCGTCTCTGAGTGTACGGCTGACCTGTCATGCCCGCGGGCTCTAAACTGTCACCGCAGAATAACATCAGAGAGTGGGAGCGCAAGCAAGAGAGTGAAGGGACGAGTGAGCAAACAGGAAGTGAAAGGAAAGCAGAGGAACAAACACGCAGCCGGAGTCAGTTAGTCTCCCGTGAACTGTGAGACAGTTTCTGACTTTCTCAAACACACTCCAGCCGCGCTGTCTGTCTGCGGGGCAAACATGAGACGGATAATCTGACAGCAGATAACCACCAGCCTGCCCGCAACACTCATTTAACTAAACCACAGAGAGACAGAGGGGAAGATCAAATGAATCTGTGGGCTGAATTCCTGTCTGTGATAGTTGTTTGTGCAGCAGGTGTTGTGATGTCGTGTGTGGGTTACAGATAAATGCTCTAGCTCTCATCCACACGCTGCTAAAACCTCTCTCACTAGCTGTTTGGAAGCCACAATTAAAAATATATGATATGCATATAAGAGAGAGAGAATCACATCAGAGAACTGCATTAACTTGCAATATCATCCACTAACCAGAGATATACACAATAGTGACTTCATCTTCAGCACTACATGTGTTGGTAGTGTTGTAAACCCTACAAGCTTCCTTTTGTCAAATAATTTGAATGCAAAGTGTGTTTTTTATGGAAGCTTGTTTCCACAATGGAATGAAAACATAAAACTGACCTCATGCACATGTAGAAAAAAGTCAGAATTACAAGATGTAAATTCAAAATTCCAAGACAAAAATCTGAACTGCAAGATGTAAATTTAGAATTCAGAGAAAAAAGTCAGAATTGTTAGATCTAAACTCAGAATTACAATAGAAAATCTGTATTGTTAGATATAAACTCTGAATTATGATAAAGTCTGAATTGTGAGATATAAACTCAGAATTATGATGAAAAAGTCTGAATTTTTAGATATAAACTCAGAATTATGATGAAAAAGTCTGAATTTTTAGATATAAACTCAGAATTATGAGGAAAAAGTCTGAATTTTTAGATATAAACTCAGAATTATGATAAAAAAGTCTGAATTGTGAGATGTAAACTCAGAATTATGATAAAAAAGTCTGAATTGTGAGATGTAAACTCAGAATTACTATAAAAATGTCTGAATTGTGAGATATAAAGTCGTAATTATGAGGAAAATGTCTGATTTCTGAGATATAAACTCAAAATTACAATGGAAAAAGTCTTATTTTTTAGATATAAACTATCTAAAAAATTTAGATATAATTATGAGAAAAAGTCAGAATTTTAAATATAAATTCAATCAAAAGGAAAAAAAGTCAGAATTGTGATATCTAAATTCAAAATTGTGAAAGTCTGATTTGTGAGATATAAACTCAGAATTACAATGGAAAAAGTGAATTGTGAGATATGAACTCAGAATTTCAGGGGGAAAAAGTAAGAATTGTGAGAAATTGTTGTAATTACCTTTTTTTTATTTCATTGTGGAAATAAGCTTCCATATTTTGTGCATCTTCATTTATAATAAATGACACTTGTTTCGATATTTTCATATCTATTGCAATGACATTCAAGCTTTAAGTGTTGAATGCTTTTGGAGATCTGTATACTCAGACATTATCTTGTTTTTGAAGGACACTGAATGTTGAAGTAGCAGGAACAATAATGTGGTCAAAATATAAATGACGGTGCAGCTTGAAGTGCGTTAGTGTTTTGATTCACTCGGCACACTCAAATCTACTTCAGATGTAATGCTTATATTAAAAGCCATGTTTTCTCATTTTAAAATAATGAGATTTTCCCAGAACTGTTAGCATGTACCATGTGTGCGTTTTGTGGCTAGACTTTAATTTAACATCTATTCGTGGTAGAGGTGTGCAGTATTTTCCTGGATTTTGTTGATAACAATAATTATGCTGTTCAGTGTGTTTTATTCTGGTACCTTTGTATAGCAATTCAAATATTATTCATTAACTTTTTTGATATTTGTCAGCTTAAACTGATTTCCAGGGGTGTTTTTACCTTTATAAGGGCAGATTTTCCTAACAATATTAGATGTATGCATCATCTTTTATGTCAAATTCAAACAATTCAGTTTGAATAATAAGAATCTGTTATCAGTCAAATGAAATCAGTATAGACAAAATCTATTTTTTCAGCGCAGAAGTGACACAGAAGCAGGATCTAAAGCAGCACTGATACTGCAATTACAATTGCATACATAATCCTATTAAATTCATATTTTAAAAATATTTTTTTTAATATTGAAAGATCAAATGGTTCCTTCAAAATGAAATGGTACTCTAAATATGAAACTAAAACCAACAGTAGGTGGCACTGAGTCATTTATTTAACTGATTTGTTCAAATAACAGATTCATTCAGAAACAAAGCAAGTGACTCTTTATGGATGAATCATTGATTTATTCAAAAATTCTTATTCATTCTGTATCTAAACTTTATCTGAAGCTGTTTTTGTTGGTAAAATACAGCAAAAACAGACAATATTGTGTCTAAAATGTAACTCACCATATTAACTTTGTATTGAACTTCATTATCACATTATCAAATCAATATCACATTTGCAATTTGGGAAAAATGGCACGCTTGCTCATACATTGCTCACAATATCATTTAGAAACTATATCATATAGATATCATATTAACTGTACAATATAGATATTTCTATAAATATGAGACAAAAACTCATACAGGGGCTTTTTTAAAATACAAGATGTAAATTCATAATTCCAAGAAAAAAGTCAGAATTACAAGTTATAAACTTAGAATTCAGAGAAAAAGTCAGAATTATTAGATCTAAACTCAGAATTACAATAAAAAAAAGTCTGAATTGTGAGATGTAAACTCAGAATTACGATAAAAAAAGTTTGAATTGTGAGATGTAAACTCAATTATGATAAAAAGTCTGAATTGTGAGATGTAAGCTCAGAATTACAATGAAAACTCTGAATTGTGAGATATAAACTTAAAATTATGATAAAAAAAGTCTGAATTATGAGATGTAAACAGAATTACGATAAAAAAGTCTGAACTGTGTGTATACTCAGAATTAGGGGGAAGTCGTGGCCTAATGGTTAGAGAGTTGGGCTTGTAACCTGAAGGTTGCCGGTTCGATTCTCGCACCGGCAGGAATTGAAGGTGGGGATTGTGAATTAACAGCACTCTCTCTGCCTTCGATACCATGACTGAGGTGCCCCTGAGCAAGGCACCGAACCCCCAATTGCTCCCCGGGTGCTGGAGCAATGGCTGCCCACTGCTCCGGGTGTGTGTTCACGGTGTGTGTGTGTGCGTTTGTTCACTATTCACTGCTGTGTGTGTGCACTTGGATGGGTTAAATGCAGAGCACCAATTTCGAGTATGGGTCACCATACTTGACAATACGTCTTAAAAAAAAAAAAAAAATTACGATAAAAAAGACTGAATTGTGAGTTGTAAACTCAGAATTACAATAAAAAAGACTGAATTGTGAGTTGTAAACTCAGAATTACGATAAAAAAGTTTGAATTGTGAGATATATTCAGAATTACGATAAAAAGTCTGAATTGTGAGATGTAAACTCAGAATTACGACAAAGTCTGAATTGTGAGATGTAAACTCAGAATTACAATAAAAAGTCTGAATTATGAGATATATATTCAGAATTACGTAAAAAAGTCTGAATTGTGAGATATATGCTCAGAATCACGATAAAAAGTCTGAATTGTGAGATACTCAGAATTACGATAAAAAAATCTAAATTGTGAGATTTAAACTCAGAATTACGATAAAAAGTCTGAATTGTGAGACGTAAACTCAGAATTACAATAAAAAAGTCTGAATTGTGAGATGTAAACTCAGAATTACAATAAAAAGTCTGAATTGTGAGACGTAAACTCAGAATTACAATAAAAAAGTCTGAATTGTGAGATGTATACTCAGGATTTTCGTCAATTGAAAAAAATGAGGGGAAAAGAAACATGTAGCGTGTTGTTGTTGTTCTGCCGGCACACCAAAAATCATCCCCGCCTCGGCTGCAGCTCCTCGCTGACAACATAGAGACAGCGCTCGCATCATTCACAGTCGGGTTATCAGCAGAGAACACAGAGCAGAACTTGAATTTCGGTGCGGGATTACGACTATTAATAATAATTCTACTCATTCCCGCAGGTTCCGACGGAATGTATCACATTTGCACGTGCTTTTGAGTCTCATTTTCTGTGCGCCCACAGATCGCGATAAGGAGAGTGACAGCTTTTAATAATTGTTAAAGTTTACCAATGTGTTATTGATTTAATACAACAGATCAATAAACAATTACTGCATGATTTTGCTCTATATCATCAACGAAAATAGTTCCAAATAAAGTAACAGCTGAGCAGCTGCTCATCTCTAAAAGCAAACACAGCGGTGTTTCATGAATGAAAGTGCATTTTTGAACGAATCTAGTGAGTCAGTGATTCATGATTACCCATTCATAAAAGCAGTCACTTGATTCATTCCTGAATGAATCGGCCGTTCGAACGAATCAATTGAATGAATGATTCAGTGATAAAATCAGTGACTTGCCGCCACCTGCTGGAGGTTTCAGTTTCATTTTTAGCTATAATTTCAGTTATTTAAATTATTTAATATTTCTGTATTCAAAATTTTATATTTAAAACATTAATCTCGACATGAATCTATAAATTTAATTGCAATTATGCCACCTCTGAGCCTCATTAAACGTCTGAAAATGTACCTACAAGCCACTTTTGTGTTTTTCTGTGCCACCTCTGTAGTACAAATTAATTTTTTATTAAAGTGCCCCTATGATGGATTTTTGAATATTACCTTTCATGCAGTGTGTAACACAGCTCTAAGTGAAGTTTTAAATCTGAAAGTGCACGGTGTATAAAGTTGTCTCTCAAAAGAAAGAGTCGACTCTGAATCATTGAAACGAGTCGTTTTTAAAATGAATCCCAAGTCGTTTCATGTTGACGTCAAAATGAAATATTACCATATTGCCCGCCAGCGCATAGACCTGGGAAAACTTGGATTTTCGCGTTGGTCTGAATGAAAATGCTAATTCATTCTTTGCCACTAGGTGCCACTTTTGGAGCGTTAAAAGCTCACAAACACTGCTTTAAATGAAATCGACCAATAAGGAGGGGTTTGGGAAAATGAATCGTTGAACAAATCGTTTGGGAGTCGTTGAGCAAATAAGTTAAAAATAAATGCATATTATAAGAAAATGAAAGCGTTTTTGACCTTGCATGCATGTCAACCTGTTGTTGGGGACTCCCAAAACCAAAATATGAACCTTTCATAACCCATAATAGGAGCACTTTAATACTAATTTCATATGATTGGTAACTTATTTGTCTTATTCTACTTCTTATTATATTGTTTTAAATAGAAATTTTAAAAGGCTTATAAACATCTTTTTTTGAATTTGACAGATGAAAATGATGCCATTGCAAAGGTAAAAGGAAAATACCCCTGTAAGTCACGTTGTCAAATGTCACCTCGTATTAGGAAGGCTAATTTTTGATCAGAATTTTTGATTATTGGTCAGAAGGTGCTCCTAAATTTTTTTAAATTAGGAGGACAAGTGCCCCTAAAAAGAAAAGAAAGCATAGAGCCAAGTGTAACATATTAGATCCGTGCATGAGGTCTTAAAGAGACAGCAGCCTAAATAAACCTGCTGCTTTCTTTCATTATACAGTGAAGACTATCCAGTGTCATTTTACAGTTGAATAGATTATAGTTAGACCTAACTGAAAAAATAGAACTGATAATTTAATTTGTATCTTGTTATTGTTTTTGTTTGTGCTATTGATTGTCATTTATTTATTTGTTTTTATTTTATTATTTACTATTTGTCTTTTTTAGTTAAAATAAATTCAATTCTGATTGCATGTGATTCTTGGGCATGGTCCATGGGAAATAATCCTGCCATCACAGCTGGAAAAAATACTAGAGGAAACACTGCATACATTTAATAAAATTAGAAAAATGCATTTACAAAGGTAAAAAGAAAATGCCACTGTAAATCACTTTGAGTCAAATGTCACCTCGTATTAAAAAGAAGGCTAATTTTTGATCAGAATTTTTTATTATTGATTAGAAGGTGCTCCTAATTGTTTTAAATTAGCAGGACAAGCGCTCATAATTACAAGAAGAAAAACATGGCTTTTAAACTGGGTGTGTGACAGGTATGGCTGTGGAATGGGGTTTGGCTGAGGAAAAATTTTCAGTCAAAAGTTTTTTTTTTTTTTTTTTTTATTTTTTTGTTTTTTTTTTTGCTTTAACCTCTGTGTTTCAAATAAAAAGGGAAAAAGCAAATGCTATTGGGGCTGCTGTGTGTCACATGACGATAACCCCCCCCCCCCCCCCCCCCCCCCCAAACTCGTGCCCCCTCAAAAATAATGAGTGCATGAGGCCCCTGATGCTGCATAATTATCAAAAATGGTAATATAATAAAGTCCTTTCACGTCACCATTTCACCAGCCTACATTTCACATTATAGGCCTGTAGGTGGCACTTGTGCTTCATTAACTATGAGAGTTTCATGAAATAGTAAACGGTGTAGGATATCATACATAAATATAAGTGAATTGAATAGCCTACTGATTACCATTATTGCGACTTTTGTTTTGTGCAGTGCTTTTGTAGTCATTCAGCATCTATTTTCTCAGCGATGTAGGCTAATTTGATTTATACACTGAGACAAACCGCAGGTCCAGATTGCTCCAGAAATAAGCTTGTCTGTCCCATGTCATTTTCTACCGATTTATGAATAAGAACGGAAAATGACTGCTCCACTTCACATTATTGTCCAATGAAATTTGAACTTGAGCCAAATCATGATTGGTTGGTGTATTATACATGACAAACGGGCATTGATGAATTATGTAGCCTAATATGCTAAAATATATAATATATGGACTTTTAATTAAATCGACACACTAGCTTTGATTATTGATGGGAATTTTTTTTTTAAATATTGTTTGGTTTATTTATTTTTTTCCTTCCGTCGACCCACTCACAGAAAGAACCATATATGGCTCGAGAGCCTATGGTTTCTGAACAGACTGTGGAATATCAGTCAGTCAAGCAAAACGCACGCAACCCATAGCAACGTCTCAGATTTGACAGATATGTAGAAATAAACAGGAATTTTCCAACTTTTGAGCGATTAGTTACCGTTTTGTACACATTGTCATGTTAATTAGAATTCAAATGCATTTTGTTTTATTGACCACAATATCATTGATATTGTCTGAGAGGGGCACTTTTGAATATTTTGAAAAAAGGGCAGGGGCTCAAGCCCCTGCCCCTGAGAAAATCTCTGCACGTCCCTGTTCAGGTGCCATGGAACACGCACTATTTTACGGATTAATAATAAAAGAGTCATAAAATATAAGGTAAGGTAGTAAATAAGTGTAGAATAGCATTGTCTGTTTGCTCATGTGCATCAATACGAGTGTAAGCAGTGAGAGATGTTCATACAGGTGAAAAGCGTTTGGTTAACGGTGAATATTGACCTATCGTGCGTCCTGTTGCCGAGCCCCCGCCTTGATGTGATGATTGACAGCTAGGGGGCGTGCTCGGCTCGGAATGCATTTTCAAATCCACAATAACTTCAACTACAGTCGTGGTCAGAATTATTGGCACCCTTGGTAAATATGATCAAAGAAGGCTGTGAAAATTAATCTGTATTGTTAATCCTTTTGATCTTTTATTTAAAAAAATTCACAAAAAAATCTAACCTTTCATTGGAGAATAATAATTTAAAATGGGAGGGAATATCATTATGAAATAAATGTTTTCTCTAATACACATTGGCCACAATTAACGGCACCCTTTTATTCAATACTTTTTGAAACCTCCATTTGCCAGTTTAACAGCTCTAAATTTTCTCCTATAATGCCTGATGGGGTTAGAGAATACCTGACAAGAGATCAGAGACCATTCCTTCATCCAGAATCACTCCAGATCCTTCAGATTCCCAGCTCCATGACGGTGCTTCTTCTCTTCAGTTCACCTCACTCATTTTCTACAGGGTTCAGGTCAGGGAACTGAAATGGCCATAGCAGAAGCTTGGTTTTGTGCTCAGTGACCCATTTTTGTGTTGTTTTTGAGGTTTGTGTTTGGATTATTGTCCGGTTGGAAGATCCAAACATGGCCCATTATAAGATTTCTAACAGAGTCAGTCACTTGTTGATATTTTATCTGTTGGTATTTGATAAAATCCATGATGCCATGTGTCTAAACAAGATGTCCAGGACCTCCAGCAGAAATATAGGCCCACAACATCAAAAATACAGCAGTATATTTCATTGTACACATTGGGGTACTTTTTATCCCTGTGTGCAACAAACCCATCTTGAGTGTTTGCTGATCAAAAGCTCATTTTTTGTTTCATTTGACCATAGAAGCCAGTCCCATTTGAAGTTCTAGTCGTGTCTGATAACTGAAAATGCTGGAATTTGTTTTTGGATGAGCTAGGAGAATTTTTCTTGAAACCCTCCCGAACAACATGTGGTGATGTAGGTGCTGTTTGACAATTTTTTTTTAAGGTTTTCTGACCCCGAAACTCAACCATTCTCTACAATTTTCCAGCTGTGGTCCTTGAAGAGTCTTTGGCCACTCAAATTCTCCTCCTCCTGCATTAAGACGATATAGACACATGTCCTCTTCCATGCAGATTCATAACATTTTATGTTGATTGGAAATTCTTAATTATTGCCCTGATGGTGGAAATGGGAATTTTCACTGCTCTAGCTCTTTTCTTAAAGTCACTTCACTAATTTGTGAAGCTCAGTTATCTTTTGCTGCACATCAGAAATATATTCTTTGGTTTTTCTCATTGTGATGGATTATTAAGGGAATTTGGGCTTTGTTTTCTCTCCTATTTATATTTCTGTGAAACAAGAAGCCATGGCTGGATAAGTTCATATTCATAATCACCCTGGAGTGCTCAAAATTGTAAAAATGAATGGGAATATACTTCAGAGATATTTTACTCATAATAATTTCTAGGGGTACCAATAATTGTGTCCAACGTGTATTTGAAAAAAACATTTATTTCATAATGAGATTTTCCCCCATTTTCAATTATTTTAGTTCAATGAAAGGTTAGATTTTTGTGATCTTTTTAAATAAAAGATCAAAAGGATTAATAATGCAGGTTTATTTTCAGAGCCTTCTTTGATCATATTTACCAAGGGTGCCAATAATTCTGACCACGACTGTATATTCATCGTGGGGTATTTAATGAAAATGCATTTGAAACGTCATATATGTAAGTGTCAATGCATTAAAGAAAAATAAAAGACATTTAAATCACCATTTTGCTACCCTTTTGCTGCACCTTTGGCTCAGAATGCATTTTTAAACTCTCATTGCATTTTGCTACAATTATAACACGGTATCACGATGAAAATGCAGTCTCAAGTGTCCTACCCCTAAGTCTAAATGCATTTAGGAAAAACAGCATTTAAATGATAACTTTGCTACAGTTTTTGCTTGGACATGTTAAACATATCTAATCAATTTGGGTAATATATTTTCATTTTAATTTTGCAACTTATAAAGCTTTAAAATATGTTTTTAATTTGCATATTAAAACTAGTGTAGAAAATGGCAAATTGAAATGATATAATTGAATTTTCATTTTCATTTTGCACTAAATGTTGCACATATGAATGGGAATTACATTTCAAATTGAATTTTGCTACATATATATGCTTACATAGTATTGAACCCGAAGCGTTCATTCAAAGACAACTCGCAAAGGTCATAATTTCCACTGAGAGAAGTTTCACTGCAGTGGATAAAGGTTACAATAGCGACATTCGATTGTGAGAGTTTGCGGGCTGGAGAAGGTCTGCTGGCTTCTGCTTCATCATGCAGATTTGCAGACTCAGGTTTTGTCATTCTGAGGGTAAAATAAGTTTCACTTTTCCCTCAGTTCCCCTTTGATTTGGAGCCATAAGCCCACAGACACATTTGGCCTAGTTTTGCTGAGACCACCGTAAACTTTGAGCAGAATTACAGCCTCACGGCCTGAGAGCTGCAGCTTATAGATGTTTACACCGGAATGATAAATGTCTTCTGTAGCTTACCAACAGATGTAACTTATTCTCGCATAACTTATTGTTTTTAATTACATTCTTAATTTAAATTAACCACATATTTTACACTAAAACATCGATCTGCTCGAAGCTAAAGAGCCCCTAATGAGAGTTTGATGTCAAAGATTTGTTTATCCAGCCCGTAGCAGCTTCACTTTGGGACAGGACTGTGTTGGCAATCGGATTTGAAAAGCCCTTATAATGCAGCAGCCATCGCTAATGTTGTGTGAGATTCGCCTGGAGCCTGTCGCTGAGATGAAAATCAGGTCTTGCACTCGCTGTCGTTTTTTCCACTTTCATAAAACAGTCAGAAAAGATGGGACCTGAGATTTGATTTGATTTATTTAAATTATTATTTTATTTTATTATTAACTTTATATTGAACTTTTTGATAGGTGGTACCAGTCAAGTTTTATAATTATTTTATTTTATTTTATTTTATTATTAACTATTAACATATTTTATTACTTTATTTTATTAATCGGTGGAATCAGTCGTGTTATTTATTGTATTGTTATTTATTATATTTTATTTTATTATTTTATTAAAATTATTTTATTTTTAACTTTATATTATGACCTTATTTTGTTATATTTATTTTAGTGCTGTCAAAGTTATCGCGTTAATAACGCGTTAACACAAATTCATTTTAACGGCGCTAATTTTATTAACGCGTGATTAACGCAGCGTGCATTTTCTGTTTGAACCATGGCCTAGCCCGTGGTTGGAGAAATGGATGGAGATTCTGTCAGTGTTGCCAACTTAGTGACTTTTCAGACCCCTTTAGCAACCTTTTTGTTTGTTTGTATTTTTTATTTATTTATTTTCTTTAATTTTTTTTTTTTTCAAAAAGAGCCTAGCCACCAGTCTTTAGTTTTTGCCCAAACCTTATTTAGTTTCTGAGACTAGCCGGTACTGTACATCGCACAAGCACGAGCTCTCTCTTTCCCGCTGTGCACACACCACTCTCTCTCTATCTCTCTCTCTCTCTCTCTCTTTCTCTCTTTCTCTTTCTCTCTCTCTCTCTCTCTCTCTCTCTCTCTCTCTATGCATCTGCCCTGTTCAGCATGTAACGTTTTCTGTGTTCAGAATTTGCAAAATGCACATAATGAGCAAGTACATCATGAATTCATCTTCCAAACCGCGTTTTTGTCTTATCCCGAGTCACTACGGTACACTTATAATAAGTGCTTATTTTTGGACTATTGTAGCCTGGTCGGGTCATCACCGCTGCGGAGTAACACATACCTGCGTGAATCGCCATAGACATAAACTTAGAGAAGTAGCTCCGGTTAGAATGTTCTTCCGCGGGATGCGTGCAGTTCTGTTTATTAACCGCTAGAGCGCCAAAAGTTACATAGTGCTGCTTTAAAACCGATGTTATGTTGCTTCTCTAATTTTAAATGCAAGTACAGCCGAAATCACAGAACAGCTATTATCTTTATCTTATGTTTAGGCTATTTGATTTTAACAGACGACGGCTGGATTATAAATCAGGATTTTTGTGCAGATTAACATCTTGGAAGGTAGAGCTGGTTATGTAGTCTTAATGGGTCGCATTTTAGTCACTATTTCACATTCATTCCGTTATCTGACAACAGAAAATATATATATATATATATATATATATATATATATATATATATATATATATATATATATATATATGTATATATGAAAAAATATATCAATGAAAACAGTTTTATTGAGAATTTAGCCGCATCAAAAATACAGTATGTGGCACAGAGAGGCAAACAAATGTAATAATAAATAATAAATGTACATTTAGCATGTTCAGAAGAAGTGAGCTGCCCTGAAGTGTGAAAATGTAAACAGGCTTGTCTAAGTCAATTGCTCAGTGCAAATAAAGAGAAGTAATGGGAACCTGGTATTTCTATGTTCTTTTTTCATGTGTGTAATAGACATGAGCAAGTTCTTTGAAAAACATCTATGACCTTTGAAACATATCAACTCTTCATGCTCTATGTTGACTATGGTTTCACTAATAATAAACATATATTGCATAAAGCATCCATATTTGTCCATGCCCATGTCAATTAGAGTATTAACAGAGAATGTTTGTTTTGGACGTGACGTACTTCATTTAAAAGTAGACATTTCAAGCTTTCAATACATATATTTCTCATCTCTTTGAGGCGAGTATTCGCGGAGATTCATGCTGTTTTATTTACGTGTCTGTGAAGAGAGGTGACAGAGAGCGAGACAGCGGAGAACGCACCGTGTTTATTTTCTTTATTTTAGAAAAGCACATTGTTTTGTTGTTAGTATGACTATACACAAATAAAAGTAGACCCTTTGCAGTTTCAAACGATACTTTATTCTTATCTGTACGATCAAAACTGACTGAGAATTTTTAGTTCTTTTCGCGGTCATAAAGAAAAGTGCGGGCTTCGACCCCAGGGGGTTAAAAACTTAAAAAAGTATTAATTTAAGGTACATTTAGAACAGATAAAAAAAACAATTGTTATTAAATTGTGATTAATCGCGAGTTAACTCATGACAGTCATGTGATTAATCACAATTAAATATTTTAATCGATTGACAGCCTTAATTTATTCTATTTTATTTTAATTTTATTAAATGTGTATGGTGACCTTTTTTGCATTCAGTTTTTACCAAATGAATGGCCTATTTTTCATGGGTAGAACCAATAAGTTTTGATTTTATGAAATGATGTATGCTGATGTATGGCTTAGACCTGTCATATTCCCAAATGTTTAAGAGAGACAAGAAGAAAAATAGTTTGTTTTCATTATCACCGTTGGAATATCAGCACCTTAATGTATAAAGAGTCTGGGTAAATAAAGTATGCTTGAGATACAGATAAAAGATACTGTAATGCATATAATGTAGAATTTTTTTTTTTTTTTTTACCTTGTACTTTTGCGACTACAGTTCCTGGTAAAGTAATTTCACTGTATAGTAGTAGTTTGAGAAGAAGCTTTTTTGGAAGCAACATTGCAGACACCAAAGTAATCAAAATGATTTTATTATTTATTTAATTTTTTTTACATTTTTATTTGAAGGGACAATTTACCCAAAAAATGAAAATTCTGTGTGAGTGAGTGAGTAAATAATGACAGAATTTTCATTTTTGGGTGAACCATCCCTTTAACTAATTTTATTTTATTTTATTTTATTGCTAGGGATACAGATAAAGTAGTATTTTTTAATCTTGTACCTTTGTAACTACAGTAATTTCACTGTTTAGTAGTAGTTTGACACCAAAATGATTAGAGTTTTGATGATTTTTTTAGATGATAGATTTTTTTATTTAGTTTTATTTATTTATTTATTTATTGTATTCCTTGAGATACAGGAAAAAGTAGCATTTTTGTATTTTTTTTTTCTTTTTAACTTTTGCAAGTTTGTAAATATACTTTATGGTCATGTAATTTCACCATTTAGTAATAGTTTTTTTTTTTTTTAAAGCAACATTGCAGACACCCAAATAATCAAATAGATCTTGGTGAATATTTAACCACTGAAAACTGAAAAGCAGCAGACACCACTGACTGGTTCAGAGCCAAAAATTACCATATGAAAAGAGACCTGAGATAGAAGGAGGAGAATCAGACTTGAGTTTGGCTCAATCATTGAAGCGAATGCCTCCACAGACAGTCCATTTACTACACAGCTTTCATTAAAAACATCAGCAAACTGTCTGTCTGTACACTTATCTCAGTGTCAGACCAGAAGTCATCGTCTCTGTCTTATTTCACACTGTCCTTCAATCATAAAGCTATTTTATTCTTTCTGAAGGTCGTGACGGTAGCATTGAAGCTTGACTTGTGTCTGTCTGAGGATTTTAAATGTGTGTCATTGTGTGTTTCTGTAGGACGATTACTTCAGAACCTGGAATCCCAACAAAGCACAAGACCAAGGTAAGGAGATTCAGCAAAAATGTGTGTTTCTTGTTCAGAACCATTTTCTCTGTGGCTTTTATCCATTTATCAACCTGACCCTGTAGTCTCACTTCTATCTCTTTCTCCTAACCATCCTTTCTGCTTCATACATGCTGTATCTATACCCAGATTAATCATAAAAATAACTCCAATCAAGTGCTGGAATCTTCATTTCAGTGTATCGATCCTCGTCTCTGCTTCAGACATGAATCAATACAGCGAGCCAGAAACACACACACATAGCTAAATGAAGACATATCATAGACCTCTATTGTTTTTATAGAAAGATAATTATAATTAGACCAACCTAAATCCTAAGACAAAACATGTGCATTTCATTCATGAATGTTTTTTGTGATTTAGGGCTTTAGATTTAGCTCACTTCTAGAGACCGGAGAGCAATTTGTGCTCAAATTATAGGAAACACACACACACACACAACATTCATTAAAAAGGATGCAAATCTAACAAATTACGTTTAGAAACGTTTTTCTGAATCATCTGGGAAATCAAAAAGCTTTCTAAGTCATTTTCGTGGTCAGATTCTGTTCGGTTTCTGTCGTTGTACCTGTAGTGATCATTTATTGTGCACAATCACAATGTTTTTACCTCATTTCAGAGTATTCAGTCAAGCCTCAGCATGTGCAAATATGTTTGAATGACTCATATTACATAAGTAGCTGCAAAAATGATATGCAAATACATTTTTTTTAGTTTGTTCACTTAATATTTTTTGTGCAGCAAAGGTATCTGCATGTTTAAAGGAATGAAATTTAAGACATTTTAAGACTTTTTAATGCAATTTAAAATGTATTTAGTGGATGGTCTTATGAGGTGTGAATTGTAAACACTTTGACCCTTGTAAAGGGATTTTGGACCCTCTGAATGGATTTAGAGTAGAAGCATGTGTTCAGGGTGATCAGATGAGCAGATGTAGAGCAGTGTTATCATCTGAGCATGTGCTGCTGCTGCTGCTGTGGATCCTGTCATAAACACACAATGTTTATATTTCATCTGATGAGTCACGTTTACTATATCTGTTTCTCTAGAATGACTGTAAAGAGCTAATATCACTAAACAGTCTCCTGTCTCAATACAGCAACAGTGCTGCCAACTTCAGCTCCAGTCTCTTCAATGTACTGTATCTCTCCATACTAGGGCTGCACAATATATCATTTCAGCATCGATATCGCGATGTGCGCATCCGCGATAATCACATCGCAGGATGTGCGATGTTTAGTAGGTCTATACTGATCATTATATTTATACTGATCGTTTTCTTTGCTCACACACAGACACCTCGTCTACGCGACAGCTATACAGAGATATCCATTTTTAATTAAATTTTGTAGCAGACTTACTGCAAGAGATTTTCAGTGCTGGAAATCCATTTATCCTTTGATGAAACTTCCGCGTTGTCGTGGAGAGCGCATGTCATGGTTGCTTAGCAACGGCAGACACCACGAAAGCGCAAGCTCCCAAGTGCTTTGGAAAGAAGGAGAAAGCGGCGAGGCTGGCGTTTTCAATGCGTTTTTAGGCGCGACAGATGAACGTCTCGGTTATGTATGTAACCCTCGTTCCATGAAGGAGGGAACGGAGACGTCAAGTCGGATGACCGACGAAATTGGGATCTCGCCAGAGAGACCAATCCACTTCGAGTGTAACTAAACGAGCCAATGGACATTGGCATGCGATTATTGCATCCAGCTGCCGCTGATCACAGCGTGAGTATAAGAGGCAGCGGGTGCATCGCATTAATTCATGCTTTCGCTGAGGAGCCGAGCCGGTGACCCGGCAGCTCAGCGGTGGTACAGTGACTGTGGCGACGGGACGTGACATCTCCGTTCCCTCCTTCAGGGAACGAGGGTTACATACGTAACCGAGACGTTTCCCTTTCAGTCGGTCACTCCAAGTCACATCAGATGACCGACGAAATTGGGATCCCTACCAAAGTGCCACAGGAGCTGCCCCTTCCAGTGCCCTGATCCTTCCTATAAGGCAGACGATAGGACCGGGCTCTACACAGAGAAGGTCAACTACTGTTGTTCCTTGAGCAACCCAAACAGTAGGACTAGGATAACACTGGGAAGCATGCCCTTCCGCTTGGAAGAGGCACACTGCGGAGTCACCTCCTCCCAGAGGGAGTTAAGTGACATTTAGACATGTGAAGTAACCCCGTAGGGCCCTATTGCACATGGAAGTCTCTGAGATGGCTTAGGCTGCATCATTAGAGACGGCAGAATGTGGTCTGCCAGGGGAAACACGGCTCTAATAAGCATACCGTGGAATACACATATGGAATCCCAGCAGGGTCTCTCATATGGGCACTAGCCTCACATCAGATTTCAAGAATTCATTGGCTGAAAGGCCTGGCGCCGGATGCTCCGCCACGTCCGGATGCTGGAGTGCTGGAGGACTCGACAGGGTTTGCTTGGTTAAGGAACTCTCTGGAGAATTAGGCGTATGAAAGCCGCCGACTCTGAATCGGGCCTCTCAGTGCCACTACCCGTTTGAGGTGAGAGCACAGGAGGAAACCGGTTCGGCACGTAGGCTATAAAACCTAGCGAACGTGTTGGGAGTCGCCCAACCCGCAGCTCTACAGATGTCTGCTAGCAAGGCACCATGAGCCAGCGCCCAGGACGATGTGACACCCCTAGTGGAGTGAACATGCAACCTGAGCGGGCAGGGCACACCTTGTGCTTCGTAGGCCAAAGTGACTGCATCCATTATCCAGTGGGCCATCCTCTGCTTGGAGACAGCCTTCCCCTTCTGCTGTCCTCCGTAACAGACAAAGAGCTGTTCTGAGGTCCTGAAGCTCTGAGTTCTATCCACGTACTGATGCAGTGTGCGTACAGGACAGAGCAAAGCTAGGACTGGGTCTGCCTCCTCCAGGGGCAGCGCTTGCAGGTTCACTACCTGGTCCCTGAAGGGAGTGGTAGGAACCTTGGGCACATAGCCGGGCCGGGGCCTCAGTGTTGCACTGGAGTCAGCCTGCCCAAACTCAAGGCATGACTCGTTGACCGAAAATGCCTGCAGGACCCCACCCTCTTGATTGAGGCCAATGCAGTCAGGAGTAGGGTTTTCATAGAGAGAAACTTCAACTCGACTGACTGCAACGGCTCAAAGGGGGCAGTTTGTAGGGCTCTTAGCACCAATGCCAAATCCCAAGAGGGAAGGGAGGGAGGCCTAAGAGGATTTAACCTCCTGGCCCTCCTAAGAAACCTGACGACCAGATCGTGCTTCCCCACCGACCTCCCCTCTATGGGGTCGTGGTGGGCAGAAATAGCAGCAACGTACACCTTAAGGGTGGAGGGGGACAGCCTATGCTCCAACCCTTGTTGCAAAAAGGAACGCACGGCTCTGATCGAACATCTCTGGGGGTCCTCATGGTGAGAGGAACACCATTCGATGAACAGGTTCCACTTCAGTGCATAGGCCCGTCTTGTGGACGGTGCTCGTGCTGAAGCGATAGTGAGAGCTACCTCCTGGGGCAGGTCACCTAGAACCTCCGCGTCCCGTCCAGGGACTGCACATGGAGTTTCCACAAGTCTGGACGCGGGTGCCAGAGGGTGCCCCATCTCTGAGAAAGCAGATCCTTCCTCAGAGGAATCGGCCAGGGAGGGGCTGTTGCGAGGAGCATGAGTTCCGGGAACCAGGTCCTGTTGGGTCAATATGGAGCCAGTAGCAGGACCTGCTCCTCGTCCTCTCTGATCTTGCACAGTGTCTGTGCTAGCAGGCTCACTGGGGGAAACGCATATTTGCGCAGGCCCTGGGGCCAGCTGTGTGCCAGTGCATCCGTGCCGAGCGTTGCCTCGGATAGGGAGAAGAACCACTGGCAGTGGGTGGTTTCCGGAGATGCAAACAGGTCTGCCTGAGCAACTCCGAACCGACTCCAAATCAGCTGAACCATCTGGGGATGGAGTCTCCACTCCCCAGGAAGTGCCGCTCGAGACAGCTCGTCGGCCGCCCAATTGAACTATCCTGGGATGTGGATGGCATGAAGGGACCTCAGATGCTTCTGACTCCAGAGGAGGAGGGGGCGGGCGAGTTGCGACATGCGACGGGAGCATAAACCGCCTTGCCGGTTGATATACGCAACAGTCGCAGTGTTGTCCGTACGGACCAGAACGTCCCTGCCCCGAAGGCACCCTCTGAGGCGGCTCAGGGCAAGGCGTACTGCCAGCAACTCAAGGCAGTTGATATGCCAACGCAGTTGGGGACCCGTCCAAATCCCTGACACTGCGTGCCCATTGTACGTGGCACCCTAGCCAGTGGCCAAGGCATCCGTGAATACCACAGCATGCCTGGATACCTGCTCCAGGGGCACTCCTGCCCGAAGGTACGAAGGATCTGACCACGGGCTGAAGGTTTTGCGGCAGGCCGGTGTAATCTGAACCCGGTGAGTACCACGTTTCCATGCCCACCTCGGGATTCGACCATGGAGCTAGTGCTGAAGCAGTCTCATATGGAGCAGACCGAGCGGAACTATGGCCGCAGCTGCAGCCATATGCCCCAGGAGCCTCTGAAAGAGTTTCAGTGGGACCGCTGTCCTGCCTGATAAAGTCTTGAGGCAGTTCAGCACCGACTGAGCACGTTCCTGGGTGAGGCGTGCTGTCAGGTTGACCGAATCCAACTCCATGCCGAGAAAAGAGAACCTCTGCGTTGGCACGAGTTTGCTCTTTTCTCACTTGACCCAAAGGCCCAACTGGCTGAGGTGCCTGAGCACCAGGTCCCTGTGTGCGCACAACTGCTCTCGAGACTGTGCGAGTATGAGCCAGTCGTCGAGGTAGTTGAGGATACGCACGCCCCGTTCTCTCAGGGGAACAAGGGCCGCCTCTGCGACTTTGGTGAATACGCGAGGCGAAAGGGACAGCCCGAAGGGCAGGACCTTGTACTGATATGGCCGGCCCTCGAACGCGAATCGCAGGAAAGGCCTGTGTCGTGGGAGAATCGAGACATGAAAGTATGCATCCTTCAGGTCGATCGCTGCAAACCAATCTAGGGGATGGACGCACCCAAAAATGCGTTTCTGCATCAACATCTTGAACGGCATCTTGTGAAGTGCACGGTTCAAAACTCGCAGATCCAAGATCGGTCGTAACCCACCACTTTTCTTGTGCACAATGAAGTAAGGGCTGTAAAACCCCGACCTCATATCGGCTGGAGGGACCGGCTCGATCATGTCCTTCACCAGCAGGACTGCAGTTTCCGTGCGCAAGACAGGGGCCTTGACGGCCTTGACTGAAGTGAACCGGATGCCCCTGAACTTGGGGGGACGCCGGGCGAACTGAATCGTGTAGCCGAGTCTGATGGTCCGCAGGAGCCACCGAGACGGACTGGGAAGCGCTAGCCAGGCTCCGAGAGACCGTACCAGCGGGACCAACGGGGCCACCGATGTACCCGCGGTGGGGCAGTGAGGTGGAACACAGGGACCGGCCCCGGGGCCTGTGACGGCGGGGGGCGAGGTCTGGGTGTGTAGTGTAACACTCACCTGATTCCTCCTTGTGTGGGAGAAGACACAGGAACCCGGCTTGAGGCTTGTGACAGCCCGGCGTGTGACGACTTGAAGTGGGGACTGGAGTGCTACCGCCCTTACCTGGTTCCACGTATGGGCAGGAGGGGTGCTCTTGGGCAACCACCCGCTGCCTGCTGACGAGAGAGGAGGAGGGAAGTGATCCTGTGATGCACGGTTCACCGCTCTCCTCCTCTTGAGAGCCAGAGATTGAGGAAACCGCTCTTTCACTGATGTTTTGGGTACCGCTGGCTGTTGGGCCAGCGGCGGAACAAAAACAAAGTGAAACAAAAGATTCTCCACCCGGCCCTCCTCCGGGGGAGGGAGTGGTGCGGTCACCATCTCCCGACGAGCAGTCTCCTCCAATTCTGGGTCGCCCGTCTCAGGGCCTCTTGCACTTGCGCTTGTCGCCAGGTTTGGCGGGGGCCTGGATGGGCTTGGCGTCCTGGGGGGCGCCCACGGCGACGAGCAGGCTGAGGGGCTGCGGCCGAAGTGGAAGCAGCAGGTTTGCTCCGGCTGCCGAGAACTGCTGGGCAAGGCTCTCAACAGCGTCACCGAAAAGGCCGGTCTGCGACACGGGAGCATTCAGGAACTGTACCTTCTCCTGCTCCTTCATGTCAGCAAGACACAGCCAGTGATGGCGCTCCTGGACCACTAGCGTGGACATCACACAACCCAGAGACTGTGCGGTCACCTTCGTCGCTCGAAGCGCGAGGTCCGTCGCAGCACGCAGCTCATGTAGAACCGCCAGGTCATGACCACCCTCGTGCAGGTCTTTCAGGGCTTTGGCCTGGTGGACCTGCAGTAACGCCATGGCGTGGAGGGCAGAAGCCGCCTCCCCACAGGGTCTATAAGCACTGCCAGTTAGACCTGACGAATACTTACAGGCCTGTGAGGGGAGACACGGGTCACCAACTGTTGGTGCTTTTGGCAGTGTGGGTAGCGGCTGTTGGACAGTTGCATGGCCACAGACCGCTCCACCGAGGGGATGCCCATATACCCCAAAGAGGCCCCACCATCGAGGGTGGTGAGAGCGGAGGAGAACGTGAACACTGAATTCCATTCACTTCCGCAACTATTTGTGCCTGAAATGACTCATATGCACGAAACTATGTCAAAATGCATGTCTCTGCAAGTATCCTTGTAAAAAACAGTTGCTTATGTCTTAGGTGAAGGTAAACAATTGAAAAAGAAAGAGAACATACTTTCCAGAAGGCCAACAATTTGCTAAAAATGTTTTTTTTTTTATTGGTCTTATGAAGTATTCTAATTTGTTGAGATAGTGGGTTTTTTTGGTGGGTTTTTGTTAAATGTGAGATGAAATCATCACAATTAAAAGCACCAAAGACTTAAACTACTTCAGTCTGTGTGCATTGAATTTATTTAATACACGAGTTTCACAATTTGAGCTGAATTACTGAAATAAATGAACTTTTCCACGACATTCTAATTTATTGAGATGCACCTGTATGTGTGTGTGTGTGCGTATGTTTAAAGGCTGCATTTGAGCAAAAATACAGTAAAAACTGTAATACTGTGACATATTATTATCTGTTAAAATAACTGCTTTCTATTTAATTATAGAAACTATTTAATTTATTTTAAAATATTATTTATTCCTGTGATGCAAAGCTGAATTTTCAGCAGAAATCATATGCTGATCAGTGTTATATTAGTATTATTGAGAATGACCGTAACCAGGCTTTGAAAATGAGTGAGGTCTGGGGTGGGGTTAAGAATTGTGCTATAATAACCCCTACAAATAAAACTCATTATATACACTAAACACTTTAAAAGAGACTGACGTGGATGTCTGTGAAATATGTTTTTTCTGTTTTGGAGAGTTGAGCATTGTTAAATTATATCATATTGCATCAAAATTTATTAATATCCTACTCTACTATATGTTAGGGGTGGGTAATCTTATCAGTTGTTTATTATTCATGCAACAATACATATTACTGTTATAGTTTTCATTAATAACCTTTGATGTATAGATGTAAACTTTGTCTAGTGCTCTTATGAATGTCTTTAGCATGACTTTGTGAAAATGTAACTACTGTACTGAATGAAATAGCTGAAATAGAGTTTTGCATGGCTAGTGTTTGCATATTTCATTTCATTCTGTAACCTACACTACCAGTCAAAAGTTTTTGAACAGTAAGATTTTTAATGTTTTTTTGAAAGAAGTCTCTTCTGCTCACCAGGCCTGCATTTATTTGATCCAAAGTACAGAAAAAACGGTAACATTTTGAAATATTTTTACTATATTTTTGATGAGTTTTAAACAGCAAATTAGTCATTCAGAGAAGAAATTTTATTTTTGAACGTAAAATTTACTGAGCTCCGGACCCTGGTTATCTCATAGCTGGCTACGGCCATGTCATTGAGATTATTACTATTACTATTAATTACTATTACTTATTACTATTAAATATTTAAAAAAAAAACTTTTGTTTTCATTTTAATTTTAGTTAAAATTTTAGCTATTTTTTGTTTGTTTTTGTCTTTTTTTTTAATTATTTTTTAAAATGTCTATAGTTTTTATATATAGTTTTAGTTTTCAGTTTTAGTGATTTTAGAACTTCAACGTAAACTAAATGAAAATGAAAAATGTCTTGGCAACTAATTGAAATAAAATAAGTTTTTTGTATTTTATTTTATTTCAGTTCCTTTTTATGTTATTTCAAGTAATAAAAATATATTTTTATAGTATAGTTTTACTTAACGATAATAACCCTTATGCTTATTTGCTGCTCAAGAAACATTTCTGATTGTCAATGTTGAAAATGGTTGTGCTGATTTATGTTTTTGTAGAAACCATGATTCATTTTACTTTTTAGGATTCTTTAATGAATAGAAACACAAACAAGTGAAATATTCCAGTGTTATGCAGAATTTTAACACTCATGTAACAGCACATTTCCAGTGAAATTGTGTTTAGAATTGTCTTATACAACTCATTTTTGCAGTTATAAATTATTTGGGTATTTCAGTCATGTAGATGATTTGCATATGACAAGGTCGTGGGTTTGATTCCCGGGAAACACACTTGCTGATTAAAATGTAAACCTTTAATGCACTGCAAGTCACTTTGAATAAAAGCATCTGCCAAATGAATAAATGCAAAGCTGTAGAAAAAGAGAAATTAGTCTGAAGGAAAAAAAAATCCCAGAAAAACCTCTTGAAGTGAAGAAATCCTTCACAGATGCTTATGCTAAAGCCGCAATAGAGGGTCAGTTTTGTAAATGCTGTGTTTGATATTAATTTAACATCCGCTCTGCTGAGCACTAATGCTAACGATTATGACGAACCTCCATGAATAACTAATCAAGCTCTATTGTTTTTACAGAAACACCAATAGAGACCAGCAGACAGATGCATGCATGACCACACCAAATGGAGACTGAGAGAATGAGTGTGTGTGTGTGTACCATCTGCACTAGTTTTGTCCTGTATGAATGACTCCTTTAAGAAAAGCCACAAAGCATGATTTCTGTAACTAATCCTGCCATTCTCACACTCTTCTGATCAGTTCACCTCACTGATCTCGGTAAATAGCATCACTCTGAAACCTACTGAGCTGATTCGCTCTCTACTCACTATAAAACACCTTCTTAAGCACCCTAATAAATGACTGACAGCCACACATGCGGTTAGACATACTACTCATACAACCACGAAAAGGAAGAATCACAATGTGGCAACAGAAATTCAGAATTTGTGCTGAAAGAGCTGATTGCATTTTCAACAGAGCTAATGTCCAGGGTTATTACAGTGAACTAAAACTAAAACCATCAACAAATATTTTTGTTAACTGAAATTGAACAAACATGAAATTAAAATATAGTAAAATATGAAGTATTTAGTTTTTTATGATATTTTATTTCAGCTAACATTTGTCATTTTATGTTTAGTTTAAGTACTAAAATAATAAAAATAAATAAACTAAAACTAATAAATAAAAATTAATACTAAACTAAATAATATATAATATATTAAAAAAACTAAAATGACAAAAACACACAAAAATACTGCATTTAACTAAAATTAAAGTGAAAACAGAAAATATAAAAATAAAATCTGATTAAAAAACTATAATAGTATATCAATACAGTAACACTGCCATTCTGTTTTTGTACTGTAAAATTAGCAGGACCAGAAATGAAATGAAATGAAATGAAATTTACCTCATATCTGGCTATGGCCATGTCACTGAGATACTATTAAATATGAAATATTTTTCATTAGATTTTATTTAATATTTTCTGTTTATAAAAATTGTTCTGTGTTAAAAATGTTAGTATTTTTTGTTTGTTTTTTCATTTTTATTGATTTTTATTTTTATTTTATTTTTTTTTATTTTAAATGTCAATAGTTTTTATATATAGTTTTAGTTTTCAGTTTTACTGATTTTAGTACTTCAATGTAAACTAAATGAAAATGAAAAATGTCTTGGCAACTAATTGAAATAAATTAAGTTTTTTGTATATTTTATTTCAGTAACACTGGCATTCTGTTTTTGTACTGTAAAATTAGCAGGACAAAATAAAATAAAATAAAATAAAATAAAAATTTAGAGATTTTAGTACTTCAATGTAAACTAAATGAAAATGAAAAATGAATTGGCAACTACTTGAAATAAATTAAATTTTTTGTATATTTCAGTTAATTTTTATGTTATTTCAAGTAATAAAAATATATATTTTCATAGTATAGTTTTAGCTGACGATAATAACCTTTATGCTTATTTGCTGCTCAAGAAACATTTCTTATTATTGTCAATGTTGAAAATGGTTATGTTGTTTTATATTTTTGTGAAAACCATGGTTCATTTGACTTTTTAGGATTCTTTGATGAATAGAAAGAGACAAGTGAAATATTCCAGTGTTTTGTAAGATTTTAACACTCCTGTAACACCACATTTCCAATTAAATTATATGTCTAAAATAGTTGTATACAGCACAAAATAAAATATAAAATAAATAAATAAATTTTCTTTTTTTTTCTTTTTTCTTTTTCAGTTTTATTTTAAAATGATCATTATTATTTCTTTTCTATATATTAACTTTTAAGTATTGACTTTTTAAATGTTCTGTTATACTTTATATAAGTTTTATTTGATTTTTAACTTTTTATTATAATTATATTTATAATATATTATATTATATAATAAGATATATATTATATATTTTTTTATATTGTATTTATTATAATTTTATTATTAATATTTTTAGATGTTCTATGCTGCTTTATATATAGATGGATGGATGGATGGATGGATATATAGATAGATAGATAGATAGATAGATAGATAGATAGATAGATAGATATACAATGTGTGTGTGTGTGTGTGTGTGTGTGTGTGTGTGTGTGTGTGTGTGTGTGTGTGTGTGTGTTACTGTATCCATCCCAAACTTAAGAATGCCATAGTTTCCACATTGATCTCCTAAATCACAGTTTATCGATTCACTTCTGCTGAATTTTCATTAGACAAGAGAGACAAACAATTTAGAGCCTCATCTCTCTCTCTCTCTCTCTCGCTCTCTCTTATAAACAGGCTCCCACGGTGCACTTCAGCAAACACACTCACGCTGTGACACTCACACACACACACACACACACACACACACACACACACACACACACACACACATACCGCGGTTAAACTCTCTCTGACTGTGTAAGCAGTGTGGCTGAGCCTGACTAATTTAATTAGCCTCAGCCTGTAATTATTCACTTTAAAGAGAAATGAGGGTTATGATCTTGTCCATTACAGACATGACAAGAGATTTAAGGAGCTCAGAGAATAACGTGTGTGTTTCTGTGTGCGTGTGTGTGCGAGTGCAACATTGTCTTTGCTGTAATCTGTTATTGTGGCACGGCATGCGTTCTCAGTGAATTTAATTGCATGTGCAGGCCTCATTACAGCCTCGTTATGGGGAAATTCTCTCTGAATGCTTCATTTGCATTTGTATGGTTTTGGTGTTGAGTCAGCGTTTCAGAGCCAAACTGCAGTGGCAGCAAACGCGGCGCACAGGGACGGCAACACAACAATCTGCCCTTTAAACTGCCTGCAGTTTATGCACAGGGACAATACGGCTTTATCTGGAGCTGGGGACCGGCTCCATTTAACTGGCAGAAAAACACTCTCCTGTAGGTTTAAAGAGACCGAAAAGAAAAAAGAAAGAGGGCACACAGAAGTAGGTTTCTGGCAGACTTCACTGAAAGATGCGGGGTTGAGTATTTGAGAAACAGTAAACAGAGGTTTGAATGCAATAAGTATGTTTGTAAGGATGATTTCAGCACATATCAAATGTTTTGATCTTCAACCTAAAAACAGTCACAATTGTTCACATGGAGTCGGGTTTGTTTATTTATTTATACATACATTATTACTCAAATATTATTTTTTTTAATTAAATATATGAATTATTTGCATTCTTTTTTATAATACAATTTATTTATTTGTTTATTTATTTGCTTATTGAACTTATTTAATTAAATATTAACCTAAATGGTCTGTGCTGCTTGTTACTTTTTTAAATATGGATTATTTGCATTATTTTTAAGTGCTGCTTTTCAGTTTTATTTTATAATACTATTTATTTATATGCTTGTTTAACTTATTTAATTAAATATTAACCTAAATGTTCTACGCTGCTTGTTACTTTACTTAAATATTGTATACATTATTTTTAATTAAATATATGAACTATTTGCATTCTTTTTTTAAGTTATATGATGCTTTTCAGTTAATTTATTAATTAATTAATTTATTTATTTATTTGCTATTATTTATTTATTAAGTTATTTAATGAAATTTTAAACTAAATGTTCTATGCTGTGCTTGTTTCTTTAATTAAATATTGTATACATAATTTTGAATTAAATATATTAATTATTTGCCTTCTTTTTTAAGTTATATCCTGCTTTTCAGTTTTACTTTAAAATACACTTTTATTTATTTATTTATTTGCTTGCTTGCTTGTTTGCTTATTTAAATATGAGCCTAAATGTTTTATGTTGCTTGTTTATTTTTAAATGATTATTTTTTTAATGTTAACTTTTATTTTTATTTTTTATTATTATTGTTTTATATTAACTTTTAAATATTAAATTAAAATATTATATGCTGCTTTTCCGTTTTATTTTATTTGTAAATATTTATTTTATTTTATATTTTGTATATATAATGGCACTGAGCCACTTTGGTTTTCACATTTAACCAACCAAATGTGAAACAGCATAAAACGCATAAATGAGCAGAAAGACAAAGTGAAAATAGGTAACAGGCCAAAAGGAGTATGACATTATGATTTTATTATGCTATTAAAAATGTATTTGCAATGTTTATTTCTTCATCAGAAACAGAGAGATGAGACGGCAGAACTCGTGAAACTCGAACGTCAGCCAGCAGTGATCCTTTCCTCTCATCATTAGCGCCGTACCGTCTGGTCTCGTACGGCCCATGTCTTGGCCTAGATTCACTATGCAGAGCAAATCCCACGTGGGACATGAGCACAAAGACGTTATCTACATAAGACATGGCAGGAAAAATATGAACCACAGCAAATCTTTGTAAGGTTCATCACGTTTGCCGCAAGCCTCAACGTAAATGAAAGTCACAGAAAGAGTTTGAAGTTCTGTCATGTGAGGATTGGACACAGAAATACTGTATTCTCCATATCAAAGTGATTCATCTCAGTCAGCATTCAGATCTGACCTGTGTGAGGATGCTATCGCGAACTTTACTGGGAATCAAATCAAAGGCTGTAGTTTGGGCCGGTAACGTCCAAAAGCAAGTTGAAGTTGGCTTTGGTGAACAAATAAAACTACTCAACACTTGAACAGTAACTTTATTAGGAACCAAAATGTACAAAAAACAGTAAAAACATCTTTACTGTCACTTGTAATACATCCTTCGTGAATAAAAGTATTAATTGCTTTTCTTTTTTTCAATTTTATTATTATTATCATTTATTATCCAAGGTACAGCAAAAACAGTAAAATTTTAAAATATTTTTACTATTTAAAATAACTGTTTTCTATTTGAATATATTTAATTTTTTTTTATTCAGCATCATTACTCCACTCACATGATCCTTCAGAAATCATTCTAATATGCTGATTTGCTGTTCAATATTTAAAACAGTTGAGTATATTTTTTTCAGGATTCTTTGATGAATGGAAAGATCCAAAGATCAGCATTTATCTGAAATAGAATGCTTTTGTAACATACACTATGCCAAAAGCTTGGAGTCAGTATAATTTTTTATTAATTTTTTTTTTTTTTTTTTCTGGGGGAGGACTGGGCTTAGCCTAACCCAGGATTAGGCCATAGTTCAATTAGGACATTTAAGTAATTTTTATAAACATGCCTTAGAAAAAAAGCATTACTGGTGTGCATCTTAAGACAAAACAAAGGCACTGACATGTTTTAAGATCAATCTGTGCAAGTTTCTTTCAGTTGAAACAGCTCAGATGTACATTTTAGTCTAGGACTAGGCTTAAGCCTTGTCTGTGAAACCGGGGGAAAAACATTTTAATGTTACGAAAGATTTCTATTTCAGATAAATGCTGTTCTTCTGAACATTCTATTCATCAAAGAAACCCGAAAAAAAATTCTACTCAGCTGTTTTCAACATAATAATAAAATTTTATTTATTATTTATTTATTTTGAGCAGCAAAGCAGAATATTAGAAGGATTTCTGAAGGATCATGTGACTGGAGTAATGACGCTAAAAATTCAGCTTTGAAATCACAGCAATAAATTACATTCAAATAAAAAACAGTTATTTTCAATAGTAAAAATATTTCAAAATTTGACTGTTTTTGCTGTACTTTGGATCAAATAAATGCAGGCTTGGTGAGCAGAAGAGACTTCTTTAAAAACATTAAAAATCTTACTGTTCAAAAACTTTTGACTGGTAGTGTACGGTATATCTTACCTCAGACTTGAATTGTATTGTATCACATTTTCCACAAAAATATGAAGCAGCACAGCTGTTTTCAACATTAATAATAATTAGAAATGTTTCTTGAACAGCAAATCAGCATATTAGAATTATTTCTGAAGGATCATGTGACACTGAAGACTGAAAATTCAGCTTTGATCAAAGAAATTACATTTTAAAACATTCACATAGAAAACAGTTAAATGAAGTTGTAATAATATTTCATAATTTTATTGTTTTTATAATCATGTAAATGCAGCCTCGGTGAGCAGTAGAGACTTATGTCCAGGTCATTTCCAGGAGTTCATTTGTCATCGGCAGATGTAGCAGAAAGTTAACTTTGAAACCGATTGTGTGTCACAGAGAGAGAAAAAGATCTGATTGGTCATTGGGTCTTTAACCTCTTGACCAATCAGCTGGCACTAATTAGCCCTGCTGCATTCATCGCTCTCACTTTCTCGATTTCTTCGTTATGGTAAATAGAAAGTCAAGTAATTGGCCAAACACGTGTTGGAGTTTGTTGCTGGTTGATGATCAATAATAGAAATTCTGATTGGCCTTTCTCTCAATCTGGCCGCTCCTGATTGGTCTCAAAGGGCCAATCATTGATTGTGATACTCGACACACATCAGCATGTGCCACTGAATGCAGAAATGTTCTTGAATGAATGGATTTTTTAACTGTATTCCTCTTGCTGTAATTAATTGGGTAGCGATAATTAACTGCTTTGTGAGATGGTGCTTCAGCTTTCTTTAGAGGTCAGATGCTTTTGAAGGAGAAAGCCTGTCTTTTTTTTTTTTTTTTTTTCAAAGAGCCTGATGCATTTATAGAAAGAGAAAAGAGGTGAGATGCTTGAAGAATTTGCATTGATGTTATGCTCCTTATGATTTGAATATTATAATACAAATATGAATTTAAAGTCTAGGTCAGTTAATGTAACTTCTGTTCTGTAGTTTCTAATACCCAACATATGGAGTATTTCCAGAAACATTAGCTAATATTAATAATCAATGTTTGTGATACCAACTGATTTGTATTTAAGTTATATTTAATAAATTATATTGAATACATGAAAATATTCATGTCATGAGCTTTAGTGCAAGAATACTTCACAGATGCTAATGTGGTTATAGCTTAAACTTTTATATAGTCAATAGATATTTTTTGTAATAAAATAAAATTAAAATAAAATTGTGGTAAAATTTAAATAAAATTAAAACAAAACTATTTTGTAGTGCTGTATGGCCCAAATTAAAATCTGTGTTGTTAGAATAAATAGGAATATATTCCATTTTGTGACGTGAAATAAAATTAAATAAACATAAAAATATATATATACAAAAATGTAAACTTATTTTATTTCAGCTTGTTGATAAAGTAGAATTTTCTATTTTTCAGTTTACTTTAACTTGGTATGCTAAAACTGTGGAAGCCCTTTTCCGCCACTGAATAAAAAATCAAAAAGGTAATTGCGATTTTTTTTTTTTTTGTCATAATTCTGACTTTGCAGTTATTGACCTCTCGCAATTCTGACTTTTTTTCCTCAGAATTGCATCATATAAACTTGCAATTCTGACTTTTTTTCTCAGAATTTTGAGTTATAAAGTCAGAATTGCGAGATATAAAGTCAGAATTGCAGTATATAAACTTGCAATTGCAAGAAATAAAGTCAGAAATGCGAGATATAAGCTGCAATTGCAAGTTTGTATCTCGCAATTCTGATTTTTTTTCTCAAAATTGTGAGATATAAACTCGCAATTGCGAGTTATAATGTCCAGTTCTGAGATTAAAAGACATGTTCTGAGAAAAAAAGATACGTTCTCAGAATTGCGAGTTTATATCTCACAATTCTGACTTTATAACTCGCTATTGCGAGTTTGTATCACGCAATTGTGAGAAAAAAAGTCAGAATTGTGAGACGTAAACTCGCAATTTTGAGAAAAAAAAGTCAGAATTGTGAGATAAAAAGTCGCAATTACCTATATTTTTTTTGTTCAGTGGCGGAAATGGGCTTCCATATAAAACAGCTCAAACTAAATAAGAAGATGAAACTATACAGACAAAAAAAAAAATCTAAAAATACAAATACAAAAATACAACAGAAATACTACATCTTCAACTACAATTAAAATGAAAATTATGAAAATAATCATCAGAGTAAATAATTCATTCATCATTCTCCCATCTGTCTTTGCAGTTGCCATATAAAGTACTGTAGTAACTATGAATGTGGCTCATCCGGTGCAGATCCAAAAGTACTGATAAACATGAATGATATCTGAACTCAGACAGGTGGCCTGTTTAACGTGGCTGTGGTGCTGTTGTTCTGCTCAGGTCAGACTGCAGATGCTGTTTGGATGGTGAATTTGATAAAAGGTCTGTGGTTTGACTGAATGGAGAATTTCAGCGGGTCTCAGCTGCAGTCCTGCATTTCTTTAGTCTGTCTGTCTGAAGACGAGAGCTGCATCCTGACAGCTTTTCATGAAAACATCCATCATATCTATTGACGTGAAGTCTGGCTTTTGCTTTAGTGATTGCTGTAATGAGGAATTCATATTCAAACACTGTGTTTTTGTGTTTGCATGACAAACACTCTAGTGAATGCTGATTAACAACATGAAAGTAAAATCTCAAACACACACCAGGGATGGGGTGGTTTGTTTATCTAGAGTTTCATTTATTTCACTTGCCTTTTTAAATAAAGCAACAACAATTTTAAATAGTTTAAAGTAGTTTTAATTATGGTAAATAATGCAATGCAGTTCTGCACAGTGTTTTAGTATTTTAGTGTCATTGAGGTACTATTATAGTTTTGGAGTAGTTTTTTCATTTTAATTTTTAGTTAAAGTTTTAAGACTTTTGTTGTCCATTTATTTTATTTATTTAAATTTTTTTTTAGTTTTAGTTTTTTGTCTAAATTCTTGCATATTTTTATATATACAGAATCATACAGAATGATCTAAAAATGCTGAAAGTTTTCTGTGAGGGGTAGGTTTAGATGTAGGGGTAGGGTAAGGGGATAGAAAATACAGTTTGTACAGTAGAAAAATCATTACGTCTATGGAATGTCCTCACAAAATGTGGAAACCCAAAATGTGTGTGTGTGTGTGAGAGAGCTGGTTGGTCAGTTTGGTGTGGAATTGATTTTCTTGTTTCAGTGTATGAATTTGCAAGAGAGACACTTGAAAACAAACAGCGTGCAAAGCAAACGCTGGAAACAAACCACAAAATCAATCAGGACAGCGAATCTGAGAAAGACAGACAGAATGAAATGAAGAGGACCAGAAGTGTGTGTGTCCTACACACAGATAAAAACCCACTGTTTTGGATATCGCTGTCAAACTCAAGCTAAAATAGTCAAATATTATTAACTCATTAACTTAAGGGAATGAAAGGCAATAATCAGCAATGTGTATTTACACATATGGCTTTATTTAAATGTTACAGTGTGCCATGACACTAAATTGTTAGAAATATGTATGTGATGATGTAAAATATATATATATTTTTTAACTGATTCATTGAAACAAACTAGAATGTCTTATTATTGAGCGACTAAAAGACAAATTCATAATTAGTTTTATTGAACTAAAAAGGATTTTAAAGAGAAATCGATTCCCTTTGATAGAATCGATTCCAAACGATTCTCGATTCCCAACAAGTCAGAATCGGTTCTTTTTGGAATCGACTCCCATTCCTACAGATCATTTGATGAGGAACGTTGGATACATCGTATTATGATCTCTGACTTATGATTGCAGACTTTGGTTGTTCAATAAATCTAAAGACAGTTTGAGACTGTAAGATCTCCTCTAGGAGATGCAGGTGAGATTACAGAGGTCTGGAGAAACGCCTGAGACTTATCAAAACTCTGTTTAATCTCTGTGCTTTCCAGTAGAGACAATTGAGATTTTAAAGAGATCTCATTTGTGATTTGTCTGTCCTCAGGCTGTACGCAAACAGTGTTTCTCATTTTTGCTGTCTCACTGTTAAAAACGACACACACACATGAGCACACACACACACTGCCTCAGGGGAAGATCAGAGAGCAAACATGCAGGAAATTGGTTTGAGGTTTTATTTTGGTGGTGTTTCTGATAGTGGCCAGTTATTTGTTCTCTGTTTGACCCTGTGTTCACAAAGATGGACAGAATGAATGAAGGGAAAGGATAAAAATGAAAGAAATGTACAAAGGATGAAAAAAAACATTGTTCCCACAATGAATAGAGAAATAGCGCACACACACATACTTACACACTGGGCTGTGAATTGATTTGGCGTTTTATTCCCCTGTGACACAGACAGAGAGAGAGACTGAGAGCGTGTCAGCCAGCACAAAAACTTTCTGTGCCATAAATAAAGCTGAAAAAGAGATTCAGGCTGAATTCACTAAGCAGTTGCACAAGGTATTTCAAGAACATGTCTTTTTCACAAACCTGCACTGCTGTAGTAATGCGGCACAAGTATTTTGATTCAGTCATTGCCATTCTGTTCAGCATTAACACCTCCTGCAAATTAAGTTTAAATGCAATGTAAAAACAGATGTTTGTGTAGATTTTCTATTGGCCATTGCTCGACATTGCTCTTTCATAGCTCACAAGACTTGGAGTTCTCCATTAGGCTTTGTTTACTTATCAGCCTCTAAGATGTCTTAGATATGTCTTGTTAAAGATACAGTACAGCTATAAACAGAACGTGCAGAGCAGCTCATTCAGAGCAGCTCGATTCCACAATTTTGGAAATGACTCCTTACTATTGCCTTTGATTCTTTCGATCAGAGGAACATGCTTACCTCTCCTCAGTATGACTATATGATGTGAATTCATCAAATGACAGAAATGTACATTAACTTTTAGCATTTTAAAGTAAAACATTTTGCTTTATTTTTGTGAATTGCACTTCAGTTATCATATATTATTAACAGAGTACACAATGCTGTGAAATACAGTCGACTGACTGTAACTGTCTTTGCAGAAACAAGAAGAGCCTGAGTCTATGCGTATACGACAGTGATGATATTTGTTTCTTACAGAGAGCGACTCGAACCCACAATCAGAACTGAAACCTAAATTACACCCACAGACCAAGAGCAGAACTGCTGACGGTGAGTGAACATCTATCTATCTATCCATCTATCCATCTATCCATCTATCTATCTATCTATCTATCTATCTATCTATTTCTCTGTCTGTCACTCAGATATTTAGTGTCAGTATGAATTTATAAAGTAAAACAGTAAAATACAGTAAAACAGTAATATTGTGAAAACTTATCACAATTTCAAATAACTGTTTTCTATTGTAATATATATTAAAATGTCATTTATTCCTGTCCTCAAAGCTGAATTTTCAGCATCATTACTCCAGTCTTCAGTGTCACATGATCCTTCAGAAATCATTCTAATATGCTGATTTGCTGCTCAAGAAACATTTCTGATCATTATCAGTGTTAAAATAGTTGTGTTGTTTCATAGAAACCGGGATACATTTTATTTTTTAGGATTCTTTGATGAATAGAAAGTTCAAAAGCACAGCATTTATTTGAAATAGAAATCTTCTGTAACATTATAAATGTCTTAACTGTCACTTTTGATTAATTTAATGTGTCCTTGATGAATAAAAGTTCTAATTTCTTTCAAAAAATAAATAAAGTAAAATAAACAAAGTAATAAGCCAGATTCCAAATTCACAAGAAGAGCCCAAACATGATAGCTTGACCTCTGACCCTGTGACCCTGTGCCCTCAGAGTCTCTCTCCTGTGTTTCATACGGCTGTATAATTCTTCAACTCTTGAGGTTTCTGTCCTGGTTGCCACAGCAACAGTGAGTCTGACAGTAATTGGGCCACTCTGCTGGAGAGGTGAGGGAGGTGAGCTTTAACCCCCGGGGGTCAGAGTTCACAGTCCCACCTGAAGTGGCTCTGCGTCGCTGTGATTAGACACTTGACCCGCATTCCTCAGAGAGAGAGAGAATAAGTGGGATTTGAATTAAAACGAGCCTGTCCGAGTCGTCTGACCCCCTCGTGTCCAGCGGGCAGCCGTAGCGTCTGACAGCCTGCGCGTGTCATGCGGCGTTTGAGCCGCAATGGCTGAATCTGCACTGGCACGCTGAGCCGAGGAGCCGGAGTGGCCTCTGGCGCTTCATCTAATTAAGCCGCGGGGAGGCAAACGGCTGGAGTCAGTGAGCGAACGGACCTTGAGTTTTCTGCCCATCCTGACGGCTCTAACAGCATCTCATTCATTACTGAAGAGGTTTCACATTGAGAGTGTGCAGTGACTGAATGATGCCTGACATATGAAATAATAGTCGGAAAAATCAAATTTTTCTAAAAGGAAGAGTCTATTTTTAGAAGTTTGAATGTGGTTTTTTGTTGAGTGTCATATTTGATCCATCAGGCTTTTGTGGTTCATAGAGTCTGGTGTAGTGAGAACATGGAGGAAAAAACAGCTCAATTTTTTTTATTCAGAGGCCCAAACTGAACACAAATAGTGCAGATGCTGATATTTATATGAACAAATTGTCTGAAATCCTGAAGTCTTTTTAACAGTATAGCAGACACTTACATAAAATAATAGAAATATCAGTCATCACACAATAATATGTCTTACTAAGATGATATTTAAATGCTTAGTTTGATTATCAAAAAATATAATGAAATGCAATAAAATGATGATTGAGAGATGAACAAATAAACTTTCTTCAAAAGCCTGATCATATTTGTACAATGGTGTTTTAGTGCCACGTTAAAAATAAAATAAATAAATAAATAAATTAAAATTAGATTACAAGATTAAAGTCATAATATTTTGAGAAAAAAGTAATAATTATGAGAATAAAGTTATAGCAATACGAGAATAAAGTCGAAATATTTCTAGAATAAAGTCGAAATAATGAGAATCAATTTGTAGCAATTAGAAGATTAAAGTTATAATATTTTGAGAGTATATTCTAGCCTATTGCACATGCAAATGGTCTGGATTGGGAGCGGCAGGAGAAATTCCAAAGTCTTTGCTTTCAAATTCTGTCAGTTTTATAGCGAAATACAAACCATGAGCACATTTACATGCACACCAGTTAAGCTGATAACTCACAAATATCAGCTTATTAAAATAACCAGTTTTCCCCATTTACATGCACATCAGTAACCTGACAACGCAAGTAAGCTGCGTTTACAATGACTTTATTAATAAATCAGGTTATTTCCCTCTAGTGACATCAAAATATAATCATTTGCATATCTGACTTTGAGTATTCCATATATTGTTAGTTAGGATGTTAAATAAAGCTTGCAACACGTCTGCGGGAAACTTACAGCTCATATATTATCCTCTCATGCAATTATAAATGGAGCATTTTGACTGAATCTACTTCTGCTGCACGAGATGAGAGCACATTTTTATCATTTTCTGAGTCATGAAAGAGTCTGCTTTTGTGATATATTTCCTTCTTTCTTTACTGCAAAACGTTTGCTCTGTCTAGTTGCGCTTCTGCATTAACGATGCATTCCTGTCACGTATCACACATGCGCACTTCAATAACCCAACAGAAAGCAGGTTGTTGCGTTTACATGCCGTGCAAAATCGGGGTAAGGGGCAAAAAACTACCAGTGTCAACCAGTTTATGCTTATGCCGTTTATGACCTTACTCCAATAAAAGAAAACGGGTTACCACGTTTACATGACTATGTGCGTTTTTGGCTTATTAAGCATAATCGGCCTAAGAACATGCATGTAAATGCACTCAATATGTCTTACAATAATGTGTTTTTCATGCTCTTTAATGTAGCGTCACAGATCGCTGTATTCATGTTTAATTAAATTACTGTTTTTTTATGCCGTCTGATGTTCGTTCACATTTATATCATGCTATAACCTGAAATAAAGAGGAAAAACATTTATTTCTTGATAAAACTGACATAATTTGGAAGCTGAGCTCTGTTAGCTATTAAAATCAACAAAGCACAAAATTACTGTGATTACGGGGTGGCTGGCGTGCTACAAATAATGAATGGATTTGAAAACATTAAATAATATTTCCAATCATTTACTGTTATACCGTGAATAAAACAGCTTGTGAATAGTTACTTAACGTACCTCAGAAAAGACAACAATATAACTTATGTTAACGAGTTGGAGCCCACTTCAACCTTTAGAACATTTTTTTGTCGTTTTTAATTGAATACATATGAGGAATAAAAGGTTGGACGCCACAGATGTTTTTGCGGTGGAGGCAGTGGAATTTTCACAAAGAAAAGAGTATTAATTAATGAAACGAATGTCTCATTGTAATCGAAAAGATGACTGATTCACATGAATACAGCGATCTGTCACGTCACATTAAAGAGCATGAAAAACACGTTATTGTAAGACACATTGTTTGCATTTCGCTTTAAATCTGACTTTGACGCTGAGACTTTGTTTTATATTAAAAGTACCAAAAGCACAAAACTTATTGCTATTATTGAGTGGCTGGCACAGTACAAATAATAAATGCAATCAAAGTGAAATATTATTTCCAAACATACTGTCCCTTCGAGTTTGACACATGGTATGATTTCTGCTAATAATCCCACACAGAGGCGGCGTTTCCGTATGGCAGAGTATGGCAGTCGCCATACCCTAGCCCAGTCAGGTGTGCCGTGGAAAATTATCCAAACTTCATATCTCTATAATATTTCGTTATTATCATTTTAAATCAGTTATTTAACCAATGAAATAATATTTAACCAATGAAAAGCAATTAAAAGTGCTTGTCAGTAAAACTTCGTAAAGCCATTGGATCCTCAAACTATTAGCGAAACCTCGTAACTTCACCCTGCCTCCATTCAGAATGAAGCGGCGCGCACAGCCTGGAGGAGATAGATCTCCGCTTGTTCGCAATGCAAGGGTAAATAAATAACTTATGCTTGAATAAGAAGAGCGTTTTCTTTACTTAAACACTATGTCTGTAAAGGCAAATTTTTTGTGTGTTTGAAGAGTGGAGAAGAGTTAGCATTTGCCGTATAGTTGTAGCCGATATACATTTGTATGTTTTAAATATCCTGTGCATATAGCGCTTCATATCATGAGATTTTGGCCAAGTGTATTAAACAACAAGAAAAACTAAGCGCCCATATACAATAAATGTTATAACCTGTAAGTTTATGAAAGCGTAATGCGATGCACTTGCTGCCTCAGATACAGCCGTTCTAATGACAAACAAAACGCAGATCTCTGTCATTCGCTGGTCAAAAACCTTGTTAACTCCATTTGAGCTTGATTTTCATATAATGTTAATTGCAAGTGTCTGATAAAACCACAATACCAACTCTGACGACACAGTGTTTAATTACCGAAAAAAAGAAAAAAAAATCATTTTCAGTGCTTCAGTGTGCCGTGGGATTTTTATTTATTTATTTTATATATTAACCCTCTCATATTCTCATATTTACTTTATAAAAATCAGTAAAGGTTGACAGCAAAAAGACACATAAAGCACGAGCTGAAGATGGATGTTTGTGCAACTAAACTAAAAGACCTTTTATTTGTTATAAAACTCTAAACCATCAATCAGATGACAGAAGGCATGTAGTAGATTGTGTGCAACAGGTTTAACAGCAGTTTTGATCATGTTGATCAATTAGAGGCCTTAGACATTTATGTATAGTCAGCTTTATATGGTTAAAATCAACAGGAAATGCTGTTCACAACCCAATTTACTTCTATAATGTGACTTACGTCCTATTAAAATGTAAAATGTTGGACGGCATCTGATTTTGTCCACGAGGAATTGATTGTGTGCTGAAAAATCTGTCTCCATTTGACTGGTAGTTGGTGACGTCAGCTGAAAAGGAAAGTCGTTATTATATTGATGAAATATTGAAATATTTCCTCTGGAATAACGTGCACCATAGAATCAGCCACAGTAAGATCAGGATCATGTATTAGAAAAGGAAATAGGTCGATTTTGATTTCACCTTGACTTTAACAGTCAAGACTCGCTCTGCTAGTTCACATACACACAATTCTGTCCCGTCTGCAGTTTTCACACTTTGATTGCTTGATTCAAACCAGTTTGCTGTAGCAAAGATTAAGTGCTTTACTTTTGATGTTTATTGTCACAATGGTTTTACCACCAAAAACAAACAAGCTCAAATGGCAAGAGAAAGCAATGAAAAATGCATTGTTGTCTCACAGATGAATTGCATGTCTTGCAAACCGAATCCAACAGCTATCACAACAACCAAACAGACTCTGGTCTAGTGTGAAGGGTCTGATCTGAGGAAGAGGAAGCTCGGTGAGTGAGTGTTTTTAGAGCAAAAATTAGACAAATCGTAATGCCGCTGGCCAAAGCGGTTTCATCTGCGCTCCTCTGCAAATGAACGGCACCAGCTGAGCCAACATGAACGCGAGCTGTTTTTCCAGCATTTTAAGGAGTACTTCGTCATCTCTGAGCCAAAATGGCCGCCGGGCGGCGATGAAAGCCAGCTGGGATGCACAGCTGCAATTGGGCCAATATGGCTGCAGGACAGGTATCAAAGTCTTCGGGGACGGACGGTGCATTTTCAGCCAGGATGTCTTGCGGCTGCAGATATGTCCTTTGTCAGTGAAACGCTGGAAAGGAAACTGGGCTGTGGACGGCGACTTGCCTCCATCACCGCCCCAATTAGAGCTGACGTGCCGAGAGGAGAGAACAGCGGATAAAAGAGACGAGTGTTTTTACTGCAGTAATTCCCACCGCAATTCATCACAAAGACAAGATCCCCTTTCCTCCTCCTGTGAAGAAGGAGAGAGTGAAAACAGACGCTCTGAGCGGAGCTGCAGTGGCCCTAATATGTCGTTTTTGCTGAGACCGTCGCTGTGTGAAACTGCCCTCTGACAGCTGAGAGACTCGCCCTCACAGCCACAACAACAAAAGAGCAGTAATGACACATCAAACAAAACCAAACAACTTTGTTTTTTATTTGCCATGTAAGGAAACAATGTTACATAATTACATTCTTTTATTAGGAATAACACAGTAATGTTACATTCCCCCAAAACACTGAAAACACTCGCACCACACAATTAATATTCATCTAATAATTAATATTCACGAGTCAGTTTTATTCACATTGTTGCTATGCCTTTAGATACCATGTGTATATAAATATACATACATATTTATTCATTCATATGTATCTTTTATTGATTAGCTTATGAATTTACCATAAAATTGGATTTTTAGTGAGTATTTCTGTAAATTACATAATTATGACTATAGAGGGCGACGAGTGACTGTAGTTGTGATTCATTCATCTGATTTGTTCATAAAAACTGATTCATTCAAGAACGAAAAAAAGTGAGTGGATCATGGAAGCATTTATTCAACCGATTCTTTCAAAAGCATCCATTCACATGGGAATCAAAACAAATAAGTCACTGAATCATTCACTCAACCGATTTGTTTAAAGCCACTTATTCATTCAGATACGAAACAAATGAGTAAGGCACTGAATCATTTACTGTACCGATTTGTTCAAAAACTCTAATTCATTCAAGAAAAAAACAAGTGAGTCACTGAATCATTCAATCGACCAAATGGTTTAAACACAACTAGAATTAAAAAAAGTGAGAATGCCAATCTGTTTTCGGAGACGCGCAGTGGTTAGTGCTGTTGTCGATTTGTTTGGAACTGAAATGAGTGAAAATGTTCAAAGTAACTGGCAATATTGTGTCTAAAATTCAAGTTACTCAGTTTAACTTCTTTATTGAATTGTTCAGCAATATCACACTCGCAATGGTGCTGTTGGCCTGAATGTCAACACGGCTGTCTCATATGTGTGCTCTCTTGTTTTTTTGAATGCAGTTAAAATGGTCATGGCGTTGTATTTGTGGTTTGAGAGAGTGAGGGATGATGGGAGTGTGACAGGGCAGATAATCAGGAAGAGCTAATCCGCGTCTCTCGGGCAGTTGAGGGCGTTCTGGATTCCTCTTTGGAGTCTCTTTAAGCACTGTCAGCAACACACACACTGTCCTCCACTAACCTCCTCTCCTTTCTGCCTCTTTTCTCCTCTGCATCGCTCTCTTGCTCATCCTGTCTGAGTTTCTAAACGCCCTCAGTGCACTGTGACTGCACTTCACACACACTACATGAGGACATACTATCTGTTTTGTTTGTTTTATACAAAACCTGGTTTTGCATTCCACATTGCAACCTTGCATTTTTTTCCGGACGTCCCTCACGTCTGTTGCATCATTTTTAGAATTCCATTCGCACAGAACATGCTTTTGCAGTTATAACTGTGAGGCATGATTTTAAAATGCAGTGTCATGTACGAGACTCAAAATGAGCGCAACCCATCCATCTAGCACGTGTTGAAAACATTAGAAAACAATGAAAAAAGCTATGAAAACCCGTTTTCACTATGGAATAAAATAAAAATAAATCAAAAATGCTAATTGCAACTTTTTCTCTCAGAATTCCGAGTTTGTATCTCACAATTCTGACTTTTCTTCTCAGAATGGTAATTTTAAATCTCGGAATTCCTAAATTTATATCTCACAATTCTATGTACAAACATGTAGCTACAAATGACCTATGTAGCTACATTATTTACTCTAAGTATGGATATTGTTAATATAAATAGGGATGCTCATTTCGATCATTTTCCCGACTGACAATCACGGCTTGTTATCTGAACGTTAACTGTTAAAATGATAAGTTTAGAATATTAAATTAGTATTAAATAAAATAGAATGGACGAGTGTGTGTGACCCATTAAAAATACAAACAAATATATTCTTTTTCCACAAGTTTATTTTCACATGTGCAAACAGCAGCATACAGAACAACAGAGCAATAACAGAACCTGGATTCATACAATGTCAAATTATCACGCACCTGCAGCACTTCTGAGAACAGAAAAATAAATAAATAAATACATAAATAAATAGATTAAAATAAATAGGACTACACTATATACTTATTTATTTAAATAATTTACATAATAATATGACAGAATGAAAACACACACTGAATCCTTCTGTGTGCTCTGAAGAACCGGAATATTCTAAGGTTTTTTTTCTTTCTTTCTTTCTAGCGTATAATCCATGCAGAATTTGGATAAATTTGTTTACGGATTCACTTTCTCATAAACATTTATCCAATATTGCCACTTGCCACTGTGTTGCATTTACTACTTCAGTTAACTAAGTGAAAATGGAGCAGGTAAAAGTAAACAAAAATGTCCTTAACATGATGTACATATTGTTTAGGTCTCTGCATTTCATGGTAATATTAATACATTGCATAATATTACCATAAACTGCAAAGACCCCAACAAAATGCAAAATGAATATAACACAAAGTGTAATAGCAGAACTGGCAATTTAGTAGATACATAAACAGCAAGAGTGAGATTAACCAGCCAAACACTGAGACAAATGTTATATTAGGCCGCTGAATATGAGAAATACTCAGCCAGTTGACTGCATAAACATAGAAATGGGATTCAGTGCAATTAACAACAGAGCCAATAATTCACAGCACAAAGCACATAAACTGTGTTTATCCTCATTGTGAACCCGTTTTTAATGTCGCCATTTTCTCTGTAATTTTGTTGATGGTTTTTGAGGACGAGGGCATCACAACCTGTCCATTCTGACATCTGTCTGATCTGACTTTGTCCTACTGGCAGATGAATTTGTCTGAAATACTGAAGAGTTTCATTGTTGGTTAGTTGAATTTATTATTCGTGTTTAGCATTCCCTGCTGTCTGCAATCAAAACAGACCTCTTTTGAATACCATATCTCTAATTTCATAATGTTAAAAGATTCTTTTTTTCTGTTCTTTTGAACTTTCTACACTGATAATAATCAGAAATATTTCTTGAGCAGCAAATCAGCATGGTTTCGGAATGATTTCCAGAGAATCATGTGACACTGAAGACACTGAAGAATAATGATGCTGAAAATTCAGCTTTGATCACAGGAATAAATGACATTTTAAGATATATTCACATAGTAAACAGTTATTTTAAATTGTAATAATATTTCATGATTTATACTGTATTTTTGATCAAATAAATAAAGCCTTGGTGAGCAGAAGAGTCTTATTTCTGTCTTTAATTTCTATATTGACCCAAAGTTCGTCTGTACATTACACATCAAATGTTGTGATTGTGCAGTTCACTTGTGCATCTCAATGCAGCGCTGCATAATTAATGTGTCTAATGATGGTGTTTGTACAGGAATCATCCAGTAATGATGTATATTTAAATTTTTCTCACCTCTCATTGCTGTAAATGTGTCCCTGTCTCTTTAAGACCACAGGAACCGCCTTGAATTCACTGGCAGCTCCTTTCAGTGCCACATCTGAGCATTAATTAATCAAACGTCTGCCCACGATTTTAATCTTTTAGTCTTTTTCTCACCATTAAAAGCGATCCTTGGGGAGTGTAGGGCATCGGACGTGTGACCTGTGACCTGTTTAATTGAGCGTTTCTTTCATCATTGGGTGGCAGAACATTTTAATTAAGTGTTACATTCTTTTCTTTGCTCTGTTATTTCTTTTTTGTGTTTAGCAGCCTGTTTGAATGTGATTGGATGTTTTAGTATAATTCTGATCGATTGCTATGGTAACCCGTTTCCCGCTCACTCACGCATGTGTGTACTGAATGAAGTCACGTCTGTATGAGGATTCACCATATGAGTTTTTAAAGACAAGATTGATGTTTCACCTCGAATGTCAGGATTTTGCTTTTTTTCTCTCTCTCTTTTTTTTAGCTGGATACAGTGATTACAGTGATTACAGATTACAGTGTGCTTGACCTTGAGAAAAACACAGTTCACTGAGCCGACATGATAAAGACGTAAAGAGGAACAAACTCACACAGACTTTCAATAAAGCAAATGATGATTATAGTGTTACAGTGATCAAGGGCTGTTTTTAATGGTAAAATTGTGGTAAAATCACCATTACACACCAGGGTTATAGTTAAAAACCACTAAAATGAAACAAAACTAAACTAAAACCATTAAAATAGTTACAGACATAAAATAACCATTAACTGAAATAAATGAGAATATATATATATATATATATATATATATATATATATATATATATATATATTTATATATATATATATATATATATATATATGAAAAAAAAAACTTATTTCAGATAGTTGCCAGAACCAGTATTAGTATTTAGATTTTATTTTTATATTTTATTTCTCTCTTTTTTTTCAAGTTTTAGTAATTTGTGTATGTGTGTCTCTTTTAATAGTAGTTTAAATGTCCATAGTTTTTATTATTTTAATTCAGTTTTAGTTTGTTATTTTAGTACATCATTAGTTAAACTAAATAAAAATGAGAAATTATGTTAATATTTTATTTTACTTCAGTTAACATTTATTTTATTTATTTCAAGAATTTTTTTATGGTTTTAATTTCGTTTATACAAATTAAATTAACAAAAACTGTATAGACACAAATACAAAAGCTAATTCACTATCTATCTATCTATCTATCTATCTATCTATCTATCTATCTATCTATCTATCTATCTATCTATCTATCTATCTAATATGGCACACAACCTTAGTGGCTTATTATAAAATGGCAGCAAGAGCAATATGATAAAATAGACTAATTTAATTCAGTAAATGCATTAATAATAATCAGAATAAATGTTGTGTTATAGAATTCAGCTGATTTTACACCAATTTCAAATATCTAATTTTTTCCCACTTTCTTACATTTGTAGTCTTCATGGTCAAAAATGTCTGGCCTAGAAAAAAAAGTATTTATAAATTTCCTGTGATGCTACATTATTACCAAATTTTGGATTCAATCTTTTTTCTTTTAGGCTTCATTAATCAGAGCTGAAATGTTTTTAAGTGAACATTGACAAAATTATTCACAAATAATGCTTTTTTTTCACCTCACTAAGATCAGTGAGGACTACAATCAGTAAGTTCCAAAAAGAAATACAAAACCTGTGCTAATTAAAAGAAAGCAAGTTTAAAAAAAAAAAAAAAAAGAATCCAAGACTGTTTTTTAAAGGTAGGTCATTTTTGACTGGGAAGGAAGGGTTTTCAGCACAGCACAAGGGCTAAAACTTTAATATACAGTATGTAAACTTTAAGTGTATTAACTCAACCTCTTGGCCTTTAAGTTTAGTATGTGTTTTACGTTGCTTTGTGTATTTTTCTGTGCGTGCGTTTCACAGCTTTTAGGAAATGTAAATTGGCTCTTTGGTTCTCTCTTTGAAGCTCCTTCCTTAGGCCATTTCAAATCTCTTCTGCTTCTCCAAACATTATTTTAAAGCAGAAGGAACTCTTTACTACAGCAAACCCTTTAAATGCTTCTATTCTAAAACCGGCCAATAATCAGAGTGCAGCTCATGAATATTCAGTAATTTTGGGGGATGCCGCTCTCCCATGGGGCACCGGAGCGAGAGGCGCACGCGTTCCTCCCATCGCTCGTGTCCTGAAGGGCGTTTTCATTTAACTCTGAGCGCGTTCGTTAAAATCCCATCCCGCCGAACCCCTGCGGCATCTGAACTTCCCTAACGTTTATCATTTTAATACTTTAATTAAACGTGGAATTATACTTATGTTTCTTGCACGAGGTTTTCACAGCTGTTAGCGCTGAATAATCTTTCAATGTCAAATGCTTTCTTTTGGGCTTTTCTCACTGTAGAGTGACGGATGAACGGACTCGCCGTAAGACTCGTCTGAATTAGAGAGCTGAAGGTGTGTTCTTACCTGCTTAACATGCATTAGTTTTGCTCTGCTGGTGAACTTCAGTGTTATATTTTTACATAAATTAAAGCATTGCATTCAAGCTAATTATTTCCACAGAGAGTTAGGTTTACACTTTTTACAGAAGCACTGTTTTGCTGTGTTTAGCTTGACTTTGGGGACCAAATCATCTTGAGAAGTGAGCTAAATCTGACAAAACCTTTAACTAACGAATGATTCATAAAGTGTTATTTTAGTATCATTGAGATATTGTTATAGTTTTTATTAATTATATTAGTTTTAGTCATTTTGTTGTTGTTTTTTTTATTATTTTTATTTTTTTTTATTTAAATTGTAGTTTTAGTTATTTTAGTACATTAACTTAAACAAAAATGAGAGCTGTTTTTTTTTAATATTTAAATTGATTTCAGTTAACATTTATTATAATTCTAGTAACGAAAACATCTTTGAGTTATTAAACAGCGCTATTTTAGTATTATTGAGATACTAATAGTTTTTATTTATAATTTGGGTTTGTATTTTTATATGGTTTAAAGTTTTAATAATTTTGTTGTGTTGTTATTTTTATTTTTTATATGTCTATAGAATTGTATTAGTATTTTATTAATTTATTATTTATTAAGCTAAATGTAAATGTAAAATGTTGCCTTGGCCAATAAAAATCAAAAAAACAAAAACAAAAAAAAACTGATTTATGTCAGTTAATGTATAACGTTTTTTTTTTTTAAGTAACAATAACATTTTTCTTTGGTTTTAGCTTACTATAATAATCCCTGTTCATAAAAAGAATAATATTTGTTTTCAAGGTTTCTTTAAGGGTTTGGGCAGTTAGTCTGTAGTTACTATATTTAGTTTTACATAAAAATGATAGAAGTCTGTGGAGTGTCCTCATTTAATCTCTGTGTAAATGCATGTGTGTGTGTGTGTGTGTGTGTGTGTCGATGGCTCCTGCTGTGCTGTGATAGATGATTCTTCCTACATATAACCTCATTACACACACAAACACAGCCTTATCTACTCTCTCTATCTCTTCATATCCTCCGATCACAACACTATCTTTTATAATCTGCACGTTTAGCTCCGCTGACTGTGGCGATTCTCCCATATGAGCGCTTTTCTCGTCTTGACTTTTCTCTAGTGAATTGTGTCTGTCATCTCCATATGGACACATCTGACCTCAGTGTCACACATGACTGACTGCAGTATGACCTGCAGGACACACTTCTTCCTCACTCTAGACTCTTCAACTTCAGTTAGGGAATGTAGGAGGGGCTTGAGATTTCGAGGGAGTGGCTTAACATCAGTTGACGGACAGACAGGAATATAAGGGCAGTGTTCATATTGCAGGATGAGTTTGGGAAACATTACTAAACTAATTATAAGACATTCTCTTACACATTTTTTTTTTCAGTGAAATTTTAGTGTTATTTATATATTATTATAGTATTTGTTCATATTTTGAATGAGATTATATTGTTATATTTTGAGTTTTCATTGTTCATTTTTAAAAAGTATTTGTTACATTCAGTTTTAGTAATTTTAGTACTTAAACTTGTTTTATTTCAGTTTGTTTAAAGCTATATATATATATAGTTTTCGTAATTTAGTATTATTATAACATTTATATATATTTTTTTTTAACCCATAAAGACCTAGAACATTTTTGGGGCACCTGACACGCCTGCACTTTTCTTTGTTTTTTCACAAAGAAAAGTGTAGTATATATGTAGTATATATTTCAGTGTAATATATCATTATAAACAGGAGAACTTGAAGTTTCAGTCTAGCTAATTTAAAGTCCCCATTTTCCTTTTGCTTTTTCTAAGAATTAATGAATTTCCAGAATTTTACGAAAAACGCAAGCAACAATTGGGTGTTTTTTACTGTGTACTCAAACAGAAACTCCTGAAGTTTGGATTTTTTCTTTAGAAAGTTGTATCTTGGTGTTTTACACTTCCAAATAAAATTTTGTCTACATATAACTTCAGGAGTCTGGACTGTCTGTGTGTGTTTTGCTCCCTACGTGCTCCCTGTGTCCCAGTGTTTATGTCCTTATTTGGGTTTTCCTGTTCCTGTCCTCGTTTAGTGTGATTATTAGTTCATTAGTCTTCAGCTGTATTTAATTAATTACCTAGTGTTCTTAAGCCCTGTGTTTCCATGTCTCCAGCGTCCGGTATTGTTTGTCTTACCCCCGTGCTACGTGTGTGTTCCCGCCTGTTCAAAGCTCTGCTTTATTTGGATGAATAAAGACTATATCTTTGGAAATCTCCTACGTCTCTGCATCTCCTCGCTCCAACACATTAGGCACGCATGACAGAATACCGGACCATAAAAAGATGAGGACACGCTGTGGGGTTTATGGCAGGCCGGTCGAGGGTTGGAACGGTATGTGAAGGATTTCTTTGAGCTTGCTAACCAGCTGAGCTGGCACAACGCCGCTCTTGGTGCGTGCTTTCAGCTGGGGCTGGACGACGAGACGATCCGCTGCGAACTTCCCGTGTGTGATTTTTCCCCTGATCGAGCTGATTAATCTTGTTCTTTATTTGAACGGTTCCCATTTTGAAGTTGAAGAAATAAAGGAAAAGTTTCAGTCTCGTCGTCCAATCCCCTCTGAGGTACGTCACGTCTCGTCAACTCACTCCATGCCAGGAACCCCCACATACCGCACCAACGGCTCAGACCGCCTGCCCCACCCCAAATACCCCTGTATCCTCCGAAGCTCCACCATCGTCCTCAGCCTAGAAACGCAGACCGCTGATCACTAAAGCCCACCAGCCGCTTCTCAGTCAAGCCTGCCGGCCGCTCCTCAGTCAAGTCTGCCGGCCGTTCATCAGTCAAGTCTGCCGGCCATTCATCAGTCAAGTCTGCCGGCCGTTCATCAGTCAAGTCCGCCGGCCGCGGCTCTCTCAAGCCTGCCGGCCGATCCCAAGTCCAGACCGCTGGCTGCTCCGCGATCAAGCCCGCCGGCCATTCCTCAGTCAAGCCTACCAGCCGTTCCTCAGTCAAGCCTGCCGGCCGCTCCTCAGTCAAGCCTGCCGGCCGCTCCCAAGTCAAGCCCGCCAGCTGTGGCTCCCCCAAGTTCGCCGGCCGCTCATCATTCAAGTTCGCCGGCCGCTACGAAGTCAAGCCCGCCGGCCGCAGCTCTCTCCAGCCTGCCGGCCGCGGCTCACTCAAGCCTGCCGGCTGATCCTCAGTCTAGTTCGCCGGCCACTCCGAAGTCAATTTTGCTGGCCATTCCGACGACAAGCCCGCCGGCCGCGGCTCACTCAAGCCTACCGGCCGATCCTCTGTCAAGTACACCGGCCGCTCCAAAGTCAAGCTTGCTGGCCATTCCAATGACAGCCCAGACATAAATTCCAGTGCTTTATCCGATATGTACCGCTGTTTTATCCTTGTTTTTGGTTTGTTTTATGTCAAAGTATTCAGTCGTGTGTTTTTCTGTGCTTTTTCAGAGAGTTCTCTCATGCAAATGTGTTATTTTGTGTTTGTTTTCATGCGTGCACGACAGACTTTACTTTCACTTTGCGTTTGTTCAAATTTCCAAAGAAATATCGTAGTTGGTGGTTCAAAAGACCAAAACCTATGTTTATTGGTTGAATATGTGACAGTTTGAACCAATCTGGGAATGGGGGTGGGACTAAGCGTCAACAATAATTCCTGTTTGGCTCAGAGGAACGAAATGCATTGATTTCTTCTGACGAATCAATGTTGTCAAAATGTGATGACGTAATCTCGTACACTACAGAGCCTCTGAATATCCAAATGAGACAAATGCGGAATTAGCGGTACAAAAGTTATTAAACATTTAAGATACAATAGTTATTTTTAACCACGGGCAGCTGTCTCGGTCTTTGAGGGTTAATTAATTTAAAGTTTATTAAAATGTAATTGTTTTATTTCCGTTTTTTTTTTATTTTACAACAATTGAACTTGTCATGTTTCCAGTGAGACTCATCACCTTTCTAATAAAATCTTAAAATGAGTTTGAAATCTATTTCTGCAGGCAGTAACACATACTCATAAGAGAGTGCTTTGGAAGCTGTTGTGTAATTCAGTGTCTCTAGGTGTGTTTTGCTCCAGTAGGGTCGTACATTATTAACGCTCAATGTTTGAGTTAACCTCACATTGTGAACTTTAGCACTGTGGGTTATTCCCTCGTAACAGAAGCCCAAACTAATTATACATCAAATATTCACATGCACATGTGCATATTCTCCTCCTGTATTCACCTGTCATTATATTTACTGTTATTGCTGATATTTCTTAAAAAAAAACAAAAAAAAAAACATGCATTGATGAATCATTCATAATAAAACCAGGAACATGTATTAAAGGAATAGTTCACCCAAAAAAAGTCGTCACCATCACCCTCAATGGATCCTCTGCAGTGAATGGGTGCCGTCAGAATGAGAGTTCAAACACCTGATAAAAACATCACAATAATCCACACGTAAACATCTTGTGAAGCCAAAAGCTGTGTGTTTGTAAGAAACAAATCTATCAAGGCATTTTTAAGCATTGCTTTCGAGTCCATAATCCATAATATTGCTTTCTCCAGTGAAAATCATCCCGTCTGAATCAGGAGCGAAATATGCACAGATAAAACAAAGGATTTTTTTTTTTTTTTTTTTTTTACTGGAGAAAGCATTATTATGGATTATAGACTCATATTTTAACCAGAAGCAGCATTTTGAAGTTAAAAATGTCTTAATTATGCATTTGTTTCTTAAAAATACGCAGCTTTTCGCTTCACAAGACATTAGTTAATGGACTGGAGTGGTGTGGATTATTTGTGAATTATTGCGATGTTTTTATAAGCTTTTTGGACTCTAATTCTGACGGTACCTATTCACTGCAGAGGATCCATTGGTGAACAAATTATGTAAAGCTGAATTTCTCCAAATCTGATGAAGACTCGCATTCATCTTTGATGCCTTGAGGGTGAGTACATTTTCAGCAGTTTCATTTTTGGGTGAACTACTCCTTTAAGAAAGTATATAGAGTTCATTTTGATCTCATGTTGCCTTCTGTGTCCCTAGTGTGCGTTTGAATGAGTTGATTGACACTTGATGCCAAAGTGTGCAGATGGCACAGATGGCATTTGGTAGGCAGGTGCCCTAATGCAGAGGGCATGGACAGGACATGTGTGTGTGTGGGGCTCTGTCAAGGTTACATTTTTTTCTATGCAAACAGGATCACAGCATGATAATCATGCGGATTATGAGTGTGTGTGTGTGTGTGTGTGTTTGTGTGTGTGTGTGTCTTCAGAAAATGAAGGTCTCATTTATCGAAATGTTTTATGTTTACCTGGTGACATTCAGAATTCTGCTGTGAGCTGACTGGCCATTAGACAGCACAGACTCGTCCTGATTGGATAATCACAGGTATGAATGCTGAATCCAGATTGTCTAATTTAGCCTCATTCAACCTCCAGCACTAATTGCAGTATTTAAAACAGAGGCAGAATAGAGAAGCGTTCGTTTTAAGATGACTCCTGTGATATGATTATGGAAATGAGATTTACCTGAATCATTCAGACTGTTGCAAAGAGGACACACAGGTTAATGAGATGTGTGGTTGTGTTCAGAATAGCATACCGGCATACTAATTTTACTATTTCAATGTTCAGTGCAATGTTTGGGATGCATTTTGTTCACAGTATGCAAATTTTTCATGTTTCTTTTGCGCCAATCACCTGAACCGTAAATGCCATGAGACTAATTACTTTGGAGTAAGAAGAAAATAATGATTGCTGAATTTGAAATGGCATGCTATTCTTACTATTTCTGATTTAAAATGTATAAAGATAATGCATAAATACTATGATTAGTATAATAGTATGCTATTCCAAATTCATGCACACTTATTTTATTTGCCAAGGCAGCATTTTCCATTTGTTTAGTTTAAGTTAAAATACTAAAATAACTAAATCTAAATAAACTAAAACTTAATAAAATTATAGTAGTGCTTTCAGATGATTAATAGTGATTGATCACATCCAAAATAAGTTTTTGTTTACATAATATAAGTGTATGTCACATGTCTGGATTGTCGGTGTTGTGTTTTGGCCCTGTTTCAGTTCCTGTTTTTCCTTATTTGGTCATGTTCCTGTTCTCGTTGTCTCATCATTAGTTGATTCCCCGCACCTGTCTGAACCGACCAACAACAGTTACCTCTGCGTTTACCCTCCAATTCCTCCTGGAGCAGGGGGACAGAGTTCTTGAGGACCATACACGACTGTTCCTGTTGTTAGTAAACCTCACCAGCTACCCGGACGACGCGCTCTGCTCTTTCTACGACGCCAGTTTGAACACCTCATACAGAGCGCCGTCATCCGAAGATGGTCCTCGAGAGGACTTCACCGCCTTCGTGGAGTGGACACTGGCGAGAAACGGATCTGGGTGAAGAGAAAGTGGAGGAGGATCTTATTGACTGATATACTGACTTGCCCCCTCTCCTCCCTCATGGTTCGGAGCCCTCTGTTACTCCTGTTTCCCCGTCGTGCCTAGAAAGTGACCATGTTCCTGAGTTAAGCCCAGAGAGGGCTCCTGTCCCTGTGTTCAGCCCTGAAAGCCCAGAGACTCACAAATGCCCGCCCTACCACCCGCTCCTGCCTCCTCCTTCGCTGTCATCTGCCAGCCCCTCTGCTCGCCCTCAGCCCACCATCTGTGCGGTGCAAGCTCAGCGGGATTGCCATCCTCCAGCGTCACCATGGCTGGAGTATCCCTTGACTCCGCCTCCAGCCTCCGAGGCCCAGACTCCGCCTTGGCCCGTCGACCCATCAGCTCCACCGTGGCTCCTAGCTCCCTCCTCTCCGCTGTGGCCTATCTGTCCACTGGCTCCGCCGGGCTCCCTCGTCCCTCCCGCCTTGGTGTGTAGTCGACCATCTTGCGCCTTGGTACTCCACTCCTCCGGCTCCATCAGGCTCCTCCATCCCTTCGGCTTCTCCTCAGTCCTCTGTTGCTCCGGCGCCACCGTGGCCCTCTGGATCCCTGCCTTGGTCGCTGGCACCATCTGCTCCGCCTTGGCCCTCCGGATCCTCCCCGTCGCCCTTGCTCTTCAGCTCTCCGTCTCCGCCTCGGGCTCCTCCACCTCCTGCTCCGCCGCCATTGGTCGGCCCCCTGGAGTCGGCGACCATTCCTCCTCCATGGCTCCTCCCTCCGTCGGCTCCACCGTGGGCCACTGTTATGTCTGTGGCCTGGATCCTGCTGTGCTCCTCCTGCTCCGGGTCCCTCCTGTCTCCTCCCTGGCTCCTCCCTCCTTCGGCACCTCCCTGGACTTTGTCTGCCTGCTCCCTCCCGGTTGTCCGTCCTCCTCCTGAGCCTCCTCCCTAGTTCCCACCCGCCCCCCCCCCCCCCCATGTTGTTTCTACAGTGCGAGGACGCACCTTCCGGGAGGGGGTGATATGTCACATGTCTGGACTGTCTGTGTTGTGTTTTGGCCCTGTTTCAGTTCCTGTTTTTCCTTATTTGGTCATGTTCCTGTTCTCATTGTCTCATCATTAGTTGATTCCCTGCACCTGTCTGCCCATCTTTATCCTGAGTTTATAAACCCCAGTCTGTTCAGTTCATGTTTGTCGGGTCTACTTGTTGAACGTCTTCCTTGTGCTCTGTGTCTCCCTGTTGGATTATTAAAGACTCTCATTCTGTGAAATTTCCATGTCTCCTCGCTCCTTCGTTCCCGTGTTCCTCGTGTGAATTGTAACAGTTTACTGTGTATATTTATTATGTATATATAAATACACACACATACAGTATATATTTTGAACATATTTACATGTATATACTGCATTTATATTCATATATTTTTTATTATATATAAATATATTTAATATATAAACAACATATTTTTAAATATATATGTGCCTGTGTATGTATTTATATATGCATAATAAATATTCACAGTACACACACATATATTATGTAAACAAAAACTATTATTTTGGATGCGATTAATCACGATTAATTGTTGGACAGCACTACTATATAGACAAGTAAAAATAAATGACAAAAACAACATTACTAAAACTTTATCTAAAATTAAAATGAAAAATATGTAAGCCCATTTCTGCTGAGGAATAAAAAAAGTAATAAAAATTTAAATGATAAAATAACAATAAAAAATAAAAAAGTAATACCCCCCCCCCCCCCCCCCCCATTCTGTGGCAGAAAAAAAGAATTGCGAGACATAAACTAGGAACTGCAAGAAAATAAGTCATAATTCTAAGTTTATATCTCAACTTTTTCTTAGAATTGTGAGAAATAAAGAAATAAATAAATATATATACTGAATAACACAACAGCTTCCAAAGCACTCTCTTATGAGTGTGTGTTACTGCCTGCAGAAATAGATTTCAAACTCATTTTAAGATTTTATTAGAAAGGTGATGAGTCTCACTGGAAACATGACAAGTTCAATTGTTGTAAAATAAAATAAAAAAAAAAAAACGTAAATAAAACAATTACATTTTAATAAACTTTAAATTAATTAACCCTCAAAGACCGAGACAGCTGCCCGTGGTTAAAATAACTATTGTATCTTAAATTTTTAATAACTTTTGTACCGCTAATTCCTCATTTGTCTCATTTGGATATTCAGAGGCTCTGTAGTGTACGTGACTACGTCATCACATTTTGACAACATTGATTCGTCAGAAGAAATCAATGCATTTCGTTCCTCTGAGCCAAACAGGAATTATTGTTGACGCTTAGTCCCACCCCCATTCCCAGATTGGTTCAAACTGTCACATATTCAACCAGTAAATATAGGTTTTGGTCTTTTGAACCACCAACTACAATATTTCTTTGGAAATTTGAACAAACGCAAAGTGAAAGTAAAGTCTATATATATATATATATATATATATATATATATATATATTTTTTTTTTTTTTTTTTTTTTTTTTTAAAAGGTGACATATTATGCCCCTTTTTACAATATGTAAAATAAGTCTCAGGGGTCCCCAGAAAGTCACTGTGAAGTTTCAGCTCAAAATACCCCACAGATCATTTATTATATCATTTTGAAAATGCCTATTTTGAGTAGAAGCAGAAACACGCTGTTTTTCGTGCGTGTCTCTTTAAATGCAAATGAGCTGCTGCTCCCTGCCCACTTTTCCAGAATAGAGTTGGTTCTGATTATGTTTATCGCACTGAAATCATGCACTTCTTATATAAGGTTTTCTGAGCACACACGGACAGAAAGCGACTGTCACAGCATGAGAGTACTAAACTAAGTTCTCATTCACACACAAGTTTATGTTAAAAACACGCATAAGTTACAAAAACAGTCAGTTATGTCTGTGAAGATAAACAGATGGGAAATAAATCGCATGTTTATTTTAGATCTGTGTGGCAGCAGCAATATACAGTAAATTAATCAATAATTCCACTGCTCTGTTGTCTCCTCTGAGGCTGGGACTGTAAATAGTGTTGTGCAGCTAAAGACAGAACAGTTAACATGTTCTGCTCAAACTTTCGCCATGGCATTAGAACTGGTACACTGTTGTCGCTTGCGAAATCAAAAGACGGCGCCGTGGGTGGAAACTTACAGATTAAGGGGGGTAATATTATAATAACATAATAACGTATTTGCAACGTCACTAGGGGAGCGAAATCAGACGCGCTCGATTTTTCAGACGCTTGTAGAAAAAGGCTTACCAAAACAAAGCTACTGGGTTAATCTTTTTCACGTTTCCTTGGTTGGTAGATGCACTGGGGACTTGATTATGGCACGTAAAACCGGGAAAAGTCAGATTTTCATGATATGTCACCTTTAAGGTGTTCTTGTTACAGTGTAACTATACATTTAAGTACTGAGTAATATTAATTAACTACATGTACTTGCTATATGGTTAGGGTTAGGATTAAGGTCTGGCTTAGGGTTACTTGCATGTAATTATGCAAAATTTATTGTTATTATAATAGTAAGTACATGTAACGTGTAACAAGGAGACTTTAAAATAAAGTGTTACCACTTTTTTTAATTCTGTGGCAAAAATGGGTTTCCATAGAAAATATAAAAATAAAATCAAATTCAAAATATTAAAAAAAAAATTACAACAGTATTTCAATTATACTAAAATAACACTGAATTAAAACAGTTATTGTGGAAAAATGCATAATATTTGACTTATTCAGAAAGCAGTATTCAGTATGCAGTGTAAGTAGGCAGCATTGACAGAAAGCTAGTATTTAATGTGAACGAAGCCCCCGTGTTGTACAGTTATTGATCCACACAGCAGATGAGACGCCCACATTCGCAGAGATCCGTGGCACGCGAAGGGTTAAAGGTCGTATTGTGAGGTGTATGAAAGTGTTTGAGGTCACATCTGGATAGATGAGGTCTACCGTTGCTGTTATACTAAAGTTCAGAGGTCGAACTTGATAGAGAGCAAATGCATGTGCAGTTTACACAAAGAGAATCAATGCTGGCTGAGTTTAGATTACTTTAAACACCTGCGTTCAGCTTAAAACGGCCAAACAGGAAAATCTGTCATCATTTTATTCCCCCAGTATGAGTTTCTTTCTTGCATGCAATAGAAAAGAGAGGTCTGTGCCATTTTTACTCATGCAGTTTTAGTAGATTGTCAAAAATCCATCATTTTCTGGAGAAATATGGTGTTAAAGAACAGGAGAATACTTTAGGTCACACACACGCTCACGCAGGTGGCCGTAAGTGTATATATATGGAGCCAATGTTGCACTTTTATAGGATTAATTTACTGACTATCAAATCATGCCTGTTTATGAGCATATTTCTCTCGCTCTCTTTTAATTCGAGCCATAAAAATGATAAAACTCATGGGCCTGAGGGGCGGCGGGTTTCCATAGCGATGTCACCAGAGACATATGATGAAGGAGGAATCGCCCGATGAATAAACCAGCGCGGACGGGTTTTATTTTTCACTGAAATGAATACTTCATCACTCACTCACTCTTGTAATAAAGCACAGCAGACGGAGATGAATGTGGACAGTCGATCGTAGACAAGAAAAGAGGAATAAAATGACACGCTACCAGTGTTATTTCTACAATTTTTTAGTATATATACTTTGCACAGTGTGCTAATTTTATGTGTGCATGAAATGCTGTAACCTGCTGTTGATTGCATTATGCACAATATGCAAAATTGTGTTGAGATACTGAATCCCACAATGCAGTGTGCCCAACATGTCCAGTTTCAACAATATCAACTACAAATTGGAAAACATCTAATTTTTGGCTTATTTGACCAGTATGCCATAATTTAAGACAATTTTTAGACAAATTTGAGTTAAAATACAATTAAAACTTTACAACAAGGTCCTACTACTTAATGTTACTTCATGCATTAACAAATATTAAAGGATTAGTTCACCCAAAAATTAAAATTTGCTGAAAATGTACTCACCCTCAGGCCATCCAAGATGTAGATGAGTTTGTTTCTTCATCAGATTTGGAGGAATTTAGCATTATATCACTTGCTCACCAATGGATCCTCTGCAGTGAATGGGTGCCGTCAGAATGAGAGTCAAAACAACTGATAAAAACACCAGAATAAACATCAATTAATGTCATGTGAAGTGAAAAACCTCAAACCATTGCTAAAATACGAATTCTTAATCCATATTAACAATTCCTCTATAGACAAAGTAATCTCTTCTGAATCAGGTGCAAAATATGCACAGATGAAGAACTGTTTACAAGCCAAAACAAGTTTTTAGGCCAGAAGCAACAGTTTGAAGTTAAAAACATCTTGATATTGGATTGTTTCTTACAAACACACAGTTTTCGCTTGAGCAGACGTTAGCTGATGGAATGGAGTTGTGTGGATTACTGTGATGTTTTTATCAGCTGTTTGGTCTCTCATTCTGATGGCACTGATTCACAGCAGAGGATTCATTGGTGAGGAAGTGATGTAATGCTAAATTTCTCCAAATCTGTTCTAATGAAGAAACAAGCTTCTTGGATGGCCTGAGAGTGAGGAAATTTTTAGCAAATGTTCATTTTTGGGTGAACTATTCCTTTACAAATTCTGTGTAGTGGACTGCTGTTTGAAACGGATATCATTATTACAACGTATAGTTGCACATACTATGTTTAATAAACAGTGTGCAGTTTATAGTATATACTGTGCAGTATATAGCTGAAGTGTGTATGTTGTGCGCTGTTTGTCGATTAGAATTGACTGCTTGGTTAAACAGGAGCTGAATTTGTTCATTCAGGCCTGGAATTGAAAAGTGTGAAGAGGTAAATATCCCCCATCCTCCCTCTCTCTCGCTCTCATCTCGCATTTATCAGTCGGGATCTATCACACTTTCTTATTTTCATTCGCTCTTCGACACACACGTTCGTACCCTGCAGTGAGGGTGTTTGGGGTTCGTCTCTGAATATGAATGACCTGTTTTCTGTTGTAATAGAAAAACAACTGAACAAAATGAAAGAATACACTGTAGACTAGTAACAAGAGAAATGTATCACTGTGCTGTACATGTGTACCTGTACGTTTACTCACCTTATACATCTGCTCACCTCATGAGATCAATACTCTATTTTTATGCTATTTTGTTTGATTTATTACATTTGACGTTTTCTTGTGCACACGCACCAACCTGCAAATGCAAAGTGCAGTAACAGAGACTGAGAGAAAAGGCTTGAGGGATTTCTGACAGACTTTTGAGTGATTTGATATCAGATTTTATGCTCAGTTTTTTCTGAACCTAAATATAATTGAGACAAACCCATCTGTCACAGGTCAGATCACACTCTAAGACTTCATTTCGGATTTTCTAGAATGTGTGGTTACTTCATCTTTGCACAATAATTAACTGAATAGTAGTACAGGTGCTACGATTTGGCTTTGGTTTGAGTTTTCTTTCATTACAATTAAGTGCATTTTCATTCTAAATTCTCATTGCTGTAATGTGAAAACATATAATAATAATAATAATAATAATAATTTTGTTTATTTTATAATATATATATATTTGAACAGGAAACATCGTAAAAAAGTAGAGAAATTATAATTATTAAAAAATATATATTTTTGTATTATATATTTTGTATCAGGGCTTGAAAATGAAAAAAAAAAGTCAATCGGTTCATTCCGAGCAGAATCGATATTTTAACGTTTCTGTTCCTGTGTTCCTCTGTATTATTACCGTTCTGAAACCGGTTCGAGTTGAAAAAATAACGGTTAATAAAGTTATTTTTTTTTAATTGTCTTTGCCTATAATAATGATAATAATAGTAATAATAATAATAATAATAATAATAAAGTACAATGTTTTCTTTACACAAAAAGAAAAATAAAGCAAAAAAAAAACAAAAAACAGGAAGAGATGGGATCTTAACCCGCTGCGCTTAGTCACAGCCAATACAGCATCATCTTTTCTAGATTTGCCTAAATGTAGGCTACTAAACAAAAGAAAAAAAACTATTAATGCTTTAAAGACATTAAAGTATTTTTAAAGATATTTAAAAATGTTTGCTGCATTGTTAAAAAAAAAACCACTTGTATACTACTTGTATAAAATTGCGTTTTGAGGAAAAAAGCATAGGCTAAGTCGCGTCGCATTTTATTTGGCCATTATATTCAAAAATGATGTAGGCTAAAATGCCGGTAAATCAAAAATGTTTACAAACTTTATAAACATAGATATTAGTTTCTCTCCACAACAAATCCTCTAAACTTAAGGCTATAGCCTATAGGCTATAAAAACGTCAATCTAAAAACAAATAAAAGGTGAAACTGATGCCTACCTCTCTCATTCGGCACGAATCCAAATGTTTCCATGTTCGCGCCGTATCTGGATGCTAAAATATTATTTATTATAGGCTTTGTACTTTCATCGACGTAAAACATCATCCCTATATCAGCACAGTGAGGCGATGGTCACGCTGAACGCAACAGATTGGATAACGGAGCACTGTAACTTTTTATATGTTCCTTTAACTGTATTTTATTTTGATAATGAACAGGCTGCAAAGTCGCAAAAATATTGTCTTTGTGCGCGAGGCGCCAGCGCGATGCGGCCATAGCAACGCTCTTTGGTTACAGATGCGACATCATTCAAAACTGTCAAGCTTTTGCAAAATAAAGAAAACTACTTTCTGCCGTCTCGTTTTCCTTTCCGAGAACTTTGGAATGCGTCACAATGAACCGTAGGCCTAACTCAGCATATATATTTTTATTTTCTTTCGTTTCATTAATCTGTCAATGATTTAAGTGAAATATATTTAGTGTATAGGCATATATATTCCTTTTTATGTAAGCCTATAGTTTTATTCTGTTTTCTCCGTTCACAGAAGCGCTGCAGGTGCGTAAGATCTGTTGAATCCATCTGTCCTCGGATGAACTCTAACGCCGGTGCATTGTGACCTACCTATGATGAGTTCATAGCTGAGCGCGCGGGCATTTCACTCCTTGGATGCATCAGCGTCACATTTGCATAGTCTAGCTACTTGAATTCCTAATGGAACGATAAAATAACGTTATTAACTCTTTCCCCGCCAGCGTTTTTAAAAAAAGTTGCCAGCCACCGCCAGCATTTTTGATGATTTTCACCTAAATTTGACGGCCCTCAGAATATTTTCTGCTATGAATATAAGAACATATTATATATCAAAATAAAGCACCAAGCCTCTGCTTTAAAAAAAAAAAAAAATAAAAATTATTCTATCTTCGTGTGTTCATGTTTTATCACCATTTGAATGCAGATAGGTTTCATCAAAAATACATTTTGGACAAAAAACTGAGAAAAATGCATTTTTATCAAAGTAGTGCATTTTCAAGCAAAATACATTCAGATGTCATATTCTTTCACCTGTAAATAATTATATGAATAACTGAAATTTCATTCAATAAACAGAACAAACAGACACACACACACACATACACACACACAAACATATACATACATATGATTATACACACACACACACACACAGGCTACATACATACATATGCATACATATATTGTACACGCACACACACACACACACACACACACACATATATATATATATATATATATATATATATATATATATATATATATATAGATAGATAGATAGATGGATAGATATAGATCTATATATAGATCGCGCCCACACACACACACCCCTTTTCAGATCGACGGGTTATCGGTTACAACTAGAGATGTTTCTGTGTCTGTAAAGGCATCTCTCTCACTGACTACTTCGTCCCGATCAGATTCAAAATGGTCAAAACATGATCTACATACATGATTTATATATGATCTATATTTTCTCTTATGCTTCCATTTATGCCGATCCTCTTCTATTCGCACCCTAAAGACCCGGAAGTCTCATAACTCATTCAGGACATGCGCTAGGGCTTTCCTTACGTAATACACCTAGAACACGGATTGCCGTAAAAACTCGTCAATGGCGGGGATATTTTCGATTCTGTTTGGAACTATAACATTTGATTTCATTTCTGTTTCCGGTTCCAGTCAAAATTTTGTTCATTTCCGGTTTTCGTTTTCGTTCCTTGAACCGGTTCAGAGCCCTGTTTTGTATACTTGTATAATTAATTTTTGAAATCATTTTTTACATATTTATATTTATATTATAGGAAATTAAGCTGCAACATTCTTTTCATTAAAATTACAATTTCCCCGTGTTTTTTTTTTTCCGTTTTTGAGAAGTCTTTTGTTTTCCTGTTTTCTCCCCCGCGGCATGGAAGCCGCTGCTCGCTTCCTCGCCCTAGCCCGTAGAGATCTCCCCTTTTACGAGTACGCCAGGGAATTCTGCGGGCTAGCCATTAATCATCTGTTCTGGCTCTGGGCCAACTACCATCGCCCTGTGGACCTTCCCGACATAGCTGGACTTTGTTGGAGGGAAGGAGTCTTCCGGTGTCTGGGGAGTGTCTGGGCCCGAGCCAGGACCAGCCCGCCGTCCAGTCCGCCGGCCGTTTCACCATCCAGTCCGTCTGCCAAACCCCAGTCAAGCCCGCCACCGGCGGTTCTCTCCAGCCCGCCGGCCACTGCTGACTCCAGCCCTGAGCTCGCTCCCGTGCTGGCTCCACGAAAGCGCTTTGCTGTGCCTGTTCCTCGAGAGAGTCCTCCAATGCCAGCTCCTCGAAAGCGCTTTGCTGTGCCAGCTCCTCCAGAGTGCCCTCTAGTGCCGGCTCCTCGACAGCGCATTGCTGTGCCTGCTCCTCTAGAGCGCCCTCCAGTGCCAGCTCCTCGTAAGCGCTGCTCAGATCCCGAGTTAGGCCCGGTGAGGGCTCCTGATCTCCAGTTTAGCCCAGGAAGAGCTCTTGATTCCCCGTTAAGCCCAGGATGGGCTTCTGTTCCCGAGTTAAGCCCAGGATGGGCTTCTGTTCCCGAGTTAAGCCCACGGAGGGCTCCTGTTCCCGAGTTAAGCCCAGGAGGGGCTCCTGTTCCCGAGTTAAGCCCAGGAGGGGCTCCTGTTCCTGAGTTTAGCCCAGGAGGGGCTCCTGTTCCCGAGTTAAGCCCACGGAGGGCTCCTGTTCCCGAGTTAAGCCCAGGAGGGGCTCCTGTTCCCGAGTTAAGCCCAGGATGGGCTCCTGACTCCTGTTTTAGCCCAGGACGGGCTCTTGATTCCCAGTTTAGCCCAGGGAGGCCTTCTGATCCCCCGTTCAGCCCAGGATGGGCTCCTGATTCCCAGTTGAGCCCAGGGAGGGCTCCTGATCCCCCGTTAAGCCCAGGGAGGGCTCCTGATCCCCCGTTTAGCCCAGGGAGAGCTCCAGTCCCCACGTCAGGCCCACGGAGGAGCTCAACACCCGTGAACTTCCCCAAGAATTTTTTTGGGAGGTGGTTACAGGACTCCTGATCCGCCATGGCCTCCCGAGTCTCCTGATCCGCCATGGCCACCCGAGCTCCTTGCTCCGCCATGGCCTCCCGAGCTCCCTACTCCGCCGTAATTTGTAAATGTAATTTAATTTAATCTAATTTTTAAAAAAAAATATTTACTGTTATGTCACAGTCATGAGAATATAATGTAAATTACCATTGAGAAAAATGGGTATTACAAAAAAAAAAAAAGTATTGCATTACAATAATGAGAATTTAAAAAGTCACATTATCTTTATGCTTTTATATTTATTATTTATTGTAACAAAAATAAATATATTACTAAAAATTTATATTAAAATACCTACTTTTACATGCTTCTGTGAGGTTCACCTCATTAAACCCTTTGCTAAGTACACACACTCAGTTATGAAAAAATAAATAAAACACAAAAGCAAAATGTCCTTCAGACAGAATCAGTGAAAGACTCCACACAATCTGTGTGTGTGTGTGTGTGTGTCTGTCTGTCCACTGATAAAGCGTGTCCTCACTTCCCCTCCGACACGCTCCCAGCGCCTCATCTCTCGTTTCCTCCCGTCTCTCTCGCCCTCACCGGCTGAATCATATATGCAGGAAAATATCAAATCATTCCGCCCGTCACAGGGTTGAGAGAGGCCTGAACTCCATTAATAAGGTATGTACATCTCAAAACACACGAAAACACACACTCCCTCACAAAACACTGACAGCAGAAAACAGAAAGAAAACCAGAGGACGATGCACAAAAAGAAGAGAAGATATTAGAACAGATGTTTGAGAATAAGATGTGCGTTTATTCAGCAGGAGAATGTCTGGATTGTTCAGAGAAAGTGACTGCTAAAAGTAGTTGCATGACTTACTACAGTCAGGTCCATAAATATTGGGACATCGACACAATTCTAACATTTTTGGCTCTATACACCACCACAATGGATTTCAAATGAAACGAACAAGATGTGCTTTAACTGCAGACTGTCAGCTTTAATTTGAGGGTATTTGCATCCAAATCAGGTGAACGGTGTAGGAATTACAACAGTTTGCATATGTGCCTCCCACTTGTTAAGGGACCAAAAGTAATGGGACAATTGGCTTCTCAGCTGTTCCATGCCCAGGTGTGTGTTATTCCCTCATTATCCCAATTACAATGAGCAGATAAAAGGTCCAGAGTTCATTTCAAGTGTACTATTTGCATTTGGAATCTGTTGCTGTCAACTGTCAAGATGAGATCCAAGAGCTGTCACTATCAGTGAAGCAAGCCATCATTAGGCTGAAAAAACAAAATAAACCCATCAGAGAGATAGCAAAAACATTAGGCATGGCCAAAACAACTGTTTGGAACATTCTTAAAAAGAAGGAACGCACCGTTGAGCTCAGCAACACCAAAAGACCTGGAAGACCACGGAAAACAACTGTGGTGGATGACCGAAGAATTCTTTCCCTGGTGAAGAAAACACCCTTCACAACAGTTGGCCAGATCAAGAACACTCTCCAGGAGGCAGGTGTATGTGTGTCAAAGTCAACAATCAAGAGAAGACTTCACCAGAGTGAATACAGAGGGTTCACCACAAGATGTAAACCATTGGTGAGCCTCAAAAACAGGAAGGCTAGATTAGAGTTTGCCAAACGACTTCACAGTTCTGGAACAACATCCTATGGACAGATGAGACCAAGATCAACTTGTACCAGAGAGATGGGAAGAGAAGAGTATGGAGAAGGAAAGGAACTGCTCATGATCCTAAGCATACCACCTCATCAGTGAAGCATGGTGGTGGTGGGCATGTATGGCTGCCAGTGGAACTGGTTCTCTTGTATTTATTGATGATGTGACTGCTGACAAAAGCAGCAGGATGAATTATGAAGTGTTTCGGGCAATATTATCTGCTCATATTCAGACAAATGCTTCAGAACTCATTGGACGGCGCTTCACAGGGCAGATGGACAATGACCCAAAGCATACTGCAAAAGCAATCAAAGAGTTTTTGAAGGGAAAGAAGTGGATTGTTATGCAATGGCCAAGTCAATCACCTGACCTGAATCCGATTGAGCATGCATTTCACTTGCTGAAGACAAAACTGAAGGGAAAATGCCCCAAGAACAAGCAGGAACTGAAGACGGTTGCAGTAGAGGCCTGGCAGAGCATCACCAGGGATGAAACCCAGCATCTGGTGATGTCTATGCATTCCAGACTTCAGGCTGTAATTGACTGCAAAGGATTTGCAACCAAGTATTAAAAAGTGAAAGTTTGATTTATGATTATTATTCTGTCCCATTACTTTTGGTCCCTTAACAAGTGGGAGGCACATATGCAAACTGTTGTAATTCCTACACCGTTCACCTGATTTGGATGTAAATACCCTCAAATTAAAGCTGACAGTCTGCAGTTAAAGCGCATCTTGTTTGTTTCATTTGAAATCCATTGTGGTGGTGTATAGAGCCAAAAATGTTAGAATTGTGTCGATGTCCCAATATTTATGGACCTGACTGTATGTGCACTATATTCTTCTAAAGTCATATGTGACCCGTGCTGGCAAAATGAGTCGGAATGCGCAAATTTTCAAAAATTAGTTATTTTTATTTTCACATTCTCCGTTAAAATACCTTCAAAATGATATATGACTTGTTGGAATAGGACAAAAAATGACTGAGCTACAGCCGTTTGAAGGCAATAGAGGCAGCAGATCTGATTCCGAGAAAAATCGAGTTAAAGATTGCAAAGCAAAATCACCAAGCAACGTTGCATACTTTCCTCCAATTATTTTCTTAATAATAATTAATAATAATTACTTTATTATTAATCACAATATAGCTATTTTTATTTTATCTTTGTTATTAAAAATAAGAACAAAGATGCAAATAAACAGTACTTTAATCAAGAGCAGCGAGTGATTCCGTTTTTTCTTTTAATGTCTGATTAATATTGAGACAGATCTATATTAAGACCTACTGTAATGCATGGATCAAATATAATGTTACACGTCATATTTTCCCCCAACCATTAACTAAACGTTCATGTAAGACATAACAGATTATGTTTGTGTGAATCTCGCCGATACATATTTCGCAATAATGTACTTTATAAGGGAGCTCGCGCGCTCATGCAAAGGTGCGTCTTATGCACGCACTTTGCAAATGTCAGTCAGCGTGATCGTTTTGTTTTCATCAGCATGGGTTTAAAATCATATTTCACTGGTTTGGACTCATGTCATTGAGAATTCGATATGAATATTCACAAAGCTGGAACGCTGCGCTTTGCAACAATAGACCTACAACTTTTGGTGAGAAGCAGCAGCAGTCGCCCAGAAGTGAGCAGAGAAAAGGTACTCCTCTCAGAAAACGCACAAATAAAGATCATTTTAGATGTTTAATTACTATTTGGAGCATTGGGATTGCTAGAAGAGGGCTTAATGCACTCATTTTTGTGAAAACCTCGAATTCGACCAAAACTGACCTTTTCCACTTCTTTTGCCTGTAGCTCAAAATTAGTCCGTGCGCATTCCGACTCATTTTGCCAGCATGGGTCACATATGATGCTTTATTTGAGGAACAGAATGAACTTTAAATCATTAATCGCTGCAAATATATCCCATCTCATTTGCATATTCAAATATGGGATTGGATCCAGGTTGGATGTAAGTGATGTCAAACATTGTTGGTTCTCATATGTCTCTTGACTTAATGAAACGTGTTTGAATGTACAAAAGCACAAATGATATTTGAGAGCTATTACGTGGGTGGAAATGTTCAGCAAATGATATGTTAAATATGGGTCTGTTTCTAACACAAAACTGTTATTTGACTTCAGAAAACTCGGTGCCAGATTTACTAACAGCTTGCGCCAATGCAAATGGAGTTAAAAAAAAAAAATACTGTCAGGATTTACTGCGCAGTGAAAAATTTGCACTGAAAAGGCATGGACACAGTCATTTTTGCAGCTGAATGTATTGCATATGCATTTGTAGGAGTGTCCCTTTCAGACGCAAAATTTTTGGGAGGAGAGTATTTAAAATATTCAAGCAACATGATTTTGGGATGAAGGTTTGCGGCAGTCAGTTTACTAGTATTTGCGCCATTGTGTACTTTTTTTATTTGACTCTCACACTAATTTGTCTTGTTTAGTAAATCTGGCCCTTGGAATAAGGAGCATGGGTGCTGTGGATGGATGTTATGATGCTTTTAATGCTTGTAATTTTTAAAATTTTGACTGCAGTCTTTGGTCACTGTCTGCTTTCGTTGTATCATTGTATTGTTTTGTTTTATCATTTTTTCATTGTTTTGTTGTATCATTGTTTCATTGTATCGCTTTGTCATTGTCCTGTGTTTCATTGTATCATTTTATTGTATCAGTGTTCTATTGTTTTGTTGCATCACTGTGTTGTTTCTTTGTTGTGTTTTTTGCATTAGTGTTCTGTTGTTTCATTGTTTCTTTTTGTTGTTTCATTGTTTCGTAGTCTCATTGTTTCATTACAGCAAAACAGTGATACAGTAATTAGTGTTCTGTTTTTTTATCATTTTGTTGTCATTGTTTCACTGTATTATTGTATCGTTTTTGTATTTGTTTTGTATCGTTTTTGTATTGTATCTGTTATCATTTTGTTGTATTATTATGTTGATTCATTGAAATGTTTTGTTTCATTGCATTGTTGATTTGTGCTATTGCTTTGTTACATCAATGTTCCTGTTGTTTCATTGTATCTTTTTGTTTCACTGTATTAGTGTTTCATTGCATCATATTGTTTCATCATTTTGTTTTGTTGTGTTGTTGTTCCGTTGTTTTGCTGTTTCATTGTTTTGTTGTCTCGTTGTTTTATTATAGCAAAACAATGATACAACAATCAATGTTATTTCATTGTTTCGTTTTAGCATTTTGTTATCATTGTTTCACTGTATTATTGTTTAATTGTTTTATTTAATTGTGTTGTTTCTTTGTAGCAGTTTGTTGTGTCGTTCTGTTGTATCAATGTTCCATTATCGTTATAGTTTTGTTGTGTCATTGATATGTTGATTCATTGTAATGTTTTTTTTAGCATTGTTGATTTGTTGTGTCATTGCTTTGTTGCATCAGTGTTCCTGTTGTTTCATTGTATCGTTTTGTTTCACTATATTATTGTTTCATTGTATCATATTGTTTAATCGTTTTGTTATAGCAAAGCAATGATACAACAATCAGTGTTCCGTTGTGTCATTGTATTGCTTTTTTATTGTTTTGTTGTATCATTGTAGCAATTTGGTATACTTTTGCAAATGTTGCTATTTGTATTGTTTTGTTGTCATTGTTTTGCTGTATTATTGTTTCATTGTACTGTTTTGCTGTATTATACCCATTCATTGTCTCATCATTTTGTGGTTTTGTTGTATCAATACCTTCTTGTTTTATCATTGTAACATTTTTTGTGAAGAAGGAAAGTAACACAGGTTTAGCCCAACATGAGGGGAAAATAAAAGATGACAGATGTTTCATATTAATGAACAGTTCCTTTAAATAAGTGGTATTTATTTTGTCAACAGCAGTGATCAGAGCTGTAAATCGACCGTGTGTGTGTGTGTATTGAAGGCCAGTTTGCATGGCTGCGCTCCAGACGAACAGCAGGTTGGCATCAAACTTCCCCGATGAACACACACACAGACATGTGAAGGTCAGAGGGAGTGATGGAGTGTTTGACCTCTATTAAACCCACCTGTGTGTTTCAGCTCACACACACACACCAGCAGCAGCGCTAAATGTTAGTTCTGTATGTCTGATGCTTGAAACTGAATTTGCACTGTAATAGATGACTGAGGAAAGGTGTGTGTTTAATGTTTCCTGACAGAGATGAATGTCTCACGAGTTCTCGTTATGATCTCCACACACGCGCTATTCCTCGCCATCCTCCTACTTCCTGCTGGAGTAGCCGCATTACCTGCGCACGAGAGGAAGAGATGGCAGAGCGCGAGACAGTGTTTCTCCTCTTCCTCCATTTGTCAGGAAGCGTTTACACTGAGCTATTGCTCAAAGTCGGCGCTGTGTGTGTGAGATGATAAAGCGTTTGCCAGAAGGCTGCTGCATTGTTTCTCCTGTGTGTTTGCCAGAGTAAAGCTCTCCTCTCCTCCATCAGATTCTCTCACTTCCTTTCATGCCATCTGACTGAATCTTCTCTGTCTTTCTTTCCTGGAAATGAAAAGCAAAACAAAAGAACATTAATATAAAAGATGAGAGATTGTGTTTGTGTTTGAGAGAGACGTAAACACAGATCGGAGATCAGATGTGCTGAAGGCTCATAGTAAATTAAGTCTCTCTGTGTCTTTCAGGGCTGGACAGCACTAAAGACCCATGTCTGAAGGTTCACTGCCCTCCTCACAAAGTGTGTGTGAGCCACGACTTCCAGACGGCCATCTGCACCAATCACAAACCATCACAGCACAGGTAAGACCCACAGTCACATGCCAGGAAGGAACAATCAGCCAGAAAAGAAGCAAATGCTCACTTTTTTGATTGTTATTTAAATGTGCAGTTTAGCAACAGTTTATACAGGTGCTGGTCATATAATTAGAATATCATTAAAAAGTTGATTTATTTCACTAATTCCATTCAAAAAGTGAAACTTGTATATTATATTCATTCATTACACACAGACTGATATATTTCAAATGTTTATTTCTTTTAATTTTGATGATTATAACTGACAACTAAGGAAAAGTCCAAATTCAGTATCTCAGAAAATTAGAATATTACTTAAGACCAATACAAAGAAAGGATTTTTAGAAATCTTGGCCAACTAAAAAAGTATGAACATGAAAAGTATGAGCATGTACTGCACTCAATACTTAGTTGGGGCTCCTTTTGCCTGAATTACTGCAGCAATGCGGTGTGGCATGGAGTCGATCAGTCTGTGGCACTGCTCAGGTGTTATGAGAGCCCAGGTTGCTCTGATAGTGGCCTTCAGCTCTTCTGCATTGTTGGGTCTGGCATATCGCATCTTCCTCTTCACAATACCCCATAGATTTTCTATGGGGTTAAGGTCAGGCGAGTTTGCTGGCCAATTAAGAACAGGGATACCATGGTCCTTAAACCAGATACTGGTTGCTTTGACACTGTGTGCAGGTGCCAAGTCCTGTTGGAAAATGAAATCTGCATCTCCATAAAGTTGGTCAGCAGCAGGAAGCATGAAGTGCTCTAAAACTTCCTGGTATAAGGCCTATATGACCTTGGACCTCAGAAAACACAGTGGACCAACACTAGCAGATGACATGGCACCCCAAACAATCACTGACTGTGGAAACTTTACAGTGGACCTCAAGCAACGTGGATTGTGTGCCTCTCCTCTCTTCCTCCAGACTCTGGGACCCTGATTTGCAAAGGAAATGCAAAATTTACTTTCATCAGAGAACATAACTTTGGACCACTCAGCAGCAGTTCAGTCCTTTTTGTCTTTAGCCCAGGCGAGACGCTTCTGACGCTGTCTGTTGTTCAAGAGTGGCTTGACACAAGGAATGCAACAGCTGAAACCCATGTCTTGCATACGTCTGTGCGTAGTGGTTCTTGAAGCACTGACTCCAGCTGCAGTCCACTCTTTGTGAATCTCCCCCACATTTTTGAATGGGTTTTGTTTCACAATCCTCTCCAGGGTGCGGTTATCCCTATTGCTTGTACACTTTTTTCTACCACATCTTTTCCTTCCCTTCGCCTCTCTATTAATGTGCTTGGGTACAGAGCTCTGTGAACAGCCAGCCTCTTTTGCAATGACCTTTTGTGTCTTGCCCTCCTTGTGCAACGTGTCAATGGTCGTCTTTTGGACAACTGTCAAGTCAGCAGTCTTCCCCATGATTGTTTAGCCTACAGAGCTAGACTGAGAGACCATTTAAAGGCCTTTGCAGGTGTTTTGAGTTAATTAGCTGATTAGAGTGTGGCACCAGGTGTCTTCAATATTGAATCTTTTCACAATATTCTAATTTTCTGAGATACTAAATTTGGGATTTTCCTTAGTTGTCAGTTATAATCATCAAAATTAAAAGAAATAAACATTTGAAATATATCAGTCTGTGTGTAATGAATGAATATAATATACAAGTTTCACTTTTTGAATGGAATTAGTGAAATAAATCAACTTTTTGATGATATTCTAATTATATGACCAGCACCTGTATATGCTTTACTGAGTGGTTGCTAAGGTGTTTTGGGTGGTTGCTAGGGCAGGGTTTTCAATCTTTGCCACAGACCACAATATATGATCGTCCTCATGTGAGAGACCCCCATGCTAAAAAGTCTGCCTTAAAAAAAAACAAAAAAAAATGTATGAAGACCTTAATTATAGTGTAGTATTATAAATATGCACAAAATATTATTTGGAAATCTATATATATATATATATATATATATATATATATATATATATATATATATATATATATATATATATATATATAGGCAGCCATGTATTTTATTTTATTGCATTAGGGCCAAATTTATAAAAATATTAAAATATTCTAATATGTGTAAAATATAATTTGGAAAATATTTAGTTTCTAATATGTTGTTGAATCTTTTTCCCCTACTCACTGTAGTACTGTAGTGTTAGTATTTTTTATTTAAATAAATTACTATAGATTTTTTTCACTTATTTTAATCAAATCAAATTATTTTATTTTATTTTATTTTATTTTGTCCTCATGCAAGGGATTCAAAATTTAAAAGGCAGCCATATATTTTCATTCATAAAATATATACTGTAAAAAAAAATAATATTATAAATATGTAAAATATTATTTGAAAAATATTTTGTTTCTATAGTATCACTGTATATTATTCTATAGCACTCTGCTCTTAGGTCATGCTTTTTAAAATGGTTTAAATAATATTTATTTATTTATTTATTTATTTATTTTCATAATTTAAATTTATTTTAATCAAATTATTAATTTAATTTTATTTATTGAGTTTAAATTTTTATTTATTTATTTATTTAATTTAGTTTTTCTCTGAATTGTTCCCCTGGACCCCAGTTTGAAAACTCCTGTGCTTGGACACTGCTGACCAGTTGTTAGTTGTAGTTAATGCATCTATTACCAGCAGTGACTAACTAGCCAAACCCTAAAACTTTGGAAGCTCTGATTGGATAGTTTTCTAGTGCTTCTAGTAAACCTAGACCAATTATTCCTTAATCATGATTACAAATAATTTCCGAGCACTACATAAATGAGTGTGTGTCCTTGTGTTTAATCACGCTCTGAGGTATCTCTGCTTCTCCAGGCTCACATTAACATTCCCTCACTGTCTATTGTGAGTCGTAGTCATAGCGACAGTGGAACGTTGAGGGAATGTCATTCGGAGCTCTTGACTCCGCCCCCCTCATGTCCGGACAAACAAATATTAATTGAGTAATGGCCATTCGAGCAGGTCCAAGAGTTTACCAAGCTAAATTCCTACCGTCCCCTTACATATGCAAACACAAAGCACAAGTTGGCCCAGCAAATACCGCGTCTGCCTGAGAAATAACAGCACACTGATCTGATTAGAAAGCCAAGCGCACTGCTAGCGGGTGATAATGCAGCATTGGTCAAGTTATCATTAATGACCAGCAAATGAGGTGTAGCTGCCGCTTCTGATCATTAATTTACACCTTAGAACACTGCGGTACATAATGCTTGAATCCATGAAGAGCGCTGCTAGATTAAGCACAACAAAATAACACGTTAATAAATCATAAGTAGATCCACGTTGATCTGCACTAATTATTGGGGATAATCTGGTAAATGGATCTACATATGCTGTGAAAAGGAGCTGATGTCGCTAGTGTTAAAGCACATGTTCAATAAACAAACACTTCATGTGTAAAACTTGTTCAATTTCTCTGGATACAGTTTCCATACATGACTCGGCTCTGTTCGGAAATTTAGTGCACTACTTAGGCAGCATCCTAACTGAAATTAGCCTCAAAAGTGCCTGATTTGTAGCAGTATACATATTATTTTTTCTAGATTTTTTAATGATAAAATTTAATTTTAGTAACCAAAAAGCATGTATAATTAGGTAAAATAATGAAACGTATATGATTTAACAACAATTTACCAATCTGGTCTCATGACGAAAACGTACCTCTGGGAAATTTCTCGCAAGACGCAAAATATGTACTTATAAGTACATATAACTGCAGTTTCCAACAGAAATTAACACTGAAGGCGGTAAAACAGCGAGCACTTGTAATTGTTTTGTGCACAATTATGATTACAGCTCCATATGTTTCGCTTTCTGGAAGTAACAAGCTTGCTCAGTAGCTCAGCCAGCACGAAATTGGACTTCAGATGCGAAATCCTTTGGTACGAATCTCGTGAAAAACATGACTCACGATGAAAGAGCTGAAAGATGAAAGATCAAAAAACAAGCCAAAACGTGATTGCGTTTTCACTTCACATTCTCTTTTGTTCATACTATCGGGTAGGTTTAGGTGTAGTGCAGATAGTATGTTATTTTAAAACGTTACGGAGCATTAGACTTATAGCGGCACTCACGTACAAAACCAACGTCAAATAAAACATACCATATGTATGTTGTTCTGTTCCGGAGGAAAAAAACAAGCACTCTTTTAGCGCCACTCAGTTGACATTTCACACCGTACTTGGCGGTACGTATTTCACGTCTTGAGATCAGACTTAAAATTACGTGTTTGAGGCCCTATGAATTCGATTTTATTTTTTCCCCAAATTCCATGTTTTATTTTTTACTTTTTTATTTATTTATTTATTTTTTTTTACTTTTTCTGGTTTAAGTAAATTTTAATTTATTCTCATGTGCAGATAGACTGTATTTCCTCAGTAAGACTAATTTGAGAACAGATTCATCACAGCAGTGTAATTTCCTCAGTGCTGAGCTGATATTACAAATATACTTCAATGTAATGCAATGAAGTGTGAATCACAGACTCATAATATAATACACCGTAATGTGCTGTAATATAATCCATTAGACTGTATCCCACTGCATTATTCAGCAGTTCAACATATATTGATTCTAAAAGCAGCGGCTCAAGACGAGCACTTCATAGTGACCAGAGATAGATTCTGCTCATTCTCACTCAGTAATGTCTGTGAATGTGGCAGACGGACTGCTTCAGAAGGACTGGCAGTGAGTTGAGCTCATTACCCGGCTGTGATTGGTCACCCGCAGCATTTGGCCTGCCAATATTTTTGTATAATGATGCTAAACTGTAGCTGCTAAATTGACCATTGTCCCCCTCAAATGATTTCCTAAAGAGCTGTGCAAGTTTCCAATCGTGTCACTCCACGCTCTCTTTCCCCTCACTTAATAAAATAATTTCAACTCAAATCAATAATTCATGTCTGCTTATTTATGTGGTAAGCACTCGTGTAATAAGTGAGGAAATGTGCAGTCAGCTAGTCATTAGCAGAACATAAAGCCTTTCAAGGTTATTTGAGAAAACTCAGATTATATATAATGAACTCCTTCATATATGATGAATAAAATTTGTAATGGGTCAAAGATTAAACAATAAACATTTAATACAGCTTTGTTTTTTGTTTTTTTGTTATTTTCCCCTTATACATTAGAATGTGTCCTGTTTTATTTTTTATGTATACATATATATATATACAGGTGCATCTCAATAAATTAGAATGTCGTGGAAAAGTTCATTTATTTCAGTAATTCAACTCAAATTGTGAAACTCGTGTATTAAATAAATTCAATGCACCAGACTGAAGTAGTTTAAGTCTTTGGTTCTTTAATTGTGATGATTTTGGCTCATATTTAACAAAAACCCACCAATTCACTATCTCAACAAATTAGAATACTTCATAAGACCAATAAAAAAAAATAAAAAAAAACATTTTTAGTGAATTGTTGGCCTTCTGGAAAGTATGTTCATTTACTGTATATGTACTCAATACTTGGTAGGGGCTCATTTTGCTTTAATTACTACCTCAATTCGGCGTGGCATGGAGGTGATCAGTTTGTGGCACTGCTGAGGTGGTATGGAAGCAGTGTTCGAATTGGGGGGGGTCCCGGACCTCCCATAAGCATTTAGGGACCCCCCATAACACCCAAAAAATATACTTGGGGGGTCCCCTGGTTTTTCAATAAAACTATAATACTTGAAACATGAAACTAGTGAAAATCAAAATTAAATGAAAAGATTCCATTGCTGTATTAAATTTAGACCTGCTCATGTTACATCGTATTTTATTTTTACGCGTTTTTACAGCGTTGCTCATTATAACCAATCACACACAATTCTGTTGAGCTTAGGAATGCAGTGGCCAATCAGAGGCGTTCAGAATAGTCATCGCTGAATTTTGTTTGGACTAAAACTCGCGAGTTCCCTCATCATAAGCAACAAAAGTGCAGCTGTTCATGCGATAAAAGTAAAGAGATTCATTTATCATACAGATTATGAGGAATTATGAGTGCTAGACACTAGCTAGACTGACTGCTCATTTAGAGTGCCTTCTTTCACTGCATGATTCAGTCTAATAAAATACATTTAGAATGCCCCCAAAATTCAAGATATGGGGGCAGAAAATGTATACATTTATATAATTTCATATAGTTAATATCACACAAAGAGAACATTTTTTCACAAAAGTTACAAATGTGATATTGATTTTATACAACAGTTCCATGAAAAAGACGTTAATAATAGACTTACGTTTTAGACAGCATATTGCCTATTTTTGCTCTATTTCGCCAACAAAAATGGTTCCAAACACAGCCACAGCACTGTTTTTCACATTTAAAGTACCTTTTTCATTTTTTTTCAATAATTTCAAGTATCTTTTAGGATTAAAATATCAAAACATTATTTATGCATTTGTAACTGCAGGTTAAATACATTCATGTCCTGCATTAAACAGTGTAAATACATATAAATGCCTCTTCAGATGCAACTTCTGTGTTTCCTCTGCATTGCAAAGATGAATTTTGTTGATAATGATTTTATTTGTTTGGTAACAGCCCCAAATGTCTTATTATTCTAATTGACTTTATTGATTAAATATAAGAATTTTACGCAAAAGATAATGCACAGTTCTAGAAAAAAAAATGGCTTTATAAAGGTAAAAATGCCCCTAAATGTTAAAAATCACTTTAAACTTGTTGGAAAAGATTAATTTCTGTCACTGCTGTGAACTGACCATGCAGAATATGAAGAATATCAACAACTTTAGGAGTTAGCTGTCCACGGAAGTCCTGCAGCGTGACACACTCTGCAAAATATCATCTGATTATCATTATTGATAAAATCCCAGAAAATATCAAGATATAATTTTTTTGTCTATATCGCACACCCCTAGGCTAGATATTTAATTCTTCTTTGCTTAGTGATTGTTTGGTACACCTAATTCACTGATCATCGTAAAAGAAGCTTTATCTTTAAATTAGCTTTTCTCAACGATAATGAGGACAAAACAAAAAATATGAATCACATTTATATGTATTTATTTATTTGAGGAGAGGGGGGTCTGGTTAGTCTGGTTAGGGGGACCCCCCAAGAGCTTTGACACAATTCAAACACTGCATAGAAGCCCAGGTTTCTTTGACAGTGGCCTTCAGCTCATCTGCACTTTTTGGTCTCTTGTTTCTCATTTTCCTCTTGACAATACCCCATAGATTCTCTATGGGGTTCAGGTCTGGTGAGTTTGCTGGCCAGTCAAGCACACCAACACCATGGCCATTTAACCAACTTTTGGTGCTTTTGGCAGTGTGGGCAGGTGCCAAATCCTGCTGGAAAATGAAATCAGCATCTTTAAAAAGCTGGTCAGCAGAAGGAAGCATGAAGTGCTCCAAAATTTCTTGGTAAACGGGTGCAGTGACTTTGGTTTTTAAAAAACACAATGGACCAACACCAGCAGATGACATTGCACCCCAAATCATCACAGACTGTGGAAACTTAACACTGGACACTGGGCTATGAGCTTCTCCACCCTTCCTTCAGAGACTCTAGGATCTTGGTTTCCAAATGAAATACAAAATTTGCTCTCATCTAAACAGAGGACTTTGGACCACTGGGCAACAGTCCAGTTCTTCTTCTCCTTAGCCCAGGTAAGACGCCTCTGATGTTGTCTGTGGTTCAGGGGTGGCTTAACAAGAGGAATACGACGACTGTAGCCAAATTCCTTGACACGTCTGTGTGTGGTGGCTCTTGATGCCTCGACCCCAGCCTCAGTCCATTCCTTGTGAAGTTCACCCAAATTCTTGAATCGATTTTGCTTGACAATCCTCATAAGGCTGCGGTTCTCTCGGTTGGTTGTGCATCTTTTTCTTCCACACTTTTTCCTTTCACTCAACTTTCTGTTAACATGAGCCAAAATTAAAAGAACCAAAGACTTAAACTACTTCAGTCTGTGTGCATTGAATTTATTTAATAGACAAGTTTCACAATTTGAGTTAAATTACTGAAATAAATGAACTTTTCCAAGACATTCTAATTTATTGAGATGCACATATATATATATATATTCAGAGCAAAAAAATAATGTTACAAAAGATTTCTGTTTCAAATAAATGCTGTTCTTTTGAACTTTCTATTTGTCAAAGAATCCTCAAAAATAAAATGTATCACAGTTTCCACAAAAATATTAAGCAGCACAACTGTTTTCAACATCAATAACAATCAGAAATGTTTCTTGAGAAGCAAATCAACATATTAGAATGATTTCTGAAGGATCATCTGACACTGAAGCCTGGAGTAATGATTCTGAAAATTCAGCTTTGATCATTAAGGAATAAATTATATTTCACAACATATTTACATAGAAAACAGTTACTTTAAATTGTTATAATATTTCACAATATTTATGTTTTTGCTGTATTTGTGATCAATACAAGCATCTTTGGTGAGCAGAAGAGATTTCTTTCAAAAATTGCCACAAAAAAAAAACAAAAAAAAACAGCCGTTTATCAAATCTATGATATTGCCACTGATCTGTTAAAGTGCTTCTGTCATCCATGAGATACAGACAGACATCATGTTTGTTTATCACCGTCAGATGATCACACTTCACGCTTTCTATGAGATATTGACATTTTGAGTGTGAACAGAAGTGACATTACGGACATCTTTTGTCACTTTCTTATCTCCAGTGTGTGTATGTGTGTGATTCAGCCGGTGTTGTGTAAGATTTCATCTCCTTGTAAAATACCTTTCGGATTCAAGTATTAGCTGTTTGTAATGTAGCTCACATCTTGACTGGGCTGTTCGCACAAGGCTGCAGGTAATCAGAACTAACTTAGTATGCTAATTGATGAGCATGCTAACTGTAGGGAATACATGACGGCAGGCTAGTTTTGCTGCGTAATCAGATCAGTTATCATACTACACGAGATAAATGTTTAATTTGGCCAGTTATTGAATCAGATGATGTGTCAAATATAACTTAAAGACATTTAATTGCTGGATTTTTTTAATATCCAGAAACTCCAGTTTTATTGAGAAGTACATGCTACTATACACTAGTAATATATTTCTCATTCCGTAATATTCTACGCTATGCCTGGATTCCATGATTCTGTCCATGTTTTCTCCATCACAGAAATCATAGGGCCCAACAAAATCAACAAATTTATGCTTATATTTCTGTCATTTCCCATTCATTTTCTCTCATTCTCTTTGTAGCATTAAACCCAGGAAAGGACATCCCCCCCATAAGCGTTGGATGGGAGTTGTGAATCATGGGAAATGTAGGCCATGTCCTGTAGTTCACTCAAGCTTGGTGTGCGGCTCTGATGGACACACATACTCCTCTAAGGTGAGATATTCATCACTGTTTATATAGAGCTAAATGGAAATCAGAAAGGCCCCGTGACTTACCAGTAAAACTTACTAGTTTAGTTTTATTGATTTATAAAGTACATTTAAAAAACAACAGATGTTAAAACCAAAGTGTTTACAGGAAACGTAAAACAGAATTAAAACATAATAAAACACTAGACAATATAAAAAACACAACCAGATGGACAAATGAAAAATGTACACCCTCAAGAAGAATTAAATCAAAGAATAAAAATAGGTCTTCAAAGAGAATTTGAACATAGAAAAATAGATTGGAAGACCATTCCAAAGCATAGGAGCAGCCACCGAGAAAGCTTGATCACCTTTAGCTTTAAAATGAGAACGAGGAACTGAGAGTGGAAATTGACTAGATGATCGAAGGGATCTTGAAACAGTATATGGGGTAAGAAAGATCACAAATATACTGAGGTGCAAGTCCATGCAAAGCTTTAAAAACAAAGAGCAAAATTTTTAAACCAGGTCCTTTTTAGAAAGCATTAGCTGTAAAAAATTAATATCTATCCATCCTTTTATGTCATGCAGACAGTCAAACAAACTGGACACAGAACAGCTGTTATCTTTAATAGGAATATAATGCTGTGTGTCATCAGCATAGAAATGATAGGATAAGTTGTGTCTCTGAATAATATGGCCGAGAGGAAGCATATATAATGAAAAAAGAAGAGAGCCCAAAATGGAACCCTGCAGAACATCATAAGAGATTTGAGCACAAGATGAGAAACATTCCCCTACAATAACAGAAAAAAAAATCTCTCCTTGAGGTAAGAGGCAAACCACTCAAGCACTGACCCCTGAAACCCAGCTACATGATTGAGTCATTGTAAAAGGATATCATGATCTACTGTGTCAAATGCTGCACGTACATCTAGCAGGATTAAAATACAGCTCAACCAGAGTCCAGAGTGAGTAAAATGTCATTGGTAACCTTCAGCAATGCAGATTCAGTACTGTGTCACTCCCGGAAACCAGACTGGAAAGAATCAAAAATAACAAAAATGCTCAGGTAAGATCAAATCTGAGAGTATTTTCAACTATTTCAACTATTTCCAAGACTTCTGAAATAAAAGATAGTTTAGAAATGGGTCTGTAATTATTCATAAGATCTGCTGATCATGCTGATCAAGATGATGCTTTTTGAACAATGGTTGTACTATAGCATGTTTAAAAGTGGCTGGAACTACCCCATTGACTAGAGAGCTATTAATAATATAAATCACGATTGGACTCAACTGGAAAAGCCGGTGAAGGCAGAAGATCAGAAGGGCAGGAAGAGGGTTTCATAATCGAAACAATATCATTCTAATTAATTGCGACTCATTTCCGTGTTTGATGAAATGTAAAGTGTGTTTGTGTTGAGGTTCAGGTGAGATACGAGTGCAATCTGATCAGGGCAATTTAACCTGAACACTATCAGACACAGGATCATTGTGTCCCAACGAGGAGAGAGTCACCTTTAAATTCCAATATCAGTGCACAGCTCTGTCTCTGCTGGTGTAAATGATGCAGTGTTTGGTGATGGATGGTTAGGTGGATGAACTGTGTCTGCTGTTGATATTGGATTCTTGAGTCCTGCACAATCCCCCCTCCAGCTCAAGAACAGAGAGAAAAACCTGAACCTCCAGCACAACCTGTGCCTCCCGTCTGTGACCGCACCACTTTAACCCCGCCCACACCATTTCCTTCCCTTCAGCCAGAATGAAATCAGATGTGAGAGATGGAGTAAGAGAGAGACTCGGTCTGAATAGATAGAGCAGAGAAATGAACAGTGCATGGACGCGGCAGATATGTGAACGGCTGTTCTGATATTTTCAGCTGCAGAATCAGTAACACTATATTTAGAATCATTATCATAAACAGAAACATCCATGGTCTAATTATTTTCAGACAGATGATGGTAATTTTCAAAAGAAAAAAGCAAAATTAAACCTTTATGCACCATTAAAACAAACTGAAACTAGACTAAAATGGAAAATCAGCATACAAAATAAAATAATATTAAACACCAAAATTAAAGCTCTTTACACCAGTTTAAAAAAAGGAAAGAAAAAGCTCAGTTAAAAATTAGAAAAAAAAACCCCTGAAACTAGACTGCAATAGAAAATCAGCATATAAAATAAAAATTTAAAGCTCTATGAACCAGTAAAAAAAAAAAAAAAAAAACAACTCTGTAAAACTAGAAAAATAAAATAGAATAAATAAAAATGTTCAAGCTGTAATTACTCTGCATCACAGTTGTTTTATAGTATATTAAATATATGGATGAATGATGGATAGATGTAGAATCAATAACACTGTACAGTATATAGAAAAATTATTAGAAACAAAAAACGTACTTACAGAATATTTTCAGACAAATGACAGTTATTTTCATAAAACAAAACCAAATTTAAATCTTTATGCACCATTAAAACAAACTGAAACTCCACTTAAATGAATAATCTGCATAATAAAAATAAAATAAAACAAACATAAAACTTCTTGCACCATTAAACTAACTATACTGAAACAGATTATATATATATATATATATATATATATATACACACACACACACACACACATACACACACACACAGGTGCATCTCAATAAATTAGAATGTCGTGGAAAAGTTCATTTATTTCAGTAATTCAACTCGTGTATTAAATAAATTCAGTGCACACAGACTGAAGCAGTTTAAGTCTTTGGTTCTTTTAATTGTGATGATTTTGGCTCACATTTAACAAAAAACCACCAATTCACTATCTCAACAAATCAGAATATGGTGACATGCCAATCAGCTAATCAACTGAAAACACCTGCAAAGGTTTCCTGAGCCTTCAAAATGGTCTCTCAGTTTGGTTCACTAGGCTACACAATCATGGGGAAGACTGCTGATCTGACAGTTGTCCAGAAGACAATCATTGACACCCTTCACAAGGAGGGTAAGCCACAAACATTCATTGCCAAAGAAGCTGGCTGTTCACAGAGTGCTGTATCCAAGCATGTTAACAGAAAGTTGAGTGGAAGGAAAAAGTGTGGAAGAAAAAGATGCACAACCAACCGAGAGAACTGCAGCCTTATAAGGATTATCAAGCAAAATCGATTCGAGAATTTGGGTGAACTTCACAAGGAATGGACTGAGGCTGGGGTCAAGGCATCAAGAGCCACCACACACAGACGTGTCAAGGAATTTGGCTACAGTTGTCGTATTCCTCTTGTTAAGCTACTCCTGAACCACAGACAACGTCAGAGGCGTCTTACCTGGGCTAAGGAGAAGAAGAACTGGACTGTTGCCCAGTGGTCCAAAGTCCTCTTTTCAGATGAGAGCAAGTTTTGTATTTCATTTGGAAACCAAGGTCCTAGAGGCTGGAGGAAGAGTGGAGAAGCTCATAGCCCAAGTTGCTTGAAGTCCAGTGTTAAGTTTCCACAGTCTGTGATGATTTGGGGTGCAATGTCATCTGCTGGTGTTGGTCCATTGTGTTTTTTGAAAACCAAAGTCACTGCACCCGTTTACCAAGAAATTTTGGAGCACTTCATGCTTCCTTCTGCTGACCAGCTTTTTAAAGATGCTGATTTCATTTTCCAGCAGGATTTGGCACCTGCCCACACTGCCAAAAGCACCAAAAGTTGGTTAAATGACCATGGTGTTGGTGTGCTTGACTGGCCAGCAAGCTCACCAGACCTGAACAAGGAAAATGAGAAACAAGAGCAATGAGCTGAAGGCCACTGTCAAAGAAACTTGGGCTTCCATACCACCTCAGCAGTGCCACAAACTGATCACCTCCATGCCACGCCGAATTGAAGCAGTAATTAAAGCAAAAGGAGTATCGAGTACATATACAGTAAATGAACATACTTTCCAGAAGGCCAACAATTCACTAAAAATGTTTTTTTTTTATTTTTTATTTTATTGGTCATATGAAGTATTCTAATTTGTTGAGATAGTGAATTGGTGGGTTTTTGTTAAATGTGAGCCAAAATCATCACAATTAAAAGAACAAAAGACTTAAACTGCTTCAGTCTGTGTGCACTGAATTTATTTAATACACGGTTTCACAATTTGAATTGAATTACTGAAATAAATGAACTTTTCCATGACATTCTAATTTATTGAGATGCACCTGTATGTGTATATATATATATATATATATATATATATATATATATATATATATATATATATATATATACATATATACACATAACTACATATTTGCTTTGTAATGTTTTTCTTTATTAAACTACATATAGATGGATGAATAAATAAATGCACAATCAATAGCACTATTTATACAAAAATATTATAAACAAAACCATCCCCTGACAGAGTATTTTCAGACAAATGACAGTAAATTTATAAGATAAAACCAAAATCAGATAAAAAGATAAAAGCTTTATGCACCATTAAAACTAAAACTAGTCTAAAATAGAAAACCTAAATGCATATAAAATAGCTTTTAAAAAAAAAATCAATCTATAATTACCCTGTTACTGTTACACTTCACGGGGAGCAAGGATTCACGACAGCCAGGAGACGAGGAATTTCACAAAACAAGAGTTTTTAATCCAAAGGGGTAACACAGATCACAGGCAGGGTAGACATTCAAGGACCGACAAACACTAACTGAAAGGACTGGGGCTTTTAAGGACAGGACAATCAGGGGAGGAAGACGAGACACATCTGGAATCAAATTAACAATTAACATGAGGAAAAAAAAACACACAGACAGATCCATGATCCTGACATAACGCCCCCTCCCGGAAGGTGCGTCCTCGCACCGTAGTAACATCCAAAGGGGAGGGGCGGGTGGGAACTAAGGAGGAGGCTCAGGAGGAGGACGAACCCCCGGGAGGGGGCCGGCTGACAGAGACCAGGGAAGCGACGAAGGAGGGAGGAGCCAGGGAAGAGACAGGAGGGATCCGGAGCAGGAGGACTCCAGCAGGACCCAGACCACAGCCATGATGTCGACCCACGGTGGAGCCGACGGAGGAAGGAGCCATGGAGGAGGAATGGCCGCCGACTCCAGGGGGTCGACCAACGATGGCGGAGCAGGTGGTGGAGGAGCCCAAGGCGGAGACGGAGAGCCAACGAGCCAACGAGCCAGGGGGATGCTGAGGATCCTGGGGGCCAGGGTGGAGCCGAGGGCTCTGGCAACCGAGGCGGAGGCGGAAATCCGGAGATCCGTGGTGGAGCCGGAGCGACTGAGGACCCAGGTGGAGCTGACGGGAGGAAGGAGCCCAATGGAGCCGGTAGGACGGAGTGACGAGGCGCAGCCAGAGGAGAGGAGTCCCGAGGCGATGGCGGGTCGACGTGCGACCAAGGTGGAGCCGGAGGGACGAGGGAGCCCTTTGGAGCTGGTGGATCGATGGATGACGGTGGAGGCGAGGGAGCTAAGAGCCGAGGTGGAGCCGCTGGGTCCACGAGCCGAGGCGGAGTCCGGGCCTCGAAGGCTGGAGGCGGAGGTGAGGGGCTCTCCAGCCACGGCGATGGAGGATGGCAGACCCGCGGAGCTCACACCGCATTGATGGAGGGCTGAGGGCGAACAGAGGGGCTGCCAGACGACAGCTGTGGTGGAGGCAGGAGCGGGTGGGAGGGCGGGCATTTGTCAGCCTCTGGGCTTTCAGGGTGAAACTCTGGAACGGGAGCCGACACTGGGGGGCGCTCTGGAGGTGCGGGTTCTGGAGGATGCTTTCAGGGAGCGGGCACTGGAGGGCGCTCTGGAGGCGCGGGCTCTGGAGGATGCTTTCAGGGAGCGAACACTGGAGGGCGCTCTGGAGGAGCGGAGCTGGACGGGACCAGCGGAGATGAAGGAGGGCTGGACTGGACCAGCCAGGACGAAGGAGAGAGGAGAGGGGGAATGTCGGCTTCCAGAGCCGTGTCCCAGTCTATTAGATCCCCCTCAAAGTCTAGCAGCGCCAGATGCACGATCGGCTCACCCTCAGCCATGATGCAGGGGGCGGAGCTCCACTCCACGCTCACACCGTTCACAGCTTGCTCCCTCGTGGTGGGTACTGTCGCCGGCTCTCGCACCTGGTCTGATGGATGGGGCTCTACGTCCGGGGCGATCCTCTGCTCAGTCGCTCGGTTTCGCACTGGCTCGCAGATCGCGGCGGGAAATGGCTCTCCGTCATCGGTGGGCTCGGGCTGATGCTCCACACCGTGGGGAGTTGGTGGGCTGGGCTCTGGGTCAGGAGTGAATCTGGCGAGATCATCCACGGGGCAGATGGTGAGTGGCGATCCATTTCTCGCCAGAGTCCACTCCACGAAGGCGGCGAATTCTGCTCGAGGACCATCTTCGGATGACAGCGCTCTGTACGCGGTGTTCAGGCTGGTGTCATAGAACGCGCAGAGCGCGTCGTCCGGGTAGCTGGTGGTATTAGCTAGCATCAGGAACAGTCTAGCATGGTCCTCGAGCAAACGCTACCCCTGCTCCAGCAGGAGGAGGAGGAATTCAGGGCGAAGGAGGGGATCCAAAACACTGGGAAAAAACGGGAAACAAAACGGAGGGTAAACACACGGAAGTTACTGCCGTTGGTCGGTCCTTCTGTCACACTTCACGGGGAGCAAGGAGTCACGACAGCCAGGAGACGAGGAATTTCACAAAACAAGAGTTTTTAATCCAAAGGGTTAACCCAGATCACAGGCAGGGTAGACATTAAAGGACCGACAAACACTAACTGAAAGGACTGGGGCTTTTAAGGACAGGACAATCAGGGGAGGAAGACGAGACACACCTGGAATCAAATTAACAATTAACATGAGGAAAAAACACACAGACCGGTCCATGATCCTGACAGTTACAGACTTGTGTAATACTGTATTTATTTACTATCTGGTTTTCTAGTATATAATTTACTATCTATGCTATCTGTATGGATCAATGGATGAATGAACTCAGATTCAGGTCACATTATGAAAGTAAAATGGTTTTTAAAAGCTTTTTCATGATTTTTGCATGTATTATAAAATGGAGTATGTCAGAAAACATTGATCTCTAGAGTTTTCCTTGACAGATGTGATTCATTTATTTATCTGAATGCATTTGTGTTGATCTGAAGCACTGAACAGCATATTTACTGAACAAAAGACCCTTTCAGTGGTAAAAATAAGATGCAAGTCTGAAACTGGCAGATTATTGTTCATCGATATGCACACAAACAGTGTTTCAATGCCGTGTGTCGTTCAGGTTAGTCTATTGTTGAGATTTTAAAGGTTATTGGAAGGTTTAAACACTCATCAGGATGTAAAAAGTAAATAAAGCACCAAATCCACATCACAGATTTATTTATTTATTTATTTCTCTCTTTATTCTTTGTCATTATGGAATTATTTGCAGCACAGTAGCAAATGTCCTTAAAGGAATAGTCCCCTTCTCTCATGGGAACAGAAATGATTTTGTGAAATGTAGCATTCCATCACTTGCTCACCAATGGATCCTTTGCAGTGAATGGGTGCCGTCAGAATGAGAGGACAACAGGGGATGGGGAAGTGTTATGGATTATAGACTCATATTTTTACCAGAAGCAACAGTTTGAAGTTGAAAATGTCTTGATGCCATTGTCTCTTACAAACATGCAACTTTTCATTTCACAAGACATTAATTGATAGACTGGAGTCATGTGGATTACTTGTGGATTATTGTGATGTTTTTATCAGCTGTTTGGACATTCTGACGGCACCCATTCACTGTAGAATGAAGAAACAAACTCTTTAATTTTGGGTGAACTGTTCCTTTAATAAGAGGTGACAAACACATTCTATTCTATTCTATTCTATTCTATTCTATAAGCTTACATTTCCAACATTCTGATGTCTCAATATTAATCAACAGGACCGTCTGCTGTTTATTTAATTGATTCTGCTTTTATAAATAATGAAGTATTACACTTGATTAAGCGTTATAGTCTGATAGTCTAGTCTAATCATGACATCATCTTTAATTAAAAGCCAAAGAACACCACAGATTTTACACCGTTTCTGTGCGATCAGATCTGACGAACACAATCGCCTCACTTCAAAGGAACTCAAATCATGTCATCTTAATTTGATTATGCGTGTTTTTCTCCTGGCTGAGGAAACAGACTCATTTCACGAGTGATAAAGCTCAATGCTCTGGCTGTGATGCTTAAATGCGATAATGTCTCCAAATGCACTACCCACAATCCTCTCTGCTCTTCCACAGTGTAAACTTGAGTTCCAGGCCTGCAGCTCGAGTAAGAGCATCTCTGTGAAGTGTGAGGGTCCGTGTCCCTGCCTGCCAAGACAGGAAGTCATCAAACCACACACAGAGAAGAACGGTGAGTCATTTCCTGCTTATTAGGATGTAGATAGGACCTCTATACTGCCTGAACGGAGACTGTCTGCACCGTCATTTTATAGGTAGCAAAAGCTTATACATTTCTATATTTCCATTTGGTTTCGATTATTATATATCACAGATTCTCAAACCTTTTTGTCAGCTGATCCTACTTATAGTACCCCCTGAGATTTTAAATTAATATTTCTATAATTTAACAAAATATTTGCATGTTCACGGTTCTTCGATGTTGGTTAAGAGTTAAACCTTGATTTCCTTTTGAATTTATGAAGTTTATTTTCTGACCTCATTGGGGAATAATTTTCCCACTCAACTCTGATTAATCACTTAATTCTAATTTAAGATATTTGATATTTATTTTTAGATATTTGTACTGCATTTTGTATATATGTATGTGTATTTATACAACAGTTCTTTCTGGTTCTCGAATCTGATTGGCTGATAGCGATATTAGAGTCCAACAGAGCTCCTCCAACCTCTTCACCGTTTGTATCACTCCGCTTGCCAAAGTTGCCGTATTTCTCACAGCAAGTGTCATGGCGGATGCCCAAATCCACTATAATTAAAAAAAATAATACTGTTTTGTGTCACGGAATGCAGTTTTAAGAGTTTTTTAGGCAAGAATGTGCTTGCTTGGACTTCAAAAATGCAGTTTGTTCATACAGATAACGTCTGTTTGAAAATTTTCTGTTTGAGACGTTTTCGGAGACGTGACCTCCAGCGGTTCAGTGGCCGTTCAGCGCTCATTACACCCGCCGAGTGAAGGCTCATCACGGCCAGATCTTCTGGAATTTACCGCTGACTCTGATGTCTCTATAGTGGTTAAACACAAGATATAATTCGTGTTGGGTAAATCTAACGGCCAGTCTTTGGTCTCATTAAAATATTATTTGTTCCAGAGCAAATAGTTTTGGCAAAATCTTATCATGTTTACGTAAATTCAATACTGTATATTGCGCTGCCTTTGTACGGTTGACTGAATTGCCTAGCAACTTTTATGATGGCTGTTGTTGTTGTTTATTAAATATGATTATTCAATAAATAATTTGTCATATAAATAATAATAGTATTTAATAATAGTGTTTAGTACTGAGACATTGTGTGAGTGTTTGTGATGGTGATTTTAATTACATTGTTTCGCCATTAGATGGCGACAAGAGACTGTTTTTATGAGTCAACACTGCAGTAAAGACTTTTTCACTGAAAAATAAAGGCTTTTCTAAATGGAAGTTATTTTTACTTTCAACAACAGCTTGACGCAGCTAACAAATTCACTGAGCAGCACTGTCTGAAATCACCCTTAACAGATGAAAGGATATTGACATTACGACAAAGATAACGCTTTTCTCAGTGGACAATCAAAATTTGTATGTTTTGTTTTATTGTGAGGAGACTGAGATGCTGTATTAGATGCAGGTAATCACACTCGCTCATTCCATCTCTCTCTCATAATACTTTATTCTACATAGTACAGCAAGCTTTTACTACATTAATACAATAAGCTTTCAATGAAGCAACTCCTTCGTGACTAGTTCTGAAGTGATGTTTTGGAATTAGTAACGGAGGCTTGGGCTCAGCTGTTAAACTGTCAACTTCAGATTTTAATCTGTGGCAGAAGGAAGTAGTTCTGGACAAAAGAGGGCTTTTAAAGACATTACGTTGTTTCTAATTTATTTACACACTCGTGTCGTCGAACTGTTGTATAATTGCAATATCACACTCGTAGACGTGTGATATGGCTATATATTTGCAAGCTGTGATTACCTACGGCACTCGGCCTGTGACCTCGTGCCGACGGCTGAATCACAGCCGTGCCGATATACAGCCATATAGCATGTCTATGAATGTGATATTGCTCATATATGTACCTATATTAAAAAAAAAAACTGGGGTTCATAAGCTAATAAATAATCAAATTTAAATCAATTTAATTAAATTGTAAAAAATGTGTTTAATGAGTTGATATGTAAAATGTGTCATAACAATTATAAGACACTTTCTCTGTTTAATTAAGAGCAGCTGTGAATGTGGAGAGGTGGGATTTCACCTCTTTTTGTGTCTGACATTTTGACACAAGGAAGAAACTGACTTTTCTTTCTCAGTATTTGTCTTGTTTTTCAGGACAAATACTGTATCTTAACATAATATCTTAAATCAGAATTAAGTGAGTAAGTGAAAAATATTCTCTACATGAATCAGTCAAATAAACATAGTGAATTCAGAGGGAAAACACAATTTGTTTTAATAGTTTTTTTGTGTGTGTGTGTGTGTAAGCATAAACTCACTTAATTAGAATAATTTTTAAGAAAACATCTTAGTGTTGTATGTTGTCTTGCATCTCATGTAAATGGATCTTGATTTAAGAATGATTAGATATTTGTACTGGAAAACAAGTTAAAACTACTAAGAAAGAACAGCACATTTTTGGTACTGAGCTCATGAAAATTTTCCTACCTGATCTCATGACGAAAACTTATCTGTGGGAACTTTTTAGATAGACGCGAAATGCGTACCAATAAGTACATGTCACTGCAGTTTCCAACAGAAATGAACACTAGAGGCAGTAAAATATTGAGCACTTGTAATTGTTTTTGTACACAGTTATGATTACAGCTCCATATATTCGCTTTCCGAATGTAACAAGCTTGCTCAGTAGCTCAGCCAGCACGCAATTGGACTTGACAAGTCAAAAACATGACTCGATGAAAGAGCTGAAAGATGAGAGATCGAAAAACAAGCTAAAACGGCATGTTTGTGATTGCATTTTTACGTCACATTCACTATTGTTCATACTATTGGGTCTAGTGCAGATGGTACGTTATTTTAAAACGTCACGGAGCATTAGACTTATAGCGCCACTCACATACAAAACCAACGTCACATAAAACGTACCATATGTACGTTCATCTGTTCCGGAGAAAACAAACAAACATTCTTTTAGCACCACTCAGTGGACATTTCACATTGAATATGTCACGAAACGTACATGGCAGTACGTATTTCGCGTCTTGCGAAAAAGTTCCCACAGGTACGTTTTCGTCATGAGATCAGGCTGGAATCTGCATTACAGTATTTTACACATTCATGCATATGCAGTGTCTGAAATCACTCAATAATTCACTAAACAGCAGACGCTACATAGTTTAATATATAAAAAATGTATTAACTCAGGTAGAGTCATTACTGAACACTTTTTGTGAGGTTGCATGCGATTCGCGCTCTAAGTGATGGAAAAATAACTGTTTGAAATCCGATCAGACACTCAGACCACATCGAATCAGATTTTAATTTAATTTGAAATGACCAGTGAATGTGGTTTGGATGGGGTTTGTGGAAGTTGCATTTGGTGTGTTTTTGCTCTTTAGACCACAGAAAAATAAACGCATTTGAGTTGGACACGCCAAAACATTTTTGCTGCTTGTCTGAATAAACCGTAAGAGACACATGAAAAAGCCTCGAGAAAGAAAAACACTCAGAGGCAAGACGTTTTTTATAGTGTGTCTGTGTGTGTGTGTGTGTGTGTGTGTGTGTGTGTTTCCTGAGGGGAAAGTGAGTAGTGAATTTAAAGTTTTGGGAACAACACTGGACATCACAAAGACAAGCTCTTGGGAGGAATAAGCACAGAAGGATGTGTGTTAATGTGAATTTCAGATGTTTTTTTTTTTTATTCATGGGAAGAAACATCTCAAATGAGATCTGTTTAATACTTAACTTCTTTGAGATTAAATGAAGTCTCCTGCGTCTCAGATGTTTCTCCTGAGAAAAAGAGCCCATAATCATGTCTCCTCAAGAGTTTTGCAAGAATCTCAGCAGTGTCTCAAACTGTGCTCAGATTTGCAATCAGAAATCTCAGAACGAACTCACATTTCTCATCAAATGATCTAAGCTGCTCTTCACATTTATTTTTTCGACTCGTGACTCATTTTGGTCTCTTACAGGAGAATCATTTGAGACAAAGGTGATACACGGGCTCAGTTGACAATATTGATTAATCTAGCTTCATTTTAATGAAGATATTGTTCCCTTTCAGTCGGTCACTCCGAGTCACGTCGGTGACTGACGAAATTGGGATCTCGCGTCGAGAGACTAATCTACTTCGAGTGTAAATTAAACGAGCCAGTGCACATTGGCATGCGATAATTGCATCCAGCTGCTGCTTGTCACAGCACGAGCACAGGTAAGCAGCAGGTGCAACGCATATTCAGCTTTTCGCTTCGGAGCCGAGCGGTTCTATCGTTCTGCTCTGCTTGTCATCTGAGAGAGTATTCTGATGATTCAACGAGCACTCTGGGGGAGAGGCTTCTTCAGCACTCGTGCTGGTGTGACGGCGCTGCAGCATTTCTGAAAGAGCTAATTTCCCTAGAAGAGCAAGACACAGGTGTGACGTTGCGTCTTTTTAAAGATGTCATTCCACCTGTGTGTTTCTGGATGCAGTCGTTACCTGGCGCCGGATGACAGTCACGATTGCCGCGTCACGGGTTTGGGCATTGAGCACGCTGAGGCAGCCTTCGTGGATGAGTCATGCCGTCACTGTAGCGGCATGGCCATCGTGGCGTTGCGGCTGAGACTCAGATACATCAAAAAAGGTGGAGTCCCCTTACCTATGCCCCGATCTAGTCTCTCTTCTGTTCCGCAGAAGAGGGCTACTTCGGTGAATAGACAGGGTAACCTGAGGGTTACAGTGGGGGCAAACCCGTCGAGTGATTCTCCGTGAGCCCCCCACTCCTCTAGAACGCTGCAAGCTATGGAGCTTCCGGGTAAACGTGCCAGTTCCTCATATGGGGGTCCGACCTTTTCATTCTGTCTAGACAGATGGAGTTTTTGTTCCTTACTGCTGTCACCTCTGGCTTGCTTAGTTGGGGACATTAAATTTCCTGTTGCACTTCCACCTGGAGTGGTAACTCTCGTCTCCCATCCAGGGCCTGTAAGTTCTCATCCGTGCTTACGGCCAAGGCTTATCGTGTCTCTGGACAGGCTGCCTCTGCCCTGCATGCCATGGCACTCCTGCAGGTATACCAGGCCAAGGCATTAAAGGAGTTGCACGAGGGTAGTTCTGACCCAGGTCTGATGCAGGTGCTGCGCACAGCGACGGACCTTGCCCTGAGAGCGACAAAAGTCACTGCACGCTTCCCGGGTCAGACGATGGCCACGTTGGTGGTCCAGGAACGCCATCTCTGGCTGAACCTGGCGGATATGCAGGAGACCGACAAATATCGTTTTCTCAACTCCCCTATCTCCCAGGCCGGCCTTTTTCGGGGCGATGCAGTTGAGAACTTTGCCCAACAGTTCTTGGCTGCTCAGAAGCAGATGGGGGCAATTAAGCATATCCTGCCCCGGCGGCCCACTGCTGCCTTCACCTTGCCACCGGCCACAGCTGCTCCGCCTGCTCGTCGCCGAGGGCGCCCCCCTGAGACGGGCAGCCCAGAAATGGAACGGACAGCTCTTCAGGAGATGGTGACCGCACCACTCCCTCCCCCGGAGGAGGGCCGAGTGGAGAATCTTTTGTTCCTTTTCTTTTTGTTACCCAAATCATCAAAAAAAGAGCAGTTCACACCATCTCTGGGTCCCAAGAGGACGCGGATGACATTGCCCCACGCTATGCTTGGCCAGTCTCATCCCCCTCTTCTATCGCCGACGGGCAGCAGGGCCCAGTTCAAGGAGGCTATGCCTTCTTCTGTGCCCCCTGCCCAACCGTGGAGCCAGGTAGGTGTTGCACCGCACACCCAGACCCCGCTTCGGGATGCGATGCCTTCCGAGCCGGGTCCCTGTCCTCTGCCACGCTGCCCCACCGTGGGTACGTCTGTGGTCCCTCTGGTCCCGCTTGTACGGTTTCTGGGAGCCTGGTTAGTGCTTCCCAGTCCTTCTCGCTGGCTCATTCGGACCGTCAGACTCGGCTATGCGATTCAGTTTGCCCGGCGTCCCCACAAGTTCAGGGGCGTCCAGTTCACCTCCGTGCTGACCAGCGATGCTCCTGTCTTTTCGGGCAGAACTGTCTTACTGACAAAGGACGCAATACAGCTGGTCCCTCCAGCCGATATGAGGTCGGGGTTTTACAGCCCATACTTCATTGTACCCAAGAAAGGTGGTGGGTTACGACCAATTTTGGACCTGCGAGCTTTGAACCGGGCCCTTCACAAGCTGCCGTTCAAACTGTTGATGCAGAAACGCATTTTCGAATGCATCCGTCCCCAAGATTGGTTTGCAGCGATTGACCTTCATGTCTCGATCCTCCCTCAAGACAGGTCATTTCTCCGCTTCGTGTTCGAGAGGCATGCGTATCAGTACAAAGTCCTTCCCTTCGGGCTGTCCTGGTGCTCAGTCACCTCAGTCAGTTGGGACTTCGGGTCAACTGGGAAAAGAGCAAACTCTCTCCAGTGCAGAGGATCTCTTTACTTGGTATGGAGTTGGACTCGGGTCAACCTGACAGCACGCCTCACAGGAACATGTTCGGTCAATGCTGAACTGCTTGAATTTTTTCAAGCGCAGGACAGCAGCCCCAACCAAACAATTTGAGAGGCTCCTGGGGCATATGGCAACCGCAGCTGCAGTAATGCCACTCAGACTGCTTCATATGAGGCCTCTTCAGCACTGGCTTCACGGCCAAGTCCCGAGATGGGCGTGGCAACGCAGCACGCACCGAGTGACGATCAATCCGGCCTGTCGCCGAGGTTTCAGCTTGTCGTTGAACCCTACATTTCTACGGGCAGTAGTTCCCCTAGTACAGGTGTCCAGGCATGCTGTTGTGTTCACGGATGCCTCCACCACAGGCTGGGGTGCCACGTACAACGGGCATGCAGCTTCGGGTTTGTGGACGGGCCCCCATCTGCATTGGCACGTCAATTGCCTCGAGTTGCTTACAGTATGTCTCGCGCTGGGCCACTTCAAAAAGCTGCTACGAGGCAAGCACGTACTGGTCCATACGGACAACACTGTGACCATTGCGTACATCAACCACCAGGGTGGTCTACGCTCCCGTCGTATGTCACAACTCGCCCGCTATCTCCTCCTATGGAGTCAGAAGCATCTGAGGTTGCTTCATGCCATTTACATTCCGGGCCTGCTCAATCGTGCAGCCGACGAGCTTTCACGGCAGCATGCGCTTCCGGGAGAATGGAGACTCCATCCCCAGGCAATCCAGCTGATATGGAGACACTTTAGAGCTGCACAGGTAGACCTGTTGCCTCTCCAGACACGTCCCATTGCCAGCTGTTCTATTACCTGACCAGGGGAACCCTCTGCACGAATGCACAGCTGTCTCCAAGCAGAGGTTGGCCCACTGGATAGTGGATGCCATCGTCTTGGCTTATCAAACCCAAGGTGTGCCCTGCCCCCTGGGGTTGAGAGCACACTCGACAAGGAGTGTTGCTTCCTCCTGGGCGCTGGTGCGAGGTGCATCGCTGACAGATATATGTAGAGCTGCGGGCTGGGCGACACCCAACACGCTTGCTAGGTTTTATAGCCTTCGTGTAGAGCGATCCCAATTTCGTCGGTCACCGACGTGACTCGGAGTGACCGACTGAAAGGGAACGTCTCGGTTACGTATGTAACCCTCGTTCCCTGAAGGAGGGAACGGAGACGTCACATCCCATCGCCACGGTCACTGTACCACCGCTGAGCGGCCGGGTCCCTGGCTCGGCTCCTCAGCGAAAACCTGAATATGTTTTGCATCTGCTGCCTACTTAAGACCCTAAATGTATTCTAAATGTACAATGTCAAAATCCTCTCAAATTTTTAAATGGGGATTTTTGGAACAGGTCAAATGCAGATAGAACCTTCTAATTCTAAAAAGGCATTTTCCGCTTGGAATTATAAGGTTCTATCTGACAAAACATTAATTGAAGCAACAATTTTCAAATAGTTTTATAATTTGTTTTAAAACCTAAAATTAGTGTTGTAACAATGTGTCAACATGTATATGAGAGGTCAATTTAATGCTTTCTTTATCACTTTTATTCCATATTTTAGGACAAATAACCGAGATAACATGCTGACGTTTATTGTTGTAATTAAGACCCCATCATTTAAATCGTTGACTGTTTGATATTTAAGGCTTAATGTTGTAAAATTTAAGACATTTTAAGACTTTAAACTGCATGAATATTTCACCAATCATTACATATTCGGGTCTTTAGCGACCCAGACTGCCAGCACGGGTGGATCTCTAACTGCTAGCAAACTCTCCTGGTATTTTAAGAACAATTAAAAAATAAAATAAAAAAAGAATAAAATAAGCATACTTCCTTACCTTTTGAAACTTAGAAGGGTTTCGATTTGAGCAGATGATTTTATCATCAATGCCACCGTTTACATTCAGCATCTGGCTCATATTCCCGATCTCAATATATTCTCAAAACTATCGTTTTCAGCATCTTCATAAACAACATTTTGATCGCTATTCACCACATCCACCATCAAACGACAGTGACACTTATATTTCATTATGTACAGTAATTGCTCTGCGGTAAAGCCATTCAAGTCAGTACAATTTTTGCAGATGACTATTTGTTTTATGCATGCACGCTAATTATGAGTGAAAAATCACGTCATCATTATGTTTTAAACAGTGTCACGTTGTGGAATAAAGGTGTATTGCACTTATTGATTCTGCAGACACGTAATTATTGTTGTTTAATGTTTAATCTTTCCTGCTGTTAAGGAGCAGTCCGGCGACATGACAAAGAACGCTGATCCTGATTGGTCCGCTTGCGTGCATTCGAAGTGCTGATTGGCTGATTTGCAGAAAGAACCTTATAGCACCAAGTTAGAGTTTGACTTTGTAGATAGAACCTTTTTGTTTTCTAAATAAAAAGTCCAAAAATGTACACAACTTTAAAAAAAAAAAAAAAAACATCACATAATGTAATAAGTTCTCACAGAATAAGAATATGTGAATAACTCAATTTTGACAAAAATGTCAGATAGAACCTTATAATTCCAAGGCGACGATATGTAACCTAGACGATTCTTAAATTCCAAGATTGATACTATTGTTAGTTGATGCATGAACCAAACTTCGATAAACATCACAATAAGCTTTGTGCTTTGATATGAAACAAAGACTGTGCATTTATCACAAAATACAAAAGAATAAATGCTGTTTTGATGCTTTATGTAAACAATGTAACATCATATTTAACTCAGAAAAGTCCATAAAAATAACCCCACAGAGGAGCATTTTGATAAATATATGCACTATATCACGTATTCATATATATTTTTTACTTAATCTGTTTATGATGTCTTTTTTATTTAATGTATTTGAATAAATGTTTCAATTACAGCCACTGTATAAATGTTTATATTTCAACAACAAATTAGAGTAGAAACACAATTATATCATTACATATAAAAACTGCTATTTAGATGTTAATGATCAGTTTTTAAGTGTTAATTGTTATATCTAAATAATTAGCAATAATTATAGCAATAAATCAGAAAAATAGTTTGCTTTATTTATTTATTTTTTCCCTGTATGTACCTGATACATATCCAAATGAATCAATATTGAATCAAATTGAGATTGTAATTAAATTGAATCAAGAGCTTGTGAATCAAATTGAATCATGAAAACTGTGTCAGTATTCTTGATATTTGCATGAAACATAACAGAGTTTAAACATAATACATTAATAAACATAAACACTGTGTTATCTGCAATTTAAATTAAAATTTTTAGTTTTTTTCAGTGTTAATTATTGTATCTAAAAAAATCATAGTTTTAGATGAGGTTTTTTTTCCCTTAAGGACAATTGACTAAATTTACTTGATATATTTCCGAATATATATTTTTCAGAATCAAATCAAATCAAGACCTTGTGAATCAGAATAAAGTTGAAATCTGTGTCAGTACTCTTGATACATAAAACATAACTGAGAATTGAAACATAATATCATATATATTTACATGTATCATTAAATAAACAAAAAACATCCTAATGTGCAAATTAAATGTTACTTATCTGAAAATAAATAGTAATAAATCAGGAAAAACACTGTAGTTGAGAGAGTTGTTTTTCTTAAGAAAAACTGACATGTAAAATGAATTGATATTGAATCAAGATTGGAATCAAATTGAAATCGAGAGCTTGTGAATCGGAATCAAATTGAATCAAGAAATTGAAAATCAGAATCAAACTGAATCAAAAACTTGTGAATCAGAATCAAATTGAATCAAGACCTACTGAATCAGAATCAAATTGATTCAAGAGCTTGTGACTTGCAGTCAAACTGTGAATATTGTTTCAGTATCCAGCACTAGTTCCCTCACATATCCCGAGTGCTGAATGAGCAACTCTGAGCAGTGAAATTTTCCTCCTCAAGTGTTTTGATGCCATCAGTCTGTTATTTTAAGGGTTTGTTATGCTGTAATTCAGATTCATGACCTCTAGCCTGTTTGCACTTATTTCCCAAAGGCTTCTCCACACAGCACGCTCTCTCTCTCTCTGTGGGTTCTGCTACGAGATGTGAGCAGAGATGAAGGTTCGGTCTGATAGCAGCGTTATGATGTCTGTATTTTAATGACTTCAGATCACTGACATGATCTTTAATTGGAAAAGTGCTGCATACATCAGGAAGCAATTACCACTGAAAGAGACAACGTGTCATTTGAAAGTCCATTTTTCTTTCATTTCCTTCCATCTTTATTGTCTCACGGCCTCTTCTCTTTCTCTTTATTTGACCTGTTCATCTTGTTTTGTCATTTTATCTCTGACTTTCATCTCGCTCTCTTTTATGTGTCTCTGTTCGGTATTCAGATGAAGCGGTTATTCCTCAGTGTTTGCACTGAGAAAATCTCTTTCTTCTCTGCGTCCGTCCATTATCTGCTCTTCTGTTTTCAGCCGTGTGATTCTCGCTACATTGTAGTTTAGAAAGACGGGTGACAAGAGGGCAGGACTAGGGCCATAACATTTCTGCAATGAGGAAAATGTGGACAGAATAATGAAATCCAGTTTATGAAAACAGAATTTACTGTATAATGCAGAATTTTGGATGAATAAATCAAAATTAGGACTGTACACTTAATCAAACTGTGAAGTGGACTAGTGTCTGTGAATATTAAACTGCAAAAGACTGCTATTGTAATTACCTTAAATGAATTATGACAGATATATACTGGGCTACTATACAGTAGAATGTACTTTTCAAAGTGATAATAATAAAATTCTTAAAACTTTATTTTTTAAGGAATATCAAAAAATTACCCTTTTTTCATTTTAATAGTAAACTCTGTTTGGCAAAAAAAAAAAAAAAATCAATTTTAATTTGAATCTTAAAAGATTTATTAAATTGTTAATGTTTTATGCTTTCTTTTGATCACCACCATTTTGATAATAGGTTAAACGTACCTATTAAGCTCACGTACCCATTAAGCACACTTCCATTTTTGAGCTCAGATTATAAAAAGAAAAATTATGTATTATCCTACTTGATGTCTTAACCAATTGATGTGTTTGTTACTACATACCTCCTATAATTTCAAGTCAATCAGATCATCGCAAACTGAGATATGGGTCTCCATGTGTTCACACTGTCTGGCGGCCATTTTGAAAGCTGTCTGAAAACTTTCACCAAAGGAGTAGCTCCTTAAATGTGCATTTTTTTTTTAGATGTTTAAGCCTTTATTTTGGGTAAGTTTCACTACTTACTGTAATATTAAGGGATTAATGTTCAGACTTTTGCATATAACCTGGAACTTGGATGTGGGAAATAATTACAGTTAGATCCAAAAGAGAGTTTTAGCAACACAGCGCAGATGCTACAGAACACAGTTAACAGACTAGCTGTATAAGATTGTGTGCTACGCTAATATATTACTTCACAGGCATTACTGTTTATTGCTGGTCCGTGGCTTTACACTGCTGTAATTTTTAAAGATTTCATATTATTGTAAGGTGAGCTTAAAGGGTACACTACTACGAAAATCACACAGCTTCAGTGTGACCTCAATAAGAAAAGGTATAATTACATATATTTTGTTAATGATAGTTGTTCATATTAAAATATGTATGAACTTAATACATGACCTAGATCATTTATTTTGCAAAATCTTGTCATTTTAATAAATATTACATGAAATTTATTAAAAATTGTTGCTGCTCCCATTAAGCTCAGTGTGCTCTCTTTAAGCTCTTCCACAGTGAACGTCTATGTAAATACTTCATAAACAGACTTTAAATATTAACTGATGGTTGTCACTTTAAATTAATCTTTATAAAATGATTAATAACTTATTTTAACAGCTTAAAGATAACAAAATCTAGACATTTCTATAGTTTATGCCCAAAGATGAAAGAGGCATGTCGTCCGTACAAAGAAGGAGCCATCAGAAACCTGTCACATCTGTCCAGGAAAAAAACAACTAAAGGCTGGAATACACTACACGACTTTTAAAATCTGAACAGATTTTTAAAACACCAGGCATCATACACTTACTGACTTTGTAAATAGTCACAAAGGAAAACTGGCCATCATACACTAAACGACTGAAGATCACACACTAGCAGACTTTAAATTCCTTCTGATCACAACAAATTCACACAGAAACCTGTGCATTGTTGCTAGGAGGTGTGTGACAAATGAAAACAATGTGTGTTATAAAATAGGCTGAAAATATAAAACATGTTTGATCTCCTCTGACTGGATGGAATCAAAGTCTGAAGCTAAAAAGAAATCGGAGTCTGTGACCATCATACACTATGCGATTTTCTATGGAATCAGTCAACTCAAATCTGCAGACTGGCTCTGACCTTTAGCGTCTAGCAGCTAGCGTCAACTTCTCCAGACTTTAAATCGGTGGAAAATCGGGGCAAAAATCATGTAGTGTTTTCCAGCCTTAAGAGACTATAAATAAGTTGACATCCATTTAATAAGAGGCTTCATAATGAGGCTAGTTTCTGTGTTCATCCCCATGAATGAAATGTTTTATTGGTTTGTTTTAATTGATTTTTGAATATGTGTTATTTAGCTGAACGTGGACTAGTCTAGATGTTGCAATGTGCTTAAATGACACTTCACTATGAATATATAATTGATCAAACTGAATGCCTTGTTGCTTGATTTTAGTGTTCTGTTTTTTTTTTTTTTGTTTTTTTTTTGTGATTGACTTTATACCTTAAAATAAAACATTTTTCAATTATTCTTTAAAAAGATTGTTTAAAATAAACAAGAGTTTTTAATAAAACATGATGTGAGCTTAATGGGAACAGGGGTGTGCTTAAAGGGTACAAACATGTACCCATTAAGCACAGCCAGACTTTTTGCATTTAATGATGTATATCTTAATTGAAATGCCTTTGTCATTCAAAATAAAATGAAATATTATTGTGTGAGAGATTAATATTTTATTTTAACATAACTTCTTGTGCTGAAACCAATATCTTGTGCACTAAAATGTCTCAATGTAGATTTTGGTGAGCTTAATTGGTACGTTTACCCTACATTTTAAAGGGGTCATATGATGCGATTTCCTTTCTCTTTGGAGTGTTACAAGCTGTTTGTGCATAGATAAAATCCCTGAAGTTGCAAAGACTAAAGTCTCAAAACCAAAGAAATATTCTTTATAAAAGTTAAGACTCGACCACGCCCGCCTAAAACGTCTCATTCAAACACACCCCCACATCTCTACATCACGGTGTGGGGAGATTTGCAAAACACCGGCCAAATGTATACGCAAAGAAAGGGGGTGTGATTTTTATTCTTGCTATAGTATTGTTGCTGCCGCCGGTGCCATGTCCTGGAGACACTGTGTTTCGTTGTGAAAGCGAAACTACTTTGTTTGGGCTTCCAAAAGAGGACATAACTAGAAATCAGTGGTTAAGTTGTATTTACAACACTGTTCCAGAACAGTTCAACCCAAATATTAGAGTGTGTGCAGCGTATTTTAAAGGAGGACTATTTCCTGAACCTGGGAGTAGCCTGCCAGCTATGCTCAAAGGTTTCTATAAAGTGGGGCAATTCCAACTTTGCAAGGACAGTCTGGTGCTTCTAACTCACAGCCTGTGAGTATGTTTTCATATTTAAAGAATTTCCCACTGACCATTCAAACGCAAGTTTTGATGGATGCAGACATGGTAATGTTGATGCGCGGCGTAAAAAAACAGTATAAGTCATTATAATCAGTAATTATGTCCCCACTGGATGCAACAAATGTCTCGTTTATAATGGGTTTTATTGTTTTTGTGTTATCGCGCCGGGACACGGCATCACAGTATGGTAAGGGGCGTAACATTTCCGTCTCACGCTTGAGGTATTCGGCCAATCACAACGCACCGGATAGCTGGCAAATCAGAGCACGCCTCGCTTCTCACAACGATGAGCTTTGTAAAAATCGGTGTGTTTCAGAAAGGCGGGGCATAGAGGAGCAACAATAATGTACAGTGTGTGGAAAATGTGTTTTTTGAACCTTAAACCGCATAAACACATTACATTACACCAAATACACAAAATAATATTCTTTTTAGCAACGTCATATGACCCCTTCAAAACATAAATCAGAAAAACAAATAAAACATTTCAAAGGGCACTGTAATTTAATTTTTTTTAAAGAAATTATTAAATTGTAAAAGTTTCATAAATTCAATTGATTAGACATGCTTATTTATTATTACAATTTAATTCAACCATTAAAACGGAGAAAAAAATATCAAATGGAAAATGCAGAATTTGGGAAAAAAGGAATGCATTTCATAGACCCAAAAACTGTACTTTTGTTAAAACTTTTGTTTAATTAATTGTTGTTAAATAGTTCATGATAGTTGAAGGAAAGTTTCATGATAGTTCATGATAGTTGAAGGAAATTTCATAGGGCCCTGAAAAATGTAATTTTTGTTAAACTGTCAAAGAACTGTTGTTAAATTGTGTAAGTTTCATGATTTATTTAATTGGACATGCTCTTAGGTTATTAAAATTTAATTAAACCATAAAAATCAAATTCAGAAAAATTGAAAAAACATGAAATTTGGGAATAAATAAAACTGATTTCATAGAGCTCTAAAATATGTAAGTTTTATGATTTTAATTAATTATACATGCTTTTTGATGACTAAAATTTAATTTAACCAGTAAAGTGAAAAAAAAGAATCCATAAAAAAATAAATAAAATGAAAAACAAAATAATAATATTATTATTATTATTAATAATAATAATATTGGGGGTGGGGGGGTGGTTTAGCAGAGGCTTTTATCCGAAGCGACTTACATAGAATCAAACCTATGATCTTGACCAGCCGAGCTTCTGAAACTGGAGATGCTGGAAGTGAGAGACAAAGAGGTGGAGATGATTACAGATGGAGCCAGAGGGGGTGGAGATGGGTGATGGGTTTGTTAGGATGAAAGGACGGATGGAGAGCAGGAGAGAGATACGATCTGAAGAGAAACACAAGAGAGATTTTTCACTCACAGCAGGAGAGAAAAGTGAAAAATAGAGGGATCACCTGAGAGAAAATACTGTAGAGAGATGAGTGTGTTCATGCCGAACAACACTCGCTCATTATGTTTTGAAGAATCGTTTTTCATGCTTTACACCACAATATAATACAACACACACACACACACACACACACACACACACTCATCTTTCTTCATTGGGCCTTAGAGGAAAAACAGCAATATGAGGCTTTCAGTGGAAAATTACATCTGCACAAATCTGTGTTGGTGCGTGTGTGTGTTTCTGGGTCATTCTGTTATGCAGAATATCTTCATCTCACCGTGTGTTTTCATATGTTGGATAAAACATATTAGGTTGTTTCCTTTCATCATCATTTTACAAGGTATGGTGTCTCCAGGAATTAAAAATTGCCAGTTTAATTAGAAATTTTATCTAATTCAAATGTTTCCAGCAAAACATGCTTTCTTTGGATGATTGTTTTAATTGATAATACGTTTCTTATCCTGTTAGTCTTTTAAAATCTTATGAATATTGGATATTATGGGATTTTGAGCTTCAAGCCTTATATACAGTAAACTATAATTTGCAAGTTTGTGGTTTGAAACATTTTTTAATATTTTTAAAAAGAAGTCTCTTCTGCTCACCAAGGCTGCATTTATTTGATCAAAAATACAGTAAACCATTAAAATTGTGAAATATTATCATTTCAAATAGTTGTTATGTGAATATATTGTAAAATGTAATTTATTCCTGTGATCAAAGCTGTATTTTTAGCATCATTACTCCAATCTTCAGTGTCACATGAGCCTTCAGAAATCATTCTCGCATGCTGATTTACTGCTCAAGAAACATTTCTGATTATTATCAGTGTTGAAAACAGTTGTGCTGCTTCATATTTTTGTGGAATCTGGAAACATTTTATTTTTCTGGATTCTATGATGAATAGAAAGTTAAAAAGAACAGCATTGATTATATTTAGTATTTTGTAACATTGATCAATTTAATGCATCCTTACTGAATAAAAGACTAAAAATCTTACTGACCGCAAACTTTTATATTGTAATGAATATACATTTCTCATTGTTGTCTTTTTGGTGTGCTGATTCCATGTATTCCATTAAGTTGTATCTATAATAAACCACCATTTATGAGCTTAAACTTGAAAATGAAGGGCTTCAGAAGCTCATCAAACACAGATGTGATTGTCAGTGTATTTCGGGCTCTTCACAACACTGCAGAACATTCAGGAAATTCTGTAATTCCTCCTGAATCTCAGGTGCACCTGTTGAGCATTAATATTTTGGTTTTAATAAATCAGAATAAATGTCACTGGAGTGTTTGACTCTCTCGTACTCATAAACACTTCATTTTAAAGGTCAGACATATCAATAGCTCTCTCAGGCAGGTTGATGTGATCCAAACAGTATTCTTGTCTGTACTTCACATTAGGAGATGATAAATACGCTATTCAGTGCTGTTTGTTTACAGGTTTTCGTTAGACTGTGTCTGCGGCCATTTATTTAACACTAGCTCGTGTGCTTCTAATGTTTGTCAGAGCTTTTTGCACCAAAATCAGCTATTTTTTATCTTCTCTCTGACTCATGGTACTGTAGCTTTAAGACTTATTTGTTGTTAATTGAGTTACAGTAGTGTTAAGTGTTATGCTGTAAATGTGGGCAGTCTTATGTTAATGACCCCTGTGGTTGTGACACCAATCATGATTGGTTTTGGATAACACTTTACAATAACATTAATAAAATAATAAGTAATAGGGGTGTAACGATACGCGTATTCCTATTGAACCGTTCGGTACGAGGCTTTCGGTTCGGTACGCATTACAAACCGAACGATTCGTTGGACTAATCCTATTATGTTTGGAAAATAAAAGCTTAAAGTGTGTGAAATATCAGTGCCACTGATTTGGCATTTACAAATTAATGTAGGCCTGTTACATTCTTATTTTTATTTCTTTTTTTTTTTTTTTCAGTATGTACGGGCCACAAGAGAAATATAAAGGAAATAAATGAAAACAGCTATAGCCTATACCGTTATCAGCATATGTTGAAGTAGATTAGTCTCTAAAAGCCCTATTCGGATGGGATTAGTTTTACATGGAGAGGTGGGGTAAAGTAATTTTTACCAGAGCTTCTCAGTGATTTTAGTCCGGTCCGAATGTGCCATCTCAGTAATCATTACGGACAATGTCAGTAAAGATTAAGGCGACTTTTTACCTTCTGTAAAAAGGTCCAGAAGAATTACCTCAGGTAATACTTATCCAGTGCAAGTAGACAAGCTGTAAATATGTACGTAAATATTCCGTAATTTCCTATTTAAAAGTAGTTTTCCGCATTTTTTTCCACGCTTGAAGAAGCATTCAGTTGCGTTCTAGGCGGTGGGACAAGTCTGTGGCAAACCTCGAATGTTTTCTGCATATGACAATTCAGATCAAAAAGAAGGTCGAAAGCATTTGTTAGAGGCACAAAACTTCTGTTAGCTTTAGGTAAGTTCCTATTGCAAACAGAATCCAGTCATATTTTTAATTAATAAATCGATCGATGTAGCAGGCACATGACGACAGTGAGGTGACGGCGGTGCATAAATTGACTTACTCTTCCCACTTATAGTAGTTTTACTGAAATTTCTTATCCCGTGCGAATTGGCCATTAATATTACAGACATCCTGTGGTAAATTAACATTACTCCATCTACCCTTGTGAAACTAATCCAGTCCGAATAGGGCTTTTGTCTCTGAGAGAATATGCGGCGTCAGATGTCGAAAGCTCTGTCATTACTCCATTCCGTTTTTACTTTCACTTTCTGCTTATAGTGAACTGACTGAGATTAAAACGTTCACTGGCATAAATTTTGCGCAATGTTTGCACGTGTGCAAACCCTGGTGCAAACGCGTGTTTGTGTGATGTCCATTGGCTCGCCTTCATGGTTTAAAACAGAAATATTTCTAACACTGCGATGTAACCAATTGCCCCGTCCCCCGTATCTAAAACGTACTGAACCGTGACACCACTGTGCCGTATTGAACCGAACTGTGAATTTTGTGAACTGTTACACCCCTAATAATTAATGTAAAATAAAATTCAATAATGAGCAATATATTATTAATCTTTATTCATTGATAAAAAATGTTCATGTTAGTTCATGTAATTAATGTTAACACAAGTTTTGATTTTAAAAGTGTATTAATATATGTTGAAATTAACATTTCAGTTAATAAATGGCAAATGGTTCCTCTTTAGTTTGTTAACTAGTGTAGTTAACAAAGTTTAACAAATGAAGCTTCAATGTTTTCCTCTTTATCCCTCTTTGTTCCAGCAAAACTACACTAAAATAATAATAATAATAATAATAATAATAATAATAATGTAGGATTTACTTTAAAACTATTTTCTCTCAGGAATTGCTAGTAAATTTCACAAATAATTGCAAAGAAACAAATAACACTGAATTTAACATGAAATTTCAAAGTAGAAGCTGAAATAGTATTTTGTAAAAATAATCTTTTACAGTGTTGTTTAAATTTATTTTGCACAATAACCACTTTAAGAACTTTAAAAGTCATTTACAGTATGTTGTATTTCAATGGATTTCCTCCTGATTCTGTTTTCCAGCAAAACTACTAAAAAAAAAAAAAAAACGAATAATGTAGAATTTACGTTGAAACTTTGTAAATTTCAGTTAATTACAAAGAAATGGCAAGTAACACATTGAATTAAATGTGAAATTTTGAAGTAGAAAGACTGAAATAGTGTTTTCTTATAAAACATACTCCAATAATCTCTTTTATTTACAACTTGATTTTTTTTTTTTTTTTTTTTAGCACATTTGTTTGTTTTTTAGGTGCTGCTCTTGCACCTTTTTTTAATTGCCCAGTGGGTAAAAATCTTGCGTCTGCACAACTCTCCTAAATGAGCACAAACACTAAGTTTAATACTAGCACTAGTGATGCTTGTCTTAGCAGACACTGTTAATGAGACACTGTGAAATCAGTGCCATGTTTAACTTACAGATCTCAGTAGTTTCAGCAGTTTTAGTGGAGCAGACCACCTGAGATCCTGCACATTTGCATTGATCATTTACATTTATGTCTATGTGTGTGTGTGTGTGTGTGTGTGTGTGTTGAAGGTGACTCTTCTGCCTAACAGAAGTGTTCTGCCTTCGGACGTCCTACTTTATACTCTGATTACCCATAATTCAATGTGGCCAACACACACACACACACTTGCACAATTCCTAGTGGGAAGGTGTGTGTGTGTGGATGTAAAAACCTGAATTTTCATTGTTGCCAGACTTGAATCATCAGAAAATGCGTTGCGCTCTTCTGTTCCTCATGAAATCTTGCGCACACACTGTTAGCGGCAGCCCGGAGGAATACTGTGGACTTTGATTAAAAGAAGTAAAAGAGGCTCAAAGTTCAACACAGGGAAGCTGAAAAGGGACAAAAGGAAAGCACAGCTAATTAATTAATGATCTTCGTTATCAGAGTTTCCCTCTGTTAGTTCGGCTCGTAATGATAGAGGAAGGATGATAAGTGAAGTAAGAGCTGCTGTTTCTCTTTTTCTGTCTTTGACTGCAAGCCAATTAATTAATCAGACTTTCTGAGATTAAACCTCCAATCATACATGTGGCCTGCAGAGGCTTCCTGAAAGTGTCAAATCAGTTTGATTTGTATGGCGCTTTTTACACACAGCTTTACAGAAAATCATTATGCTAATATCTATAATATATTAATATCTTCATGTCTTATAGTCGCATTTAACAGATGAGCTGGACAATAATATAGTTACATTTAGTTACATTCAGATGAGCTTTGATATATAGTATGTACCACCTTACTTGAGTATACTGTATGTATGCAAATAGAGATGGATATATACTTATCTCTAACTTTATCTGTATCTAACTTTATATATAACGCTGTGCAATAATATAGTTACTTTTCATGATGAAATAAAAAAAAAGTGGATATTTGCTATATAGTAGGGATATTGGATATCCGATATGCCAATATTTTTCAATATGAATATTGGCTAGTGGATTTTGCCTACCTGAGCCACTCCCTGCCCTCACGGGTATAAATAGGCGGCAGGTGCATCCACTCATTAGATTTTTGCTTCGGAGCCGAGTGGATGAACGTGTTGATCTCCACAAAGCCTTTCATCATCTGTCTGGAAGCTGTTCTGGTTGGCGTTACGGTGCGAACAGCGGTGTCCCTGTCTGCAGCAATTCCCCTGGGCACTTCAACTAAAAGAGCAGATTTCCTAAAAGAGCAAATCACGGTCGGTTTGCGTCTTTTTAAAGACGCCGTTCCGGCTGTGTCCTCTTGGTTGTGGTCGTTTCCTATCCTCCGTCGACAGCCACAATCGTTGTCTTCAGTGTCTGGGCAACCAGCACGCTGAAGCTGTGATCGTGGATGGTTTATGCGCTCGTTTTGAGCGTGTAACCATGGCAGCACTGCGATCGCGCCTCTATCTCCTCACGGGGATGGGAGAGGCTCCCTCTGTCACTACCCGCGCTGGCTTCTCTGCTACGAGCAGAGAACCATCGGCTAGTGCTCTGGGCGATCTGAGGGTTACAGTGAGAGCCTTTCCGCCGGGCCAGTCCCCACGGACCTTTCACTCCTCCCGCAGCAGCTGTTCTGTGCGGCTCCCCGATGATTCTGCTGTGCCGTCTTACGGCGCGCTCAGCGTTTCATTCGGCGCGCCGATAGAGGATCAGATGTCGATAGCAGCATCGGGGGATGGGCAATCGTCCTCTGAGGATGAAGATTCAGCGGGGCTGCCACCCTCGGGTGCCGCGGCCGCCGCCGAATCGGACCCAGAGTTGACGGCCGTGCTTTCCCGGGCCGCCACGAGCATCGGGCTGGAGGCGTGCACACCTCTCAGTCCCAAGTCCTCGCGGTGAGATGATTGGCTCCTCGGCACGGGCCGTGGCTCGTGACCAGGCCCTGCCCTGGTCCCTTTCTTCCCAGAAGTGCACAAGGAGCTGATGAAGTTGTGGACGGCCCCTTTTTACGGCCAGAAGCGGCTCGTTTGTCTCCCCCATCCTCGCTACCCTTGATGGCGGGGCGGCTAGGGGGTTCGTTGACATTCCCCAGGTGGAGAGTGCGGTTGCGGTGCACCTGTGTCTGCAAAATGCCGCCACTTGGCGGAATCGTCCTCGTCTCCCGTCCAAAGCCTGTAAGCTGACGACCGCTCTCGCGGCCAAAGCTTACAGCGCTGCAGGCCAAGCTGCCTCTGCTCGGCATGCCATGGCTATCCTGCGAGTACACCAAGCCAAGGCATTAAAATGCACGAGGGTAGTACCAACCCGAGGGCGACGGAAGTCACAGTGCAGTCCCTCGGGAAGCTCTATGGTTCAGCCCTGCTGAGACAAGCGATGTCGACAAAGTGCGCTTTCTTGACACTCCCGTCTCCCGGGCTGGACTGTTCGGCGACACTGTCGAGCACTGTGCCCAGCAGTTCTCCGCAGTACAGAGGCAGACCGAGGCCATCCAACACATCTTGCCCCGGCGTGATGCATCATCTGCCACCACTCCGCCACAGGGCAAGCCCCGGTCTGCTTGTCGCCGTGGGCGCCCTCCTGTGTCCCCCAGAGCCGCTCCGCCCCGTGCTGAGGTAACACCTAGGCCGGCGCGTTGAGCCTCTCGCAGGAGCACAGCTCAGTGTCCCAGCCGGCCCCTAAATAGTCCAGGAAGGCGACAAAGCGGCCCTGACACAGGCAACCCGGAGATGTGGGAAGCTGCTCTTTCTTGGGAGATGGCGAGGACAGCGCCGCTCCTTCCCCCGGAGGAGTGCCGGGTGGGGAATCTTCTGTTTCTGTTCCCACATTGTCAAAGAAAGAGCAATTTCCTTTTTCTTCGGGTCCTCAGGCTCGCGGGTCAACAATGAGCGACGCGATGCCTCCTCACTCTCGCCCACGAGCCCCCCTTTTTTGCCAGTAGCCAAGAGGTTGCGGTTGGGAGACGCAATGCCTCTCCACGCATCTCTGGCCAGTTCCTCCGGGGATGCGGGGAGTTCTGCTGTGATCGGTCATAACGCGATGCCTTCTGGGCTATCCAGCTCAACTCCCTGCCGCTGCACCACCACGGGTATGTCGATTGTTCCTTTGGTGCCACTCGCACGGAGTTTGGGGGCGTGGCTTGCGCTGCCCAACCCGTCCCGCTGGCTCATTCGCACAATCCGACTCGGCTATGCAATTCAGTTCGCCAGGCAACCTCCCAAGTTCAGCGGCGTTCTCGAGACTTCGGTGGCAGACCGAGACGCACCTGTCTTGCGTGAGGGGATTGCTGTCCTCCTGGCAAAGGATGCAATCGAGCCGGTCCCTCCAACCGAGATGAGGCAGGGGTTTTACAGCTCCTACCTCATCGTACCCAAGAAAGGCGGTGGCCTTTGGCAATCCTGGATGCACCTAGCCCCAGGATTGGTTTGCAGCGGTCGACCTGAAGGACGCTTACTTTCATGTCTCGATATGCCCTCGACACAGGTCGTTTCTACGGTTTGCGCTCGAGGGTCAGGCAGGGAAGTATAGTGTTCTCCCCTTCTGGCTGTCCCTGTCCCCCCGTGTCTTTTACGAAGGTCACGGAGGGCGCCCTTGCCCCACTATGGGAAGTGGGCATCAGGATCCTCAACTATCTCGAGCATGGCCCGCGTGCGAGAACAGTTGTGTGATGACAAAGACCCAGTTCTCCGGCACTTAGCCAGCTGTGGTTTCAGGTCAACTGGGAAAAGAGCAAGCTCTCCCTCATCCAATCTCTTCTCGGTGTGGAGTTAGACTCGGTGAGTATGATGGCGCGTCTCACTAACGAGCGTGCCCATTCCGTGTTGAACTGTCTGAGTTCCTTCAGAGGCAGGACGGTGGTACCACTGAAACCCTTTTCAGAGGCTCCTGGGGCATATGGCATCCGTAGCCACAGTCTCGCCGCTCGGATTGCTTCATATGAGACCACTTCAGCACTGGTTACACTCCCGAGTCCCGAGATGGGCATGGCGCCACGGTACACTTCGTGTGAACATCACACAGGAGTGTCGCCGCTCCTTCAGCCCCTGGAGGGACCTTGCCTTTCTACAGGCCGGGAACAAGTGTCCCGTTATGTTGTTGTCACGACAGATGCCTCCAGCACGGGCTGGGGCGCTACATGCAACGGGCAGGCAGCCTCGGGGCTCTGGACAGGGCCTCGACTGCTTTGGGACATCAACTGCCTGGAGCTGTTGGCAGTGCACCTTGCCTTGCGGCAGTTCCGGCCACTGCTTCTAGGCAAGCACGTGTTGATCCGTACAGACAACACTGCGGCTGTCTCGTACATCAACCGGCTGGGAGGTCTACAATCACGTCGCACGTCACAGCTCGCTCGCCATCTCCTCCTCTGGAGTCACACGCAGCTCAAATCGTTGCGTGCTGTCCACATTCCGGGGGAGCTCAATCGTGCAGCCAATGCGTTCTCACGACAGCTCACGTTCCCCGGAGAATGGCGACTCCATCCCGAGACGATCCGGCTGATCTGGAGTCGATTCAGGGAAGCTCAGGTAGACCTGTTTGCTTCCCGCGAGTCCTCCCACTGCCAGCTGTACTTTTCCCTGACCGAGGGCCCCCTCAGCACGGACGCACTGGCACACAGCTGTCCTCGGGCTCTACGCAAGTATGCGTTTCTCCCAGTGAGCCTGCTTGGACAGACACTGTGCAAGGTCAGGGAGGACGAGGAGCAGGTCCTGTTGGTTGCGCCGTACTGGCCCACCCGGACCTGGTTTCCCGAACTCTTACTCCTCGCGACAGCCCCTCCCTGGCGCATTCCTCTGAGGAAGGATCTCCTTTCTCAGGGGCTCGGCACCATATGGCACCCGCGTCCAGATCTGTGGAACCTCCATGTGTGGCTCCTGGACGGGACGAGGCAGACTTGAGTGGTCTACCACGGGCTGTGGTAGAGACCATCACTCAGGCTAGAGCTCCTTCAACAAGGCAGGCCTATGCACTGAAGTGGAGTCTGTTCACAAACTGGTGTTCTTCTCGCCGAGAAGACCCCCGAAGGTGCACGATTGGAGTAGTGCTTTCTTTCCTGCAAGAAAGGTTGGAGCGTAGGCTGTCACCCTCCACCTTGAAAGTGTATGTGGCTGCTATTGCGGCCCATCACGATGCAGTGGTGGCCGGTCCCTGGGAAAGCACGAACTCATCGTGAGGTTCCTGAGGGGTGCCAGAAGGTTAAATCCTCCTAGGTCACCCCTGATGCCCTCCTGGGATCTTTCTGTCATCTGGACTTCAGAGGGGTCCCTTTGAGCCGCTGGACTCAGTCAAGCTGAAATTTCTGTCGGCTAAGACAGGGCTCCTGACCGCGCTCACTTCCATCAAGAGGGTCGGGGACCTCCAAGCATTTTCGGTGAGCGAAGAGTGCCTTGTGTTCGGGCCGGCCTACTCTCACGTTGTCCTGAGACCCCGGCCTGAATACGTGCCTAAGGTTCCCACCACGCCCTTCCGCGATCAGATGGTGAACCTGCAAGCACTGCCCTCGGAGGAGGCAGATCCAGCCTTGGCGTTGCTGTGTCCCGTAAGAGCACTGCGCATATACGTGGACAGCACCCGGAGCTTTAGAAGCTCTGAGCAGCTCTTTGTTTGCCACGGAGGTCAGCAGAAAGGGAAGGCTGTCTCCAAGCAGAGGTTGGCCCACTGGATAGTGGATGCCATCGCCTTGGCGTACCAGTCTCAAGGCGAGCCGTGCCCCCTGGGGGTGAGGGCTGGTGGAGTTCCTCCAACACCCCCGGCAGTCAGACTGGGCGGAGCAGTCTGACGCCAGGCCCAGTACTGGTGTTAGCTCGCCCGGGTCTCCGGTCAGCCCCTGTACTGGGCTAGGTGTCCGTATGGCTTGATTCCCTTCGGGTAATCCCATATGTGTATTCTTCCACGGTAAGGTTTCCCTCACGGTAAATCCGTGTCTTCCCTTGACAGAGCCTCTGTCAGGCCCTGCTGGCAGCTCTCCTCCCTACCCTAGGTAGGATCTGCCCCAGGGTCCAGTCGTATGTAGTACTGCCCCAGACCTGGGTCAGTCCATATCAGTGTCTCCACATGTTACCTCCCTTCGGGCAGGATGTGGCCTCCGTAGCGCCCTTCTCCGGAAGGCTCGCTTCCCCGTCGTTACTGCCAAGCTGTAACAACAAATAGAAAAGACTTGAAGCTATCTTTCATTGAAGGTCGAAATCCCTTCCGACTTCTGTGGGAAAAGGAACAGCGGCTTGGCTATCTCCAGCAGCGATGTACTCAGTGGTCCCTGCGGGCACCAAGGTTAGCGAATTTGCGCTGGGGCGATGGGAAGGTTGCGACCTTTGCATGGCATTTGTCTGTCACGCGCTCGCTTGTCAGCATCTGCATGCCACAAGGTTGTGACGGGGTTCAGGTTGTGGCGCTTTCCATAGGACCCCTATGTCGTCACGACATAACTCGTAGTGAATGACAGATAGGGAACGTCTTGGTTACGTACGTAACCCTCGTTCCCTGATGGAGGGAACGGAGACGTTATGTCCCCATGCCACAATCTTGAACCATCGCTGGTTGTCAGGGACTCGTTCTCGGCTCCTCAGCATAAAACCTAATGAGTGGATGCACCTGCCGCCTATTTATACCCGTGAGGGCAGGGAGTGGCTCAGGTATGCAAAATCCACTAGCCAATATTCATTGGCGTTTTCTCTTAAAGTTAGAGATGATTGGGGCTTCCAAGTAAATCCCCTATGTCGTCACGACATAACGTCTCCGTTCCCTCCATCAGGGAACGAGGGTTACGTACGTAACCGAGACATTATTTCTGTATTTACTTTCATTTTATTACAAGTAGGCCAACAGCACCCCCTAAAGAAATGAAACACCTTACCAGACTGGCATTAGGACCCAGGGGAGGCTGTCGCTTCTGCCATGGCACACCCTAGTGACTGTTGACTATCGTACAAAAGACGTGTCATTCTTTATGCGCATTCTCAGATTAAATGCGGCATTCCATAACAATGAATCTAATCACCATTCAGGCAAAGGTTCGCTTCAATAATGACCACACTGCTGATGTGATCTTATCACTAGCAGTACACCCTGACATCACGTGAGTTATTCGTCTTATCGGCAAGGCATATCGGCATAATTTTTCATATCGGGCCGAAGCCGATGTTTACATTTCAAGCCATTATGTTTCATTTTTATGTTGTATGTTGCTTAATTTTTACAAAAACATATCTGTTACGATGGAACATAATTTTACCCACATTTTGACATTTTATTTTCACAAATGTTTTTTAAAACATTAAAGTAGACACATGCATTTGATATGCTTTCTGTGTATATAAAATCACTTTAGTAAATTTGATTTGATGCACCAAAACGTGACGTCTCATCTCTGACCCATATAAGCAGGTAAAGTAGGAAGTATTGTATATCAAACTTTTAATATATCTTTAAGCGATAATATAGTTTAGATTTATGTGTGTGTATTATATTGACTGCATTCATTTTATTCTGTTCAGGTTATCAACCCATAAAACTCAAATGTACTGAAGACGTTTTCACAATTAATAAATTCCAACCACTTCCTTCATATATCAAATTGGGAAAGGAATAAATGAATAAATTATGAGTGTTTGCACAACTGAAGAGCTGTATGTCTATATACCTTGATGTCAATCGTTCAGCTCATTAAATACTGACAATATGTCTTTGCAAAGAGTTTGTAGTTGTGTATGTAATTGTTTGGTAGTTGAGCCTCAGGAACAAGAAATGTTTGTCTTGCAAACATCATAATATTGTACTAATTGCACATATCTAATTGAAATGTAAGGTATAGGAAGGAGAGCTTGGGGCTTTGGGGAGACTGCTTGGATTTTTCAGCTCATGAAAATCGAATTGTTTTCTGAAGTGCAGAAATTACATTCTGAGCTGTTTTAACTCAGGCGTAGTTTGAGTTTATTTGGTGTTTGTTTGTGCTTGAGCTTCTCGGTTTGATCCACTTGTATTTTCCAACCTGCTGATCTGGGTTCCGTTGTGAAACACCCATAATCCTTCACTCTGGCAGGAGATGAATCACTGAAGATCTGAGTTTTTCTCGAGTTCATCATTCTCTGAACCGTTCCTGTTCATCCGCTGGCCACCCACCAGCCGTGAGCAGCACGAGTGCATCGTCCTCTACGTTTTCACACGCTCCTGCTGCTCTTGCATGGTCTGGATGAGATCCTGAGCCTCCAGAAACACAGAAAGAGAAAGGTTTTTTGAGTCATTGACAACACCCACTCAACATATGCTCCTACCCAGGACGTGCGCACACATGTTCGCGCACTTGATTTTCATTTACCGAAACTGCTCGGTTAAAGACATTAATTCTTTTAACTAGATTCCCAGTTTCATTTTAATTAAGCAGAGCTCCAGGCAGAGAAACGCAAACATGCCAGAGTGATGGACCTCCATCAGGAATTAAATCTCTGCAGCTGTATGTCAAAGCCCTCCGATAAGAGCAAATTAACTCTGCCATCTGTATGCTGGAGAACCTCGCTGAACTTCTGGGGCTGAAGGCCAAGATGAGAGAGCTACTTTAAAATGTAGTGTAAAACTTACATCAGCAATCCATATGAAAGTCATGTTATCTGATTACCAAAATGCACGCAAGAGAAAAGTGTGGATTTTAAAGTCAGCAAAACAGGGCCCTTTTAAAAAAATCTTTTTTTTTTCTTTCTTTTTTTTTTCTTCCCAAATTATATTTCTTCCCAATTTTAATTTTTTCTGCTTAAATTTTTCTAGATTGTTTTTTTTTTTTTAAATTATTATTTAATTTATTAAAAGTTTAAAAGCTTCTGAATTCTGTTTTAATGGTTTAATTCATTTAAAAAAAAAAAAATTTAAAAATAACAATTAAAAAAAAAATTATTATTTGAAATCGACCAAGATCAATTCAACAACAATTTATTATTATTACATATTTAATAACAAAAATTAAGCAATTCCTTTTATTTTGTAGGAAAATAAAGTGCTGAACAATAGTGTACTGAAAATTAAAATTAAACCTTGGAAAAAATGGATTATTCCCTAAAAAATAAAGTTTAAAATAACATTTTATTATTAGTAGTAGCGGTAGTAGTAGTAGTAGTATTAGTATTAGTGTTAGTAGTGTTACTATTAGGTCCTGATTTACTAACAGCTTGTGCCATCGCAAATGTCTTTCGGATTTAAAATAGTACTGTCAGGATTTTTGCACCTGACCTTATTGAATATGCATTTGTAGGAGTTTCCCTTTCAGATGCAAAATTTATGGGAGGAGAGTATTAAAATGAATGAATTTACTAACGTTTGCGCTCGTGAAATTACTGGTATTTGCGCCATAATTTAACGCCCAAAAAAGCATGTCTTAAAGCAGGTGGTAATTTGCGCTGCTCTTGGTAGATCACGCTGGTCATTATGAAAATTATCTGGCTGCGTCTGTATTCTTTAATGTGCGCATTGTCAGTAAATCACATGCAGAATTTTCCTCTCCCATCGACACTTTTGGAATTGTGCTCTGACGCTAATTTGCCCTGTTTAGTAAATCTGGCCCTTAGTATTAATTTGAAATGTATTATTTTCAAAATACTTAATGAACTAAAGTTAACTATAAGAACTATAAAATTAAGTTACACTCTAAATTTGTCTGTTAATGCATAAAAAAGTGTCCGCTTTGGATCTGAGTAAGAAAGAAAGACTTTGACTGTAATTACAGTACAATATGCATATCCCTGGAGAACATACCCAAATTATTGTTATCTGGCCAATTAACGTAGTCAAATGAGATTGCAGTGATGACACATTTCACTCGCTATCACACTTTTACACTGTGTGTGTGTTCATAACACCATATGGGTCATAATTGAATTCAGATGCATAGCAGCAGGACATTAACTCTAGATGGCCTTTTGACCTTTGAGATCACCTACCTGTGCTGCCACACCTGTGTTTAGCACCTTTTACCCTGACAACAGTCCAGTTACAAAAAGATGTGACCATGGTCCGTAGGTTCTGCTGTCTGTCAAATTCATTTCAGCAATACAAGCTTGTTCCAGTCGTCTGCTGGGCGAGTTTGACCATCAGCCAACAAAGAGCCCAGAGACTCACTGACTGTGTTCATACAATGAAAGTGAACAGTGACAAGACACTGTCAAAAACGACTGAAACAACATAAAAGAACCATAAAAGTAGTTCATATGACTCATGCACTATATTCCAAACCTTTTGAAGCCATAAGATGAGAATTTTAAAGAGATAGTTCACCCAAAAATGAAAATTCTGTCATTAATTATTCACCCTCATGTTGTTCCAAACCTGTAAGACCTTCGTTCATCTTTAGAACACAAATTAAGATATTTTTTAATGAAATCTGAGAGCTTTCTGACCCTGCATAGACAGCAATGCAACTGACACATTCAAGGCACAGAAATCTAGTAAGGAGATCGTTAAAATAGTCCATGTGACATCAGTGGTTCAACCGTAATTTTATGAAGCTACGAGAATACTTTTTGTACGCAAAGAAAACAAAAATAACTTTATTCAACAATTTCTTTTCTTCCGTGTCAGACTCGGATGCCAGTTTCATGACACAAAATTTTTAAAAACAATTTTAAAAAGCATGTTACTTAAAAATAAATAAAAAATATTTAAGAAAATATATTTTTAAAAAATCTATATAAAAAGCATTTAATTTCAGCTAGTTTCCAAGTTTTGTTAGTTATTCATTCATTCATTCGTTCATTCATTCATTCAGCCAACTTCAGCTAGTTGCCAAGTTACAATTTCTAATTTTTATTTAGTTTAAGTTGAGGTATGAAAAATAAATAAAAATTAAATAACTGTAAAAACTATTTACATATTTAAAATACTAATAATGATGATGATGATGATCAAATTAACAAAAATGTAAAAAAAATTTTTTAACTCAAATTAAACTGAAAACAGAAAATCTAAAAATTCAAAATATTAACAGAAACGATAATAATATATCAGTGCTAGTAAAACAACAATGTTTTCCACTAAAAAATGTTTCTCAAATCTCAGTTTTGTTTATTTCAAAACATCCAAACTCAGTATTTGTCTTGGATAGAAAAAAGTTTGTGGTTGCTTTCTCTCCATTTTGTATTGATTTTCTCAGAGCATGAAGGATAGAAATAATGTTGAATGAACATATGAACTCTTCAGGGCTGAGTAGTAGAGATCTCTAATTATAAGTTTTAAAGTGTCTCCTCCTCTCTCTGTCTCAGGGTTCATGCAAATGTTTAGTCTGTGATCTGTTGGCCTGTTCTTTCCTAATTAAACAAGACTAAATCATGCTCGTTTAGCCTCTTTAGAAAGCAGAAGTCTCAGCGTGCGTTTAAAACTCTTTTAATACTGAAGAATGTAATACTGAACTTTAACACACACCTCCACATTTGTCATCTGAAAGCTCTTATTAAACATGATTCACCGCCACAGCCGAGCAAGCTCTGTTTAGCTGCTGGGATCTAATTTAAGTGCATAATGATATTAAATGATCGTATTAGATTACATTGTGTATGTGTATTAAAATAAATGTGTTTTAAAAACACTTGAGTGCAAGATTTGTTTAGAGAACAAATCTTGTATGACTCTCTGTTTTGAAACACACCGTTATTGGCAGAACATCGAGCTGCTTTCTTTCTTACAGTGATCATATAATGAAAAAAAAAAGTTTGTATACAGTAGGAACAGTTTTTATCAGAAATTGGTAGTAAATTGCACAATTAATTACAAAGAAATGGCAAGTAACTTTTGAAGTAGAAAAACTGAACTATTTTCTTGGGAAATGAAGGGTAATTTTAGTATCATTGAGATGCTATTATAGTTTTCATAAATATTTTAAATGTTTTTATTTTTTATATTTTCCGTTTTCATTTTAATTTTAGTTAAAGCTTTAGTACGTCTTGTAATTTTTATTCGTTTTTTTTTTTGTTTGTCTATATAGTTTTCATGAATTTTCATTTCAGTTTTAGTTTTAGTTGTTTTAAGAAATGAAATGAAAGATGAAAAACAAATACAGAATTGAAATAGAAAGTTTTTATATTTTATTATATTTTTATATTTAGAACCAAATATTAAAAATATATTTTAGATATTTTTTACTTATCAGATAAGATTTGAGAGCTGCAGTATGGGAAATTTTTAGCAAATACACTAAAATTGTTTTTAGAAATTGCAAATAAAATAAAATTTTTGGAGTACATTTTACTAGAAAGTATTGCTGTCTTTCTACTTCAAAATTTCATGTTGAATTCAATGCTACTTGCTGGTTCTTTGGAGGGATGATCATTTTTAAATCATACCCTATTTGTTGCATCAAAATTTGTTAATATTTTACTATTGTTAGGGGTGGATAATTTTATCAGTTGTTTATTATTCATGCAACAATACAAATTACTGTTATGGTTTTTATTAATAACCATTACTACATAGCTGATGACTTTGTTTAGTTCTCTTATTAATGTTTATAGCATGATTTGTGAAAATTTAACTTCTATACTGAATGACATAGCATAGACTTCTTCATGGCTGTTTGCGTATTTCATTTCATTCTGCAACCTACTTGTTCTATAGCATTGATAACGTTTCTGACAGATAATATAAAGATTTTTTTTTTTTTTTTTTTTTTTGCGTTTCCCTTACCGAATGTCGTATCCTGTCAGCAATAACCTGTCCATGGGCTTTTTTGATTACTGTCAGTTTAAGTGTCGGCGATACAGTGTTGCCAGATATTGCTATAAAAACAAACAAAAAACGAAAAATAAATAATAATAAACCAAAATTATTTCAGATCTTTTGCAAACAAGATAATATAAATATATCGCTGAACCTAAACTGCAACCTCCTACTTTATTAACTTTCTAAAGTGTTAAATCAACTGGAAAAGACAAGTCCAAAGACGCTTATAATAGCTGGATCTGGCAACACGGAGGCTGTGCCCATGCCCTCAATCACTACTCATTTTCATACCGCGGACGCTAAACATTCTTGCAAATGGTCTAAACTGAATTATACATGTCATGCAGAGATTCATGTGAGGAATTTAACAGACAGCAAATTAGTCATTCAGAGAACAAATTTTATTTTTGAGCATGAAAAATTGACCGAGGACCAGACCTCGGTGACCTCATAGCTGGCTATGGGCCTGAATTCAATGTTACTTGCTGGTTCTTTGTAATTATTTGTGAAATTTACTAGCAATTTCTGAGTGATTTTAGTTTTAAGCAAATCCTACTACTTAATTAATTAATTTAGTTTTATTTATTTATTTTTTTTCCTAGTGTAGTGATTATAATTTGAATCTGTTTCTCGCACAAACTCATATGAACTATTGTAATCATACTTTTATAATGCTTTTTGGCCTTAACAGCCTTGGTCAGCATCCACTTTCATTGTAAGGATGCAAGCTGTTGAGTGAACAGTGACAGTTTTCATTAATATGTGATCTATGCCTTTAATTAAATGTTATAATCTATCTCTCACACTCTATATGTGACATCAAATGGTCGATTTGATGTCATTACCGCTGACCCAGCAGATGGAGAGAAGCGTTTCTGTGTGTAATCTCGCCCGTCCCACCGTTAATCGCTCTGAGAGATGGTTTTCTGGGAGGAATTACTAATATCTACGTCTGTCTGAATTAAATGCATTCATCATCTCATCCGGAGTGGAGCGTGTGAATAGTGACTGCTGCTGTTAGCGTTTATCTTTAAAGATGAGGATGACTGTCCTGCGTGAGCGTCAGCAGTTATCGTTCACACTGTACGGGAACAATCTGAGCCTGACGATAGAGGCCTTTAATTACTGTGACAGCGCGACACGTCAGCAACAAAACTCACCTGTCAATCAAACAGAAGACTGGAAACATCTCCAGGTTTTCAGTGTAACCCTGTAGGTTTATTTTATAAAAATCAGTAAAGATTTGACAGCAAAAAGACACAAGCAAAAGGCGGACGTTTGTACAATTATACTAAAAGACCTTTTACTTGCTAAAAAAGTCTAAACTATCAATCAGATGACAGAAGGCATGTAGTGTGCAAAGTTTTGATCATGTTGATCAATTAGAAGCCTTAGAAATGAATTTATCAAATATAACACAGTAGCTTTACAGGGTTAAACTCAACCTAGTCTCATGACGACAAACGTACCTCTGGGAACTTTTTCGCAAGACACGAAATATGTACCGCCATGTTCGTTTCGTGACATATTCGATGTGAAATATCCACTGAGTGGCGCTAAAAGAGTGTTCGTTTTTTCCCCAGAACAGATGAACGTACATATGGTACGTTTAATGTGACGTTGGTTTTGTAGGCGTCACCGCAGTTCTGACTTTAAATGTCCATTGAGTGGCACTATAACTCTAACCGTGCGTTCACACCGAACGCGTCGAGAGCGTCAAAATTCGCCCTCGCCGCCCTGCCAGCAACGCTGTAGAAAGATTCGTGGACGCTCTGACGCTCTGACGTAGATCGAATACTTGTCTTCTATTTAAAGGAGCCGCAAAGCAAACAAGCATGATGATCTTGTGCAGACTGACCATAAGGAGGGTATAAGTTAACCTCATGAAATATTTTAAATGTGAAAGTAAGAAATTGATCGATGTTAAGAACTTTATTGTAGTTGCATGTTTGCTAGCGAAATAAAACAATTAAAAGCCAATTGTGTGGTGTGGCTTTTGTGTTCATGGTTAAGTGCTAGTCTAATTTACTAGCCTTGGTCATTCAGCATTCCCGCTGAAAAACAAGCGTTCTAGCAATTTGTTGATAAAACCACAGGGGAGACCATAGAACAATTTTGATTTTCCTTGTAGAAAAAAAAATAGGCATAAGTGACTGCTTTCATTTTTAAAATATGTGACATACACCTCTCGTTTCCATCAGATAAAAATTTTGTTTTTTGTTTTTTTTTTGCCGCAGCTCTCTACAACACCTATTTTTTTTTTTTTTGTTTAATCCAATATATGTTGAAATGTCAGAAATATTCTGCAGCAGTAACACTGTTTTGCATGCTCTGGCGCTAAAGTTAGCATGAAAATCCCTCTTATTTTCAGAAAATATATAACGTTAATGCACATCAGCAACTCACCAGGAACACGCATCATTTTTTTTTTTTTAAATTTATGTCCCTGTACGCAAACAGGGACACGTCGTAGATTACTGGGAAACCCGCCACAGCAATAATCAGCCTCTCCTCCATTTTGCATGGGAACTAATGTGGTTGGAACCAAAGTTTACAGGGCTGTATTCTCTGGACTCCTCTCAATCGGTGGACTTCTACATTCCGATTGGTTGTCGCCCAACCGCGTCATAGCTCATTACCATAAAGTTGACCTGACTTCAACTCTCCTCGACGCTCTCAGCGGCCAAGACGCGCCGCTGCTCGCCGCTGCTCGCTGCTGCTCGCCGCTGCTCGCCGCCGGCTCACATTGAAAATGAATGACTTCCGGCCACATTGACGGTCTCGTCGCGTTCGGTGTGAACACACAGTAATGCTCTGTGACGTTTTTAAAATAACGTACCATCTGCACTACACCTAAACCTACCCGATAGTATGAACAAAAGTGAATGTGATGTAAAAACGCAATCGCAAGCATGCCGTTTAGCTTGTTTTTCGATCTCTCATCTTTCAGCTCTTTCATCGTGAGTAATGTTTTTGACGGGATTCGTGGCCAGGGATTCCGCATCCTAAGTCAAATTCTGTGCTGAGCTACTGAACAAGCTTGTTACGTCCGTAAAGCGAAACATATGGAGCTGTAATCATAACTGTGTACGAAAACGATTACAAGTGCTCGTTGTTTTACCGCCTCTAGTGTTCATTTCTGTTGGAAACTGCAGTGATATGTACTTACTGATACGTATTTCACATCTCGCGAAAAAGTTCCCACAGGTATGTTTTCCTCATGAGACCAGGGAGGTTAAACTGCATGAGTTTTTACATTGTGCTGTAGATATGGAAATCAATGTAAGTTTGAATGTTAAACATGGTTGGATTTCTTACACAATATTCTCTGGTAAATTACCTGGTTGATTTTAAGGAGTTCTTTGAAGTACGTTGTGGAACTAAATTGAACAACTAGTTAATGCAGTGATTTAATTAGACTCTCCGGTGTAGTTTCTCTCACCAGTCCTGTGATCTCAAGCAAACGCCAAAATTACAGTCCAGAGAACATGCTGTTTAACAGCAGAAGCTTAAAGAGAACCTCACCTCATTAATATTCATGAGCTACGTTTTGACTATTAATATCATCTAAACCAGAACACGTGAACTGAAGTGCTGCTTTTGGTTAAACGGTTAATACACGTGTTGTCTTATTTATAGACTCTAGTTTAGCAGTTCTCAACCTTTTTGACTCAAAGGACCCCACTGTCCATCAAAATTGTAAGATATTTCTGGTTGTCCTGCAGTAATATTTACAACGCTGCATGTTTCAAACCTTTTTATTGCCAGAAACTGGGGATGTTGAGATAAATTTAATTAGGCACAATTAATTTTGTGATTCTATCTATCTATCTATCTATCTATCTATCTATCTATCTATCTATCTATCTATCTATCTATCTATCTATCTATCTATCTATCATCTGACTATATCACACCCGGGTCAAAATTGCATATTTGAGAGAAAAAAAAAAAAGGATAAATCACATAAAATAAAAATAAAACAAAATAAAAAAAGGATTTCATTCCACATCCTTATTTTATTTTACATTTTATTTTATTTTATCTATCTGCCTGTCTATATCTATCTATCTATCTATCTATCTATCTATCTATCTATCTATCTATCTATCTATCTATCTATCTATCTATCTATCTATCTATCTGTCTATCTATCTATCTATCTATCATTCTATCTGTCTGTCTGTCTCTCTGTCTGTCTGTCTGTCTATCTATCTATCTAGCTATCTATCTATCTAGTTGTCTATCTATCTATCTATCTATCTATCTATCTATCTATCTGTCTATCTATCTATCTATCTATCTATCTATCTATCTATCTATCTGTCTGTCTGTCTGTCTGTCTGTCTGTCTGTGTCTATCTATCTATCTATATTGCACCCAGGTCAAAATTCCAAATTTGAGAGAGAAAAAAAAACACAGTAAATCACATTTTATGAGTACATTTTGAACATAAATTTAACCATATATTATCTATAAACATATATTTTAATTCCCCTCAATCCACAACAAAGGTTATAAACTTAATGGTATTCAGAACAGAAAAATAATGAAATATAAAACAAACATATTTTATAGTGGTATTCATTATAATCATCTAAAACTAATAGCAAATAAAATTAGGCTTTTGGATGTTTTTCATGCTTGCAGTTAATTGCATATATAAGTTGTTTTGAAATGTAAGTCACACCACATTTCAGATGATAAAACACAACTTATATAAAACAAACACAATATATATAATTGTTGTTTACCTTGAATGCTTTGATTATTGTTGAAGTCTGATTACAGTATTTGATCAGAAAGACAATCTGACCACAGAAGAAGATGGATTGCATGTTTGCATAAATGTGTAGAATATGTTTCTAGCACATTTCTATTTCTAGATGAGGCTTTTTCTTCTCTGCTCTCAGATACGTCTGTTTATCTGAGGAACAAGGACAGCACTGTGTGTGTGTGTGTGTGTGTGTGTGTGTGTGTTATCGGTTTCTGTCATTCAGGTGGCTTATTCTGAAAAGCCATTTCCCTCTTGACACTCGCCAATTTCCAGTTTGCAGCTTTGCGCTGATGTTGGTGGAAATAGAAGTGACATGTTTCTGTCACAAAACTATAACACAATTCAGCTGAATTATTGCACTTTAAACATTTCAGCTTGACTCCTGCAAACTTTCGCTTTCATACTGAAGTTAAACATGCGCTTGTTCTGTGTAAGTATGGTAATATTTGGAGATGCTTTCACTGAGGTCCTCTCCATAACTGCAGCAGTGTGATTGCTCATTGTGTGTGTTCAGTGCTGGTCTATTGTTTGGAGGCTTTGTGTTGTGAATTTGGCAGGCGTTGTTTGTAATGGTGTCTGTCTCTGGTTAAGCTGCAGCGTGTGTCATTTCATTAGGGTTTATCTCTGTGTAGGTTAATTACATTACAGGCTCGTAAGTGTGTGAACGCAACACACATCAGTCACCTGGTAACGAGACTCGTTTTACAGCACTTCATAGTGCTTTACTGCACCATCAAAGCCTTTACTGCACTTCCTCCTCCTTCATGAAAGTCTTTTGTCACATAACTGCGGACAAACACACTCATCTGTGCTGTAGAGGTGAAGTGCATTGTCTCAGCTGCCGTCACCAGATGGAACTGTAAAAAAAAAAGGAAAAAAAAGAAGAAAAATCAGGCTCACACACATCAGAAAGCTCATTTATTGCCGTCTTTTTTGGTGGGCTGCAGGATTTGCACATTTAGGAACTCTTGTTTTACCTTACCAGTTAACATTTATTCTGTGGTTTGGTAACTTATTTTGCTTATTAACTTTGATTTGATTTGATTTGATTTTATCCTGTGTAGTGTCGAGGAAATGCTGGAGCCTTTATTTTTATTTCATTTTATCTTATCTTATCTTATCTTATCTTATCTTATCTTATCTTATCTTATCATCTTATCTTATCTTATCATCATCTTCTTATCTTATCTTATCTTATCTTATCTTATCTTATCTTATCTTATCTTATCTTATCTTTATGCAGAACTGCTTGTCCTGTGTAGTGTCGACGGAATGCTGAAGCCTTTATTTTATTTTATTTTATTTTATTTTATTTTATTAATCTTTTTATTTTAAAAATATAAAGCTTAGCAAATGCACTATATAGACTTTGGTTTGCACATTGTTTGAAGATTACTGTAAAAGCAGTAAAATATCAGATTATTTGAGGATAATTTAACGATTATCAAACTAATTAGTAGTGGCCTACATTTACATCACACTCTCTGATTTTCTTCTGAGCTATTTCCCAGATTTACTGCAGTCGCCGTTTCAACAGTTTCAAAGAGTTTCAGTCAGCTGGTTAATCTTCAGCTATTTCTGAAAATAAAATCAACACTTTATTAATGTTTTTCCAGTCCAGCGTATTTACTGGCCACACACACAGAGAAACACATGCTAAAGGTAATCTCCATAATCCTCCCCACTGGCACTGTGTGTTTCTGCTGCTTTATGAATAGTGTAAACCAGAGTTATGATTGCAGTACAGACATACACACAGAGATATGATGCGATGTATCATAGCATAAGATATATCAGCCGAATAGAGGAATTACACTGCTGTGTTATCTGGTTCCTGCTCAGAGGTGTGATTCACACAACTACCAAAATAATCCAACACTCTCAGATATAGAGACATACAGGATTATATAGAGTAGAATATGTGTGTGTGTGTGTGTGTGTGTGTGTGTGTGTGTGTGTTATAGTGCTGTAAGACTGAATATAGACCAACAAAAAAAGACTTTGCATTCAAAATTAAATCGCTTCCTTTGCAGTCAATAGAGCTGTTGCTTCAGCTTCAGGTTCAGCTGACAGGTGCTTAGTTTTAAATTATCCTTTAAAAAATTAAATAAATGCATTTGTATGGATTTATTTTTGTCAATTTTGTTATATATTTAAAACAACTCATTGCAGCTTGTGATGTTTCTGGCTTACTATTCATTTCTTTCTTTTATTTCATAACATTATTTTATATTTTCCATTTTAACTTTAGTTCTTTTGTTTTATAATAATTGTAATTTTGTTTTGTGTTTTTTGTAATTTAGTCATTTTTAGTGCATTGTGTTCATAACTATATAGTATATGTATAGTAGTATATATAGGACATCAAGTTAAACTAAATTGAGAAATGTTGCAACTAGGTGAAATAATTTTTTTATATATTTTTTTTCAGTGAATATTTATTTTATAAGTAACAAAATAAACTTGAAACTAATAATAACTAATAACTAAGTATTTCTGAATATAATTTTTAAATAATTTAGAAGTACTTTATTTTAAAAATTTTAATTTGAGTTTGTTTTAGTTAATAATATATATGGGCTGTCAAACGATTAATCACGATTAATCGCATCCAAAATAAAGTTTTTGTTTACATAATATATGTGTGTGTACTGTGTACAGTATATATATTATGTATATATAAATACACACACGTGCACGTATATATTTAAGAAAAGTATGTTGTTTATATATTAAATATATTGATATATATCATAAATATATACATGTATATACCTGTAAATATTTTCAAAATATATACTGTGTGTGTGTATTTATATATACATAATAAATATGCGCAGTACACACATATTTTATGTAAAAAAAAAAAAACTTTTATTTTGGATGCATTTAATCACTTGACAGCACTTGTGTCAGTGTTTTTGACAATAAAAGAAGTCCTCAAGTTAGAATCTCCCAGCTGATTGGTCTGTGAAGTACTTCCTGTGTAGACAGGATGTTAGTGTTATTCTCCTCGTTTCTTGATAGTTCAGTTCTGAATTGTTATTTTCGTGGTAAAACATTCAAATGTCAATTAATTCACAGGGAGTCACGTGACCTTATTCCAGCATGGCAAATCACATCAAGGAAACGACATCATTTTATTCATGTAGTTCATTTGGAGCAATTCTCCGAAACAAGCCCCCATTACGGCAAAAACTCACATTCTCATTACAGTGAAAGTGTCAAACAGCCGCCCTACGGCGCTCTTCAATTCCTCCTCATGAATTCAGACATGTCGATTCAGATGAGAATTAATTTAACACGTGACCTCGATGTTTGTCAGAAACACTAGCTTATTCGATCTGGAATATTCTCCTGGGCTTTTGGGAGAAAATCACTGACATTTCCGTTGCAGACGGCAATAAAATCACAGACTAGCGGCTGTAAGTGCTGAAATTACCTTAAACCATCACAAAAACAATTACCATCTGAGTAAAGCCCTTGATTTTATTCTACTGAGGTTTCCCTGCTGTTTCAATCACTCACACACTTCATAATAACAGAAGAATCGCAAATGAGAGCTTTCGTACCTCAGTCATTTCTTCTAGATTGCAATGAGATCTCAATAACATTTCTTATTAAATGATTTCAGCTGCTCTACATTCCTCTCTAGATGACAACTAGTTACTTATTTAGGTCTGGAATTTTAGGTGAAACATATTTTATTCACAATAAAAGTGAACTCCGTTAAGTTTCCTAAACCGTGAAGGAGAAACTTTTTAGCAATGAAATGTTCTTCTGATCTCTGACCTGTGTCTGTTGAGTTTCTCTGTATGGGGACTGTAATTGTTTCTTTGTAAATAAGTTTGTAAATAGAAATGAGTATTGTTTGGGGAGCTGAATGTAATCAGAGTTCCTCAATGTGTGTGTCTGTGTCTCCCGCACAATTATTGTGAAGTCAGACAGATAAATATATCATCAGCACACAGGCGTGCTCATTTAAATGTGTGTGTGTGTGTGTTTCTGAAGGCTGCAGCGATGCTGATTTGAGAAGTTTAGCATCCAGACTCAAAGACTGGTTCGGGGTTTTGCACACAGACGCCAACAGAGACCTGAAGAGCACCACGAGTGACACTGCACAAGGACGTAAGTGTGTTTATATGTTCAGTTCAAGCTCAGAGTCACAACCACTTTTTTAATGCTTTTCTGTCCACAATATATTATTTATCATTATTTACTTATTTTGCTTGATAAAACCAATATACTAGTTAGTGTACTACTACCAGTTTCTGTGGAAATCTGCAGAGCTTCACATATTTGTATTGGAAAAGAAATGTTGCCTTTGCAAATAACTGAAACAAGTTTAAGTTGAACTGATAAACTTGCTAAAATGGAAATAAAAAGATGCAGATCTTCTATCAGATCTAAAATCTACTAACAGATTTGGCACAATATTGGAAATTTTCTGTTCTCAAATATGTTAAGCTCTGAAGATTTCCATAAAACTGGTACTAGTACATTAAATGTTATGTTTATTGTGTTACATTTATTGGTTTTAAGGTGTTAAAATAAATAAGTAAAGAAAAACGTTAAAAATGTTGCCAACTAACCGAAATGTTTAAGTTGAAGTACTAAACTTATTATAAGTAAAACTGAAATAAAAATAAAGCTATATAGAAAAATAAAAAGTAATAAAATGGCAAAAGAACATAATCAGTTCTATATATCTTTATATTTTTTGTGTTATATTTATTGGTTTAACTGGTAAAATAAAATAAGAAAATTGAAATTGTCCAGTATCCTGTGTCAAATTTTTAAGTAGATTTTAGAACACACACAAGTTAATTAAAATCATTATATATTATTCTTATTACAGTAATTTTATGTTCTTTTGACATTTTAATTTAATTTTATTTTTGTTAAATTTTTTGTTTTTACTTTACATATTACTGTATAACTAGCATTTTTTTTTAATCGCGATTAAACGCATCCAAACTAAGTTTTTGTTCACATAATATATATAAATGTATGTTTATTATGTATATATAAATACACACACATGCATGTATATATTTAAGAAAAATATGTTATGTTTATATATTAAATATATTTATATATAATATAAATTATATGAATAGAACTATATACATGTAAATACGTGTAAATATTTTCAAATTATATATTGTATGCAAGTGTAGTTATATATACATAATAAATATACACAGTACACACACATATATTATGTAAACAAAAACTTTTATTTTGGATGCGATTAATCGTTTGACAGCATTAATTGTAATATGTCTGTCCACCAGTGTGAACCTGACCGTCTCTCTCTGTCCTGTAGGTTTCGACACCAGCATTTTGCCCATCTGTAAAGATTCTCTCGGGTGGATGTTCAACAAGCTGGACATGAACTACGACCTTCTGCTTGACCAATCAGAGCTCAGCGCCATTTACCTCGACAAATACGAGCTGTGTATGCGGCCACTGTTCAACTCCTGCGACTCCTTCAAAGATGGAAAGCTGTCCAACAATGAGTGGTGCTACTGTTTCCAGAAGCCTGATGGTGAGTTTGCAAAAATTATATAATATACATTATATTGGGGAGCATTTCACAATAAGGAGATATATTTTAATAATTTCAATAATTTCATAATTTCAATTAGAAAAGTCAGACATACTACAAACTGTTTTAAATGTGTTTCTCCAGGCATGCCATGTCAGAACGAGATGAACAGGATTCATTCTCAGAGCCGAAGGAAGACTCTGATAGGTGGGTGGATTTGATGAACAGCTGTTAGAACCTCCCCCTGAATCCAGCATGAAATGACTTGTAATTGTGTGTGTGTGTCTGCAGGGGTGTATGTGCCACGCTGTACTGAGGATGGATATTTTAAGGGCACTCAGTGTCATGGCAGCACTGGTCAGTGCTGGTGTGTTGACAAATACGGCAATGAGATCGCAGGATCCCGCAGACAGGGAAACCCTACCTGTGGTACAGACTCTAAAACACACAGCTGCTTCACATATCAGTCTTGTTTTAGTATTATCTACTGTTAGAGTATGTATTAATATTTCAGTTTGCACCTCACTCTTTTGTCACTTAATATTTTTATTTTGGTGCATCAATCTGTTTAATTACTTAGTATATAAAACTATGATCCACACTCACAAAAAATAATCTTCTTTCTGCTGGTGATTGTAAAAGAGAACGTTAAAAGAAGAAAATTAATATTTTAAATGATCTTTTATTTTCATATTTTCAGCTTTCATTTGAATTAGTTTTGGTAATTTTTTTATGTGTTCTTGCCTTTTTCTTTTTTCTTTTTTTTTTTTTGGTCTACATAGCTTTATTTTCATTTCAGTTTTAGTGATTTTAGTACTTCAATTTATTTATTTATTTTTTTTCAGTTAGTTACCAAAGCTACAATTTATGCTTGTTTTATATTTATATTTAATTTCGTTTTAGCTTTATTTCATTTACATTTTTAATCTAATATTCATTTTTAATTTTAGCTTTATTTCATTTACTGAAAATGATTTTTAATGGTTAAATTTGGTTAAATTAGTGTTTTTCTTGTTTATGATTTTGTAATTTTTTTTTCAGTTTTTATTTTTAAAATTTCTATATAGCTTTAATATTTTTTATTTCAGTTTTCTTTTAGTAATTTTAGTACTTCAACTTCAGCTTATTTTATTTCAGTTAATTGCCAAGACAACAATACTAATTTTTGTTTTAGTTATAAGTTTAAGTTTTTCGTCTAATATTTAAATTTTATTTTGACTATTTCAGTTACTTAAAACAATTATTAATAGCTCAAATTTTAGCACTTTTGTTAGATAAATAGCTAGATTATTTCAGTTTTAATAATTTTAGAACTTTGTTTTATTTCAGTTATTTGTCAAGGCAACATTTCTAGTTTTTGTCAGTTTAAGTTTTTCATTAATATGTTTTTCTTTTTTGTTTTATTTTTAGCTCTATTTCAATTACTGAAATTACTAAAGACTAGTTTTAAGAATTTTAGTACTTTTATTATGTGCATTATTATGTGTATATTATTTATATTTCTATATAACTTTAGTTTGTTTTTATTTCAGTCTTAGTTTTATTAATTTTAGCACTTCATCTAATTTCAGTTAGTTGCCAAGGCAACATTTAAATTTTTTTTCAAGTTTAAGTTTTTCATGTAATATTTATATTTTATTTTATTTCAGCTTACTTTGAAAACGCTTTTAATAGTTTTAGTTTTAGTTAACAAAACTAACACTGATATATATATATACACACACATTTTGATTCCTGCAGCAAACTCTGACATCTGAAGCTGCATTATTCAACAGTGTTTCTTGAGTTCTCTGTCAAAATGTATAAAATATCATATTTTATATATAATAAATGATCTTCCTCAGAACACACACGCACACCCGCTATCTATCCGCCTGACACCTTCCCTTTCATCTGCCTCTGTGTGTGTGTGTGCGTGTGTAGAGGAGGATCAGGAGACATCTGGAGATTTCGGCAGCGGTGGCGGCGCCGTGATTCTACTGGACGATCAGGAGGAGGAGTCTCCCCAGCGTGGGCGGGGCCGACAGAAAGAGAGGCGGGGTCGACTCCACCCCCGCGGGGCGATCGAGGACGACGAAGACGGAGAGGACGACGAGATGGGCTACGTCTGGTAGCTCCGCCCACCCATCTTCCGCTAATTAACCAGGGACCCATGTTAAAATGCACAGTTCTGAAGCCATTCCAGCTCTGCCCCCTCAGACACGCCCCCTTCTTTTCATCCTGGATCCTTCTCATTCTCTCTTTCTGTCTTTCCTCAGCCGCCTCTTCAAGTTCTGTCCTCTGTTTTCCCTCGTTCAAACACTCCTGGATCGCTCTTGCGTATTCTAGACCGGCTCTAGACGGTAGACGTGCATGACGAGATTGTTCAGCATTTCGGGGGCTTCATACCAGTTCTACATAGGATCTTTTTAAAGGGTTCGTTCTCAGTGGCGATATGCATGAACGCCACTGCTGAATGCAGGAGACGACGTCTGAGACCTTCGAGGACGAGGATCAGGTGGGCTTAAGCCAAACGCGCACTACAAGACCGAAGCTCATTGCGCTTTCATGTTTTAAATCTGCCACAAGAGGCTGCGGATCGTAGCGAACTCACAGCATTAATGTTCACTTTGTGTGAGACACACTACAACTAGTCACAGATGCTACAATACTATAGTTAAAATCGAAAATCTGAGCTTTTTTTGGTTCCTTTTTCTTTTTTCTGCATGCAAAATCCATGCAAAAATGACCTGAAGCCCTTCCTTTTGTGTGAGTGAGTTTGTGTGAGAATGAGAGAGATGATCTTGTAATTGATGCATTGCAATTGAACACAAGAAACGGTGTAAATGTGCACAGAGCGATGAGCTTCAGTCGGGTTGTGTGTGCTTGACTTTATGCTGCTTTCACGTCAGTTCACAATTACTGTAATTATAAGTAGAAAAACTCATGCATGCTACTGTGAACTTATAATTATATAACTTCACTGCAAAAAAGTGCTGCTCTTACTCAGTATTTTTGTCTTGTTTTATAGTACAAACTTTATTTCAGTTAGTTGCCAATACTACATTTCTAGTTTTTCATCAAGTATATATATTTCATTTTATTTCAGCTTAATTTCAATTACTGAAAACAATTTCTAATAGTTTTAGTAATTTTCTCATGTGCTTTTTTCATTTTTATTTTTTAGTTAATATTTTAAAATAACAATCTATAATATTATTCATTTCTAAATAGCTTTTTTATTTTAGTTTTTGTAATTTTATTTTATTTCATGTTAATTTCAATTAATAACAAATAATATCAAACATAATTTCTAATAGTTTTAGTAGTTTTTACATGTGCTTTTGTTATTTTTATTTTTTTATAATTAATATTTTTACATTTTAAAATAAATGGATAATAAATATTATTTATTTCAACATTGGTTTTTATTTTAGTTTTAGATTTAGTACTTCCACTTTTTAATTTATTTCAGTTGCCCAGGCAAATTTTCTAATTTTCATTTACTTGACATGCAGAATGGCATAAAATACTGAGTTTATGCTTAAAAGAAGAAAAATATCTGCCAATGGGGTCAGAAAAATAATATTCATTTTAATGAGCTTGACTTCCAGATTATTTTTATGACCCTAATAGCAGATATTTGTTCTTCTCTTAAGCATAAACTCACTTCATTTTGCTACAGTTCTCTGAAAACAAGACCAGAAGTGAGTTTATACTTAAAACAAGAACAAATATCTGCAAATGGGGTCTTGTAAGTTTATTTTTCTGACCCCATTAGCAGATATTTGTTCTTGTTTTAAGCATAAACTTCTAAAGCTTTTTTAATTTAAGCATAAATATCTCAAAAAACAAGACTTGATATGTCATTTTGGATTTGAAGTAAATATATCTTGATTTAAGAATGCTTAAATGTTTATATTGGAAAACAAGAACAGCACATTTTACAGTGTTTATCATTGTGACATCATGTAAAACAACCAAAATGACAAAAAGTTATTTGACTGCTTGTTTGATGTTTTCATTTTATTGCAGGCAGTTTTGCCTGGAGCCTTTTCTTTGTTTTTCAACATTTTTCAAAAGAATCTGAGCATAAATTCATGTCTTTACATCATAGATGCCATAGTCAGAAATAACATCTGTGTCCAAGCATGTGAACAGAATCTGGTAATTGCAGTAATTGCGACACGACGTGACCGCAGCGTTGAGCGCGCCAGCCGTGAGCCTGATATTATCGTTTGTTTGTTGTCTTCAGCTGATGATTTCGTTTCAAAGTCCTTCATTCTGTTTTGTTCTGTTTTTCTTTCACCGTCTCAGAGTGTTTAAGTGGATCGTGACCTTTGCGTCGGCTCTCTGTGCGATACGTTTGCTGGAGCTCGAGAGTTTCGGCTTGACAGAATTCAAAAGCGATCAAACGGCTCGTCAGCCTGACCTTTTCAAACCATTACCAAACGCTTCTTCTCGCTGAAAAACAGAAGGCGAATGAAACAGCGTGACGGCTGTCGGCAGATGAATTTGCCGTCGTTAGCGCATCCGTGAGACTGGGCCCTGGAGTCACGTCCGTCTCGAATCTTCATCTCTCTGTGCATTCGTCATTTGATCAAAATAGTTCGACATGTCAAGCTTAAACAGTTTTATAAGCACATGTGAGGCTGAATCTGACAGGCATCACACCTCCGCTTTCTGTTTTCTGCTTTTGATTTGCATACAGCTCTGAAATTCTCACTTTTTTGCCGATCTCACTGGCTCAGCAATCCCACAGTCCCCGGCTCGGCTCCTGTAGAGAAGGAGCTGGCGATGCGCCACTGTTAGACCAGATCGGATGATCCACGATCCTCTACACAAACACTGCAGAAGAGTTTAGTGCTGATATCAGATCACAGCAGCTTAGTTCTGTTCCTCTTCACACACTCGTTTCTCATCTTTCTGGCACGTCTTTTCTCGCTCATGTCAGCGGTGAGTTCTCCGCAGAAGGAGACGTCTCGCTCGGTGATCATAGACAACGCTGCAGATGGATTATACGAGGCGTTTTGCACCCAGAGGGGAAGTTTCTGGGTGCTCCTGAGGGATTATGGGTAACAGAGGAACGAACTGATGGGCTTATGGCTTCCTAACACCTTTTTATTCCATTCTTTTTTCCTGTGTTCCTCACTGCACCTTTTCATTCCCATGTAAATGCTGGTTTAGCTTGGAGTAGGAAACACATTTAATAGATCAAGAGGAGTAAATAATCAGACAAATGTCATTTACTTATGCTGATGTTGTTCTAAACCTGTATGAACAGGTTTTTGAAGAAAGTGTTCACTGCTTTTGAACATTATAGTGAAAGCAGACTAAATGAAAAATCAAAAAATAACATAAAAGCATCATACAGTCTTGAAATGAAAGGTTCTTTATTGGCATCGATGGTTCCATGAAGAACCTTTAACATCTATTCCATAAAAGGTTCTTTATAGTGGAAAAAGGTTCTTTACACAAAGATAAAATGGTTGTTTTAAGAAATTTTCACTAAAAGGAATTGCATTTCTGTGGTGTTGAAGAAATGCATCTCTAGAATCTCATTTGTATTTTATTAAATATGTTTAAAACATGAGATATGACAACAGACACCATTGGTTTTCATGTAATTGGAGAGATTTGAGAGCTGCGGGAAGGCAAAATCTTTCAGGTTTGGAACAACATGAGGGTTTTTTCTTCGGATACCCTGAAACAGGGCTGCATGATTTTGGGAGGAAACACTTTTACTTATTTTATTTTATTTTATTTTATTTTATTAATAATTATGAAATATTCAGTAAAAAATTAAACAAAATAAGAACAGTTACCATTGTAATATTTCAGTGTAAAATACAAAATTGCATATTTATGAAAAATAATATTATTAATAATATTAAATTGTAAAAAATACAGTGCTATTCATAGCTTTCCTTTTTTTATTTATTTATTATTTTTTTTCTTTGTTCATGTACACGTGAGCAGCTCAGTGTCACGCTTCACTCTGAAACACACAGCGCATTTATATTTTTCATTAAATCACAGCCTTTTTGATTTAAACTAATCCATATTGTGATTTTGGTTTTATTTTGATTAATCATGCAGCCCTATCCTGAAATATGAGCATTAAGCTACATGATCTTTCTTTTATTCTGACTCTCTTTCTCTCTTTCTGTCTATCAATCACATTCTCAGATGAAATCAGTTGTTATCATGATCAGCTGAGAGCATCACACACACCCACACACACACACCGTATCTGATCTCTGCAGAACTGCATCATGAACTTCTGATGATAATGATGACCTTTGACCTTTGAGGTGACCTCTCCCCTCCTCTAGTGCTGCCGTGTGTCTGATGCCTGGCCTGCAACTGTAAACTTCCCCCGGCCCGTCCCGCCTCTGCCTGCTTCGCTCCTGTACAAAGGTGCAATAAAAGCTTCGTCACGATGTTTTCACATATTTTACCGCAAACACACAAACACATACACAGGCAATCTGACCCCTCACACCTGCAGCTACAGATGAAACAGTCGATGGCCATATTTGCAAGAGTTTCCTTTGTTAATTCTCTATATTTTTTACTCTGTAAAGACAATAATTAATGTGTAAAAAACAAGAAAAATGCTGAATGTTCAACTGGAGATGTAATTAATGACGTCATGTGGCTTCGTCCATTTGCCTTGCCTGAGTCTGGATGTGTAAAATCCCTCCTGTGGTCCTGAGTTCAGTGTACAGACCTTCCTCTGTCTCTCTATCTATCTGTCTCTCTCTCTTTCCACCGTCACAGTGCGGCCGTTCGCATCGGATTCACTGTTCATTCTGACCCAATATGGGTTTTAACAGCCAAAACCGATAGCTAGGTGGCTGATCAAATTGAAAATGAGGTGAATTATTGAAATGAACTAAACATCTAAACTCTTAAAAATAAAAGTTTTATAATGGCATTGATGGTTCCATGGAGAACCTTTAATATCTATGATAGGTTCCACGGATGTTAAAGGTTCTTCAAAAGAATATTCACTAAAAGGTTCTTTGAGGAACCAAAAATGTTTTTTTTTTTTTATGGCATCGCTATGAAACCCCCTTTGAAATCTTTATTGTTAAGAGTGTATTTTACACATTATGTACTCAAAAATCACTAAACCACAAAACAGAACCATTTTTAATTCACCACTCATGGTCTGATCTCAAATATCAACTGTTTAATCTCCAGTTTTTGTGTCAGATCTGAAAAGTGAACCTGCTGGTTTTGATTGAGTAACATCAGATGTGTTGCAGATTCTCTGGCCGAATGCCAGCTCCGCTTCGGTGGTTTCTCTCTGTTCTCGTGTTTTCCCGTCATTTCCCCCTCCTGATCGAGAGTCCCAGTGGAATGTTCTTGTTCTGGGCTGATTTGTTTGCTCTGTTTGGTTTTATTTCTCTCTCTCTTTTTTTCTCTCTCTCTTCCTTTTTTATTTTTAGTTTTAGCTGTAAAATGGTTCCTTGAGAAATTGTTTGTCTGAATAAAACTGGAGTTTGTCCTCGTCCAGTTCTTCTCCATCTGTGAAGCTCTTTTCTGCTCGTGTGTCTCTGTAGGAAACTGATTGCTGTGAGTCTACTCAAGGTTTGAGAACTGATTCTTATTGTGAATATAATTGAACAGTTTTCATTACATTCGGTTTTATTAGCAGTTTTTGAATATCTGAAATGGTGTCATTTAAATCCACCAACAAATATTTGACCTCGATTTGTGTTTTTAAAGTCACATTGACACTGAAGTAGCAGCTAATAATTTCTTCCATATTGTGATGTACACCTAAGTGTAACAGATTTTTGAAAAAAAAAAATGTAGGGAGGGACTTGGTTCTGTGCATCAGTTGATTGGATGTTGATGGATGAGATGCGGTGTGGCACTCAAAATTGATTTCAGATTAAGATGAGTTTACAAGGGCAAGTTTTAAATGGACTAAATGATAGAAGTCATAATTTCAACTTTTATCTCATAACTTTTACTTAGTATTTCATGATTTCAGCATTTTATTTCATAATTTCAACTTTTTTAACTGTTGTTTCACCAGAAGGTCCATTTATGACGTTTTTAAACACGAGGTGTTGTGTAGAACTTTTTTTTTCTTTTCTTTTTTTTTTTTTTTTTTTACACAGATGAATTATGATCATAACATGCAGTTAGAAAATAAATGGACTGAATTTTTGAATTTAATGCTGACTTTCATCCCTGTCACATCTCAGATCAGTATTTATCAAGTTTCTCCATTTGGGGATTTACAGCAGAACGGGTTGAAATATGGCTTTCATCTAGAAAAATACAATCCGTTCACCGTAACAGCGTAACCTTAATATCATCAATGATCTCCATGTATCGATTGTTGTCTGAGGCTCTATTTCCCATAGATACACCCTCAGAACAGCACGCTCACGAGCCGCACACATCCGTCAAAGCTAATGATCTCCAGCGGACACGGCAGACGCTGTTCCTTTGTCTTCATTTGATAAGCTTTATTCACCCATTGATTTCATAAGACCCGATTTATACGCTTTAATTCATTAGGCCGGCAGAAAAATCCATTATTTTGTCAGTCACTCTTCCTGAGCGTCTGTGTCGCCCACTCGTTTTCTCGCTCTCGTTTCTCTCGTCTCACTCCATTTAGGACGTGCTAACCGATATGGTTTCAGTGGGATTCTAGAACGTTCCTCTTGCTCCAGAAATCTTTATTGAAGTGGGATCTCCTCACTCTCGGCTCCTCACCTCCGAAAAAAGCAATTTGAGTTGACAGCGGCCGTGGAGTTTATTTACAGAAGGTAGCATGGGAATTTGCACCATCTGGACTCCTTAAAATACCTGCATTCAACGTGTCAATTTGTCCCCTTTCAGAGTCCGTCAGAAAACAAGAGAGATGTTTCAGAGGTCTCCAGAGGGATTGTGGGTAGCCGCAACATATGCCAGAACGTGTGTTCCCTCTATGAGTGAGACAGCAATTAGCATTAGTCTCTTATTTCCCCTATTGTGGGCCAATATGACGGGGATTCATATTTGATGAATAGAATATAATTGATTTTTGTGTTTTTTCCAGTTTTGTGTCCCATTTCCATAAGATTTTTCCATATGGCAAAAATGAAAAGAAATTGACTGCTTATGTCAGAATTCTAACTTTTTTATCTCAGAATTTCAACTTTTATCTATCAATTTTGACTTAGTCTTTAATAATGTTTTATCCTATCATTTAAATTTTCTATTTATCTTTTAAAATCATTTCACCGTCTCAAAATTTTTGACTTTTTAACTCATAATTTCAACAGAGTATTTCATATTTTCAGTTTATCTCATAAGTTTTTGAGTCATAAGTTTAAGTCATAATAATTTTTATATCACAACTTTGTCATAATTAACTTTTTATCTCATAATTGAATTTTATCTCAATTTGAACTTACAGTTGTATTTTATATCAACTTACCTCATCATTTTGACTTACCGCATAATTTCAATTGTTGTAATTATGACTATACCATAATTTCAACTCTTTATCATAATGTCAACTTCTATTTCATAATTCCGTAATTTAAGTTTATCTCATAATTTAGAATTTTTCTCATAATTTAAACTTTTTGTGATTTTTACATTGAGATAAATTTTTTATCTTATAATATGACTTAATATGTTATATTTTTCATCTCTGTACATTTCTTTTCATAATTTCAATTTATATCTCCATAATTTCAACTTGTTACCTATTAAGTTTGACTTCTCTCATAATTTCAATGTTTTGTGATTTTCAACTTTTGAAATAAAAACTGTAATTTATCTTATAATTATGAATCACAATTTTTGTATCTAAATTATACATTTTTCATAATTTCAATTTATCTCCATAATTTCATCTTTTTACCTCATATGTTTGACTTACCTTATAATATCAACCTTTTGTCAGTTTCAATTTATCTTCATAATTTAGACTTTTTATCTTATAATTTTGATTTATCTCATCATTTCAACTTTGTTGTAATTATGACTATCCCACAAATTCAACTCTGTATCATAATTTTCTTTTAGCTCATAATTTTTATCTTATAACTGACTTAATATGTGATATTTTTAAATCTCTGTACATTTTTTTCATAATTTCAAATTATCTCCAGAATTTCATCTTTTTACCTCATAAGTCTGATTTATCTCATAATTTCAACCTTTCGTCATAATTAACATTTTATCTCATAATTTCAGTTTATCTAATAATTTAGACATTTTTATCTCATAATTTCAACTTTTTGTCTTATAATTATGACTTAGTATGTCATAATTTGGATTCATCTCATAATTATGCCATTTTATATCATAAATATGATTTACCAAAGCATGATTTTTTTGATCTTATGTGGTGGAAATGTGCTTTCCTGCATGAGAAGAGTCCTGATCATCTAGTCTAGATACTGCAGGATGACACACACACTGAACTTTCATTTGAAATTTAATTTGGAGTTTGGAAAAATCCCTAGTCATAAGCATGTGCTAATCTTTACCTTGGCGAATATCACTAACTAGCGCAAGCTCGTTCATATTGAAAGGTGGATTGTGAGGAGATAAATTCAGAGGCTTTTCTGCACTAATGATGAAGACGGCAGGTGTTTCTCGCTCGGATCAGATACACTAACCACTAGAGGACGTGCTGCTCTTCCCACACTGCCATATTAAAGCAGAATAACGGCCTCATTCAACCTGTCAGTCAAGCCTAAAAGGCACTGAACTCCTGCTTCCCTTCGTGTTTGACCTTCGCTGCTTGAAATAAGCACACACACACGCCTGCAGCAGTGTCACGGCAAATCCAGCCTGCATGTACTGGCCTGATCTCAACTGTCTGTAAAACTCCTCTTTATATTTATGACACTGGCGCTCTTAAATTCTTCATTAATCCACTTAATATTTCAGAGCTGAAGCATAAAGCAGCTCTCGTCAGATGTGACAGGAATGATCTCATGGAGATTAAGAGGGAAGAAACACACACACAAGATCAATGACAAATAAGGATGTTTGAGATCATAAACTGGAAAAAATATATAGTTTAAAATGAATGTGTCAGGTTGTTAGAACAGCTTTCCTTTTTTTTTGTTGTTATTTTCAATTTAGCCTATAAAATACCAGACAGTTTTTTATAAAAAATATTTATGTTTTTAAACAGCTGCTTCACTGTTTATATATATATATATATATATATATATATTATTATTATTATTATTATTATATATAATAATAATAAACATGGCAATTTTTATGATTGCTAGATAGTTACTCCACCTATTAATTATTATTATTATGATTATTATTAATATTATTATTTTGTTGTTACATTTAAAAATACAATTAGAATTATATATTACATATTTAAATAATATATATATATATATATATATATATATATATATATATATATATATATATATGTAAACTTAAGCAATTTTTATTATCTCAAGATGGTTACACCACTTAGATATTTTAAAGACTGAATTCTGAATACTACTCTTACTATATTTTTGCCATGTCTTAATTTGGCAGAAATATTCAGCCAGAAAAACTTCTTTTTTTTATTTATTTATTATTTATTAATATTATTATTTTGATGTTACATTTAAAAATAGAATTAGAATTATACACTACATATTTAAAAAAAAAAATAATATATTAAAAAAAATTAAAACAGCTGCTTCACTGTTTTTTAATAATAATAATAATAATAATAATAAACGTAAGCAATTTTTATGATCTCAAGATTGTTACACCACCTAGATATTTTAAAGGCTGAATTCTGAATACTACTCTTGCTATATTTTTGCCATTTCTTTATTTGTCTGAAATATTCAGCCAAAGATACACCAAAAAAGTTTTTTTTTATTATTATTATTTATTAATATTATTATTTTGATGTTACATTTTATAATACAATTAGAATTATACATTACATATTTAAAAATAATAATAATATATTTTTTATATATATATTTTTAAATAAACAAATTTAAACAACTGCTTCACTGATTCTTTTAGAATTATTTTTAATAATAATAATCATCATAATAATAAATAGATGTTTACAATCTCAGGATGGTTACACCACCTAGATATTTTTTCCTTACCACCTCACATTTTAATTCAAGAATTTAAAACATGTTCCTATCTGTCCATTAACTGCTTTAACAGCATTTTTAATGTAAAATCAAAACATTCCAAGGCTAAACTGGGCTCTGATCATTAAAACTAATGCCTAACCCAATTTATTAAAGACTTTTTACATTTCACCACAAGCACCTTGACATTTTTTGATTTTACATTTCTGGGCACCAGTGGCCATGTATTTTTTATGCGTCTGTAGCACACCTAGTCTATATTTTATGGAAGCAATTTTAATGTGTGTTTAAATAAATGAACAGATCTGAACAAAAAGTCTCTTAAACACAATCAGCGTTCATATGATTCCAGGTCTGATTGCAAAGAACTTTCAACACAGTCCATACTGAATCCTCTCTGCAGTTAAAGCAGCTCAAAGACATGTTACATGACAGGCATGTTCAGCAGACGAGCCTGTGGAGGCTTAACATTTCATGCTGCTCTGTCACACAACTCAAAGCCGACGTGTTTGAGCTGAGGAAGAGTTTTCATTGAGTTTCCTGGAAGACGTGATTCAGTGAGTGTAAGAAGCGCGTTGGAGTCCCCGGAGGGATTATATCAGTCTGAAGGCATCGTGAACTCAAGCCTGAAAGCCGAGTGGATGTCGTCTCTCACCCCTGAAATAACCCAGACACACATCCACATCCACCTGATCGACAAATAACATCCTCTGATAGCTGGACAAGAGCACATCAAGCCATACGTGTGAGTGAAACACTCCTGTGACTCACAATACATCATGCTGCTTTATAGACGAAGCAAAAGAATTAAACATGCAACCTAAGAAGAAATGTTTTACTGTTGCATATACTATTCATAAAAACACCAAGCAGTATATACTAATATTTAGGCCTAAATAGAAGATTTATGTATTTGAATTACATATAATATTTCTATACTTTCGGATTACACCGTTTAAAAAAAAAAAAAATGCGATCCCGCACACTATCAGTACTTGCTAAATATTGAAGTTTATTATCACAAGCACAAGCAACATTTCGGTCCACTCCAAAATGTTGCTTGTGCTTTTGATAATAAACTTCAATATTTAGCAAGTACTGATAGTGTGCGGGATCACTTTTTTTTTTTTAAATATTTTTTCGACAATGTTGTTGGACTATTCTTCCTACGCACCTATCATTTTTTCAGGTGTGCTGAGTTTGTGTTGATTGTGGATTACACAGTTTTAACATAAACTAATAAATTTAATGTGTGGTTTTTCATACAAATAAATTGAATAAAAACATTTATTTAAATAAAATTATGGTTTTATTAAAAATATGATTATTTAAATTAAATAGATGCAAATAGTTAATAATACACAATGCCTTGACTGACTTACTTTATTTGTTTGTTTGTTTTGCTATTTATTTTTTATTTTTTAATTAATTTGTTTATTAATTTTTTTGAGTGCAGAAATCTGACGTGTTTCATTAATGTAGGACTGACAAATATGCACCACATAAAGTATATTCGCTTGTTTATGTTAAAACCAAATTGTTTATGTAATCCAAATGCATGTTAATTTTATATGCAATTCAAATACATAAATATTACATTTAGGCCTTTTTTGAGTGAATACTATGAAAGCAGTTGGCTGCAGATGTGTGTGTGTGTGTGTGTGTGTGTGTGTGTGTGTTTTGTTTCTCTGTTCCTTCGGACAGATTTTCCTGCTTTGCGGGTCTTTTCACACACATATGCAACTAAAACAAATGTTATCCTTGAATCATGATACTCAATCTGACCTTTAACATCTGACCTTAAGTTCAACAAGATTCAAATAACTGAGGCTGCAACCAAAATCATATACTTCCCTACTGTATAGGAGGCAAAAAAACAGTATGTGACAAAAGAAGTATGCCCAAATTCATAGTACTTATAAAAGAGTGGGCAAAAGGTATCCAGATGACCTACTACTTCTGGCTTGACTCTGAAGTGTGCACACAATGGACAATTTACTATCCCATGAGGCCACAGGAGAGGATTTGTGAGTGGCAGTAACGCGACACAACTGACACTGGTAGGTCACGTGAATATAGTACATCTGAATTACATTCATACTAAACATATTCATATTATATAAAACATACTCTTTTCATGGTCGCAAAGTAATTACTTGTTCAAAAAAGTACCTACTCAGGAGAGTATGCATTTTCAGACGCAGCCCGATTCTCTTTACGTTCTTAAATCATGTTCCTCGTCTTATTGTTAGAGCTTCATCAGTGCATGCTGTAATAAAGGCATTTGAGTAATTGATAAATAAATAAATAAAGATATTTATCTTTTCTGAAATTTCTTCAGAACATCTACAATACAAAATAATGACTTGATTGCAGTGATGTGTAAATTTAGTTCTAACTGTGACCTTAAAAGACAACTATTATATAATTGAATCAACCTTGAGTTGAACTGAGCTGAATAATGACTATATTGTCTTCAGTAGAGCTGCAATCTTGCAGAATTGATGAATATGCAGCATTAACACTTATTGAACTGAATTGAATAAACAGTGAACTAAAGCTGAATATGACACTATTGTGTTCTGTAGAGGTGCTTTACAGCTGAAATTGTTTCATAATTGATTAATTTATTCACTTATTGAACTAAACTGAATTTAATAATGACTGTTGTTTTGCTGCTTTGCAGCTGAATTGAAATTAACTTTACAACATTGATAGTTTTTTATCTAAATAGTATCAACATTGAACTAAATAGAATTTATTAATCCTCTTTTTAAAAGCTGTTTTACAGATGAATTTTGCAACCTTGAGACTGTTCTTGAACTTAATTTAATCAAGATTGAACTGAATTATGGAAATATTGTCCTCCATAGAGTTGCTTTACAGCTGAAATTGAATTTGTTTCATAATTGCTCAATTTTGCAACATAAATTTACTGAAGTAAATTTTATAAATTTGAACTAAATTGAATAATGATACTTCTGTAGAGCTGCTTGTGAAATTTAATTTTTCAAAATTTATGAATTTTACAACATTGACATTTTTATTGAACTGAACTGAATTACCGCTGAACTTAATTTGAGCTGAATAATGACACTGTTGTGTTCTGTAGAGTAGATTTACTGCTGAAGTCATTTAATAATTGATGAATTTTGCAACATTGACACTGTTATTGAACTAACCTGAATTCAATAATGACACTATTGTCAACATTGACAGTTTTTGAGTTAATAATAATAATAACTTTATTTTTATATAGCGCCTTTAAAACGGTTTCTCAAAGCGCTTTACACAATAAAATAAAAATTGTGTAAAATAAAAACAAAAATACACCACACATGAAAATCAATTAAAAACAAACTAAGATATAAAAATCAAAACAGTCAAGAAAAAGCTAACCTAAAAAAATGAGTCTTTAAACAAGATTTAAAAATGCTTAGGTTCTGTGCATCTCTAATTTGTAGAGGGAGTGCATTCCAAAGCCTAGGAGCGTAGGAAGAGAAAGCCTACTAATAAACCAGCTTGTGAGGACCGTAAATGACGCTTGGGTGTATATAAAGTTAAAAGTGCAGACAGATATTGAGGGGCCAGACCATGCAGTGCCTTATATGTGAGCATAAGGATTTTAAAATCAACTCGGAACCTGACCGGGAGCCAGTACAAAGACTTTAGAAGTGGAGTGATATGCTCATTTTTCTTGGCACCAGTCAGAATCCTAGCAGCTGAGTTTTGCACATATTGCAATTTGTTAAGTGTGGTTTTAGGAACCCCAACAAGAAGTGCATTGCAGTAGTCAATACGAGAAAAAACTAAGGTATTAATAAGCCTTTCAGTCACAGAGTGTGATAGCATAGAACAGAGTCTAGCAATATTTCTGAGATGAAAAAAGGAGTTCTTAACAGTGTACTGCACATGATAGTCAAAAGACAGGCTCGAATCAAAAATAACTCCTAAATTTTTCAATTTAATTTGTGACTCCAAAACAGAGCCATCAATGTTTAAAATTAATGAACCAGCTTTACGAAGCTGATGGGAGGAGCCAATGAGTAAGACCTCAGTCTAATCATTATTAAGACACAAGAAGTTTTCGGACATCCATATTTTTATCTCAGAAATACAGTGCATTAAAAATGGAACATCCAAATTTCTACCAGGCTTAGAATGAATATGAATTTGAGTGTCGTCTGCATAAAAATGATAATTAAGCCCAAGTGATCTTAGAAGCAGTCCGAGTGGAAATATGTAGATGCTAAAAAGTAAGGGGCCTAAAATTGAACCTTGAGGAACACCTGTACGGACTGAGCCCATCTCAGACCGAAAACCACGCATACGAACAAACTGTTGACGATCAGTGTGAGGTAAGATCTAAACCAGGTTAAAACAGTCTCAGAAACACCAAAGACAGTTTCCAGACGATTGAGTAAAAGGTTGTGATTAACAGTATCAAAAGCAACACTAAGATCAAGAAGAATAAGAACAGAGAGAGAACCAGAATCTGAAGCTATTAGCAGATCATTGGTGACCTTGACCAAAGCTGTCTCAGTACTATGAAATTTTCGGAAGCCAGATTGAAGGGGTTCAAAAAGATTATTTACTGTGAGATGATTGCGCAGCTGCAAAGCTACAACACGTTCTAAAATTTTTGCAAGAAATGGAAGGTTTGATATAGGGCGAAAATTATTTAAGTTATCCAAATCAGCATTATGCTTCTTTGGAACAGGTGTTACAGCAGCAGTTTTCAATGCTGCTAGAACAACACCAGCACGCAGAGAATCATTAACAATGCTGAGAACAGCTGGGCACAAAGAGGCAAAACAAGACTTAAATAAGATTGTAGGGAGGGGATCAAGCGTGCAAGTGGTAGCTTTCATACGTGATACCTCCCTAGTAAGCAGCTCAGAGTCAATTTGAGAAAAAGTTGTAAACAATGTGCCATGAAAACTAGACAGGCACACTGTTGGAGATGAAACAGGTGCAACTTGAATAAGTTTGTAAACATTGTTGATTTTAGAACTAAAGAAATAAAGAAAATCATTACACAACTTATTAGAAACAGGTAGAGAAGTGCCAACATTAACTTTGAGAAGTCTGTTAATAGTATGAACGAGATGCCTGGGATTACTTTGATTATTATCTATAATCTGAGAAAAATAAACAGATCTGGTAGATTCAATTTCAGCTCTATATTTCCCCAAGTGGTCTTTCCAAGCTTGATAAAACACACTCAGGCCTGAGTCACGCCACTTGCGCTCCAATTTACGGCAAGCTGCTTTCTTAGAGCGCAAATCGTCATTATACCAAGGGGCAGAACGAGTAAAAGACACAGCGAGACTTCAAGGGAGCAAAAGAATCCAAATTAGAGGCAAGAATAGTATTCAACTGCAAGATCTTATCTTCAAGAGAAGCTGACGGGAGACCACTAAGAAAGGAAACAACAGAGTCTGCAAAATTTGACGAATTAATTGATTTCCATTTAAGGAAATTAACAGTATGTGAAAATGAAGTACAAGGGAGAGACAGATCCAGGTTAAAGAAAATTGCCAGGTGATCTGAGAGACCAATGTCAACAGAAACAATTGCATCATTTGCAATCACAAGGTCTAATGTGTGACCTTTGTTATGAGTTGAATTGAATCATTGAACTAAATTGAATTTTATAATGACGCTATTGTCTTTTTTAGAGCTGCTTTACAGCTGAAATTGAATTAGTTTTTTTTATTGTTTTATTGTTTATTTCTGCTCTGCTTTGAAACAATCTGTACTGTATAAGGCGCTACAGAAATAAATGTGTCCTTTGACATTAATCCTGGACCAGAACCATGACAGCGCTGAAGACACGAGTTGTCCCTGCAGGAATGATGGGAAATCACGTCTGATCAATTAATGCCAGTGGAGAGACGCACTGTTGTTGACACATAATCGCTTCAGTTCCTCTGCAGACGGCAGCTATTAGTCTCCATTTGATCTCGTCATGTTGACAGCTCGTGTGTGACATTCAGACTGATATCTGAGGCGTCTGAGGAACCGTTTGCATGAGCAAAAAAAAAAAAAAACGAAACTGCTGCATCATGGGATTTTTTGTGAATACTGACAGGACTAAAGGAGGTCATCTGTGCTTGAGACACATTTGCATACCTGAAGCATGAATTCTGCCCATTACCCAGCATCCTCTCTGCCAGGAGATCCTGGCAGGGCCTGAAAGTGCCGCGTCTCCCCCGCAACGATCTATCACTCCTCTCAGAGTCATCTGGTATCAAGCTTTTCCATTTGGAACAAATCTGTGGCTGCGGCCCAAAAGGCCTCTAAAATTACCCCATAACATCCAATGAAATGATGGAGGAAGAGCAAAGCAGATTAGACCTGCTCCTGCTTGAATCGTTTGGGGAGAGATCTGAAAATTGCATTTATAATTGTGTTTGTCTCACCATGTCTTCATGGTGAGTTTATCCAGCTAACGGCCGTCTTAATTCTGCTGTTTAGTTTGAGATTTATCCCATGAAAGCTGCGTGTGTCAATTCAGCGCTGGTGAAAATGATGCAATAGAAAAACAGCATGTTGATATTTGACTAGAGTCAAGCATATTTCTAGTGTTTCTAGTGATCTGATCAAACCTCTAACATTAAGCATTGAACTTCAGCTTGTTACTGTAAAAAAAAAAAAAAAAAAAAGACAAAGAAAAAAAATCCTATATACAAAATCTCGGCTGCATGATTGATTATATGGTTACATTAGTATTTATTAAAGATTATGGTGCACAGATGTTGATAGTGTACATTAAAAAATTTATATATGCTTATTATTTAATAAAAATGAACATTTAATAAGCAGTGATGTTTCCCTTAAAGCCTTGAAAAAATAAAGTAAAATAAATTAAAATTCAGGAATTAAAAAAAAAAAATCATTATCTGTTTTGAACATGTATTTTTATATTTATCTGTTTTTATGTTTTATGTTTTTATTTTAAATAAATTACCAGATCTGGACAAAACACATCTAAGTAATCTTTAATTACTTGCAATAAAACAAACTTTAACTGAAAAATAAAATATTAAAAAATTATGCAATAGAGAAACAGCATGTTGATATTTGACTAGAGTCAAGCATATTTCTAGTATTTCTAGTGATCTGATCAAACCTCTAATAAAATAAAAATTAACATTTAATAAACTTTGATTTTTTTCCCTTAAAGCCTTGAAAAAATAAAATAAATTAAAAATAAATAAATAAATAAAATAAAAAAAATCAGCTAAAAATTATGGAGGGCCAAATTACTAAAAATTAAATCATTAAATAAATGTTGAAATATATAAATAAATCATTAAATGCATAAATAAATAAATAACTATTTTAATTTTAATTATTTATTTTAATTATTTAATTATTATTTAATTACGCATTCAACTATTTATATATATATATTTCAACATTTATTTAGTTAATTTTGAGTAATTTGGCCTTCCATAAGAAATCAACTGAAATAATATATGTATACATATATATATATATATATATATATATATATATATATATATATATATATATATATATATATATATATATATATATATATATATATATATATATATATATTTGTGACCCTGGACCACAAAACCAGTCTTAAGTTGCTGGGGTATATTTGTAGCAATAGCCAAAAATGCACTGTATGGGTCAAAATTATTGATTTTTCTTTTATGACAAAAAACATTAGGATATTAAGTAAAGATCATGTTCCATGAAGATATTTTGTAAATTTCCTACTGTAAATATATTAAAACTTAATATTTGATTAGTAATATGCTTTGCTAAGAACTTCATTTAGACAACTTTAAAGGTGATTTTCTCAATATTTAGATTTTTATTTTTTTATTTTTTTATTTATTTATTTTTTTGCACCCTCAGATTCCAGATTTTCAAATAATTGTATCTCGGCCAAATATTGTCCCATCATAACAAACCATACATCAATGGAAAGTTTATTTATTCAGCTTTCAGATGATATGTAAATCTAAATTTTGAAAAATTGACCCTTATGACTGGTTTTGTGGTCCAGGTATATATATATTTTTTTATTTTTTTTTTCCCCATGGGCCACTATAGGTAAAAAAAAGTTCAGTAAATGGTAAAGCTATTTGTGCTACAAACCGGTGTGTTTATGATTATAAAAATATATCACATAGTATGATTATCAAATATCAGTTTACAGTATCAAGCAGCATAACAGACTGTAGAATGGAGTGAGACTGGAAGCCATGCACATTGAAATTAAAAATGTATGCGGCCTCGCGTACATTAAAAATACGGTAGATATTTTAATTTATAGATATAGAAATGCAAGTGCACAATCAGCAAAACACAGGCCCTCCTGTGATCTCTCGTCCTTCTGTTTGCTAAATCATTTTGGTTCTATTTCCAGAATAAAAGCGCTGACATTTAATTTGACATGAAGTTAAAGCATGATTCAGATGTTGATAGTGTAATAATTGGTGTGCTGATGCACCAGGCTCTCATGCGGTGGTAATGACCATCTGCCTCCTCTGATAACTGCTGCAGTCTCTGTGCTCGTAAACGCTGACCTGACTCTCACCGGGAGCAAATGTCCTTGCACCCTCCAGGAGACACATCCAATCTTCCCAAAATAACCCCAGCATCGGCGCCAGAGAGTCTCAGGATGTTCAAAAGTGTTCGAGCCGAGAATTACTGAGATTGTCATCCTTAAATCGCTATTATCACCGATAGTTTCAGCTGGGATTTTCTTGACTTACATACTTAAGTGTGTGTTAACATGGAAAAACACAAAATATAAACATGCAAAATCTTCAAAGTACTTTCAGTTGTTCCAATTGGAGTGTGAATTGTGTGAACGCACATATTTTATACCCAGCTAACAATTCTACTTCTCCCAAAACAGACATTTTAACATTCTCTGTTGGCCAGCCAGAAAAGCCCATAGAGCAAAAAATGTATTTTCAAATATATTTTAAATATATTTCATAAAATGGTCAAAATATATATTTGCTAAAATATATTTAAGAATATATTTGTGTAATTGTATTTTCTACCAATATAGGAATATTTTGTGTCATTTTTTATATATTTTTGGAAATATATTTTTAATATGTAAATATATATTTTAAAAGCATTTAAAAATGTATTTCCCCTCCATATATTTCAATCCAAGAAAATACATTCACATATATCACATCTGAAGGAAAAACTTCATTATTTGTTGTCATCATATAACACATTTAGCCTAAATGTACTCTACTGTAAGATTGGAAATGTATTTCTTTGCCACTGAAATACATTTTTAAATATATTTTGAAGGTTGAAACTAAATATATTATTAATTTCAAAAACATTTAATTGAGTTTAACTGTTTACAACACATATTTAGCATATATTTTGGCCAGAAAAACTATAGTTTCTTTACATAAATAGAATATTCCCTGAAGGTTTGGAGAACTATTGTTTACACATCAACCATCATATAGGCGATTAAATAGCATGTGTCCATTAATATGTAAGACTTCCTAAAATTTGTATATGTTTTATTTAGTAATTAAACTGACAACAGGCACAATGTGCACTAATTAACTGCACTGGATTGTAAAGGAAACACTAACACTTTAATCCAAAATCTGTCCATCTGGAGACACTCAACCTGTATTTCACAACAGAAAACACACAAATATACAAAGTCTTGTAAAGTCTTCATATTTCAATTCCAAATCTATCAAGTATTTCTCACTGCCATGTTTGGGATATATTGCAAAATATATTTCCCAAAGTAGAATCTGCAGAAAGCGCAACAGTGTGAGGGACAATGTCTCCCTCTGCTGGTGACAAAGAGACACACCATGCAACAAACGGAGAAATTAATTCTTCTTCTTCTTCTTCTTCTTGTTATTATTATTATTATTATTATTATTATTATTATTATTATTGGACACGTACTTAGATAATAGCTTAGATAATAGCTTATCTAAGTTTAGGTAAATACAATAGCTACGTATCATGTTATATTGAATAACATAAAAAATGCATTACTTATGCACCCCTTTGAGGTTAAATAATGCTTATTTCCGCTTCTGACACAACTCTTAGCCAATCAGAACCACGCATTGATCAGTAGAAATAGAAAAAGCGGCTAGAATGGAAAGTAAATATAAAGTAGGCGGGGCTTATGTTGTATACATGCATATCTATGGTAGTATCTACATATAGCCTATATCTTAGCAAAGACTATAGATTTATTTTCCTAGCTACGTTTTTTACACATAAATGCAAATTTGCAATTTATTATTATTATTATTATTATTTTTTTTTTTGTAAAGACTTGAAATGTTATTTGGATACTATCCTTTTCCAGCAATGCCAAAGCTTTAAAATCTAGTAGGTTGTGCACAAAGTGTAATATTTGTGCTTTTTTATAATGTGCTGTTGACTAGGTGTTGCGAGGGTGAGATTTAGCCATTTTCCTCTTCTTTTTTTCTCAAATTTAATTTATATGTTACCCCTAGCTTAATGTTTTGTTTTTTGGTTATTTTCCAGGTTCTTTGTATATTGTTTATATATCCATTTTTGTTGTTACAATCTGTTTTGAGCTGTGAATGTGTGTATTTATCTTTATGTATGTTCAATAAAAAGCAAAGACTATATATATATATATATATATATATATATATATATATATATATATATATATATTCTGTACTCCACTGTATGTTGTCAATTCAATGTCTATAAAACTTATTCAGGGTTTTTTTTAATTATTTATTTATTTATTTATTTTTTGTTTTTTTATTCAACCCAGCTGCTGAAGAATTGTCAATATAAATTTGATTTTTGAAATATTTGATGTCTCTAGGCCACAGAGAGCCCTCTGCAGGAACAGCCGCAGCACGTCTCACAGAAACCCGCTGGATCACGTGGCGCCCAGCGGTTTCTAGGCAGGTAACCAGGAAGTGAACGCGCTGAAGCCCCGCCTCCCACGTGTATCCGCAGGAACCGGCGGCGGCGTGACGCGGTGGAAGAGACCGACAGACCGAAACCGGCGGACCGGAGAGAGACAGTCAGGTATTTATAAACGGACAAATGTGTTACGCACGGGTTTATATGGGGTTTTAAAGAGGATCTGAAGGACTCGCTTAGTGTTCTTCAAAATGTACCATACTATTTATATGGTAGCGTTACTTCAAAGAGGACACCTCCGGGGTACGTGTCAGAAAACAGGGTTATACCATGGTACTTTGTGGTACTTTTTGTTACTTCGGCTTTGGTGAGCGAAGAGGGGCGTCAAGTCACCGATCACCGGGCGCTAGTGTGACACAGGTCAGCTCGGTCCCGGTTTTAACGGCACTTTCTTTCCGCTGTTGTAGGACCGAAGATGGCAGATGATCCGAGCGCGGCGGACAGAAATGTGGAGATCTGGAAGATCAAGAAGCTCATCAAGAGTCTGGAAGCGGCGAGAGGGTGAGAGACTTTGTGTGGAAGTGTGTGTGTTTGAGCAAAAACGGAATAAAAGTGTTTTCATGTTGTGTTAGTTTAGTGGTTGCCATATAGTTTCAAACCCCACAAAGATTCATTTATTACATGTGTTTATAAAAACTCAATTTAGTGCAGTTATACATCATGTAATTCATATCTGGAGCAGAAGGGCTGAAGAATGATATGCGCACACACAGAGTTAAACTGAATGTGGTTTTCTTCCTAATCCCTAGTGTTTAAGTATGAGCAATAGTAATGGTGATTCCTGCCCTGATAAACAGCACTAATGACTGGTTAGTCCAGCCACAGGGCCAGGCAGCTCTCATGATGGTGACAGAAACTTCACTTCAGACCTTCTGTGTGTGTGTGTGTTCGAGTTTTAAATCACTGTGAGTTTCAAACAGGTGTGTTTAGTGCCTCTTAATAACTATAAGCACTCATTAATCAGTGCATTTATTATAGGTTCAGATAAGAGTCTTGCTAAAGGACACAATTGTGATTGTTCATGATCAGCTTTTGCTGGATTTGAACCTACAGCCTACTTTTGTTTTGGGTTTTGAAACAGAGATAGCGTTGCTGGATGATGATTGTGGATCCGTAAGCTCTTTATCAAGGGTAAAGCAAGTCTATTTGAAGAAGAGCAGTTGAGAGAGCGTGTAAATGCGTCATTGACATGACACTCGTGCTTTCATTCTGACAGGTAGTTATGTTGAGCGTCACAACAACACAACCTTCATTCAAGGTCTGTAACTTCTGTGTATGTGCACATAAGATAAGAGTAATTAATGCTCACAGGTACATAAAGTCGAGTCGAATCCCACATCAGAAACTGAAACTCTTTGTTTTCATGCATGCGTGCCGCTGACCTTCACGCCACGTGTGTGTGTGTAAATAAAGCAGAGCATGTTGGTCTGTCTCTGTGTTTTGGCACCAGTGTGACCCTGATAACTCCTCACAGCTCAGTGTTGATTGTATAAACCCAGACTTTGAAGTCAGTCTCTGTTTTAGAGGCAGTTTGTGTAAGAGAACTCTAGAAATGCCACTTTTATCAGCTGACAATACTGAGGCGTTTGACCTCTTTGTGACACTTTGATTCTGTTCTAATAACTAGTGAGCTACCAATCTGGGTGCCATTACAAGGGATCATATGTGTATAGTTGATCCATAATGTATAGAGAAGGCAATCTCAGAATGGACTGTGATGAAAAATCTATCTCTCTTTTTTTGGAAGTTGTAAGTAAAACAAGGATTATTGGAGTATGTTTTACAGGAAAATACCATTTCAGTCTTCTACTTAACAGTTTCACCTTAAATTCAGTGTATTACTTGCTGATTCTTTGTAATTGGATCAGGAACAAAAAGGGGTGTTAAGCAACAAAACAATAAAAGCTTAATGCAGCTTTATTATTAATATTTTTTTTGTACATTAGAATGTATCCTGTTTATTTAGTTTTTCCTGAGCAAAAAAAAATAATGACTATTATATATTTTTTACAGAAGACACCCACTAAAATGTCATTCAGTATAACAATAGATCAAATAACAAAAAATCATGTCAGGCATATTTAGATCAAAGAGTCATTAGATGACATCAAAAGACATTAAAGTAGACACTTTGCTTGCATTTAATATGCTTTCTATGTATGTAAAATCACTTTTGTGAATTTATTTTGATGCGGACACCAAAAAAGGCTGTGCCGTCTTTGACCCAATTATTTGTGAAATTTACTAGCAATTTCGAAATGAAATTTGTGTCTACACCATATTTTCCCCAGTTTGTCAATGCACTTAATGCATAACAAAAGTAGTAATTAAAAACTCAAGTAATGGCAAATAATGAAAGATTTTAGGAAGACCTGGTCAATTCATGTCCTTTTATCTTATTGAAAATTGTTTCATCTGGAAATGTCACATTACAGAAGTGAAATTGTTTGCAAATGCCAATTTAATGTTGACTTTTCATTTTTACTTAAATATGTTTATGATTCTTGTAAATTTCACAAATAATAACTAGCAGTTAAAATTGTTCCTACACTATTTTTTTTCAGTTGTAAACCACTTAATACAGAAAAGTATTGAATAAAAAGCAATATTTCTGTGTGATATGTGCATATTAAAGAATTGCCAAATCAGTCATCTTTTGAGTTAGGATGCTGCCTTAAAAGCCTGCTTCATAGGTAGCAAGTAACTTCTCGCTTAATTTTAGACATTTTTCTTTCTGTAATTTGTTTAATTGACAGTAATTTGTCAGTTTGATTGTTTTATCAAGCTGAATATCAATTCCTGTGTCTCAACCAGTAGATAATGGCACTAGCAACAGTCATGTTCATGGGTTTGATTCCCAGAGAATCCATGTACTTGATAGAATGTGTGCCTTGAATGCAATGCAAGTCGCTTAGGATAAAAGCATCTGCCAAATTCATAAATGTATTTGAATTTTTTTTTTTTTTTTCCAGTCGTCCTACTACTTGTCCGCTTGATCCTATTCCATCCCATCTCCTTCAAGCCATTTCTCCTGCAGTTGTACCTGTACTCACTCACATCGTTAACATATCCCTTCACACTGGAGTTTTTCCCTCAGCATTTAAACAGGCTCGTATAACCCCACTTCTTAAGAAACCCACTCTTAACCCAACTCTTTTAGGGAACTATAGACCGGTTTCCCTTCTACCTTCATTGCAAAAACACTTGAACGAGTTGTGTTCAACCAAGTCTCTGCCTTTCTCACACAAAACAACCTCTTGGACAGCAACCAATCTGGCTTCAGAAGTGGACATTCGACCGAAACTGCCTTGCTGTCAGTTGTTGAAGCCCTAAGACTTGCAAGAGCGGCTTCCAAGTCTTCGTTACTTATCTTGCCGGATCTATCCGTTGCTTTTGATACAGTCAACCACCAGATCCTCCTGTCAACCCTATTGAGAAAGGGCATCTCAGGAACCGCACTCCAGTGGTTTGAGTCTTACCTCTCAGATAGATCCTTCAAGGTATCTTGGAGAGGTGAAGTATCCATGTCGCAACATCTAGCTACTGGGGTGCCTCAGGGCTCAGTCCTTGGACCACTTCTCTTCTCTGTCTACATGGCATCATTGGGTTCTGTCATTCAGAAACATGGCTTTTCATATCACTGCTATGCTGATGACACTCAACTCTACCTCTCATTCCATCCTGATGATCCGACGATAGCTGCTCGCATCTCAGCATGTCTAACAGACGTTTCTTGCTGGATGAAGGACTATCACCTTCAACTCAACCTAGCTAAGACAGTACTGCTTGTAGTTTCAGCAAACCCATCACTTCATCAAAATTTCACCTTCCAGTTAGGCTCATCAACCATAACTCCTTCAAAAACAGCCAGAAACCTTGGAGTTGTAATTGATGATAAGCTGAATTTCTCAGACCACACTGCTAAAACTGCCCGGTCCTGCAGATTTGCTTTATATAATATTAGGAAGATCAGGCCCTTTCTGAACATGCAACACAACTCCTTTTTCAAGCTCTTGTTCTGTCCAGACTTGACTATTGCAATGCTCTCTTGGCAGGTCTTCCAGCCATTTCCATCAAACCTCTACAATTAATCCAAAATGCTGCTGCAAGATTAATCTTTAATGAGCCGAAAATAACGCACGTCACACCTCTATTCATCAATTTGCACTGGCTACCAATAACAGCTCGCATAAAATTCAAAGCATTAATGTTTGCATACAAAACCACCTTTTGGCTCTGCACCCCTTTACCTAAATTCAGTACTTCAGACCTATGTGCCTTCTAGAAGCTTGCGTTCTGCAAGTGAACGACGCATTATTGTGCCTTCCCAAAGAGGCACAAAATCACTTTCACTGACTTTTTCATTAACTGTTCCCATCTGGTGGAATGACCTGCCCAACTCAATCCGAGCAGCTGAATCCTTAGCCATCTTCAAGAAACGACTAAAAACCCATCTCTTCCATCTTTATTTGACCCTCTAACTCTAGCATTCTCTTTTCTAATTTTATTTTATCTATCTGCCGCCTTTTTATTTAAAAAAAAAAAAAACACACACACACTTGACCCTCTATCAATTGCATATTTATTCTCTAACTGCTAGCTTTTCTTGAAAAACTAACACTAGCTTTCTTTTCTATATTCTATCTACTTGTTTAAAAAAAAAAACAAAAAAAAAAAAACCTTGCTACGTGTACTGCGTTAGGCTAACCGAGACTTGTCATAGCGCTTGCATGTTGTTGCTCTTTTGTTGGTTTTGATTGCTTCTATTGTCTTCATTTGTAAGTCGCTTTGGATAAAAGCGTCTGCTAAATGACTAAATGTAAATGCAATAACATTGGCGATTGTTTCTCTCTCTGTCAGTAACGGGACCAGCATGATCTCGCTCATCATTCCTCCTAAAGATCAGATCTCCAGAGTGGCCAAGATGTTAGCGGATGAGTTCGGTACAGCGTCAAACATCAAGAGTAGAGTGAACCGGCTGTCAGTGCTGGGAGCCATTACTTCAGTCCAGCAGAGACTCAAACTCTACAACAAAGGTGTGTCTGTGTGTGTGTGTGTGTGTGTGTGTCTTTAGCTCCACAGCTAAACACACCTGCATTTTTAAGAAGGCCATTTGAGACAAAAGCCTGTGTTTGATCACTCGCAGTCAATTTATTTGTTCATATGAGAACAGATTTATGAAAGCAAAAGGCTCTAGCATTGTGCTTTCTAAGAAAAATAAAATGGGGGCTAAATGTATACTCAACACATTTATTCATGTTGACGTTTCATTTTTACTCAAATATTTCATGTTTGTTCATGTCAACCACATTGATTGTCAGACTTAAGCAAACATACAGCTGGAGTGTCATCTTGTTTTGGTGTGTCTTTGCAGTGCCCCATAACGGTCTGGTGGTTTACTGCGGCACCATAGTGACAGAAGAAGGCAAAGAGAAGAAAGTCAACATTGACTTTGAGCCGTTCAAACCCATCAACACCTCTCTGTACCTCTGTGATAACAAGTTCCACACCGAGGTAAAATCACAGTCCAAATCAGACGTGTTTCATAAAGCTCATTATACTTGAGATGCTGTATAATCGTCTGTCTTTCTCTAGGCTCTGACGGCATTATTGTCAGATGACAGTAAGTTTGGATTCATAGTCATTGATGGTAGTGGAGCTCTGTTTGGGACTCTTCAGGGAAACACCAGAGAAGTGATGCACAAATTCACTGTGGACCTGCCCAAAAAACACGGTAATTACACTATAACACTTCATTTTGATCTGACAGCTGTGTCTAGGGCTCATAGAAAACTAATATGGTTTCAGTGCACTTAGTTTTTAGCCATTAAGTTTCCTAAAGATTGTGTCATTAAACTAGTTTCATAATTCATCCATCTCTTGAGACTCGTGAGTAGGCTATGTCATTCAAACATCAGCAGCAAATCAGTGTTAGAGTAAACTTTTCTGTGCTTAACCACTGCTGATTATGATGTAACATTAGTGTATATAAATTAAAACGATTAGGTGTAATTCTTTTGTGTTTATTTTGTGGAAAATGGCCTTGATTTTTAAAAGTAGATATTTTTAAAATCTGGATTAGATATATTTAATTTTAGACTGTTTTATTTCTTGCAAAATTATTTTAAATCATCTTTTATTGTTTTCAAATGGTTACTCTTTTAATTTTAGAATAAACGCATAAATATTGAAATTGAGTTTTATTTTAGCTATGTTGTCCAGTAACCGTGTCATCTTTACTCAAGGTTTCTCTGGTCTTCTATTCTAGAATGTGTTTTTATAGAAATATTAAATGTATTATTAATGTTTAATCGGTGTATATAAAGAGAAATAATTAAATAGTATTTTGTATTTAGTGAAAAACATTTCTTGATTACTCTAAGCTAAATTTGGCTGTATTTTACATCTTTCATGAAACTTTTTTTTTTTTTTTTTTCAAATTATTACACTTTTGATTTTAGAATAAATGCATAATATTATTGAAATCTTATTTTGTTGTTGCCATATTGTCTAGTAAGTGTCATCTTTACCCAAGTTTTCCCTGGTCTTCTATTCTTGAGTGTTATTTTATAGAATTAAACTCATTCATTTCAATTAATTGATTCCAAACTTTGACTCAATTAATTTGTGTTGTTACTCATTTTTCATAAAATCAGATGTTTTGGTAAACATTTTTTGTAGTTAAATATTGCTGATTGTTAGTGTCACATTAGTATATATGAATTAAAATTATTACATATTACTCTTTAATGTGTTTATTTAGTGAAAAACCTGCCTCGATTATTCTAAACTAGATGAGATGACTGTATTTTACTTCTTCCATAACCATTTTAAATCTTGCTTTTTTCTAATTATTACCCTTTACATTTTAGAATAAATCCATAAATATTGAAATTGTTACTGGACAATACGGCTAATATAAAATTCAGTCATCTTTACTCAGTTTTTTCTAGTCGTCTTGAATCTTATTTTATAGAATTAAATCCATATATTTAAACACATGATGATTTTCTCTCTCAGGACGAGGAGGTCAGTCCGCCCTGCGTTTCGCTCGGTTAAGGATGGAGAAGAGACATAATTACGTGAGGAAGGTGGCAGAGATGGCCGTGCAGCTCTTCGTGTCCAACGATAAAGTCAACGTGGTTGGACTGGTGCTGGCCGGATCCGCAGATTTCAAAACAGAGCTCAGCCAATCAGACATGTTCGACCCGGTAAGAAAGAAAGCGATTGGTTGGTAGTTGTTGGTCTCTGATTAGAAAAATTCACTTTTTCTAAAGTCATTGTTAAGAGTAATATGTAAAAATATTAAGTGAATTATTTTGTTATGTACATAGTTTACCACTGGATGTGATCAAATTGTAGTTTCTTTGTGATTGGCTGGAGTCTGTCTTTCTAACATCAGTTTGTCGTCTCTGATTGGTTGCAGAGGTTACAAGTGAAAGTGTTGAAGCTGGTGGACATCTCTTACGGAGGAGAAAACGGCTTCAATCAGGCCATCGAACTGTCTGCTGAGATCCTGTCCAACGTCAAATTCATACAGGAGAAAAAATTAATAGGTAAATATTAATTCTCACAAAGATGCAATTCCGTATCTCTAACAAGACCACAGTCTAATTCTGCATTCGGAAATCATTCTATAACCAAACAACCATTTAGCAACAAAAGTTTTGCGCATGCAAACCCCCGAGAGTCCTTAAAGTCTTAAATTCAATTTCATCAAATTGAATATCTTAAAGACACAATTTAGGTTGTCACACATGAGAAACTAAATCAAATGTGTTTGACTAGTTTGCTAAGCTAAACAGAGCTGAAGGCATTAATAACGGTGTTCTGTGTCTCAGGGCGATACTTCGATGAGATCAGTCAGGACACAGGGAAGTATTGTTTCGGTGTGGAGGACACACTGAAGGCGCTGGAAATGGGAGCCGCTGAAATTCTCATTGTCTATGAAAACTTGGAAACGATGAGATACGTCCTGAGATTGCACGGCGCAGAGGTCAACGGCTCGGAGAATGGTACAGAGACACACAAATAATGAAAAAATCTAAATAATTTAAATCAAATCAAAAATTATCACATGGACACTTTCGTTCTTATTTCAAATTGTATATTAAAATAATTCGATTTAATTAAATCATGTCAGAAATTATAATATAAAGACCGTTCCTGTCTTCTGATTGGTCAATCCAGTCTTCCAGTGACAATATAGCAACAGCTATATATGTGATAATATTCTTTATTTACTACTACAGATTATTTTGCCTTCTAGCTCTGTGTTTGAGTGTGTTCAGTGTAAACACACATCCTTACATTCACAGTGTTTGTTTTTACTGTGGGTTGTTGCCTCAACAGATAGTAAGAGATTAGATTGTGTCGAGCGGAAGTGCTTCTGTAATGTCTCCTCACTGCTGTGTGTTTCAGATGAGAAAGTCATTTATTTGACCTCAGAACAAGAGAAGGACAAATCACACTTCATAGACAAAGAGGTGTGTGTGTATCCGTGTCAAAGGTTGTCTGTGTTGTGAAAACAAACCAACTGTTATTTTAGCATTATTTTTTTAGTAGTTTTTATTTATATTTTAAATTTGATTTTTTCACTTTTTAACAAAGTTACATTTTTAGTTGTTTTTGGCCTTTTTATTATTATTTTTTTTTTAATATTACTATTTAGGTTTAATTCGTTTTTTATTTATTTTATATATTTAAGTTTTAGTTCTTAGTTCTCATTTATTTTCTATATATTATTAATTAAGTACCTATATTATTTTCTTTAGTTCTTAGTTGCTGTTTTTTATTTTTCAATTTATTTTGGTGCTTCAGTTTATTTCAGGTGGTCCCCGAGGCAACATTTCTAATTTTCCTTTAGTTTCAGTTTTTCATCTAAATTGTTTATTTTATTTAATTTCATCTTTATTTCAGTTTTATTCTGGCAGATTTGGCTCTTCTGTTGCACATGCACATGATTAGAATAGCTGGATTGAGTCTTTTTTTTTTTTTTTTGTAAATTCTACTTGTGAAGCATTTTGGTCAACTTTTTATTTTTTTTTATTATTTTTTTTTTTTTTTAAATGTGCTATATAAATAAAACTGTGATGAGTTGAACGGAGTCAAAAATAATAAGGAATTCTATTCTTTACTGGTAATGGCACATGTATTGATATGTCAGGGATTCCCAAACTTTTCTGTCAGCCAAACCCCTTTTATATAAAATATTTTCTTGAAGTTCCCTTGAGATTAAAAGTTAATATTTCAAGTATTTATTTATATATTTATTTAATTTTATTTTTTATTATTTATATTGTTTTTATTTATGTATTTATACATTTTTATGATTTAATGACTTCAGTGAGTGACAGACAATGCACTGATTGCTTGATGATGAAACAGTTGTTTTTTTCCCTTTCTTTTTACATGTGTAAAGAAGAGCCACCAAATGAAGATATGCAGTAATTTGCAGTTCATCATAACACTTTTACACAAATGACAGCCCTGACAGGTGTAATATTTGATGGTGTGTTTGTTGTGTTGTTGTGCGGCTCAGACGGGTCAGGAACACGAGCTCATCGAGTGCATGCCACTGCTGGAGTGGTTCGCCAACAGCTATAAGAAGTTTGGAGCGACTCTGGAGATTGTGACGGATAAAAGTCAAGAGGGATCGCAGTTCGTCAAGGGATTCGGAGGAATCGGAGGTGAGTGGATGCTGAATCTTAATTTGTTTGTAAACGAAAAAATGACAGATTTTGATATGGAAATGATACTGTTGTTAATTTTTTAATTTTTTTTTAACCAAAATATTTCTCTATTAGGTATTTTGCGGTACCGAGTGGATTTCCAGGGGTTGGAATACCAGGGAGAAGATGAGGAGTTCTTTGATTTGGATGACTACTAGGTAGTCGAGACTGAGTTAGAGAAAAATCAATGAAGATTTCAGGAATTATGGAAAGAAAAAAATAGTTTTCTTACCAAATACTCAAAAACACACAGTTTGAGAAGTGTGTCATGTGTCAGTCAAATAAAGGACAGAACCGGTCATGAATAATTAAACAGCCTGGCCTTTGGAGTGTTCTGATTGGACGGGACTCGTTTGTTTATTCTCTTTCCCTGTTTGAGTTAAAGTCACAGGAACCTTCAGACTATTTGGACTCTATTTGAAATAAGTTAATTCTTCTTTTTATCCTTTGTTCCTTGTTCTTCTCCTCCCAACTTTTTCCACCATAAATCAACAACTAGTTTTCTTCCTTTAGTTTTTTTAATCATTATTATTTGCAATTGCTGCTGCTGTATTTTATGACAGTGTGGTATTTTTTACATGGGTTTCTGTAATGAATAGGGGGAATACAAAATAAATTTGAAAATGCTAAAGTAAGCTGCCTTTTCTTGGTGTTTATTGATGTGTGCTCTGTATATTCCCCAAAAATGTGTTTTTATTTCAAGCCTTATTATTCAAGCCCTATATTTTGTGCTTCTAGGTTATTACATTTTACCATTTATAGACAATTTATTTTGCCGTACTATAGGAACACTATTACAAAAACTTTTTTCTCATTCTTTTTAACACACCAGTTAAGAAATAGAATGAATATTATTAGTCAACTTATTAAAAACAAAAATGTTAAATTAATGTACAGGTTTTAAAGGCATATAAAATAAAACGTGACATGGGTCTGTGGAAAAGTTTAGAGAAAAACAGTCTAAAAATAAATTAATAAAAATGTTGATTAAAATGAATCATTTTACTTAAAAAATACAATTTATTTAAATAAAATTTGATTAAGTAATACATCTAACATTACTATAGAGATAAAAAAAAAAAAAAAAAAACTTTTAAAATGTAAAGTAAAAGAAGCTGACCCCCCTGAAATTGAGTTTTTATTTTCAAAAAATATATATTTGCCTTTTATATTTTAGTGTTGGGGTCCTTGATAATCATATTTGGGGATTCGTTGCATGTGAAAGATTGAAAACTTCCAATCTAAAACACAATTTAGTAAAGATAAAAAATATATATTAATAATAATGCAAACTTGCAGAAAATGTTTTTTTTTTGTTTTTTTTTAATTGTCAGACCCTTCAACTAGCAATTACTATTTATATTATAAATTATTTTTTTTCAAGACTATTAGATCTAAAGAGGTCTGTGGTTTCATTTGTTGTTTTTCTCTATTGATGGGGAAAGACCCAACAACAGAAAGAGCCAATCAACTGAAAGCATGCTTCACTACAACCGCCCCTTATCTCCGTTTAACCAATCAGAGTGTCAGCATTTTAAAGTAGCTGCAGATGGCGCCGCCCCCTCGCAGATGCACACTATAAACACTCCCTGCAGAGCCACGTGACCAGATCCCAAACCCAGAAACAACAATTAACACTTCACCGGAAACCTTCAGTGTTGCTGGTTTTGCAAACTAAAAGTCATGTGTATTCTCAATCTGATTTCTGTTTGGGGAACTGAAATTAGAAGACTAATGTCAAATAAAATATATAATATGATACAATATAACTAAAGTATACGAATATATTATTCATTTAATTATTTTAAGGGTACGGATTATCAAAAATCTAAATCGTGTGTTTGTAATTAGTTAATTCTTCTTCCTATTATTATCTTCTCTGTGAATAATTTTGCTCATGGTATATTTTGTACTATTATTAACATATTTATAATTTTGCTGAACATTTACCCATATCTAATCCTATTTTCAAGTGTTTGCTTTTCTCTTTCGCGTTTTAAATGGAAAGTAAAGTAAATATTTTATAAATATTATCCAAACAATGCATCAGCGTTGTAATTCATTCAAAACAACTGCACTTGTTTTATTAACTGTGAGTGTCGCTAGGACTCTTATTCTGCTGTAATGTCGGTGTGGCTCCAGCGTGTGTTGTGTCTCTCTTCGCTCGGGTTCACGGACGGGTTTCCATTTTCACGGTTGGATTCAACCAGAACAACAATAACATGGATCCGGACATGGAGGACAAAACCCTGGAGCTGATGGTACGTGCGGAGCTCGTCTGAACATGTGAATACATTTGTTGTAATGCAGTATAACGCGAGCTGGAGAAAGAGGACAAAAACACAGCTGCGGCCCGAATCCATAAGAAACATTCGGCTGTTATCATCTGGCGCTATAATGATTGATTGATTGATTGTAGTTTTGGCGTTAAACCGACTTTTCGCTCATGATTTGACGATTAGGTTAAGTCGCGAAGCGTTTGCGTTGGCTGGAGGATCGAATCGGTCATTGCGGCACCGCTGCGCCACAGCGCGCGGCAGATATCACAGTCGTTATGCGCTTTATGTATCATAAACATATGGATTTGATCTGTTGCATACAGGCAATATGTGATTCATATATTCACTTCATGTGTTGTATATCGTCTACACGCGCTGCATATATATATATATATATATATATATATATATATATATATATATATATATATATATATTAAACAAATCACAGTTAATATTTCCTTCGTATGAATATAGGCTGTATGTGATTCATATATGAAATGATGTATCGCATGTTGCTTGTATTCGCTTAATATATTAATGAATTATGTGTGATTTTATATATTAAGCAATCTATATGCCTCATAAACCACATACTATTTTTTTGAGTTTCGTTTGTCACACCAGTTTCATATTAAATAATCTGTATGTACCATATATATAGTTTATATAAGCTTCATATATTAAACAATCCGTGTAAACACTTCATTATTAAACAATATGTAAGTGCTTCATAAATCATAAACAATCTATATGTGCTTCTTTTATTATATAATCTATATGTGCTTCATAAGCAATATCTATACGCACTTCACATACTGAATTATTTATTTGGGCTTCATATATCACATTGTCTGTATGAATATCTATAAACAATCTGTCAGCATGTTCTGTTCATCTATATACGCTTCATATACAGTCTGATATAAAATATAGATTCTGTATAAATCTAATGCAAATTATAAATATTTGCTTTTCATACATTTCATGCTTCACATATGAGTCTATATGTGCTTCAAACAGTGTATATGCAATCTATATGTCACATATCATCTATATATGCTTAATTTTTCACATTCTATATGCGCTTCATATCTCGCAATCTGTATGTATTTCATATATCACATACAGTCCATATGTGCTTATGTATAACTGCTTGGAGACTGTGTAGTGAAAATCGCTATACAAATGAAATCAGAATCCGAATATACAGAATCTGTATGCTCTTTATATACCTTAAACAACCTATATGCCTTTCATTCACTATGTAAACAGTCTAATATGTATTTAATACCACTTACATGTCCTGGATATCATCATGTGCCTCATTTATAACAATCTTCATCTATATTTACTTCTTATATTATGTACTGTTTACATGTATCATGTGGTGCAAAGTCTCTTCATTATTTTGACATTGTCCACTTAGCATCAAAACATCTATTAAATGACTAATTAGTAATGTTTATGTTATTCAGCTGTCACATGCACTATTATTTTTACACATCTAATAAGTCATGCATAGTTGAATCTCCGTGTAAACGATGCACAAGAGGGTGTAACCAGCTCAGTCTCTCTAGATCTGTCGTGATTATGCTAGTCTTCATCTGGGGTCATGTTAGGTTGAGTTTAACAACAGCCTCTCTGTTAAAGGCCAGCTGCCTGGAGACACAGCGCCTGGTTTGTTTTGAATGGGATTTGGAGTTTATTCTTTTATTACTGGTTTTGGATGCAGATTTATGAGTGGTTAATATTAGTGTGAGGTCTAGTAAAATAGTAAAACATGAAATGGCCAAATTGTCTTGCAGTGGAAAGTGATAGTTTACACAAAAATTAAAATTCTGCCATCATTTACTCAGCTTGAAGTTGTTCTAAACCTGTATGAATTTTTTTTCTGCTGTTGAACACAAAAGAAGATATTTTGAAGAATGTTGGTAACCAAAGAGATTCTGGCCCCCATTTTTTCCCCATACTATGGAAGTCAATGGGGACCAGCAGCTGTTTGGTTACCAATATTCTTCAAAATATCTTCTGTTGTGTTCAAAAAAGAAACGCATGTTTGAAACAATTTGAAGCTGAGTAAATGATGACAGATTTTTATTTATTTATTTATTATTTTTTTAGGTGCACTTTCCCTTTAAGGTTTAAGTAACCAATTTGATCAAATTAGCTCAAAGTTTTTATGAATGTAAATAATAATAATATTAATAGTTTAGATAAATTATAGTTATAAGTTATAAATTAATGTTATGTATGTATATGCTGAAATGGATCAAAGTACATTACAAATAATATATTAATAATTAATTTAATGTTTAATTGATTAAAAAAGAATCATAATATAACTAATTTTAAAATAATATATTTTTAATAAATAATTTACCATCTTTAAATTTAAGGTTTAAATAACTAATTTTATCAAACTAGCTCAATGTTTTAGTAAATTTAATATTCATTTAAATGAATAATTAAATATATATAGAATATAAAAGTAAATTATGAATAATATATATATTAATAATTAATAGATACATTGAAATAAAAAAGAATAATAATTTAAATGGTTTAATAAATAAGTAATTTACCATCTTTAAATTTGAGTTTCAGACTTCGAGTGTCATGCACAAACACACAGCTCAGCGCTAGTGCATGAATGTCTTGAGTGTGTAAAGTTTGTGTGTCCATACTCTGAACTAGCTCATATTTTAATGGTGTGCAGAAGGGGAGGAGCTTATTAGGTCACTCCCCCTTTTCCACTCCACCTACTCATAATTATGTTTGTTGGTCCATGTGAAACACTGTCTGCAGGTGTGTGTGTGTGTGTGTGCGTGTTGCTCTAATACTGTTTTTTCCCCTCACTTTCCTCACTGACTCTTTTTTCTCTTTTTCACACTGTTTCACTTGTTTGACCCTCACGTCACTTCCATTATTTGTATGCTTGCTTGCTTCTGTCTTTCTTTCTTTCTTTTTTATTTTGTTTATTCTTTCCTGTTTGTTTGCTTATTCCTTCTTTGTTCATCGATATGTTCATTCTTTCTGTCTTGTCCTTTCTCTTGTTTGTTCTTTTCTTTCTGTCTTTCATTGTTTTCCTCCTTGGTTTACTGTTTACTTTCATTCTGGCTTTCTTTTGTTGGTCTTTGTTTGTTGTTTTCTTCTTTTTCTCTCTCTGTTTTGTCTACTGCGCTCTCTCTCTTATGGCATATTCCCATTCTGTTTTTCCCTTGTTTCTCTCTCTCTCGCTCTCTCTCTCTCTCTCTCTCTCTCTCACACAGTGTTCTTTGCCTCGTTCTGTCTGGCTGGGTTGTTCGTCGGTGGCAGAGAGTCTGTGTGCTCTCAGATGCCTGCAGAGCCTCCCATCCTCCCGGGCCCACAACCAGGTTCTGCTCTCCTCTTCTCTCCGCTCCGCTCCTCTCCGCTCCTCCTGTCTGTCTGTCCGTCTCACGCACTGGTTGTGTGTCTGTGTGTTTGGCTTCTTGTTTCTAGATGTGAATTAAATGATTAGATGTCTAAGTTTACAGAGCTGTAATTCAGTCTGTTTAATTTAGCCTGTTTTTTTTGTGAGAAAACAGAAGAGGAACTGCTGAAGAGCAGAGCGACTGTCTGTTTCCTCTCTCTCTCTCTCTCTCTCTCTCTCTCTCTCTCTCTCTCTCTGTGTCTTTCTGCTTGCCTGTCTGTGTCTGCTTTAGTCTCACCATCTCATATCTGAACTTTTTCCATTGAGAAACATACATTAAAAGTGTATTAAACAGAACAATCCCATTTTAATCACTCCTTAAGTGCCCCTGATAGTATTTAGGGTCAGTACTATTTTGTTTAAAGAAAGTGAAATTAAATTGATCAAAAGTGACAGTAAAGACATCTTACTAAAGATTTCTATTTCAAATAAATGTTTCTTTTGAATTTTTATATTGAAAGAATCCAGAAAAATAAAATGTTTCAAGGCTTCCACAACAATATGAAGCAGCACAACTATTTTCAACATTGATAAAAATCAGAAATGTTTCTTGAGCAGCAAATCAACATATTAGAATGATTTCTGAAGGATCATGTGACACTGAAGACTGGAGTAATGATGCTGAAAATTCAGGATTGCGTCACAGGAATAAATGACATTTTATAACATATTCACATAGAAAACAGTTATTTTACATTGTAAAAATATTTCACAATTAGGGATGTGCGCTACGACTAATTTGACTGTCGTTTAAATGGAAGTTTTTTTTTATCTGACTAGTAGACTAGTCTAAAAGCTAGAAACCCCCAAAAAATGGCAAAAGAAAAAAACTGTGCGTGTCTATATAACAGCCTACACTTGAAATACTTAATCTTTGAATCACACTGTCAAATCTCTCAATGAATTCTGCTAAAAATAGGTCACGATTATGCCGTATGCTTGCCTCGCGTTATCATCATTTAATTTTACGCAGTCGTTAAACAGAAAAAAAAGGAAGAGCATACACTCAACATAAACCAGTGCATAGCTTATTTATTCAGATCGGCTGGAGCAATGCAGAAATGGAAAATCAACTGAACTGAACTGAAGTCACAGGCACGCAGAGAGATAACTACAAGCAAGCAGACAGTTTCAAAAAGAGCCTGGAAATCCCGCACCACCACCAAAGTGTGTCTTCGTTCAGGGGTGTCAAACTCATTTTAGGTTGAGGGCCGGATCGGAGAAAATGTCCCCTTGTGCGGGCCGAATTACCTTTTGTTAAACCCGAGTTTGCTCAGTTACATTAATATTAACCATACAAACTACAATATAATTTACAAAAAATCTAGGAAAACTTTTTTCAAAGATGATGCTAGGTTATTTTAGGGGTGTGCAATATTGACACAAAATGTCTTTTTTATAGTGATAATTACCGTATTTTACAGAGTGTGTTTTTGAGATGGCACCTTGGTTGGTTTAAGCCTGACATGGATAAATAAACATGACACTAAAGCCACCAGTAGGTAGCAGCAAGTCTCCGTCTTAATGAGTGATCCATTGACTCATTCATTCAAAAACGGCTGATTCATTTAGAAACAAAGCTAGTGATTGTCTTTATGAATGGGCCACTGAATCATTGATTCAAATGATTTGTTCAAAAACAGATTCATTCAGTAACAAAACAGAATCACAGTGCTGCTCAGAGACGCACAATTGGTCTTACTTCGGCTTTGCTAAAAAAATTTCTTGCCGAAACAGAGATAAACAGACAGCATTGTGACTAATATAACACACTTAATACTAGCATCTTGTTTGTTGAACTGTTGTATAAAATCAATTAATTTGCAATCGCACTGACATTCGGGAAAGCAACACTCGTTATAGTTAGATATTACTTAACTATCATGACATAAATATTAAAAACACAATTTCTTACAGGGCATTTTGCCTGTATATTTATTGTTTTATTGTATTTATAAAATATAAAATATTTGCCCATTATATTTTATTCTGATAACCTTCATCCGGCACTGAAAAACTCTCATGATGTGTTTTTGTATGTTTTTTGCAAAGTTACAAAATGTCAGCTCGCACATCATTAAAACAACAGTTAGGATATTAGTACACGATAAATATCGCACACTCCTCGCTCATTTACTTTCTCCATGCGAACCTGTACAGTGCGTTACAGTGTCGTTTAATATTGCACACATTTACCACAGCCACGAGTTGTGATTAAACATACCTGTTGGCGTTGAGGTTACAAAACCTTTCTTTCCAATTCTCCTTAAATAGCCTGTCCACCCTTCCAGGTCAAATTTCTTCTTTTGGACATGTTTAAAATCACCTGTAAATTGCCACACAAGCAGCAGTTACAACGCAGCTATCCTCGTGGTACTCGAGATTCTGGCGCCGCTTTAAAACGTGCGTATTAGGTGTCCCGACTCCCGAGGCATAATATCAACGTAAATAAATGAGCAATTTGTTCTGCTTAAATTCAAAATAAAATATTGTAGCGAATACACTTTAATTTTCAAAATGATGTTTTATTTATTATTTTATATTATTGTTTAAATCATCCTGCGGGCCGGGTTAGACACCTGCGTGGGCAGTATGTTTGACACCCCTGGTTCAGAGGAATAGACGGCGCGGATGGGATCGCGGACCGCAGCGACGGGTTGTAGTGTATGACATGTTTGACATCAAAGTCTCTTTAAGACAAGTCATGTCACTCGGCGGCCATCTTTGAAACGCCTCTCGGGCATCCAAGTGCAGCGCCCATCACTTTGTATGGGGAAACATCAAATTCTCCCAAACTGTTCACTAAACTTACGATTAAATTTCATATTTGAAATCGCCAATGAAATCTGACAACAACTGTCATAAATGTTTTTTCTTTTGCTCAAATAGCGTTATAAAAAGCTTGTTTTTCAGGCTAGATCAGCCAGTGCGCATGCGCAATCCTAGGCGCACGTCTCAGAATGCTAACTGTTTCTATAGCAACCGGGACTTCTAACGGCAGCTGCAGTGACGCGCTGACTTTCCCGAATAGCGATTGGCTCTTTTGCTCAGAAGGCGGGGCTTCCAGCGATTGAGCGGCCATCTTAAGCGTTGCATTTTTCCCCATTCAAAACTATACGAGTGACACGTCTTGGGTATTCTATAGTCTTTGTTGACATTAGCTGGCTTTGGCTAGCCTCCAAGCTAACGCATACGTGCTTGTATTGAATATGATTACGCATTGCTCCAGTAGAGTTATTGTAACCACTTTGACATTACACAGTTTACACACAATTTTTCCGTTTCCTTCTAATTCAAAATAATCCCACACCTTCCTGGTCTTTTGCGTGGTCATTTCGAGCTCGCCGCAACTGACACGAAGAAATGCGAGGTCTGAGGTAAAAATGTAGTTTCCGCCCTTAAAAATATTTAATATATTTAAATATTTTGATATGTATTCTTTTTCAAAAGTTTTATTTTAACTTATTTAAAATGTTTTAAATGTAACGTTAAAATGATGGTAATTTGAATTATAAAATCATGTTTTTCCTCTCGTGTAATCGACTATTGTTTTCAGTGTCGACTAGCAGGAGCTGTACCGTTTAGTCGACTAGACCCGCACATCCCTATTCACAGTGTTACTGTTTTTACAGTATTAATAATTCCAAATTTTTGGTACTGATGGGTTCCATTCCCATAATGCATTGTGCTGACCTCAGTGAAAAAAATAAACCCGAGATGCAGATGAAGTGAGGGAAGTGTATAACTAAACATATAATTCAGTTTTTACCAAAAAGTGTAGATAAAATAGCTCAATATAACTAAAAATCCAACATTCACGAATCACGCCATTATCTTTCGAACATTCTATTTCCAAACTCTATTGAATTCAGCTGGCAGCTCATAGATGACAGTCAGTATTGTTTGTTTGTGGTTGATGTAGTTAGTGGATGATGTTGCTAGTTGATGTGGTTCTCTACTAGGGTTGCACCGAATGTTCGGCAACCGAAATTGTTCGGCCAAAAATAGCAAAAAAAAGCTCTTTCGGTGTTCGGCCGAATAAGCGAAAAGACAGAATAAATTGTACCGAACAATGACGTGACGCGATCAAATAGAGGCGCGCACTAATCCAGCAAATGCGTCTGCAGTGTGAAAGTATTTAAAACTGTCAGAGAGAGACGCAAAAATCATTACAAGCACAAAGCACCGACAACGAGAGACTGCTTAGTGCTGCATCTCATGTCTCCGATGAGAAGAGGAAGAGGTGGTTGATACTGGTTACTGTGATGATTGAAATCGAGAAATGGCCTCAAACGATTAGTAAATAAACTGCAGAATGTTATGTTTTCTAATACACGCATGAATTGCATTCAAACAGCGCTGCACAAGCTCGCGGCGCCAGGGTTCAAAGTCCAAAGCGTGAGGAAAATCTGCGCTGAAACCCTGTTACTCGTCATTTGCTCAGTTACACTTTTATTAGTTTTTTTTAAAGGCATGTGACAATGTGATACGTGCGACAAACATCTTCCCAAATTCGTAACGAGAATCATTTATAAATCTGCTGTTGCACATACATGTACTTGTGTGTTTTTAACCCTGTGTGTGATCAAGACTGTTTAACCAGTCCAATTAAAGCAACAGTTCAGCCGTAAATGAAACTCCTCCCACTCGTCCTTAAGCCCCTCCCCTCCCGCATATATATGTTCTTTTTGTGAGAGCTGCAGTGGAACTGACTGAAGATTCAAAGTTTGTTCTCACAGATATCAGATTAGAGGTTTGCATGTTAAACTGCTCGTGTTTTGAATGCTTTACCCAGAATGCACCATTTGTTAGCTTTCATTCAGTCAGACACGTTTAACACCTGTCGCTCTCTCTTGTGTGTCTCTCTGTAGAGCATGACGGTGATGGAGTCACAGAATAACACAGGCGACGTCTCACCAAAGAAGACAACAGTGTTCAAGGTGTGTGTGAAAAAGAGAGATATGTACATTTACAGGGGCTAGTCTGTGATTTTATTCCCATCCGAATCCAGAATATCCGGGAAATAGTTTGTCTGCCACCACATAAAAATTCCCAGTTGAATTATTTTTTGACAAACACCAAGGTCATGACTCATGTGGTAATTAAATTGCCCTCCGAGTTTATAAGAAGAGATCCATTCAGAAGCAAATTACGGTAACTCTTGTGCTTCACTGTAATGTGTGTGCATTATAAAAATAGACTTTTATTTCTGAAATGCTAAAACTGTTTACAAGAATAATGTTACATCACCGCTCCAGTTCAGCAAGTGGGAGCAAAAAGACAACAAAATTATATATGTTTATGGCACCAACGTGTATGCAATACATTTTTAAAATAATTATTATATACTTTTAGGTAAATATTAATATTTTTTTGTTAATATTTTGAATTAGGTTTTATCTTTATGTTTGTTTTCTTTTTAATTTTAGTTGAAGTTTAACAATTTTGCTGTGTTTTTGTCATTTCCATTAGTATTTAAAAAAATGTCTAGTTTTTATACTTTTTTTCCCCCTTTTTTTTTTCATTTTTAGCTAATCTAGTACTACAGGTTAAACTAAATGAAAATGAGAAATTAAGCGACTAGCTGAAATAAGTTTTTTTTTCAATTATTGTTTATTTTATTTCAATTAATTATTATTATTATTATTATTATTATTGTTATTATTATTATTTATTTATTTATTTATTTTTAAATTTTGCTTTTAATTGACTTTTTAAGTTGACTTTGACCCTGCCAAGTTACTGGGTTAAATGTTTTATCTTACATAACATATTTTTGCTATTTTACACATTTTTAAAATGCCATTGATTATTTGGAAAGTGCAAGACAGTAAAACCTTTTAAACCAATGCATATAAATTTTCCTGTTATTAAAAAGGGTATTGTATATTTTTTGAATATGTGACTGACCACATGAGAAGAGCATTTCTGAGTTTAAATCGTCATCTGAACACATTAGGTTTTTTTTTTTTTTAAATATAAAATCAAACAAAATATATAAAATCAATAGTGTGAAGCAGTGTTATTTCAATATCATTGAGATACTATTATTTTTATTATATATTAGATTTTCTTTTTATAATTTCTGCTCATATTTTAATTTTAGTCAAACTTTTAGTAATTAGTTTTTGTTAGTTTTTTTTATATATATGTCTGTAGTTTTTATTATTATTTGTTATTATTATTATTATTTAATTTTTAGTTTTGGTTATTTTAGTACATCAAGTTAAACTAAATGAAAATGAGAAATGTTGCCTTGGCAACTAGCTGTAATAAAATGTCTTTTTAATAAGTTTTTTTTCTATTTTATTTCTTGTTGTCTGTGTGTTCAGTTCGGGAACGGTTCAGTAGCGGGTTCGAGGAAGAGGACGTCCCAGGGGAACTTCGAGAAGGAGAAAGATCTGTGCATCCAGCTGTTTGATCAGTGGTCCGAATCGGATCAGGTGGAGTTTGTGGAGCATCTGATTTCACGCATGTGTCATTACCAGCACGGCCATATAAACTCTTACCTTAAACCCATGTTACAGAGAGACTTCATCACCGCGTTGCCAGGTAACTAACTCACATGTAAGCACACGTACCTCAAGCCTTGGCTATAACAAATCCTCCTACTCCAACACATGCTTTAGCAGAGTCAGAAATGTGAGCGTCGGCACGCGGCCAGAGCCGCCCACTTACATCACTTACACACACATCTGAAAACATGTACCAAAGTTTGTTTGTATGCTAGTTTTTCATGTGATGTTTAGAAGAGGGTAAATCTTAAAATTGCTGATAATGAATGATGAACCAATGTGCAATAAAACTGCTACAGGCATTTAAAAAAAATAAAAAAGATAAAGCATTTATATAGACTGGTCAGATTTTAAGAACAGATATAATGGTCATTTTGCATATTTTCTTTAAATATTTTTATATATATTTATTGGTTATATATATTTTTAAAAAATGTCTAATAATAATAATAATAATAATAATAATAATAATAATTATTATTATTATTATTATTATTATTAAATAATTAGTATTTATTATTATTATTATTAGTAGTAGTAGTAGTAGTATTCCTCAGGTGATTTAATTGGTTTTCAGCATAGATATACTTGTAACCACATAAATAAAAAACAAACAAAAAATGTTAATAATTAAAAAAAGAGAGATCATATTTTTTTTCTTTATTAGTACTGCCATAAATTATAGTTTCTTTATTGGTACTATCCTAAATAATAAATAATAATAATATATTAGATTTTTAGCTTTTTATAGCAAAAATAAAATTACAATAAACAGAAACAAAGCATACATATATATATATATATATATATATATATATATATATATTAGTGGTGTCAAAATTAGCGCATTAACACAGTCGATTAATTTTTTCTGTTTAACGCGTTAAAAATATTTAACGCAATTAACGCAGAGGCGGGGCTTAGGGTTGACCACCCCACTCACAATTTCGGCTTCTGTCACTTTTTCTCTTGGCAAGAAGCGCATTTATTCAGTCGCAGAACGTCTTTACGAGCACATCAAACGGGAGACGTTTCAGATGCGAGCACCACTTCACTTCAGCACAGGCGCGAGTCAAACAAGCACAGAAACGGTCCTGTGCTTGCAGCACGTGATCTTAAATCGCACGCACAAAGGCGCCAGCGCACGCTGTAGCCTGTATACTTTCATATCATAGCGTGAAATAAACTACGTGCATGCAGTGTCGTGGTCAGTTAAGTCATGAAGTTACCAAAAAGGCGATTAAAGCTGCCTTAAAACTGTGCATGCATGTAATGTATTTTATATGAGTCACATTTAAGAACATGTCTCTGAAATGGTTTTCAAAACTGTCCTGGTGCATCCCAGCACTGTCTCACTCATCTAACACACTTGATTCAACTCGTCAGCTCATTAATAGAGACTTTTAAGACCTGAAGTGGATCAGAAAAAGGTCAGAAGAGTTGAGAGAAAATATGATGCGTGTCAGATCCGCATCATGTTCAGCAGCGGCAGCTCTTAAAGAAATAACAGACAAAATAACCTATTATTTTTTATAATGGGTTAACCATTTATTATAATGGGTTTACGTGAAGATTGTTTTAAGTTCACTTAAATTAGAAGTTTTTTTTTTTTTTTTTTAAAGTCTAATAAATTTTAGAATTGATAACTCTCAATTATACTGTAATGTTGAATGGCTATAGTCAATGGTTAAATATGGGGGGGGGTAATATATACTGTCTTTATGTTGTTTGTACATTAATTTGAAGATAGAATGTGAAATTATTGTAATAAAAAAGTATATTTAAAAACTTTAATGTTAGGTGGGATTAATCGGGATTAATCGCGACTAATTTCAGAAAAATGTGCGATTAATTATTATTATTTTTTTAATCAATTGACAGCACTAATATATATACATACATTATGTTTGTTTGTGTGTGTGTGTTTATTGATTGGTTTTCAGCACAAAAAAATTAAAACATTAACAGGAACGAAGTATAAATAAAGATAAATTATAGATAAATTTCTAGATAGATTCTGAATATACTTGTAACCACATCAATAAACAAAACAAAAAAAATTTATAAAAATTGCTATTTGTTTTTATTAGTACTGACCTGTATAAGTTATTTCACATTTTGTTTGTTTATATATAGACATTTTAGCTGCTTAGGACGAACAAGGGACAACTGTGAAATAGATTACAAAATGCAATTTTCATAATTCCACCTTTGTATTAAAAACGTATATAATTTGTTAATATGATATAAAATATAAAATCTCATTTATTTTCATATAATGTAATTTAATAATATTATTTATATAATATATATATATATATATATATATATATATATATATACACACACACACACACACATATATATATATATATATATATATATATATATATATATATATATATATATATATATATACACATATACATACATACATACAGGTGCATCTCAATAAATTAGAATGTCATGGAAAAGTTCATTTATTTCAGTAATTCAACTCAAATTGTGAAACTCGTGTATTAAATAAATACAATGCACACAGAATGAAGTAGTTTAAGTCTTTGGTTCTTTTAATTGTGGTGATTTTGGCTCACATTTAACAAAAACCCACCAATTCACTATCTCAACAAATTAGAATACTTCATAAGACCAATAAAAAAAATAAATACATAAATAAAAAACATTTTTAGTTCATTGTTGGCCTTCTAGAAAGTATGTTCATTTACTGTATATGTACTCAATACTTGATAGGGGCTCCTTTTGCTTTAATTACTGCCTCAATTCAGCGTGGCATGGAGGTGATCAGTTTGTGGCACTGCTGAGGTGGTATGGATGCCCAGGTTTCTTTGACAGTGGCCTTCAGCTCATCTGCATTTTTAGGTCTCTTGTTTCTCATTTTCCTCTTGACAATACCCCATAGATTCTCTATGGGGTTCAGGTTTGGTGAGTTTGCTGGCCAGTCAAGCACACCAACACCATGGTCATTTAACCAACTTTTGGTGCTTTTGGCAGTGTGGGCAGGTGCCAAATCCTGCTGGAAAATGAAATCAGCATCTTTAAAAAGCTGGTCAGCAGAAGGAAGCATGAAGTGCTCCAAAATTTCTTGGTAAACAGGTGCAGTGACTTTGGTTTTCAAAAAACACAATGGACCAACACCAGCAGACGATATTGCACCCCAAATCATCACAGACTGTGGAAACTTAACACTGGACTTCAAGCAACTTGGGCTATGAGCTTCTCCACCCTTCCTCCAGACTCTAGGACCTTGGTTTCCAAATGAAATACAAAACTTGCTCTCATTTGAAAAGAGGACTTTGGACCACTGGGCAACAGTCCAGTTCTTCTTCTCCTTAGCCCAGGTAAGACGCCTCTGACGTTGTCTGTGGTTCAGGAGTGGCTTAACAAGAGGAATACAACTGTAGCCAAATTCCTTGACACGTCTGTGTGTGGTGGCTCTTGATGCCTTGACCCCAGCCTCAGTCCATTCCTTGTGAAGTTCACCCAAATTCTTGAATCGATTTTGCTTGACAATCCTCATAAGGCTGTGGTTCTCTCGGTTGGTTGTGCATCTTTTTCTTCCACACTTTTTCCTTCCACTCAACTTTCTGTTAACATGCTTGGATACAGCACTCTGTGAACAGCCAGCTTCTTTGGCAATGAATGTTTGAGGCTTACCCTCCTTGTGAAGGGTGTCAATGATTGTCTTCTGGACAACTGTCAGATCAGCAGTCTTCCCCATGATTGTGTAGCCTAGTGAACCAAACTGAGAGACCATTTTGAAGGCTCAGGAAACCTTTGCAGGTGTTTTTAGTTGATTAGCTGATTGGCATGTTACCATATTCTAATTTGTTGAGATAGTGAATTGGTGGGTTTTTGTTAAATGTGAGCCCAAATCATCACAATTAAAAGAACCAAAGACTTAAACTACTTCAGTCTGTGTGCACTGAATTTATTTAATACATGAGTTTCAAAATTTGAGTTGAATTACTGAAATAAACTTTTCCATGACATTCTAATTTATTGAGATCCACGTGTGTGTGTGTGTGTGTGTGTATGTATGTGTGTGTATATATATATATATATATATATATATATATATATAATTATATGAAAATAAATGAGATTTTATATTTTATATCATATTAACATAAATTATATATGTTTTTAATATATAATATTTCAAGGTGTATGTAAACTTATGACTGCAACTGTATCATGTCGTGAAATATAAAATCATGTTAAATTTTTGCTAAGTGCCTGAAATAGTCAGTTTTGAGGAAGCTCTTGCTATTTTTGTTTGCAGCGTGCATCAGGCGCACAGTGAATATGAGTGCATAAAACGACACTAGATCTCACTGAGTCTCTCTGTTTGTAGCTCAGGGTCTGGATCACATAGCGGAGAACATCCTCTCGTTTCTGGACGCTCGCTCTCTGTGCTCTGCTGAGCTGGTCTGTCGAGAATGGCAGCGGGTCATTTCAGACGGGATGCTTTGGAAGAAGCTCATCGAGAGGATGGTGCGCACAGACCCACTGTGGAAAGGCCTGTCAGAACGCCATCAGTGGTAAAAACACACACAGATGCGCATTTGCTTTGTTACAAACGTGTAAAACTGTGCAATCTTTTTTTCTTCTTGATTGTTGTTGTACAAGACAAGTACAAAATTATTAGTCCAAAAGAACATTATATTAAAATAAGATATACATTTAAAACACACGTGTAACTATCAAAATACACAGAAAATGCACACAATATGCCTATATAGTTTTTTAATCGATTTGTAATTCAGTTTTAGTTAAACTAAATGAAAATGAGAAATGTTGTCTTGACAAATAGCTATAATTTTTTTTTGTTTTATTTCAGTAACACTTTTTTTACTATTTTTTATTTATTTTTTTAGTATGTGTACATAGTTTGTATTAAATAAAAATTAAAAAAAAAAATATTTCAAATAATGTGTATTACATTTCAAGTAATGAAGTTTTTGTATGGTTTTCATTTTAGTAAACTATAATAGGTAGCATAATAATCAAATTTAAAAAATTCGGTCCCACTTTATATTAAGTGGCCTTAACGACTATGTACTTACATTTAAATTAATCTTTTAGTATGTGCTGAGAATATTAATTGATCATGTATGTAATGAAGGTGGTGGATTTGCATTCTTTTTTAATGCTTAATTCATTAATTAATTTAATATCTATTTATACCATACCATGTTACCACACAGGATTAAACTAAAATGAAAACCGTTTAATATATATATATATATATATATATATATATATATATATACATACATATATACATACATACATAACATACACACACACACACACACACAAAATAAACAAAAATTAAAATAAGCTGAAATAAATTTAATTTCAGCTAGTTGCCAGACATTTAGTTTCAGTTGAAGTACTAAAATAACTAAAACTTAATAAAAACGGTGTAGCAATATTTAAAAAACTATTTATTATAGTTAACTAAAACTAAAACCATACAACTGTAAAACTGTTAAACAGTAACTGAAATAAAATCATGCCATGTAAACGCTCTTGATGAATCATCATAAACAGTTCAGAAACATTTGGGTTGTTTATCCTTTCCTTGTATCTGATTGGTGTTTTTTCTTGTTTTTCATCCTCAGGGAGAAATATTTATTTAAGAACCGAACAAACGAGGTTCCGCCCAATTCATACTACCATTCGCTCTATCCCAAAATTATACAGGACATTGAGGTGAGCTTCCATCCATTCATAATCTGTCCGTCCAATTACAACCTCATCCATCCGATTGCCTTTTCATCCATCCATCCATCCATTCAGTCTCCTGTTTCCTCGTTCTGTTTGTTTAGACAATTGAAGCGAACTGGCGTTGTGGACGTCACAATCTTCAGCGGATTCAGTGCCGGTCAGAGAACAGTAAAGGTGTTTACTGCCTTCAATACGACGACGACAAGATCATCAGCGGCCTGCGAGACAACTCCATCAAAGTACATATCTGTCTGTTGTTCTGTCTGTCTGTCTGTCGTTGTGTCTGTTGTGGAGATCGTCACGTTCTCTCTGTCTCTGTCAGATCTGGGACAAACAGTCTCTGGAGTGCCTGAAGGTCCTGACGGGTCACACTGGTTCGGTTCTGTGTCTGCAGTACGATGACAGAGTCATAGTGACGGGCTCCTCTGATTCGACTGTCAGGTACTTACACACTAATATTACAGTGGCATAATTGCTGACAGATTTTACACTACTGTTTGAAAGTTTTTTTTAAAGAAATTAATACATTTATTCATAAAGGATGCATTAAATTGAACAAAAGTGACAGTAAAGACATTTATAACGTTACAAAAGATTTCCAGTTTGAATAAATGTTGTTCTTTTGAACTCATAGAATTATTTAAAAAAAATAGCTTGGTTTTTATAAAAACATTATAGTTAAACTAAAACCATTTTAAAAAAATCCTTACTTGGGAAAAAATATTAACTGAAATAAAAAAAAATCTATTAAAACATTTATTTTTATTTTGTTGAGCCTGATGTACTAAAATAAAAAAAATAAAACTATAATATATATATATATATATATATATATTTTATATATATATATATATATATATATATATATATATATATATATATATATATATATATATATATATATATATATAATATTATATTATATAAACTATAATATATATAGTATATTGATTTTTGTTTGTGTGTAATTTATTAATTTTTTTTTTTAATGTCTATGTAGTTTTTATTTAGTTTTAGTTATTTTACTACTTAAAAAAGTGCTTTTAAAGTATTTTAGCACTTCTAAAACCATTAACAAAAAAGCATTTTTATTTTAAGGAAATAATTGTTAACTGAAATAATAAAATACAATAAACATTTATCATTTTTTATAACTTTTTTTTATATTTTATTATTATTAACAAACACTGAAACAGATTGAAATTTAGTTAAAAAAAATACATTTTTCATGTGAGCATAGATCATTTCTTTAGATAATTCTTTAATCAATAGACATTTTTTCTCATTTTCTCATTCATTCCTTTAAAATGATTTCTAAAAATCTTTATCCAGTAACCCTGAACAGCTATAAAAGTCTAAAAGTATGGGAGTACTTAAGCCGGAAAATAAAAATATGATGTGCTGCAAATGTATATTACATAAAATCTGTAAAAACATTTATTTTTATTTTGTTGAACCTGATGTACTAAAATAAAAAAATAAAAAAATAAAAAAACCTATAATAGTATATGAATGTTTGCTTGTTTGTTTTTAGTTTTTGTGTAATTTATTAAGTTTTTTTTTTAATATGTCTATATAGTTTTTATTTAGTTTTAGTTATTTTACTACTTCAAAAAAAAGTGCTTTTGAAGTATTTTGGCACGTCTAAAACCATAAACAAAAAATTATTTTTAAGGAAATAATTGTTAACTGAAATAATAAAATATAATAAACATTAAACATTTATAATTTTTTATAAATATTGTTTTATATTTTATTATTATTAACAAACACTGAAACATTTTTGATGTGAGCATAGATCATTTCTTTAGATAATTCTTTAATCAATAGACATTTTTTCTCATTTTCTCATTCATTCCTTTAAAATGATTTCTAAAAATCTTTATCCAGTAACCCTGAACAGCTATAAAAATCTAAAAGTATGGGAGTACTTAAGCCGGAAAATAAAAATATGATGTGCTGCAAATCTATATTACATAATTAGTTTTAAATATTTCACATACATACTGCCTCCAGCTGAAGAATCTCCATGGAAACAATGACCTCACTTCCCTCGAAGCATTTAAAGCTCCAGCCGGAGCTCTTGTCACCTTTTCCAGCGTGAGTATGTGTGTGTTTCTCTCACCTGTGAGAGGTCGAGGGAACGAGCTGTACAGCTGCATAAATCAGGTTTGCGTCACTCGAGTGGAAGCGCAAACGGCTGGATGTTTAACACCTGGAGAGGGAAGCGGCTTTGTAATGTGATCGTGTTTAAAGAGCATTAACACATCTGTTGGCCGAGTTCAGCTGGAGCAGGATGTTTCAGCTGCTGGTGAGGTCGTTCACGTCTAATTTACAGTCCATCCGTGTTTTGCACCTGCTGCGCTTGTTAATTTATGCCACTAGAGCTTTGCCTCTAACTTAGTTTGTTTTAACAACAGCTATGCCAAAAGAGCGCAGCAGTTATTACAGGAGATACTACTTGAATTATTGTAAAAATAGTGTAGGAATCTATTATTTCTTCAACCTGTTTTGATTTTAAAAAATCCTTTGCCACCAAAAAGTCAAAAGGATGCATCTAATTGATCAAAAGTGATAAAACACATTTATAATGTTACAAAAAAAAATGTATATCAAAAAATGCTGCTTTTTTCTAGTTTATTCATCAAAGAATCCTGAAAAATAAAATTTGTCAGTTTTTACAAAGATATGAAGCAGCACAACTTTTCAACATTGATAATAATCAGAAATGTTCTTGAGCAGCAAATCAGCATATTAGAATGGTTTCTGAAGAATCATGTGACACTGTAATAATGCTGAAGATACAACTTTATCATCACAGGAATAAATTACATTTTACAATATATTCAAATAGAAAACAATTATTTGACTTTGTAATAATTTTTCTCAATATTACTGTTTTTACTGTGTTTTAGATCAAATAAATGGTGAGCAGAAGAGACTTCTTTCAAAACCATGAAAAAATCTTACTGATTCCATACTTTTGTAGTGTCATTGAGAATTTTTTCAAATTTAATCTAAAATATTTTATTAGAAACAAACAGAAATTTCTTTAATCAGTACACATTTTGTCTTCAGATTGAAAATATTAATTTAGCTAGAAATCGCTTTTTCTTAGCAAAATGAATATCTAATGATAAAATGGATAAAAAGGGACCTAATACTTATTTTAGTGCCATTGAGATACTATTATAATTTTTATTACATTTTTAAATTATTTTTTATTTTCAGTTTTTACTTTTTTCCTTTTAATTAATTTTTTTGTAATCTTGTTGTGTTTTTGTCATTTTTGTTTTCATTTTTTATTTAAATATGTCTGTATAGTTTTTTTATTAATTTTTATTTCAGTTTTAGTTATTTCAGTACATCAAGTTAAACTGATATTTTATTTTTATTTTTTTATGTAATTTCTTTTAATGTTTATTTTATTTCAAGTAACAAAATGTTTTTTAATGGTTTTAGTGTTAGTTTTAGTTAACCATAATAACCTCCCTTACAGTAGTTGTGCACAAGCTCATGTTCCCTTCTTTACTTTTTTCCTTTTAATTTTAATTCAGTTTTTTAGTAATCTTGTTGTGTTTTTGTCTTTTTTATGTTTTAATTTTTTATTTAAATATGTCTGTATAGTTTTTATTAATTATTTTTATTTCAGTATTAGTTATTTCAGTATATCAAGTTAAACTAGATAATATTTATTCATTTTATTTAATTTGTTTTGACATCTATTTTATTTCAAGTAACAAAAATGTTGCTTTTTAATGGTTTTATTTTTAGTTTTAACCATCATAACCTCTTCTACAGTAGTTGTACACAAGCTTATGTTCCCTTCATAATGTGTTCTGATCTGCAATATTTCTCTCTGTCTCTCTCAGGGTGTGGGATGTTGTTTCTGGTGAGGTTCTCAACACTCTGATCCATCACAACGAGGCGGTTCTGCACCTGCGCTTCTGTAACGGTCTCATGGTGACGTGTTCGAAAGATCGCTCCATTGCGGTGTGGGACATGGCGTCTGCGACTGACATCACCCTGCGCCGTGTGCTCGTGGGTCACCGTGCCGCTGTCAACGTGGTGGACTTTGACGACAAATACATTGTGTCTGCGTCTGGAGACAGAACCATAAAAGTGAGTGGTGGGAGTGGTCAGTGGGTGGGCGGGGCTTTAGTGATGGGTGATTGGCAGCTGTAGTGTGATGATGATGTACTTTTTGAATGTTTGCAGGTGTGGAGCACAAGCACGTGTGAGTTTGTACGGACACTTAACGGTCACAAGCGCGGCATTGCCTGCCTTCAGTACAGAGACAGACTCGTGGTCAGCGGGTCCTCGGACAACACCATCAGGTTTTTTTAAATTGAATTATTAGTTTGTATTTATTTCATTGTTTTTAGTGTGTGTATTTATTATTTATATATATAATATATATATATATATATATATATATATATATGTGTGTGTTTATTTTTTATTTTGTTTTATAAATACAGTAAATTAATACACAAAAATGTGAGTGTTAAATGAGAACTATATATTGATTAAAGAAATTTTCTTATTTTAGTATTTACATTAATAAATTCAAATTTAATTTGGTAAATTTTTCAGCGGCGTACACTTCTTTTCATTTATTTGGTCAAAATTATAGTATAAGCAGTAATAATGTGAAATATTATTACAATTTAAAACAATTGTTTTCTGTGTGAACATTTTAAAATGTAATTTATTTCTGTGATGGAAAGCTAAATTCAGTGTCACATGGTCCGTCCTTTTTCAGGATTCTTTGATGAATAGAAAGTTCAAAAGAACAGCATTTATTTGAACTATAAATCTTTTGAAACATTATAAAGGTGTTTACTGTCAATTTTATCAGTTTAATGCAACTTTCTGGAGTAAAATTGTAATGAATTTCTTACTAGCTAAAAATCTTGTACAGTACTGTACTTATGTATGTAATTTATAAAGAATTTTAAGAATATAATAAGAATATATAAATATATATAATAATAATAATATATAATAATATATAAAGAATATAAGGAGTAGGGTTGGGCTGATAGACGATGCCATCGTCCATCGCCAATGGCTGAGAGACATCACGATGTTGAGCTGGCATCGTGATCCCCCCCCCATACCCCCTGCAATCCGCCGCATCCGGCCGCATCCCAATACCATGTTCGGAAAGAAAATGACAGAACCCCTAAAGGGAATAAATACCAGATGGGAGGAAAATATATATTTCACTACTTTCTCTCGCAGTTATATCATTGGGCAATTACACTGTATATAAATTGCGGGCATGAGCCCTATTATGCCGCTATTATGCCTGGCACTGAAACTGCTTTTGAATGCACGATCGCTTTTTAGTTTTAGTTTTACTTTCACTTTCGAGATTCGCGATCGCACATACTCTGTTTATACTATGGAGCGGCAGTACTTACCACACATTTTACAAGATTAGATGTTTGTCAGTGGTGCTCAGGATCTGCAAATCATTCGCCACCGTCCTCAATCATCTTTCCTTACTCTGTTTATCTGGTAAGTGAAATTTTATGTACTGTAATGTAACAGGCAACCGTTAGCAAACGTTATTTGTTTTCCGTGCCTTTCTGAATTCCGTGGACACTGTAGATATCGTCCGATGCCAATTTTGTTGACATCGCCCAACCCTAATAAGGAGATATATAACAAGTACCTTTCATGGGAACTGAGGAGGTTTATGCTCCAAAAACAACAAAACAAGCATCATAAAAGTATTTATGATAGACTATGTGACTGGCATTATAAAACAAGTTTCTGAAGTTATACAAAATCTTAGTGCAACAAAGTCATTGCTGACTGAAAATCTTCCCCTTCCCCTGTTTTTTGGTAAATATTGCTTGAATTTAAGTGTTTTCCTTTCACAAAACTCGTAAGCATTCAGAAGTGTGGAAATATAGTGTATGAGTTGAATGGACTACTATGATTTTTTTTATGATGCTTTTTTTTGTCCTTGAGTCCTAATTCTGCAGTATTTATTTTTTGCTTTCCACTGAAGAAAGAAAGTCATGCCGGTTTGGAATGAGTAAATGATGACAGAATTAAAATTTTTAGGTGGACTAACCCTTTAAACGCTCTATTAAACCTCTCAAATTTTTAGTTTTCCACTAAAGAAAGTCATGCAGGTTTGGTATGAGTAAATGATGACAATTAAAATATCTGTGAACGTTCAATAAAGTCTCTCAAATCTCTAACGTGTGTGTGTGTGTGTGTTCAGACTGTGGGACATTGAGTGCGGTGCTTGTCTGCGTGTGCTGGAGGGTCATGAGGAGCTTGTGCGCTGCATCAGATTCGACAACAAGAGGATCGTGAGCGGAGCATATGATGGGTGAATAAACACACACACACTCAGTCACAACACCATCTGTTACTGACAGGCCGTTCATCTGTCAAACTGGTTCATTTCGAGCAGCCATAACTCACCCTCACATTCTCTCTCTTCCTCTGCAGGAAAATTAAAGTTTGGGATTTACAGGCAGCTCTGGATCCTCGGGCCCCCGCCAGCACATTATGTCTGCGTACACTCGTGGTGCGTGTGAATAAAATAATGCCATCGTCATATTTTTGTTTTGTAAAAAAAAAATTTTTTTAGTTGTCACATTCACATATGATAAAACTGAACAACCACAAGAGGTCACTGCAGACTTATTTATCTTGCTAGTTACCTCATACAGTTTGAAATAATCATTTAGTTAACCTATATGGAAATATGTTAAATACAATTCATGCTTCTCAAATAATCAGTCACTGAGTGCTACTTTAAAGCCAGTTTGCCAAGCTGCAGGATACTAGAAATACCAGTATTAAAAACACAGGGACTTGAGGGTAGTGATGACTCAAATGAAGTGAATTAGTGAATCAATTCTCATTCAAATTGTTAATTGAAACAACTGCTTCACTAAAAGAATTGTAGATGTACTATTACACAAACTTTGAAATAAACTGATTCACTAAAATAATCTGATTCCAAGCTATACTATTAAACAAACTTTTAAATAAACCAATTCACTAAAAGAATTGGATTCCCAAACTGATTCACAAAAAGAATTGGATTTCCAAACTGATTCACTAAAAGAATTAGATTGCTAACTGTACTATTAAACAAACTTTGAAACAAATTTATTCACTGAAAGAATTAGATTCCCAAACTGATTCACTGAAAGAATTAGATTCCTAACTATACTATTAAACAAACTTTGAAACAAACTGATTCACTGAAAGAATTGGATTCTCAAACTGATTCACTAAAAGAAGCAGATTCCTAGCTATACTGTTAAACAAACTTTGAAACAAATTGATTAACTGAAAGAATTGGATTCCCAAACTGATTCACTGAAAGAATTAGACTCCTAGCTATAGTATTAAATAAACTTTGAAACAAACTGATTCACTGAAAGAATTAGACTCCTAGCTATAGTATTAAATAAACTTTGAAACAAACTGATTCACTGAAAGCATTGGATTCCCAAACTGGTTCACTAAAAGAATTGGATTCTCAAACTGATTCACTGAAAGAATTGGATTCCCAAACTGATTCACTAAAAGAATTAGACTCCTAACTATACTATTAAACAAACTTTGAAACAAACCGATTCACAAAAAGAATTTGATTTCCACAGCGATTCACTAAAAGAATTTGATTCCTAGTTACACTGCTAAACAAGCTTGAATTCCTTGCTATACTATTAAACAAACTTTGCAACCGACTGATTCACTGAAAGATTTGATTTTCTAGCTATACTATTAAACAAACTGTGAAACAAACCATTTGTTTCAAAAAACATTTAAAAAAGAATCGATTCACCAGTTCAGTTGAGTCATCACTATATTCCGTTAACTCACTGTGCTTTTAATACTAGTATTTCTAGTAGCCTGCAGTTTGACAAACTAGCTTCAAAGTGGTTTCCCCAGCTCTAGGTGACTGCTGATTTGAGAATCATGAATTTAGTTTTGCATACATTTCCATATAGGTTAACTGAATGACTATTTCAACAGCTGAGCAATTAATGTGCTGCTAAAACATGTAGGTACGTCAGTAGCATTGCTGCGTTTACTCCTCGTCACCGTACTCACCGTTTCTGACAGACCTCTGCAGTGTTTGCGTGTGCATTACTGTATGTTTTCATGCAGTAATGCAATTTCATTTCATACTGTATGTTTTCATGCTCCTTTAAGTGTGTGTTGTCGTGGTAACTTCTTGCAGGAGCATTCTGGGCGTGTGTTCCGACTGCAGTTTGATGAGTTCCAGATTATTAGCAGTTCCCATGACGACACGATCCTTATATGGGACTTCCTGAACGTCTCCACCAATGGCCAGCCGGAGAGGCAGTCGCCCTCACGGACATACACATACGTCTCCAGATAGCAGGTACACACACAGCCCAGAGTTTTCAGTCATTTGACTGATTTGTGTTTCATTACGTATGATAGTTTTGAGTTTAGTTTAGCTTTAACTATATTTAGTGGTTTTACATGTTTGCCAGAAAGCCCTTCTGAGTGGAAAAAAATGCACTTCTAGTCCAAAATCTGGTTTGTAAACTTTACTTCAGACCACTAAGCATGTATTTATGTAAAGTCTTTCATTCTAATCAGTTTTCACTAATACAGTAGTATTTATTATAGTTTTATAATTATTTTATTTTGTAATATATTTTATATTTAGAATGTTTTTCATTGGTAGTTTTATTTATCTGTCTATTTATTATTTTAATGTATTTGTTCATTAAATACTTTTCTATAGTTGTTCAGTTTCATTTTCATTCATATTGTAGTGGTCATTTATTTTTCAGTTTTGAAAATTTTAGTTTTGTATAAATAAAAATAGTGCTTATTATAGTCATTTTTTATTTTCTATTATATTATTTTATTTATATAATTTATGTTAAAACCATAAAATATTAAATCTGAAGATTATATTCATTGGTAGTTTATTTTTAATTTATTTGTTCATTAAATATCTCGATAGTTCTGATTTTTTTTTTTTTTTCATGTAGTGGTTAATTATAAAAAAATTACAAATATAGGTTTGAAAAAACTATTTTTGTCTATAATTGTTTATTCTTATTTTAGTGTTTATTATAGTTTATTGTCTTTATTTTATACGTTATTTTGTAATATTATTTATTTTGAAACCCTAAAAATATTAAATAAAAATCTTTTTCATTGGTAGTACTTATTATTTTCATTTATTTGTTCATTAAATACTTTTCTCTGTAGTTTTGTTTAATTTTTGTTCATATTGTAGTGGTTGCTATGTGCTGCAATTTGTTTCATTGTTTTGAAAATGTATTTCCTTAAGGTGTTATTGTCTTTAATTCTATTTAGTTTACATTAATATTATATTATTATTTTAAAACTATAAAAATATTAAATATTTTTTGCTTGTTAATATTGTAGTGGTTATTATAGTTATTATTTTTCATTCATTTGAATATTGATTGATTGATTGATTGATTGATTGTGTCTCTCATTCATATGTCTCATGCGTTCAGGTGCCTCTTCTATGTGCCAGTGTGTCCTGGGAGAGCTGAGAGCTGATTGGTTGTTGGCCGTGTCCATCACAGAATGGTGCCTAGGGATCCGCCTCCTCTTCTCTGTCTGACTATAAAACGTACACAAAAACATACACAGATTCATGCTTTGCCAAACACACACACACACACACACACACACACACACACACTAAAGATTCAAACACTCACACCATTGGGTTTCAGCACTGTTCTGCTTTATCTAGTGGAGAAAAGACAAGCACAATCACACACACGGACGTTCAGCAGCTTCAAACCGTATCTGTACTATCACTGCTGCTCAAATAACCTGAAAATCTGCACTACTAATAGCTCATATCCACACGGGGATCACTGAAGCTGGGATTCTGGGAGTGACGTGCGGATGAAGGATGGGTAAATTAGACTTTGCTGACTGCTGTGCGAGAGAAAGGGACTCGGACGGTAGCAAACTCTCGCAGAAATGAAAGAAAAGTACGTCTGCCGCCTTTGGCTTTCATGCCACATCTCTCTTCAGGACCAGGGACACACGTTTTTCAGGATGACGGCGTGAAGCAGAGGTCCGTCTGCATGCATGCGAGGATCAATTGGGTGACTGTCTGCTCTGATGCCTCTTTCCATTTCATCTTTAGTTTTTATGATTTTGTTTTTTTATTTAATTGGCCTCTTCATCTCTCCCGTATGGTCTGCTAGGCATTGTATGTCTCTGTCACTCAGTGTCTGGTTTGATTTCTCTCTGCCTGCTTGCTCATCGAGGGCTGAATCTAGTTGTAAACAAAATTGTCTTGTCAGATTGTGTTGTATATTAAAAAAAAGTTTTTTAAGAAAGAAATATTGTGAATAAAGTACTTGACCATGGTTGATGTATCTGAAACATACTTTACACAAGTGCACAAATTTCTTGTGGTTCAAATGCAATTGCATTGTCCTCTTTGCTCAGTTTTTTCTCTTTCAGATCAGCTGCTGTTGTGGCGGAGCGAAGGTTTGAAGAGACTCTTTCTGAACAGGTTAATTAAAGTTAAGCAAGCTGTTTAAAGCAGCTTGCTAAATGATAACACATCATTTGATAACACATCATCAAATGATAACACATCATTTATCGTTTTAAAGTCACAGACATGTGATGGAACCTATCGGCTCCTTGAATACTGAGATTTGTTACTTTCACAGTAGTGCAACTTATGCAAGAACTTGGTTAAGTTTAACAGATTGGCCAAGCTTTTTCATAGAAAAGGCAAAGTAGTGACATTTTAGTATTTTTTATTTTTTTATTTTTTTTGAATTATTTATTTTTCTATTTTCTGTTTGAATTTTAGTAAAAATTAGTTTTTTTTATCTTTTTTTTTATTGTTTTTGATATCTATGTGTGTGTATATATATATATATATATATATATATATATATATATATATAATAACTTTATTTATTTTAGTTAGTGTTTATTATATTTGTAGCAAGTAAATATATATTTTTTATTTTATTTTATTTATTTTATTGCTCACCATGAAAATAGCCACAGAAGCTGGAATGGCATTAAACAAAAACAAACATCATTTATTTATTTATTTCAGTTAGTGTTTATTATATTTTAAGTAATCAAAATATTTTTTTATGGTTTTAGTTTTAGTTAGGGTTTTGCAGTCTTTTAGATGCCACAGACCACCAAATTTAGTTAATTGGTCATTTTCATGCTAAGGACCCCAAGGCGTCTTTGTAGTTTCTTGTAAAAATACTTACTTTACACTGTGAAAAATTTATATCATAACTATGTCTAAAATATTATCTGGAGAATATTTAGCTTATATTAAATTTAGTTAGTCAAGTTTTATTTAATTTTAATTTTTAATTTTTTTTTTTTTTTTTTTTTACATTTATTTAAAAAGGTATTTTTATTTTATTCAATTTTGAGCAAATTTGACATTTATTAATTATTTGTTTATTTAAATTGTTTCTTTTATTTTAAACTATTTTTAATTTATTTTAATCTTAATAATTTTAATCAGTTTTTTTTTTTTTTACATTTATTGTTTGAAAACCACTGTCTTAGAGTATGTTTCTGACCTCAAGCCTTTAATTTAACAGAGTTAAGCTTCAGAAAATCCTGATTGATTAACAATAATCATCAATATGTTCTTTGACCCCAGTAGTTCCCCTTAAATAATGAAATCATGCAAGGCAGCATGTCTTGTTGTTATCAGAGCGACCACTAGGTGCCACTGAGCATCTACATTCTCTTCCTCTAGACTGACCCGAGTTCATCCAGACTGAACAAGCCTGAACGCTCCTGATGAGCTGCTGGTTAAAGCGTTTGATTGATTCAATAATAAGCGGATGACAGAGCGCCGTGGGCTGGGGATTATTACAGACTCGTGCCAAGAGAGAGAATTCTTCCAGAAATCCTGTCTTGTCTTGGTTTGTGTGATAAACACTCTGACAGAGGCAGTCCATTAGAGTGGAGCCAATAGTTTCATTTTCTTAGCAGATTATGAAACTTTTTGGTAACTTGTATGTTTGAAGTCATTTAGCGGGGTCAGTTTTATCAAAGACCATCCTAAATGAACATATGAACGACTAAATAATATTGTAAATTTCTAAAATGATCTCTGTAAATATTTAGTTTCTTTAAAAATTATTTATTGTTTATTTGTTAAATTTATTTATTTATTTTACACAGGACTATACTGTTAGATGTTTGTTCATTTTAATCTGTTTTTATTTATTCATTTTAATCTCATTTATTTTAATCTTATTTTGGTTAAATATTTTATGTTTTTGTTTAACACTGTTTTTCTCTAAACTGAAGTCCAATTTGAAAACCACTGGCTTTGATTTGTGTTTCTGACCTCTTGCCTTTAACAGTGTTAAGATTCAGGAAAATCCTAATGAATTATCAATAATACAAGAAAAAAAAATGGAGGAGAAAAAAGTGCATAGATGAATCCATCAAAATAAGACTAGGGAAAAGAACATAAAGTCAATTTTGACATTGAACTGATCTACATTGGGGGGAGGGTTAATGTTAACAATTACAAAGAAGCAGTAAGTCACATTGAATTAAACTTGAAGCAGAATTGAAGCAGAACAACTTGCATAGTATTTACTTCACTAATCTTTGTTTTATTTACAACTTTAAAAAATCTTCCTCCACTAAATATATAAATAATCAAACTCCATACTAGCTCCCTTCGGATAAACGTTATTAGAAATGCCCTCCTTGACCTGAACTGTGATCTGATTGGCTGGCTTGAATGCAAACTCTGCACAGGTTCCTAAAATATGATCGGCCGACAGAAGTGTTGTTCCAAATGGATAAAACGCGTTACGCTCGACCCCTGCCAAACACCTTCACCCCTGGGTGGACTTATGCTTGGAAATGTTAATATGTCCTCAATGGGTTTTCCTTGGCAAACTACAGCATTTAAATGCATAAATGTCACTGGTCCAGAATAGATTGGAAAAGTTCACATCAACCCAGTGCAGTTTAGCACAGGCAGGTTCAGAAGAGGCCACAAGCCGTCCTTTCCCCAACATTCCCAAACAAACACAAACAATCCCAAACGCTGCACCTGTTAGCAGTTGCTGGCGCACCTCGACACTCTCCCCCATTTCAAACAATTCCTCCAGCTTTACAGCCAGCGGCCGACATGAGAATGTTTGTCTGGGAATGTTGAGGCGATTCAGCCCATTTGAGCCAAATACATCTTCAGAAAGGGTATTTGTCTTTGGAGAGTTTTATCGTCGTGGGCCTGTGCGTCTTCACGGATTGGAAAGAGGGAATGTGTGTCAGAAGTAATTTGTTTGTGGTGTCGGCGAGAGAGAAGGAGCACTTCATGCTCGTTGTTTTACATTGTGGGTCTGGCTGCGGCACGTCAGTGTCGTTGTGGTTTGCTGTGCTGAAAAGTGTGTGTGTGATGGAGCTGTGGTTATTCGCTGCACAGCAATATGACCTGGATTCAGTCTCAATGCTGCGGTATTAGTGGCCTTCTAGTAGTGAATATTTGGGGCTGGATGTTACCCATGTTACAGAAAAAGTTAGATGTGTGTGTGTTTGAGTGTCAATCCAATATCAAAGGTAAAATAAAAAATATTTAGTGTTATATCAATTTAGCATAATAATAAAACTTAATAAATACATTGATTTTTAAATATATTATTTTATATTTTATTATTATTATTATTATTATTATTATTATTATTATCATCATTATTATTATTTACTTTGACAAATTTTCTCTTCTTTATGTTCACAAATCTTTTTTTTGAAAAATAGGACCGCAATGTGAAAAAAAAACATTGTCTTTACTGTAAGGCATCATGCCTGAATACTTTAAAAATAATAATAATAATAATTATTATTATTATTATTATTATTATTATTATTTACTTTTGACATTATTTTCACTGTATTTTCAAAAATGGTTAGAACCATAAAGTGAAAAATATCTAATTGCCATTAATATGTCATCCAAATACTTAAATACATTATTTTAAAATATATTATTTAAAGTACATTATTATCATTATATACTTTGACATTTTCTTTTTTTTTTTCTTTTTTTTTTCAGAAATCTTTATATTTTGAAAAATAGGACTATAATGTAGAAAAAAATCTAAATTTTCATTACTGTAATATGTCATGTCTGAATACTTTACTGATAATATTTATTTGTATCTGTCATTGTTTTCTTTATATTTTCATATAAAAATGTACTGAGTGACTAAGTAAATAATCTATTAACTTACTATTAGATTTTTAGTGTAATAACATCATTATTGTTATTATTATTATTATTTAGTTTTTTGACTTATTTTCTTATTTTTATATTTTGAAAAATAGGACTGTAATGACATTATTTTCACTGTATTTTCAAAAATGGTTAGAACCATAAAGTGAAAAATATCTAATTGCCATTAATATGTCATCCAAATACTTAAATACATTATTTTAAAATATATTATTTAAAGTACATTATTATCATTATATACTTTGACATTTTCTTTTTTTTCCTTTTTCAGAAATCTTTATATTTTGAAAAATAGGACTATAATGTAGAAAAAAATCTAAATTTTCATTACTGTAATATGTCATGTCTGAATACTTTACTAATAATATTTATTTGTATCTGTCATTGTTTTCTTTATATTTTCATATAAAAATGTACTGAGTGACTAAGTAAATAATCTATTAACTTACTATTAGATTTGTAGTGTAATAACATCATTATTGTTATTATTATTATTTAGTTTTTTGACTTATTTTCTTAAATTTTTATATTTTGAAAAATAGGACTATAATGTAGAAAAAATCTAAATTTTCATTACTGTAATATGTCATGTCTGAATACTTTACTAATAATATTTATTTGTATCTGTCATTTTTTTTTATATTTTCATATAAAAATGTATTAAGTGACTAAGTAAATAATCTATTAACTTACTATTAGATTTTTAGTGTAATAACATCATTATTGTTATTATTATTATTATTTAGTTTTTTGACTTATTTTCTTAAATTTTTATATTTTGAAAAATAGGACTGTGATGTAAAAAAAAAAATGCCATTACTGTAATGTGTAATTTCTGAATACTGTAGTAGTAGTAGTAGTATTAATAATAATAAAAATAATAATAATAATTCGTTTTTGACATATTTTCTTATTTTCTTTATTTTCACAAATCTTTATATTTTTATAAATAGGACTGTAATGTGCAAAAAATAAAATTGTCATTGCTGTAATATGTCATGCCTAAATACTTTACTACTTCTACTACTATTATTAGGGGCCAAGCACCGTAGGTGCTATGGCACCTATTGTAATTGTTACTGTTCTTTTTCTTCTTCCGCTCTGGAAGTTTATGGTAGCCCATAGAACCGCTTGCGGGAAAGTTGTGAAATTTGGCATACTGATAGAGGATAGTCTCAATACTAACCACAGCAATTTTGAAGTCTCTAACTCAAACTCTCTAGCACCACAACTTGTCCAAAGTGTCATTCATGTTTATGCTAATAACTTTTGAATCGAAAGGCAGAAAATGAAAATTCCTTTTTCCTCTGAATCCTTGGCTCAAGCCGAGTCGAATGAAAATTGTAAGGTTTAGTTTTTTTGCTATTTTCATTTGTTCATAAAACCTACTTTTTCTAACTTGTCCTAGACGGTTGGTCCGATTTTCACCAAAATTGGCTCAGATCATCTACAGACCATGCTGGCAAAAATTTATGGAATTCAAGTCGAATAGTCAAAGTGTTCTCGAATAACGTGCGAACGAATTCTACGAAAGCATGCAAAAATGGATCTGAGGCGATATCTCCGCCATGGTTTGGCGTATTGAGACCAAACTTGGTGTGTGTTATAACAAGCATGACCTGAGACTACCTGCAGTGTTTCAGCACTGTGCTCAATGGTTTGGCCAAAAATCACAAAACTGGTCTCTTTAGATTCGGTAAATGCTATATTTTACGCATTGTTACGAAACTTGGTATGTGTCATCAGCCCCCGAAGGAGCTTGAGAAGTTTCGTAAAACCAAATATTCACATGCTTATAACTTTGGGTGTGGTCGACTTATTTTCATGGGGGTCACCTTTTTAGACTCCTGAATCCTTGCCGAGTCCAGCGATACCAAGCAAGCCAGATTTTGCCTTATGGTTTGTGCAGCGTTGCACTTTAGCGCTTAAAAAACAGTTGGCAATATCTTAGAAACCGTTACTCCGATCGACACGAAACCACCGTAGGAAATTCGAAAACTTAGCGTGCCGGCTATACACTTATGCCCAATTGCCAAAATTTTGATAGCAAGTGGCACAAAAATGCAAACAAAGTCAGCAGTCAGTCATTTTTTCTCTTCTCATATATAAAAATGTCTATAACTCCAAAACAAAATGAGATATTTTCATGTTCATGTTCATATTTGTATGGGTACACTCTAAGGACACATAAAAAATTTGGTGGGATTGTGCCTCTTGGTGGCGCTATAATTGAACAAAATATGAAATTGCCATTGACTACAATAGAGCATTGTGATATAACATGCTATATTTTACGAATGCATTGGTGTACAATTACGAAACTTTGTATATACCATCTAGACCATGAATTAAAAGTACTCAAATAGTTTTGAGACAGTGCCACCTTGTGGTCAAAAGTTATAATGAAATTTCAAATAAATGCTAATAGCTTTCTTTGAATTTTGCCTATTGTAATGAGACTCGTATTAATAGATTCCTTGGGTCATGTTGAGAACAGTGATACCAATGTTGCCATAGTCAGCCAAACTTCCTGTCCGCCATTTTGATTTTCTTTAAAAACCTACTTTTTCAAACTCCTCCTAGAGGATTTTTCGACCAAACTCGAATCATATCATCTTCAGACAATGCTGACAAAAAGTTATGGATTTTGTGTTGATAGGCAAAACCGTTTTCGCATACCACAGCAACGAATTTGAGGCATGATACCAAAATGACACTTGAGGTTGTATCTCTGCAATGCTTTGGCATATTGACACCAAACTTTGTGTGTGCCATTGTCAGCTCACACAGAACACACCACATCGATTTGTTGACAGCGCCACCTATTGGTCAAACGTGATAAGCCAAATCATATTTCTAGAGGCTGTATTTATGATTTTTCAGCTGTTTTGACTAAAATCATCCTAAAATGGCTTCAATTTCGCATTCCTGCAATTGGTCTGATGCTTGCTTCTGTAGTGCTTGGCCCCATAATTGCTGCTTGCAGCTATATTTATTATTATTACTATTATTTGCATCTGTATCATTTTCTTTATTTTTTCAAAAATTCTTATAATTAAGTGAAAATAATGTTAACTTACTATTAGATTTTTATTGTAACATTATTATTATTATTATTATTATTATTTAATATGTATACATTAAAAATAGCTCAACACATTACACTACGATGTGGAAATAGTTTATTATTTATTTATATTTTTTATGTTATTGTAATACGTGATTTCTCAAATTAATTAAAATAATTAGTCATTAGAATTTGGGGGTGTGTTTAATTATGTCACAATGCAGAAAATTGTAATAATCCTAAAATATCCTTAATTTTTGGTTTATGCAGAATACTGTCTGATTTTTGGATGAAATATGACCTTGACAGGTTTTTGCCAGTATTTGTGTGATTCACCCTTTTGTCTGGTTTTCGCCAGTGATTTACCGCATATAACAGAATGTTGTATCTGTGTGTGAAGCTGCCATGTTACATGAGTGGGTCTGCGCGTCCATCTGGTTAAGGGTGTGTTGTGTGTCAAACGTGTTCGGTGTGTGTCATACTGAGGGTGTGTGAGAATATGTGTGAGCGTGACCTCTGCGTGTCTGGCTCTAACAGACCGTGTGTGTGTGAGACGGAGGGTGTGAGTGTTTCCTGTGGGTCGGTGGGATATGTTTTTTTTCCTATAATTCCAGCAGGTCTCAGGTCACCCCTGTGTTCTCACGCACATATTTTGCATTCTTTCCTTCTCCAGCATTACCATACACCTTCCTCTGGGTTTGGCCGACAAATCTTTCCACCACTTCGCCTCCAGAACAGTCTGTTTCTCTCTCGGAATCCTTCGCTTTTCCCGCTGACTCAGCTGGGCAGAGACTGCCGGGATTACAGGTTGTTGGTGACAGTAATGTGTGTGTGTGTGTGTGTGTGTGTTTTCACTGCTAGACACAGTTTCACAGTTAGAAGCAACAGGTCCACGTGTATTATATCTATTTATTTATTTGACATAATTTTCTTTATATTTTCAAAAAACACTATAAAGTGAAATAAAAACTGTAATTACTGTAATACACTGAAATATATTGTAGGAGCACGTGACCTACAATCTAATAAACAAACCACTTTCTAATGCTTTGTACCAGATCAGAAGATTACGTTCGCTCTTGAGCCAGCGTTGCAGCAAGACAAGGGAAATAACCACAGAAGACAGGGTTATAGTTGAAAAGGTAAGTAATTTTCTTTTGTATTTCTTTGTATTACTTGTTTGCGTTGGGGGAAAAAAACAACAACAAAAGGAAAAAAAACAAAATGACAGCTTAAAAAAAAAAAAAATCACAAAAGAGACCCCTTTTTAATTAACATTGAAATAAAGCAGTTTTAACTCAGATAAGGACTTTGTGTTATTTAGTTATGTAGTTAAGTTTTTGGTTAGTCTGTTAGTTCTTTATTTAGTTCTGGTACTCCTTATTTACTCCGTTTCATTCCCAGCTTGGTTCGGTTTAACCAACTTTTACCTTTAAACAACTGTGTTTCTTTTCACATAAATGGTATAACCAGTTAACATTCAAAACCCAAATTACAGTTATATGACTCAATAGCCCTTGCATTCCCTTTTTTTCAGTACAATTTCAATAAAAGATGAGAAAAAAACAAAACCAAAAATAATAAACAGTAGTTTGGACGATTAATTTCAGGTAAAATGTCTGATGACACTCAAATCAGAGTTCCTTTCAATTAAATGTCTTTGATGGAAATGACTCAGGTAAATAAACAGTTTAGCTAAGTTCAGTGTCCTTTGTACTCCTGCTTCAGTGTTCAGTTAAAGAGCGCAGATACGCAAACTCCAAGATGCAAAGGGGAAAAAACAAAAAAAACAGTTCTTGCCCACAATTGTGATACTATCCAGGGAAGGAAATACATAAATAAATAAATAAATGTGTGGTCCTACCACTTCGATGAAACATGAAATGTTGTCCAAACTCAGAGAAAACCAGGTTGGCCTGCCAGTTTCCACCATTGTTGAGCACTCCTCGTTGATGGCAGAAAAAGTTCTAACTCAAAACTCCAAGAAAGTCCTCATTCAATGTCAAGAGAGATATGGAAGGACAGGGAAGGACAAAACAGAGAAAAGGGTGGAAAAAAACCCAACCTTGCAAAGACAAGGAAGAAAAATCACAGTTAATTACAATTAATTCCCATTTAACAACATTAACATTTCAGATGATCACTTTCAACACAATGTTTCAAATGCATCAATAACATTTCCCAACACTTATTTCCTTCATTAACACATTTCCTTAACAGAAATATAACTATATTAATGAAGAATAACGTCTTAGAATGACGTATGTGCACTCAATTAGCTTATAGCTCGTAGCATGAGACGCATGGTTAGCAAAAACTCCACCCCACATAGCAATTTTTCTCTGGCCCAGCTCAATCAGCTTTTGCTTGGCCCACATACCGCAATGAATGACGGTCCTAGTGTGGACCAGGTCTGGATTCCAGACAAGGACCACACATGGGCCATGACTGGCCCAATTCAGGGCCAGTTATGGGTAATTAATTTGGCTGAGACTTGGGCCAGTTATGGCCCATGTGTGGCCCTTGTCTGGAATCCAGACCTGGTCCACACATTTCACTCATGAAGTGAGCAAGCACATAAACACTTTTAAACAGCAAATCATCAGTTAATTTATCACTTTACTCACATTTCTTAACATATTTCACAAAAATTATACATCACAGTATCATTTAAGAACACTTAACTCTGCAAAAGACTAAAAAAATGCAAAAACCATAACTAAACATGGTAGTTTATGAGCTCAGTTACCAAGAATAAATTGTTAATGATTAGAAATAATCTCAGATGAATCAAGGAAAATCTGTTTTATGCAGTTTCCGTCAGATCAATCAGCTCATCTTCTCGTTTAATCTTTGGAGTCAAGATAAACGCGATTGGAACTATTTAAACAACTCTTTCCTGTTAGCGATGTTATAAACTATGAATTTCAATTGTTAATCTAGTATTTCTCACTTAATTTCGTAATTTTAGAACTGCAGCTGACTCGCATCCGTGATGATACTGATCACCTCCTATCAGCACCAGCGACGATGCAACCTACTAAGGGCGGAGCTATTCTGATTTGTTCATTTTCATCTTTTTTTTTTCAGTTTGTGACACTTACTCTTGTTTCTTTAGTAATATTTGATCTTTAAACATTAAAATAATATAATAAAACATTTTATGTGCGCATTTTATTAATTCTTTTTTTCTTTCTCTCTTTTTTTTTTTTTTTTTTTTTTTTACAGGTTTAATATGGGCTTTAGTAACCTTGGTTACACCCTCCCCTCTAGAACATATGCACGTCCCATTGCATCTACATGTGAACTACATGGGCAACGACTGACTCTTCTAAAGAAGAACTAAATGCTTCGCTTAAACTCTGCAACAAGGACTGAATCACTAAGGTTAGTGGGTTTCCTAACTGGGGATATTCAAACTTTTTCTCTCTCTGTGAGCGTCTGGGGGAAACACTGTCTTCAGCTTCAGTGCCTCTGTCTTCGTTTAGTTTTCAATGTAACTCATTTCATTTGTGATTATGTTTTCTTCTTCAGTCTGTGACTTAGAATTGATTGGAGTTGTCTCAGCCATTTGAGTGGGAAATTCATTCAAGGACTCAGGGGATTGTTCTGGTTCTGGTCTTTGCTTCACAGAGACATCTGGTGCAGTACAATGTGATTCAGGCTCATCCTCACATGTTTCCATTCCTACAGACTCATCCAAATTTTCTTCCACAGGTTTCCATTCAGGTAAGTATTCCCTTGCAGGTTCTTCTGGATTACTCTCCACAGGTTCCTGAGCCAGTAAGTTCTCCCCAGTAGGATCAAGGACAGGTAAGTCGGTTGCATCTTCTCAAACACAAGGTGAGTGGTCCGTAATAATTTGAGTTTCAGAGCCCAAAGTCCTTCCAGGTACATAACAGAGAATTTGCTCATCTTCAGACTCTGAGCATTGAGAAACAGACTCAGACCCCTGTATCCCTTCATTATTAGAGGCAGCTCTGGTTCTAGGCCTTCTGACTACTCTCTGCTTTGGTTGTTCTTCAGATTTGCTCAGTTGAAAAAATCCGCAGGGCAGCAACAAATCTCGGTGCAATGTCCGGAGAGGACCATCTTTTCCCTCTGGTTGGACACTATATACTGGCAGATCACAAACTTTTATGACAACCACATGAACATCTTGTTCCCATTTGTCCGCCAGCTTTTGCTTTCCTATCAATCGTACGTTCCTTACAAGAACTCTGTCACCCTCTTCCAAAGTTGAAGCAACCACACGCTCATCAAATCTCCTCTTATTACGTTCTGCTACCTTCTCAGCACTTTTAGTAGCTCGTAACTCGTAACTCTCACGCAACCGATTCTTTAGATCCTGCATGTATTGAGAGTGGGACTTGGTGGGAGTGTCTCCTGGCAATCCGAAAGCCAGATCAACAGGCAGGCGGGGTTGTCGCCCAAACATGAGTTCGTAAGGAGTGTACCCAGTGGTGTCGTTGCGGGTGCAGTTGTAGGCGTGCACTAAAGGCTTTACAAACTCCTTCCACCGAGATTTCTTTTCATTTTCTAGTGTCCCCAGCATCTGGAGGAGTGTACGATTAAATCATTCCACTGGATTGCCCCTCGGGTGGTATGGGGTAGTCCTCACCTTGTGAATTCCTGCGACTTTACACAACTCCCTTATTGTGTGTGACTCAAAGTCTGCCCCTTGGTCACTATGTAGTTTCTCCAGAAACCCATAGTGCACCAAGAAATTGTCACACAGGCTCTTAGCCACAGTTTGGGCAGTTTGGTTTCGAGTTGTTATTGCAATGGCATACTTTGTAAAGTGGTCCGTGATAACCAGTATGTTTTTGATGTTGCTTTGATCTGGCTCCAGGGACAAAAAATCTATGCATACCAACTCTAAGAGCCTGCTACTTTGGATGTTTACTAAAGGAGCTGCTCTTTCCGGGGGTGTTTTTCTACGGACACAGCGCTCACAAGTTTTGACCCTTTCTTCCACTGCCTGTGACATTTTCTCCCAGAAGAACCTTGACCTGACGAGATCCAGGGTCCCGTCGATACCTAGATGACCCATATCATAATGAAGGCTCCATAACACCATGTCTCTTATTGTGATGGGCAGTGCCAAATGATAGTGAGAGGCTCCACACTCCTGCCTCCTCCTGTAGAGCACCCTACTTCTCAGCTCAAGTTGGTTCCACTCTTTAGACCACAAACTCATGGTAGGTGGCTGGTCTCCCAGGTTACAAGGTTTCACGCCTTTCTCCAACCCTTCAATAACAATCCTTATTTCTGGATCTTTTCTCTGCAGTTCTGCCAAGGAAGCTTCTGAGAGGTGAGGAAGATCTGGAAGACCATGTTTATCTTCATGTTGGAACTCATTTGGCAGAGCGTTCTCGTGGTGAGTAAGGGATTCAACCAAGGTAAGTGAGGAGTGAGAGGGACTAGTATTTTCAGATGACCTCACAACCTGATGCTTTTCACAGATCGCCTTTATTGTGTCTGCCATGAGAACAGATGACTCAGCTCTTGGCCCCATGAGATGGTGTAGTGTGAACTGTTTAATCCTTTCTCTCTCCTTTTGTGAGACCAGGTCATCTAGAGGCTCGCCATGTGGTTGTCGAGAAAGCCCGTCAGCATCTTGATTTTGGTTACCAGCTCTGTACTGCAGCTTAAAGTTGTAAGTTGACAAGCTGGACAGCCAGTGGTAACTGGTGGCATCAAGCTTTGCTGAAGTTAGAATATACGTCAAAGGATTACTATCCGTTATGACAGTAAATTCTGCACCATAGAGGTAGTCGCTAAATTTGGAGGTGACTGCCCATTTTAACGCCAAAAAACTCTAGTTTATGTGCGGGGTATTTACTTTCACCCTTGGTCAATCCTCTGCTGGCAAAGGCTATGACTCACATCTGACCCTCCTGCTCCTGGTATAAAGCTGCACCGAGCCCGTTGGTACTGGCATCAGTGTGAAGTACATAGGGAAGCTTGGGGTTAGCAAAGCCCAAAACAGGTGCAGATGTAAGCTTGCCAATTATAGAGTCAAAGGCACTCTGACAGTCTGGAGTCCATTGATCACCAAACTATTCTTTGGGGTTCAGCCCATACTCCTTCAGTCGGTTGAGAACTTGCAGCAACCGGGATTCATGCTCTTCTAGAGTCTTTGAAAAAACTATGAGGTCATCGATGAAAACTAGTACCTGTTTTCTGTTCAAATCCCCCATGCACCGTTCCATTAATCTTTGGAACGTGCTCGGCGCATTAGTAATTCCCTGCGGCATTCTGTTGAATTCCCAGAATCCAAGCGGGCAGACAAATGTTGTTTTACACTTATCGGCTTCTTCCATCTCAATTTGGTAAAAGCCGGATTTCAAATCGAGCACAGAGAACCATTTCGAGCATATTAGTGTGGAAAAGACCTCCTCCAGGTTTGGTAAGGCATATGCAACCTTTATCGTCTGCGAGTTGAGCTTCCGAAAGTAGATGCATAGCAGCACTGTACCATCCTTCTTACGGACTACAACTATGGGTGATGCAAACGTAGACTCTGACTCACAAATAACACCAGCCTCTAGTAGTTCTTGGAGGTGCTTTCTCACAGCGTCAATGTCTTGGGGATGAATGGGTCGGGCTCTGTGTTTGAACGGTGTTTCGTCACTTAACTTTATCTGATGTTTGACTTTCTCAGTGTGGCCATAGTCAAGGTTGTGCAAGGAAAGACCTCAGGCATGGAGTTCAACAATTTCGATATCTTCTCTTTCAAGCTTGTAGGCAAGGGGGAGTCACCAAATTCGAAGGTAAGGTTAGCACAGGTAAGTGTTTCTTCCTCACCTTTGACATCCAAACTCTGATGCTGCTGGTCCATGACCTTCTGAACTACATGAATCTCTGCCAGCGCAGCTTTAGGGGGATTTTTATGTCGGTTTGCATTCCATTTCTTGGCAAAACTGACAATTTGGAGGGATGTTTATGGGGTAAGGTGTGCGAACAGTTTGCAATCAGCAGGCCACTTGGTAAGGGGACTGAAGGAGGCCCGAGAGTTACCCATTTCTCTGTGTGGGGTCCATGTAGGTGGACAAAGCCATCCAAGACCACTGTGCTTCCTGCAGGCACAACTTCAGGGGAATTTCCCCTCAATTTCACATAACCCAGAGCCTCACTACTGGCTTGTCTCCACCTAGCTTCCAAAACTTTAAGTACTGCTTGGTAACCATGGAAGCTTGACTGGAAGTTAGCTGCATTTTCTTTAGCACACTTGCTGTAAAGCACATCTAAAGAATTGGTCCCAACTAGAATTTGGGAAAGACTTGTTAAATCTGGCACCACAAGGGCCAGGGTGGGGACTTCAACTTCAGCTCCTATAAATGCTTTGGGGAACTTCAGGGTTAACTCAATGTACCTCAGATATGGCACAGTCTGTCTGTTAGTTCCTTCTACCTCAAGCAAGTTTTCCAGTGGCTTCAGGGGAAAGTCTGACAAATTTGATTCATAAAATGACTGAGGAATTGTGGTCACTTGTGGACCCTGTGTCTAAAAGGCAATCTACTTCTCTCTCTCCAATGGTGACTTTAGCTGTGCATTTTATCCCCACTAGCCCCTTTGGCAAGTGTTTCAATGGCAGTACACCATGGCTGCACACATCAGGTGTCTGTTTGTAACATTCAGGGTGACAGTTTAAACATTTGGTCTCCATATGCCCTGCTACAGAGACCCTTTTCAGTTTAAAGGCTGGGCAGGCCTTCCATACAAAGAGTCCCATTGGCTTTGCAGCTCTCTTAATTTAAGTCGTTTCTCCTCAACTTTGGAAGGATTTGCAGCACTTTCACAGTCGATAGCCAGATGGCCATCCTCTCCGCACCGGAAACAGTACCCAGGTCATGGTTTCTTAGCTCTTAGTTGGCCCTTCCTGGGACTTCTGTCTGTCTCTGTCTCGTGCGGTCTCTTCATGGAAGAAGTTCGATCCATCTTCTGAGTGGCACTTTGAGTTTGCAGCTCCGCAACCTGACGCTGTAGCCTAACAATTTCTGACTCATCTGCACTGCTTCAGTTCAGTCCCTGGGTGACTGATGCTTTCACTGTGGCTACTTGGGTGCATAATTCTTCCACCGTCTTCTTTAAAGCGGTCAACTCAGCCTTTTCTGAATGACTCTTTGGACTCTTCTGATCAGGAGACTGCTTTAAGGCAGTAACTTGAGCTTGGATTTCTGCGACTTGTTTCTTTAAGAGGCTAGTTTCGGAATTATCAAAGTTGGGCACCTCACATGAACACGCTGACAACTGGTTAGAGACTGCCCGTGACTTGGGGTAGGCATTATGGGGCTTTGCCATCCCAAGATGCTTCCTCATCCGTTCCTCTTTAGAAGCGTGTTTGTCTTCATGGGTTCGAATAAGCACTGCTAATTCGGCAAAAGTGGGTGGATTTCTCTTTTTTCAAGCTGAAGGTCAGCAATGAGACGATTGTCCCAACACCCTCTGCAGAATTGTTTCAAAAGGTAACGATCACATTCACTTTCTGCCATGCCACCTCGCCTGATTGCTGCACTCAGAATGACTTGTAAGCGGTGCAGATTGTCTGATGGTTTCTCACTCTTTATTCTGCAGAGTGCCCATGAGTTTGGCCAACAACTCGTCTTCTAACACCTCAAGATACACAGCAGGTAGGGCTGGAGGGCACACATGTTTTACAACGTCAGCGGCTGGAGGTAGGAGACTGTCTAGAATTTTTCGTGTTCTGTGCAAGTCAGAGATGGACGGGTCATTTAACAAGAATTCGGCACTTGCCTGCCAGGTGTCGAAATCAGGTTCATTGGGGGGACGTGGACTCCTCCCTGAGAAAACTCTCAGACAGATTGAGGTTTGCTGTGACAGTGTGCCATCACTTGTTTTCACTATGTGTTCGACCACCATTCTCTGGACACTGGGTGGGTCCAAAATATTTGTGGGGAAAGTGGGGCAGGTTGTCACAGTAATATCATCAGTGGTGGTTTCTGGAGAAGAGGGAGACACAAATGTAGTTTTATACTTGGTTAGGTTTTTAGGTTCTGAGCTTTGAGTTTCTGTCACTTTTAAATGAGTCAGGTTGGGAGTCTGGGAGCTACTTATTGGTGGTGGGACGATGGCCTCTATATTCTGGGAGTCACTGCCAAAACCATAGCAGCTCGCATGTTGAGATTCTGTTGGGGCTTGATTCAGGGAATGGGTTTCTTTGAGTTTCTCCAATTCCTCTTGAAGCACACTTTTGAAAGGCCTAACACTCTCTTTAGCAATGGCCTTCAATTCCTCGAGGTACCCCTCAGTGGCAGTGCAGCTAGCAGTCTGAGTGTAGACAGTAGCTAAGGCACACACTCAGAAGGTAACAGCTGGGTCAGAGAGACTCCCCAAAGTCAAGGATAAAAAAGGGCACAAGCTTTGTATTGCTGAGTTATGATTATATTCTACAATGACACTTCTGTGAAATTCTGAATTTTCAGAATCACTTTCAACACAATGTTTCAAATGCATCAATAACATTTCCCAACACTTATTTCCTTCGTTAACACATTTCCTTAACTGAAATATAACTATATTAATGAAGAATAACGTCTTAGAATGATGTATGTCCACTCAAATAGCTTATAGCTCGTAGCATGAGACCGCATGGTTAGCAAAAACTCCACGTGAGCTACGTTACACACATTTCACTCATGAAGTGCGCAATGAATGAATGAATGATGCATTTATATAGTGCTTTATTGTGTATTTTCGTACACCCAAAGCACTTTACAATCATGTGGGGGGTCTCTCCTCAACCACCACCAGTGTGCAGCATCCACCTGGATGATGCGACAGCAGCCACAGGACAACGGCGCCAGTGCGCTCACCACACACCAGCTACAGGTGGAGAGGAGAGAGAGTCATAGAGCCAATCAAGTGGATGGGGATTATTGGGAGGCCATGATTGACAAGGGCCAGTGGAGGGAATCTGGCCAGGACACCGGGATTACACCCCTACTCTTTACGAGAAGTGCCATGGGATTTTTAATGACCACAGAGAGTCAGGACCTCGGTTTAACGTCTCATCCGAAAGACGGTGCTTTTTAACAGTATAGTGTCCCCGTCACTATACTGGGGCGTTAGGACCCACACAGACTGCAGGGTGAGCACCCCCTGCTGGCCTCACTAACACCTCTACCAACAGCAACCTAGTTTTCCCAGGAGGTCTCCCATCCAGGTATTGACCAGGCTCAGCCCTGCTTAGCTTCAGTGGGCAACCAGTCTTGGGCTACAGGGTGATATGGCTGTGGTACATAAACACTTTTAAACAGCAAATCATCGGTTAATTTATCACTTTAGTCACATTTCTTAACATATTTCACAAAAATTATACATCACAGTATCATTTAAGAACACTTATCTCCACAAAAGATTGAAAAAAATGCAAAAACCATAACTAAACATGGTAGCTTATGAGCTCACTTACTAAGAATAAATTGATAATGATTAGAAATAATCTCAGATGAATCAAGGAAAATCTGTTTTATGCAGTTTCTGTCAGCTCAATCAGCTCATCTTCTTGTTTAATCCTTGGAGTCAATACAAACGCGATTAGAACTATTTAAACAACTCTTTCCTGTTAGCGATGTTTTAAACTATGATTTTCAATTGTTAATCTAGTATTTCTCACTTACTTTCGTAATTTTAGAACTGCAACTGACTCGCATCACTGCTCCAGCGGCCATTTCACTTCACTCCGTGACGATACTGATCTTTTTTTTTAAATTATTATTATTATTATTATTATTATTTTTATTTAATGCTTAAACAAATTTACATATGAATCAAGACATCCAAATAGACAACATAAGACATGAGGAACAGGGGTTACAAAACTTACATTAAGACACATTACAGACAAACCAAACAAAAGAAAAAGAAGGAAAAAAAAGAGAGACAGCAATTACAAGTTATTTTCAAATAACTTTAACTTTCCAGCAAGCATAATTGTATACTTAGATTTTTTTGTTATCAGTGCATTTAAGAGAATCAATAAACATAAGAAATTCAGCCATAAAAGCTTTAAAACATGGTTTCGAGTTACACCTTTTACTTTTATGTATATGAAATTTACCATATAAAATCAGAAGATTCACCATAAAATTTGCAGAAATAATTTTTGATTCATAATATATGAAGACATCTTTACAGGTTATATCTAAATTGTATCCAGATTTTTTTTGAAAATACCTAGATAGATCTTCCCCAAAAAAACAGTCAAAAACAAGGTGTAACAATTTTTCTGGTTGATCTGAACAAAATGAACAGCTCTCATCAATATCCACAAATTTTGCTAAAGTATAATTACATGGATATATATTGTGAAGTATTTTTAAATGTAATTCCCGAATCTTGTTAGATATGCAAAAACAAATTGGGAGCAAACCAAGTTTTTTTCTAAATAATATTTTCAAAGTGGGTATCCCAAAAGAACTTCCCTCTAGGCTTAATAGACCTATTCTTATACAACAGTTGTCTAATAAGTTTATTTGTACATTTTCCACTGCTGATGCCCACTCCATTTATATAAAGTGTGGGGTCAATTCTGCTAATATTAAAGAATTGCACATGACTTCTCATTAGCATTAATAAACCTGTGGGAATGGCTTTTATCACCGAGTAATATTCTTTATATTTAATAGGAAAAGACCATTTATTCATAAAATCTTCATACGGAAGTAACTGAGCAGACTGATCTAAAAGATCAAGCAAAAAATAAATTTCTTTATCCATCCAGCTCTGTAAATAAAGAGATTTCCTGTTGACTGTAATATAAGCATTATTCCACAAAATTACTTTATGTGGGGAAAGGTTATGTATGTAACTTAATTTCCAAGCCTTAAGAGCCTGTTGATAGAAATTAGACAACATCACAAGCAATTTACTAATAGAATAATCACACCCTAACAAAAAATGTAAACCTCCAACCTTCTTAAATATATTATATGGTATGAAAAACCAAATTGAGTCTGATTTGAGTAAACAGTTTCTACGCCATTTTACTTATAATTACTTAAATATATAATTTAAATAAAAAAAAATCCAAAAGCTCAAATCCACTTTCATTTCTTGGTCCCTGGAGAAGTAAGTTTATTAATCCTTGTTTCATAGAAGTTCATTCAATTCAATACATTCCTTGTACATTTCAAATAAGGGTTTTTCGATAATATCCCAAAAGCAAAGATAAAACTCCACTGACCATCTGTACCTGGTGATTTATTTTTCTGCATTGAACGAATAGCTGTAACCAGCTCATGCTTCTTTAACTCCTCATCACAGAAATCCCTAAATTGACAGGGAATGCTCGAAACATTTTGCTTAACTGATTCAAAGAAATCTGAGCACTTATCTTTATTAAATTCAGATCCATATAACTGAGAGTAAAAGGATTCAACATGGTTCCTAATTAATTCCGGATTTGTAGTAACTACATCATCAACTTTAATAGAGGAAATCTTTTGTCTTTTATAATTTCGTTTTTCTAATGAAAAAAAAAAAACTTGTATTTTTCTCCCCTTGCACTAGCCACTTAGCTCAAAACGAATATAAGCTTCTTTTCCCATATTAATATATAATTTGTCAATCTCAGTTCTTAGTATCTCCAATGAGACTTTTTCATCCTCTGTGAGATTATCTTTTTTCAAAAGAGAGTCTAATTCAGCCATAAGCTTTTGTTCCCTATCCAAATGATTACTTTTGACTTGTTTACTAACATAAATTGCTGACTGCCTAACTTTAAATTTAAATAGCTCCCACTTCATAATATATGACATACACTTATCCTTAAACACTTGTTGAGCTATTATTTGGACCTGATTAATAAACCCCTCATTATCAAGCAGCTTGTTATTTAGCTTCCAATAACCTCGCAGGCTATTATTTTTGAGCTTACACCCAACAAGTGTTAAAAGCGTCATTTTGTGATCTGAGAGGGAAGCTTGGCAATAAGTAAGTTCAGTCACATATTGTACACATACCGGGTTGATCAACCATAAATCAATTCTAGATTGGAGAGATCTAGAAGAATTACTCCAAGAATAGCATTTTTGATTGGAATTTAAGAACCTCCAGATGTCCCCTAACGAGAATTGGTTGCATAAGAAGGTAGTAAGCTTAAACTTTGAAGTAGAAAACGTATGAGGAGGAAAACTATATAAAAAATCGTTTGGGGCATCATTAAAGTGACCACCCCATTATCAAAACAGCACCCTGATATTTACCCATTAATGCTGAAACAGAATGAGAGACCTCCATTGGGACATATTTTGGGGACATGAAGGATATATTTTTAGCTTGAACTGAAGAATTATATCCATAGATATTGCATAAGACAAACACAGTATTATCCAATTTAATAACTATAAGTAACCATCTACCTTCTTTGGATCTAACCGATTCAATTATGTCACCTTTAAACTCATTTAAAAGAAAAGCGACACCCGCAGAATGATGAGAACCATGACAACAAAAGATTTGATCACCCCACTGAGAACGCCAACAATTAACATCAGATTCGCAGGAGTGAGTCTCTTGTAAAAAAAAAAAAAAAAAAAAAAAAAAAAAAAAAATTATATTTGCATTACTATGTCTAACAAAAATGAAAACAGACTTTCTTTTAACGCTGTCCCGTAACCCCCTAACTAAAAACAAAATCAGACATAAAGTATCTTATTTGGATGTCAGAACAAAGTTATCTCAAAAGAACCCTGAAACAGAACTAAATTAAAAAAACACTCGAGGTTGGTAACTCGAAACTTCAAAGAGTCACACCATCTGGGCGAATGCTTCATAACTTGAAATATGACCACCCCGTGAATTAGACCATTGAATTAGAATTTAATTAGACCAACTGGTCAGCCAGCGTGCATAAAGTATCAGTTAGTATTCTTCTTGGTATTCATTGACAGACAACTTTTCTCTGTCTATAAAGGCGTTTGCTCCATGAAAGTAGGCTCTCTTCCCTTCGTCTCTCGCTGCTTTCACTCTTGGCCATAGCATCTTCCTCTGTTGTCTTTCAGCAAATGTCAAATCTTCTGCCAGACGAATACCCCTTTCCTTGAGTACTGGGTTGTCCCGCGCAGCTTTCCAGACTTTCTCCCTGTAAGTAAGCATCGAGAACTGAATGATGACCAGTCTAGGACGACTACTTTCACCTCTGGAACATCCAATTCTATGAATTGTGTGAATGTAGAAGCGAATGTTGTCTGCTTCATCTGGAGTGAGGATTCTGAGAATTTCAAGAACTTTGGTTCTGATATTTTCTCCATCTGTTTCCTTGAGATTATTCATTCTCAAATTCCAGCACCTAGTAAGTCTCAGCTTGATCGCATTTCCCTTGAACAATTTGGACAACTTGCTCAATTTGCGATACGTTGACATCATTTGTCTTGACTCTCGTTGATAACGACTTCAATTCCTCACCCACAAAGTCAACAGTCTTCGACAAATTAACTATCGTGATCGAGAAATTTGTTGTTCCATCAACGTAAAGCGGTCAGTGAGAGCGTTAACTGCACGGAGAATATCAGCGTTAGAAACTTTGGGGGCTTCATCCTGGCATACATTTTTTGAAAGAGGGCTACTTGTTGGAGTTTCCGAGGGCATATCACAATCGGCCGATGACCTCTCAAAAAGCGAGGAAAGGGATTTTCTGTCCTTATTTTTTGGCATTATCCTAAGTTAGCACACGAGTTGAACATTACTCTTCTGAAAATTGGCCAATCCACCGTTTTTTCTCATTGTTCCCTTTTTTTTTCTTAAAAAATATGCGTTGTAACTTTAAAGGGAAATTTCACTCTCTACCTGTTGATTAAATCACACATTCAGCCAGAGGATGCGAACTCCATGAAAAAAAGTCGCAGAGCTCGGACCAACAAGACTGTTCAGGTCGCCGTGACGATACTGATCACCTCTAATGAGCATCAGTGATGACGCAATCTACTAAGGGCGGAGCTGTTCTTATTTGTTAAATTTCATCTTTTTTTTCAGTTTGTGACACTTACTCTTGTTTCTTTAGTAATGTTTGATCTTTAAACATTAAAATAATATAATAAAATATTTTATGTGCGCATTTTAATAATTCTTTTTTTCTTTCTCTCTCTTTTTTTTTACAGGTTTAAAATGGGCTTTAGTAACCTTGGTTGCATATATATACATATATAGTCAAATGTGCATATATGTGTGTGTTATGAAGAAAAAAACGAATTATTACTGTAATACATAATGTCTGAAAACTACAATAATAGTTACAATAATAATACATTTATTGTTTATTTAATTTTAAAAATGTAGTTTTCGACATCGATTTAAAGTTCCTAGAATGTTGTGGGTGGTTGCCGGGGTGTTGATATGTGGTTGCTAAAGCTTTCTATATTGCTCTGAGGTTCCTATGTGGTTGCCGGGGCGTTGCTATGTGGTGGCTAAAGTTTTCCACATTGCTTTGAGGTTCCTAGAATGTTGTGGGTGGTTGCTGCGGTGTTGCTATGTAGTTGCTGGAATGTTTTGGGTGGTTGCTGGGGGTTTTTCTGGAATGTTTTGGATGGTTGCCAGGGCGTTGCTATGTGGTTGATGAAATGTTTTGGGTGGTTGCCAGGGCATTGCATTTAGTACATTGTAATGCAGTATATTTTAGTCTGTAGATATGGCCTGGGTTACATTAAACATGAGTTCCTGATCATATGTTTGTTTGTTAGCAGTCTGATGATAATGACGACTCACACAACATGTATGTTTTGAAACACAGACACGTTTCTGTAGAGTTTACTGGCTTTGGAAAAGTTTTTGCCGTACACAGAGATAAAATAAATAAGTGGAATTATTTTATAGTAACAACAATGATAGTAGCAGTCAAAGTAATATCACTTAGTCAGCATTAATCTTTATATATATTTATATATATTTTTATATTTATATTTAGAAAAAGTTTTGTAATGTTTTTCCTTTAATAAGCTGGTATAAGACTTTGGTTCTCCGTTATATTTCCCAGTAGCAGCATTCCACATGATAATCCAAACAGGAACGTTGCTCCTCGTGTCATTTCGTGGCGACCCGACCCGTCCCGTGCTCTCGTGGGATCGGAGCTGTTCAGGTTGTCTCTGTCATTGATCACCATTTGTCTTTGGTCATTTGGGTTGTATTTGGTGCAGCTTAAAGAGAGTTTCCTCATTATTATCTTTTACATTCCAGTTCTGATAAATCCTGTCCATCCAGCAATATGTCACGTATGATAATATCCTCACGGTCTTTAATGCAACCTGAAATACGCCATTGCACACACATGCACACACACTTATACAGCATTACATTCATTCATTCATTAGCTTCAAAGGAATAGTTCAGCCAAAATTGATATTCGGTCATTATTTACTCGCTTCACAATTACAGTTCATAGTGAGTCTGTCAAGCTCCAAACAATAAATAAAACACTAAAACTGTAGTCCATATGACTAGTGCACTACAAGTCTTTGAAGTCATATTGTTTGATGATTATGCTTTGGTCTTATGATGAAAGATTTATCCATGCATTTTTAAACAGTTTTTACCAACTAATGTTTAATAATTTCATAACTGGATCTTCCAGTGAAACGTCAGACTTCTCTCTGGTGACATATGCAGGATGCTCCAATGATTTAGTCCGTGTAAACTCCGCCCCTTCCTGAGTGCCACACCCACATCTCAACATCCAATCAGCAACCAGTGCATAGAACCAAGTCTCCACCCTACATTTTTTTCAGTAATTTATTTCATTCGTATGTACGTCATAATATGGAAGAAAAGATTCGATGTTACTCATTTTCAAACTTTTTTTGGTATTGGTAATATATTCAAATAATATTTTAAAAGATTATTATTATTATTATTATTATTATTATTATTATTATTATTTTACCCACAAATAGCAATTTGACCTGATAAAATATTTTAGCATGTTTACATTTAATTATTTAGCAGAAGCTTTTATCCAAAGCGACTTAATATAACTAGATTTTTTTTAATTATAGAAATTACCAGGATTTTTTAAAAAGTTTATTCATTTCTATTATTTTTCCAGGTAAAAAAAAAAAAAATCACACTTTTAAATGTACTTAACAAAACAGAAGAATAGATCTGATGCTACTTCTGTTTCGTCACAACTAATTAAATTAACTAATTAACAACTAATTAAATTTCTGTTTCATTGCAACTAATTAATTAACTAATTAAAAAAAATCTAATTATAGAAATGTCCATGACTTTTTAATATTTTATTAATTTCCATTACTTTTCCAGGTCTAGAAACCACACTTTTAAATTTACGTCACAATATTGAAGTAAAGAACTGACACTTATACCGTTTCATTGCAACTTTAAGTTATTATTATTTAATGAACTGTTGTAATATGAAAATGAATTTGTCTGAATTTGTGGCTGCGTTGTTTCAAAATCGCTCTAATACTTTGACGTCACTGATGCAAAAACAAAAATCATAAAAATTGTAATGAATTTTATTTTTATTAATAATATTATTAATAGATTACATAATAATAATTTATTAAGCTATAATAATTAATAATAATCTGTTGCACGATTTTGTATGACCTGGAATATAATGCATGTGTCATTTAAACCTTTTATTTATTTATTTATTTATTTTTGTCCTTTGAGAGCTTGACGGACATGAACTGTAGTGTAAAAAATAGACATTCAATTCTCTATTGCTGTGAGAAATAACCACATATGCATTTGGAGTGACTTTAGGTGTGTAAATGATGCCCGAATTTTCATTTTTGTTTGAGCGTTTCCTTTAAGGCAGGTCTTATCCAAGGAGCTCCCATATAACAGTAGCCTTTCTGTCTCAGTTTCCAATCAGTGTCCATTTTTTTTCTTCCGCAGGTTCAGGGATTTCTGCTCCTCTCCCTTAGGCGGGATCACGTCCAAGTCTTGTCTTAGGAAAATTGCCACACGATTGGCATCTACAGGCCAATGTGCTTGTGTTTTGTTTCGTATCTTCATTGTGGGTCGCTCATTGGATTCGCAGCCCACCGCTTCCTCCGCCTGTCCGCTGGGCCAGACGTTTGCTTGTATTTGCTTTGGTTAGTCATCTCTGTGTCTGAAGTAAGCTGTCTTAACCACAGCTCTGGTGTAATTTAGCTAGTATTTATTATTAGGGTTGTAGAGGTCCAACCCAGTGGAATATAAAGTGATGCTATCGCATCGTCTGTTCAAATAAGACAAGACAGTCCTGCTTGGCATTAGTAGTGTCATTTTCACTGGGACTGTCTTTTGGTTTATTCCTCGTCCTCATGTAAACGTTAGCAGTGGGACATTGGCGTCGGCATTAGCGCGGTCGCGCCGCACGGACTCTCTTGCTCCTCTTGCTGACGGTGGTGAAGCGGAACGGTGTTAAATCCGGCTGCTCTCCGGGTGGGAAGCGCTTCATGAAGTGGACGTCCTGCTGGTTGGGAAGCGTGTGCGGACCACGGCGAGGGCGCCCTCTTTTGGTGAAGCCCACGTACCACCCTGTGTAGCGCGCTGACATTAGCGCTGTGTAGTTGTTTTCCAGGACTTTCTCGATGAAGACGCAGTCTGCACTACGATTGCTGGCCTTCTGGGGAGACAGAAAAGTCCATATACACACATGGAGACAAATGTGTTAGCTTCACCATAAACGTTATAGGGTTAATGCATTTAAGATACTAAACATGGACTAAGAGTCACAAATAGGTTTGTTAGATTTAAGATTGTATGTATTAGCTGTTCTCAATCTTTTTGATTCCATGTACGCTAATATACATGACATAATGTCTGTAAAATAGGACACAGTGTTAATATGAAGGAAATATATTGATTTTTCACAGGTGTTTTTCTCTTATTTTGAATTATGCATTACACTGTGTTTTAGGGTTAAGAAATGTCTGTAAACTTAGAAACAGAAATGTATTCATTTATTTTTTTTTACTTCTGCGTTATTGATAAATTTACTAATTTTTAAACTTTTGTGTACATTTAATACATTAACAATCATCATTGGACACCTGCAGGTAATAGATAGGTGCGTAGGAAAAAAGACCAAAAAGAAAAAAAATAAGAAAAATAAAATCCTGCACACTACCATGTTTTAATGTTCCGAATATGCCTGATGAAGGTAATGAGACCGAAACGTTGTTAGTAAATTATGGTTTTTGATACACTCTAAAAAATGCTGGGTTAAATATGGACAGAACCAGCAATTGGATTGTTTTGACCCAGCAGTTGGGCTAAATTTTTAACCCAACCTTCTGGATAGTAACCCAACCGCTGGATCAAAACAACTCATTCGCTGGTTCGGTCCATATTTTACCCAGTGCTGGGTTGTATTTAACCCAGCATTTTTTTAGAGTGTACTTTTGCAAGTATTGGTAGTGTGCAGGATTTTCTTTTGTATCTTATATTTAATATATTAAAATAATTAAATAATTATAATAATGATAATTTAATTGTTTAATTCCACAAGTTTCAAAAATTTAATTTTCAGTAGTTCACAACTACAGGATTTTTACTTTTTTTTTCATTACTTTTTGCAATTTTAAAAATTATTTTTTAAATAGCAATTTCTTAGCCATTTCTACATCATATAATAATAATTTAATTTAATTTAATAATTCTACATTTCAAAAATTTTCCAGTTCATGTTTTGTTTTTTGTTTTTTTTACTCAAAACTGAAATTTCTCAGCCATTTCTACCTGGTAAAATATTTTAGCACTCGCCATAGCTAGAAAACTATATATTGGTTCTTAAATAAAAATGACACTTGGTAAGGTAACAAAATATCTATGAGCTGTCTCACCTTATTTAAAAGCAACGTTGTCAATAAATTATTGTTTTTGATACTTTTGCAAGTATTGGTAGTGTGCAGGATTTTCTTTTGTATCTTATATTTAATATATTAAAATAATTAAATAATTATAAAAATGATAATTTAATTCTTTAATTCCACAAGTTTCAAATATCGAATTTTCAGTAGTTCACAACTACAGCGTTTTTACAGGTTTTTTCTTAACTTTTTGCAATTTTTTTTACAATTATTTTTTAAATAGCAATTTCTTAGCCATTTATAATTAAATTAAATTAAAATTAAATTAAAATAAATTAAATTAAATAATTAATTATTATTATTTTTTTTTTAACTTAAAACTGCAATTTCTCAGCCATTTCTACCTGATAAAATATTTTAGTACTCGCCATAACTAGAAAAATATATACTGATTCTTAATAAAAATGACATTTGGTAAGGTAACAAAAAAATTAGGAATGACTCACCCTATTTAAAAGCATATTAAAAAAAAAAATAATATAATATATATATATATATATATATATATATATATATATATATATATATATATATATATATATATATATATATATATATATATATATAGATGCAAACGAGCAAATTTTGTCTTCTTTTAAAGGGATAGTCCACCTAACAATGAAAAATCTGCATCATTTACTCACCCTCATGTTATTTCTAAACTGTATGACTGACTTTCTTCAGCAGAACACAAAAGAAGATATTTTGAAAAATGTTGGTAACCAAATAGCTTCAGGTTCCACTGGCTTCCATAGCATTTTTTTGTCTATACTATGGAACTCAGTGGAACATGACCATTTGTGTTCCGCAGAAGAAAGAAATGGCTACTTCTAAAATGTTACAAGTTCCATATTTATATCTTCCCTCAACTTTGTTTCAATAGGTGACAGAGGAAAGAAAGAAAGAAATCAGCAGTGAAGTTCACCTTGCCTACGAGTTTCCCTCTGCGGTTCATACACAGGTAATAATTGGTTTCCTTCCCTCGGATTCGCACCTGGCTGCCGAAGGTGTCTGCCTCCACTACGAGCTGGGCTTGTGAAGAGACAGGCAGAGAGACAGACAGACGTTACTAAAATATCATCGTGAGCTCTGGTTTTGCAATGACGTAAAAAATTAATGTTTATAATTTGATGCAGTGGATCTGTTTGAGCAACTACCTTGACTGGCACTATTAATAACAGTTCAGAAAGGGCTGGATTGATAACCTGATGGCTTAAAGCCAAATCACGCTCAATATAAATGACATCAGCAGTTGAATTCTTAATCCAGGCCTGGCTGGATTTACAATATGCATAATGTATGCTGTAGAAATAATACGAGTAGTATAGTAGAATGGTCAGCCTCTCTGTCACTGCATTATAAAAGCCTCCAGCTACAGTTCACTCCAGCCTCCAGTGTGTGTGTGTGTTTCAGGATATGGCAGTTGAAGCTCTGAAATGGCTCCTGCGTGACCTTTATGAGCACAGGGGTCACCAGAGATCAATAACCTCTTTGTCTTCCTCCAATCTCTCCTCATCCAGACATCCCTCACTCGCTGTGTAAATACATTCATCCTCACCCCCTTCCCATCTTCCCGTCTTTCTCTTCCCTTTATTTCCTGATGAGGAGAGTCGATCACAAAACCTCAAGCTCTCTGGAAGCTTTCAGAATAATATTTTCACAAAAAGGAATGAAAGAATTATGAGGGTGAATCTCACAAACCCTGTCAAGATCATGTCCAGGTCATTTATTCTTACAGGAAATGAGTAAGAAATTATATTTTATATAATTAAAACAAATCCGGTTTTGGACCATTAAGATTTTCTGAATTCTAATATTATTTGGATGAGAATTAATCTTACTTTTAGGACGTATTCTCATTCAGTTGCATTCTGACATACTATTAGTATTGTATACCCGCTGTGATTTTAATTTTAATAACACTTGTAGTATTTTGTGTATTTTAACATTTATTTTATTTCAAGTAATGAATATTTTTGTTTTCATTTTAGTTTTATTTGACTATAATAACCCTGCTACAATAAAGTCTTGTAATAATATTACAAAATATCTTTCTTGATGACCAATATCCATGCATTACAATAATGAGAATTTGAGGTAAAAACATGTTTAATTATTCAGGATTTTTTTCTGAAAAAAAATAAATAATAAAACTTTTTTATTTTATTTTATAATTTCTGTGCATTTTGGATGTTTTTGTGAGATTCACCCATGAATAAAACAGGCCCATTGTTAGATCTGACTGCAGATATCTTCTTTCAACTTTCACGTTCATTGATTATGTGCTTCTGAAACCCATCCAAGGCCATTCAGAGGAAGAGAGGGGGATGGATGAATGGATGGAAGGGGGAAGAAAGGAGTAAACAAAGACAGTGATTGACTGACAGAGGTTTTTCAGTCACCAATACTGATATCTAGAGTGTGAAAATGTGCAATTGTTTGGCAGATATTGGAACTGAAAAGTGGGAATTATGATGGTAGTAGTTTTATATTACTGTAATGATGTGACTGTCAACAAAAACCTACAAGAAATCAGAATTCATTGGCTTCTTTTTCTCCCCGTCTTTAAATCACTGTATCAGCAGTAGCTGAGTCTTTGTCTTCTACTTTTCCTGTTTCCTCTGTGTGTGTGTGTGTGTGTGTTTGTGGGTGGTCTTTCTTATGTGTGTGTGTGTGTGTGTGTGTGTGTATATGTTGTTGTTGTTACCATATATGTCTCCATCTTCTCCTCGGGCGCTGATTTTGCGTCCGAGCACCTGGACGTGTTTTCCACTTGTGCGGCTGTAAAGCTGGTATACGCGATGATGTCGTCGGCTCATGGCGTCTCGTGCACGAGTCTGATTCTCCACGTGCACACTGAAATTCACCCCGTCCACTCCAAACACCTGCAGGCAACAGACCACACACATCCAGTCTTTATTTCCCCTTATATTCTGAAATTTTTCTGAAGTGAACTCACTGTGAAAACAATTCTGAACTCATCACTACCAAAAAAAGCACTATGGTATTAGTCTAGGTTGAATTCATGATGTGTATTGTTAAAGCAGGTATCAGAAAGCGAGTTTGCAGTGGATTGTGGCTGATCTACTGCCGGTCAAGTTCAGACTCCAGAGCTTTTACATGTAGACTAGACTATTTTGATGTAGGATTATGAAGACAAACATATTTGAAATAACATGCACTTGATTGAATCATGCACAATAAGACGAGGAATGTCTGTTAAACAGGTTATTTTGATTTCAGGTTAACTCACCTGTAGAGGATTACACACGACCAGCATCATCTGGATATACCTGAGGAGCCAGAGAGAGAGAGAGAGAGAGAGATAGCAATCAAGGTCAGGTGAGTGTTAGCATGGTAACAAAAACAAATCCACCCAGCATCCCAAAGCCCTGCTGATGTATCAGGTCTATGGTGAATGTGAAGTTAAAATGAACATCTTAAGAGCTTGACTCATCCTATTACAGTTTATGGATGAAGGATTATGTACTGTTAGACACTCAATATCAAAAAATAAGACGGGTCTTATATCGGGCTAGAAGGGTTTATTTACCATATAAAATATAAAATACATGATATAAAATACATGAATATGAAATGATTTGCGTTCAATTATTTTACAATATGAGAAGAAAAAGAGCGCAGAGTGATTCAAGAGAAATGAATCTAGTACAGCACTATAAAAATAAATAATTAAATGAAAATAAACCATCAGGGATATTATACAGTACAATTCATTGGCCATTATACAAAAAGACAACAGAAATGTTGTCATCGGCCAATCAGAATACTAAGTTTTCCTGTGTAGGTGACTTAATTAAAATAAGCCACTATGAAGCGGAAGTAGTGACAGATCTTTTTATTGTATTGTGATGTACATCAGAGTGTAACAGATCCTAGTTTTACAATAACATTTACATTTTTGGACAATTGGTACATTGCTATTTTGACGCAAACTTTTTTTAAAAATTTATTTATTTAAAGGGTGCATTAGTAATATGCACCTACAGACGGGTGCACAACGAGCATACACTCTGCTTATTGCACATACAGGGACACGCAGCAGCACACAAACATGTCAAATATTAAAAAATGGAAGTATTACAATGTAAAAGATTATTGCGTTTGTGCACGAGCAGATCTGTTTCCTCTCTGTAGAAGTGTTCAGTCTTTCCTCTTGCAAATGTCGCCATGTAAATAGCGAATCCGCCATGGTGCAAGCGCAACTGGCTTTTAAAGGTAATGGGCGATGAGACTCTGATTGGTTTTTTGCACGTTACGCCCAAAACACACCCATGACTCATTAAGAGAATAGATACCACCCTTTTGGACCAGCGCCTGGCACGCCGATCACTCTTTCCATTGTTAAACTAGCAAAAGTGCACCTGCGCAACGCGCTTCAAACCATGCGCTTAGACTGTTAAAATAAGGCCCTATGACTTCGCAAAAAAAGGAAAAAAATATCAAGAGATTGATTATGTTGGTCAGAAATGAGAAAGATGTCAAGTTCGCCATCATTCCCGCAGCCATTGTATTAGAAACACTCACACAGTGACAGCAGCATTAAATAGTTTTCTGTAATTTATTACTAAGGTAATATAACACAAAAAATATAGTGTATTAAATGTACATAGAACACTGTTCAGAGAACATTCAAAAGTAACTTTCCCATAGTATTTGCTAAATGAAACAAAATGGAACATCCCTTAAAGGGATAGTTCACCCAAAAATGAAAATTCTGTCATTAATTACTCATCCTCATGTCGTTCCAAACCCGTAAGACCTAATTAAGATATTTTTGATGAAATCCAAGAGCTTTCTGACCCTCCATAGACAGCAACGCAACTGACACGTTTAAGGCCCAGAAAAGTAGTAAGGACATCGTCAGAGAGCTCTCGGATTTCATCAAAAATATCTTAATTTGAGTTCCAAAGATGAACAAAGGTCTTACAGGTTTGGAAAGGAATGAGGGTGAGTAATTCATGACAGAATTTTAATTTTTGGATGAACTGTCACTTAAAGAAACATTTAAAAAACTGGTCGTTACGAGAACATTCAGAAATAACGTTTTCATAACTTAACAGGAACATTAACGAAACCTACTTAGAACATATTTTTTTGTTAACTAGGTTTTGTTTAAACATTACAAGGTTAAAACACAAAAAAAAAAATGAAACGTGCGAAATTGTTCTCAATAGCATGCATTTAGAAAATAGGTGATTTGAATTTTAATTTAATGACTATTCTAAACTACTTTCCCTTCTTGGTTTAATCGCCACATGTTGTTGGAAAAGGGAAAAACCTGACATTTGAAGCATAACTCACATTTTCATGGAAACTTGGAAGGCCATGGGTGTGAGTAAGATTTTAAGCGTATAAGAGCGAGTGGATGAGGGCAGCACTGCAGCTGAATGGCCCACGGTAAACTTCTCCATCACCACAGGCCCTGTTCTGGCAGGGGACCGTGACTTTGAAATCGAACAGGCCCGCAGGACGGATCAGTGCGTCTGCTCAACATAAGTCAGTGTGAAAAATCCGATGTTATGACAGCCAACGAGGAGACCACAGGCCCCTGTGGGACTAACGCCTTCTGCGGACTCAAACGTCAGAAACCAGAGGAGGAACAGATTTCACTTCTGCTCAGAGACGCTTGACGATGACGCGTGGAGTTTTGCTGATGTAAAAACACTTTCTCCTATCCCAGCTTAATATGCAGAGACAACTAAAAGTAAACCATTTGTCGGCTGATTCAACACTGTGAGACAGACTGTTTGAGCTTCCCGACACAGCAACGTCTGATCAATCACTGGCATGAGTTCGGAACATTATTAAACCAAATTGAATCAACATTGAACTAAATTGAGCTGAATGACACTATTGTCTTCTGTACACAAGGTTCTTAAAATTCTTAAAACTAGACAGAAAAGACTCAATGTTGTCATACGGTAAGAGTATGGAACATTAGCTCAGATCATTTAATCTTGGATGAATTTGATTCATATTAAGTTCATATTGAGATTTCTGACTGTGGTATCAAAGGTGGAACATCTAAGGAGAGACATTTGAGATGCAAGAGTTTCCAGCAAGGATTTCCCATGTCTAGGAGATATTAACGCTATAAACCTACTGTTTCATATTTGATATTCAAATTTCTAAGGGCTCTGAATGATCAACATGATGAAAACCTTGATGTCACACGCAATCTACTGCATGCCTTCTGTCGTCTGATTAATAGTTTAGATGTTTTATCAAATAAATGTCTTTTTAATGTAATTGTGCAAACCTCCACCTTCAGCTCGTGCTTCATGTGTCTTTTTGCTGTTAAATCGTCACTGATTTTTATGAAGTAAACATAAGAGCAACTGATATTGTTAGTGGTAGCTCAAGATGAACACTTAGTGTACTGAAGCAGTTTAGCAGATCATCTAAAAAAAATCAGTATCAAATATGATCATCAGGCTTTTGAGGAACATTTATTTGTCCATCTCTTAATCATCATTGTATTGCATTGCATTTTATTTTTTGATCATCAAACTAAGCATTTAAATATCTCAATAAGACCAATAAATATCTCCAATAAATGTTATTGGAGATATAGAGTGATGACTGATATTTATATTGTTTTATGTAAATATCAGCTATACTGTTATAAAGATCTTACTGATTTACATTACAATTTATCAGATTTTCATACTTTTTGTTCATATAAATATCAGCATCTGCACCAAATTGCATAGTTTTTCTCAGTTTGTGTCTCTGAATAAAAGTGAGCTGTTTTTATTTTCTCCATATTCTCACTATATCAGACTATATGAGCCTCATGCATCAAATATTATGCTCAACAAAAAACACATACATTTTTTATGAAGGCTAAATAAAATATTCCATTAAAAAAAAAATGTTTTTATATCCTCACTATTACTTCATGTCAGGTTTACAGGGTTAATGAGAATCTCCATTGTGATTTTTAAACAAAACAAACACATGCAGCCCAGTGGACTGATGCTCCGATAAACTTTGCCACATTTTGCACAAGTCTACATGATGCTGTTCAACACCTGCTCAACAAAAGAGGTAGAGCGTCAATTTTATGTGTTTCCCTGTATATGTTTGTCAACGGATGCAGCATGAAGTTCTGATGGCACGTGTGTGATTTTTAGGATGTTAAAATACGTTCTTTTAGCCCAGTTTAATGTGCAGAGGTGAAAAAGTTAAAAAGACTTTTATTGTTTTACCTTCATATTTTCTCAGTTTCTTTATTTCTCTCTCTCTAGCGGCTCACTCACACATTTCTCCATCTTTCCCTCCCTCTGTCCCTTCCGCACTCTTGGCAAGTGTTTGATGAAAACAGTGAATCAGATCTCTCTCTCTCTCTGGGTGGTGTGGGTGTGGTCAGTGTGATGTCACTCATTGAGAAGGCGAGAGTGGGTGTGAACAGAGCAGAACACATCACTTCCTCTTTATCGTCTCACCAGTGACCCTGCGACCTCCTCATGACCGAATGTCTGAGATTATGAGCGTGTGGGTGTGTGGACAAATTCTGCCATATACTTGTGAGGCCAAAATGCTAGTCAACAATGTTCTCGATAATAGTTGACTTTTAAGCAAACTACTGGCATGTTACATAAATGAACTTATGTCAGCAGGTTCATGTGAGGGTTGGTTTAGTGTATGACAAATCCCTGATAGCATGCATGTGTTACCTGCATGTCTCTTAGATGCGTGTATTTTCATCTGGAAGATACATTATTTTACATTGCTAAAATGTTTCTATTAGGTTGTTACAACATTCAACAGATGTCCAGAATGCGAATCTTTTTAAACGTGTATCACATATTTCACACAATGATTAGAATGTGTTTATTTCTCTTAAATACTATTTTTATATACTATTATAATTTTTATTAATGTTTTGAATTAGCTTTTATTTTTGTACTTTAAATTTTTAATTTTAATTTAGATTTTAATTAAAAAATATATATATTTTTTTTAATTTAGATTGTGCTCTTTTTTTGATTACTATTTAGGTTTATTTTATTTTTAATTAATTTATATGTTTGGTTTGTTCAGTATTTTATAAATTTATAAATTTGTTCAGTATTTTATTATTTTTGTTAAAAATACTATTATTTATTTAGTATTATTTTCTATAGTATTATTAGTAGTAGTATTATTTTTATTAATTGAATATTTTGAGTTTATTTTTAATAGTTTTAATGTAGTTTTAATTTTACTTTAATTTTTAATGTTTATGTTTGTAATTTTTATTAGCATTCTTCTAATTACATTTTTGTTGTTGTTTTTTTGTTTTTGTTTTGTTTTTTACTTTTTATTTTAGTTCATTTTTTTATCCAGTTAATAATTTAGTGCTTCAGCTCATTTCAGGTAGTTGACAAGGCAACATTTCTAATTTCTAAGTTTTTCATTGAATATTCATATTTTATTTTATATCAGCTTCATTTAAAAGTGTTTTTAACAGTTTTAGTTTTACTTATCAGACTCTTTTATCAGACTATGCACTGTTTAAGGGTGTAATTTTTGCATTTAAACCTTTTTTTTATCTTAAAAGTATACTTAGTTTATGCATAGATTATACAATCTCAAAAACAAATGTTCCGTAATGAGTTTTCACAGTGAAGCAATAGAAGAACCACATTTTACACTATAAAATGTTGTTCATGCTACCATCAATGGCAATAAAAAACCTTCATAGTAAATTAAATTATAAGTCGTTCACGCATCACCAATGGCATGTGTTTGGCACAGGCTCTCTGTCCAAGCAGTGGAAGACCAATGGAGTGTCTGAATACATTTAGTTTTCATTAATATCTTTGTGATTCAGGTTGGTGATGCATAAATGACGCACTTTATCTTTTAACATCTTAGTGTTGTATATGTGCTTGTTTGGAAAACACCCACAAAAGAAGTCTTATGATTTCAGAAGCAAGACGCTTCCAGTGACTCTGACGCGATCGATTGCAGAAATGCCCTCTGACCCCTGATGTAACAGCGAATCGCTGAGCTCATTCTGCGAGATTCCCAGTCAATGAGGTTTCCTCCGGCTGACGTTATGATCGGTGAGAATTGCGGCCGGGTTGCGGCTCTTTTCGTCATTAATATTCCGCCGATCGTGATAAGACGGTAGTTTTTGATTTATTCCGGATGATTCAGCTGCGGCCCATCGCTTGTTTACATCCCAAAAATTCACCTCGCAAATGAAATCACCAGCAGGGTCAATGGAGGCGCTGCAAACAGAGGAAAACATTCCAGAGAGGAAAAAAAGATAGGAATGGAGGAGATATGAAAGGAATTGAGAGAGTGTTTCTCATCTTGTCGTTTTTAATCCCTCGCTCTTTCTCTCCCTTCCTATCTCTTGTTTCCCTGTCTGGAAGTAGAGAATGAACAACTCCCCCACACTGCCTCAGCTATGAAGAGATATGAGAGAGAGAGAGAGAGAGAGAGAAAGGAAGCATCTAACCAGCTGCCAGCTGCAACCAAACACACACACACACACACACACACACACACACACGTACACACTCTCTTCATCATGCCTGTCAACACACACTTAACATACACATGCACTCATAACGCCTCACTTTCAATCATTCTGCACCACAAAACCACACAATTAGAAGAGTACACCAGGCTCAATACAAGCTAGTGGACAGGATTATTATAGTTAACTAAAACTAAAACCATAAAATAATTTTTATTACTTGAAATAAAACAAATGTTAACTGAAATACTTAATTTAAAAACTTACAAATACTTTAATTTTACAAATAAAATTGACAAAATACTTCATTTCCAGTGATACCGTCAACTTGATTGCACAGATATTATTTGAACTGAACTGAGCTGGACGATGACATCTCTGAATCAATGATGAACTGACTTTAACTGAAAATTGAGTGTTTACTGTTGTCCTTTTGCATTATTAAACACTATTTTTCCTATTTAATACTGTAAAGCTGCTTTGACACAATCTGTATTGTTAAAAGCGCTATATAAATAAAGGTAACTTGACCTGAAATAAAATATTGTTTAAAAAAAAAATAATATAAATGCAATATTTCTCAATTTTATTTACTTTAAATTAATGTACTAAAATGACTAAAATTGAAATAAAACTACATAGACATTTAAAAAACTAATAAAAATTATATATATATATATATATATATATATATATATACAGCATATATACAGTCGTGGTCAGAATTATTGACACCCTAATAGGATCAAAGAAGGCTCTGAAAATAAACCTGCATTATTAATCCTTTTGATCTTTTATTTTAAAAAAATCACAAAAATCTAACCTTTCATTGAACTAAAACAATTGAAAATGGGGGAAAATCTCATTATGAAATAAATGTTTTTCTCAAATACACGTTGGACACAATTACTGGTACCCCTAGAAATTCTTATGAGTAAAATATCTCTGAAGTATATTCCCATTCATATTCACAATTTTGAGCACTCCAGGGTGATTATGAACATGAAATTATCCAGCCATGGCTTCCTGTTTCACAGAAATATAAATAGGAGGGAAAACAAAGCCCAAATTCCCTTAATCATCCATCACAATGAGAAAAACCAAAGAATATATTTCTGATGTGCAGCAAAAGATAATTGAGCCTCACAAATTAGTGAAGTGGCTTTAAGAAAAGAGCTACAGCAGTGAAAATTCCCATTTCCACCATCAGGGCAATAATTAAGAATTTCCAGTCAACAGAAAATGTTATGAATCTGCCTGGAAGAGGACATGTGTCTATATCGTCCTAATGCACGGTGAGAAGGAGAGTTTGAGCGGCCAAAGACTCTTCAAGGACCACAGCTGGAGAATTGTAGAGAAAGGCTGAGTCTCGGGGTCAGAAAACCTTAAAAAAAAAAATGGTCAAACAGCACCTACATCACCACATGTTGTTTGGGAGGGTTTCAAGAAAAATTCTCCTAGCTCATCCAAAAACAAACTCCAGCATATTCAGTTATCAGACACGAATAGAACTTCAAATGGGATTGGCTTCTATGGTCACATGAAACTAAAAAATGAGCTTTTTAGCAGCAAACACTCAAGATGGGTTTGGTGAACACAGGGATAAAAAGTACCCCATGTGTACAATGAAATATACTGCTGTATTTTTGATGTTGTGGGCCTATATTCCTGCTGGAGGTCCTGGACATCTTGTTTATACACATGGCATCATGGATTCTGTCAAATACCAACAGATAAAAAATCAATAAGTGACTGACTCTGTTAGAAATCTTATAATGGGCCATGTTTGGATCTTCCAACCGTACAATAATCCAAACACAAACCTCAAAAACAACACAAAAATGGGTCACTGGGCACAAAACAAAGTTTCTGCTATGGCCATTCCAGTCCTCTGACCTGAACCCTATAGAAAATGAGTGGAGTGAACTGAAGAGAAGAAGCACCGTCATGGAGCTGTGAATCTGAAGGATCTGGAGTGATTCTGGATGAAGGAATGGTCTCTGATCTCTTGTCAGGTATTCTCTAACCCCATCAGGCATTATAGGAGAAAATTTAGAGCTGTTAAACTGGCAAATGGAGGTTTCAAAAAGTATTAAATAAAAGGGTGCCATTAATTGTGGCCAATGTGTATTAGAGAAAACATTTATTTCATAATGATATTCCCTCCCATTTTAAATTCTTATTCTCCAATGAAAGGTTAGATTTTTTGTGAATTTTTAAAAATAAAAGATCAAAAGGATTAACAATGCAGATAAATTTTCACAGCCTTCTTTGATCATATTTACCAAGGGTGCCAATCATTCTTACCACAACTGTATATATATATATGTGTGTGTATGTGTGTATATATATATATATATATATATATATACACACACAGGTGCATCTCAATAAATTAGAATGTCATGGAAAAGTTCATTTATTTCAGTAATTCAACTCAAATTGTGAAACTCGTGTATTGAATAAATTCAATGCACACAGACTGAATTAGTTTAAGTCTTTGGTTCTTTTATTGTGATGATTTTGGCTCACATTTAACAAAAACCCACCAATTCACTATCTCAACAAATTAGAATATGGTGACATGCCAATCAGCTAATCAACTCAAAACACCTGCAAAGGTTTCCTGAGCCTTCAAAATGGTCTCTCAGTTTGGTTCACTAGGCTACACAATCATGGGGAAGACTGCTGATCTGACAGTTGTCCAGAAGACAATCATTGACACCCTTCACAAGGAGGGTAACATTCATTGCCAAAGAAGCTGGCTGTTCACAGAGTGCTGTATCCAAGCATGTTAACAGAAAGTTGAGTGGAAGGAAAAAGTGTGGAAGTAAAAGATGCACAACCAACCGAGAGAACCGCAGCCTTATGAGGATTGTCAAGCAAAATCGATTCAAGAATTTGGGTGAACTTCACAAGGAATGGACTGAGGCTGGGGTCAAGGCATCAAGAGCCACCACACACAGACGTGTCAAGGAATTTGGCTACAGTTGTCATATTCCTCTTGTTAAGCCACTCCTGAACCACAGACAAAATCAGAGGCGTCTTACCTGGGCTAAGGAGAAGAAGAACTGGACTGTTGCCCAGTGGTCCAAAGTCCTCTCTTCAGATGAGAGCAAGTTTTGTATTTCATTTGGAAACCAAGGTCCTAGAGTCTGGAGGAAGGGTGGAGAAGCTCATAGCCCAAGTTGCTTGAAGTCCAGTGTTAAGTTTCCACAGTCTGTGATGATTTGGGGTGCAATGTCATCTGCTGGTGTTGGTCCATTGTGTTTTTTGAAAACCAAAGTCACTGCATCCGTTTACCAAGAAAATTTGGAGCACTTCATGCTTCCTTCTGCTGACCAGCTTTTTAAAGATGCTGATTTCATTTTCCAGCAGGATTTGGCACCTGCCCACACTGCCAAAAACACCAAAAGTTGGTTAAATGACCATGGTGTTGGTGTGCTTGACTGGCCAGCAAACTCACCAGACCTGAACCCCATAGAGAATCTATGGGGTATTGTCAAGAGGAAAATGAGAAACAAGAGACCAAAAAATGCAGATGAGCTGAAGGCCACTGTCAAAGAAACCTGGGCTTCCATACCACCTCAGCAGTGCCACAAACTGATCACCTCCATGCCACGCCGAATTGAGGCAGTAATTAAAGCAAAAGGAGCCCCTACCAAGTATTGAGTACATATACAGTGAAAGAACATACTTTCCAGCCATTCACTAAAAATGTTTTTTTTTTTTTATTGGTCTGATGAAGTATTCTAATTTGTTGAGATAGTGAATTGGCGGGTTTTTGTTAAATGTGAGCCAAAATCATCACAATTAAAAGAACCAAAGACTTAAACTACTTCAGTCTGTGTGCATTGAATTTATTTAATACACGAGTTTCACAATTTGAGTTGGATTACTGAAATAAATGAACTTTTCCACGACATTCTAATTTATTGAGATGCACCTGTATGTATATATATATATATATATATATATATATATATATATATAGTATAATACTAAAATAGCACTGCTAATTGAATACTGTTCACCCAAAACTTTTTGATTTACTCACCCTAAGGTAAAAATGTATATGTAATTTTTTGCAAAATAAAATAAAGTAGAATAAAATAAAGTATATATATATATATATATATATATATATATATATATATATATATATATATATATATATAAAAAATAAACATTTAAAATATAATAAAAAATATAAAAATATAAAATATAATAAAATATTCACGTTTTCAGTTTATTTTTAATGAATTTTCAGTTAATTTCTCACACAAAGCATCATATGGTTTGAGAAGACTTGGAATGTAGTGCACGAGTCATATGGACTACTATTATGGTAATTAAAAATTAATTTTTTTCATTTATTTACATGTCCACTTCCATGAAATGCAGCATTTCAGCTTTTTAAAGTTTGTTTCAAAGTTTTAAATGACATAAGGGTCAGTAAATAACTGAATATTTATTTTGGGCTGAAGCTATTGATGTACCTTCTGTGGCTATATTAATAACTCAAATTAATACTCAAATTAATTAATTAAATTAATAATTAATAACAAATTATACTACTACTATAAATATAACCAACCTTACCTGGATACATACAGTAAAAAAGTAAACTATATTATCGAACACCTCTATACATAAAGCAATGTATATATTGTATTCAGCTTCATTTGCAAACAAACAGTATAGTCGGGAAACGTGATAAACATCACTGAGTGAGATTTCATTCACTAAATGTGTTGTACACATCAGCTACACACTCCCTACATTAAACAACAAACCACAGGAACACACACCCTATAATAGATGCAAAATGAACAAAAACCACATTTCCCATGTTCACCACTGCTGTACACTTAACAACTACCCACACATGATTTACAGTAATAGTCTGTCTGATGATCATATACTTGTCTGCATTTTGATAAACTACCACAAAAGAGCAAATCCCTCGGAGGAAGATTGTAAGATAAATGCGCCAATTTTTCAAGATTTCTATGTGTTAATGACATCTGTTATGATTGACTAACCTCTGAGTACTGCTGTAGTTCCAGTAAGAAGAACGTTTTGCTAATCTTCCCATTAAGTTATGAAAACATCATTTTTTTTTCTTGTTTTGGTTATGCGAATGTTAAGGGACCATTCCATTTTATCATTTTGCAAACATAATGGTAATGTTACTTTTAAATGTTCTATGAATGTTCTGAAACAAGTAGTAACGTTTAAAAAACATTTCAGAAAAAAATGTTCAATGAACGATGAATAAATAACATTTTTGTGCTAACGTTTTGAGAACATTACTGGAAGAACATTTGTTCATAACTTTGAGAGAACCTTCCTACAACGTTCTGAGAACGTTCTCTGTTATCCAGGTTCATCCTGTCATTCTCTATGGCAGGCTCAGTTGCTGAACAGTGCTGAATAGTTGGTGGGTTGCTCAGAAAATAGGCTTTGATGTGTAAATGCCATAACTGTCATAACCAAGATGATTTCTGAACAATTCATTTTCGCTGCTTGGTTTCCATTGTGAATGTTAGAATGTGTCTGCGTAGTACAGTGAACTCTTATTTCGAAGGACAAGAAAAATAATGTTTTCCATCATATGTCCATTTTAACCTTTGACCTCTCAGAGACTGAATCCAGCAAAAACTATTAAAAGCAACTTGTTAGAATTCACATTCACAAAAAAAAGTACATGCAAATCTTCCATCCTTGTATTTTGCATACAGGTTTTGTGAGCCAATCACCTGAGCCATTCATGCCATGTGACTGAGTATGGAGCTGCAAAATGACAACACTAATTTGGCTGATGACCACAAGATGCGCATATGGGCTGCGTCTGAAATCGCATACTCTCTGAGTAGGTACTTCTTTTAAATAAGCAATTACTTTGTAATACTCTGTTCTGAATATGTGTAGCATTAATGTAATCTGGACGTACAACATTCATCATTATCATTGTCATGTGACCTACCATGCTTTACTAATGTTGACAAATTCTCTTCCATGGCCTCATGGAATAGTAAAGTGTCCATGTGATGTAAACTTCAGAATCTTGACAGAAAAAGACTTTTTGTCTGCTATATAGTAGGGAAGTGTGCAATTTTGGATGCATCCATAGTCCCAAACCCTGAGCTGTGATTAATAGTTTTTCATGCAATTTATATGATATGACCTTACAGTGTACATGGGATTTATTCATTGTTTTTATGCCATAAAAGGTTTTTATATAATTTCCCTGCAGCTCCAGAATGATTGGGGGAAAAAAAAGTTTACTAATTTGGATAGTTTTTACAACCAGATGGTGTAGTTACAGGTCATGCTAACTAGCAAAACCCCTTGATGCTGAATTATCTATGATCAATTCCAACCAATCAGATTCTTGGAGATGATCTGCCATTCTGTTCTATCATTTCCTGGCATTCATGCAGCACATAAAACAAGTCATGAAACGCAGGTGTCACCTTACTCTCAAAACATTTTCCTCCATTACTAAACTCCTCCACATCAAGAGAAACAAGATGTAGGAAAATGTAAAATGAGCATCTTTCTCTATAACAGATCGAGGGCCTTTTCTTCACTCATACTGGCCCAATATGTTCACAAGCATGTGTGTTTGCCTGCGTTTGCTGTAACATGAATGTATATGGAACAGAGACGCTCTGTATATCCTGTTGCTAAATGGCACAGACTTCACCCATCTGGCCGACACACACCTGCGCTTTGACCTTTCATACCTGAGTCCCCGAATGCCCACACACCTCGCGCCATAACTGAGCAGATGTGCATGTGCTGACTGGGTTCTCATGTGTGTTTATGTGCGTGCACCTGCTCACATAAACACCTCTGTGCAGTTTTTTTATTTTGTTTTAAATCCATGCATACCCATTGTGCACTGACCTACGCTGTCTGCATTTCTGATGTGAATATGTATGAAGCTGTTTAGATGAATGAAGATACAATACAGTTTGGGGTCATAAGATTTTTTAATGTTTTTAAAAGAAGACTCTTATGCTCACCAAAGCTGCATAATTTGATCAAAAAGACAGCAATAATGTGAAATATTATTATCATTTAAAATAACAGTTTTTTTTAATGTGAATATATGTTAAAATGTAATTTATTTTTGTGATCAAAGCTGAATTTTCAGCATCTTTACTCCAGTCTTCAATGTCACATGATCCTTCAGAAATCATTCTAATATGCTGATTTGCTGCTCAAGAAACATTTCTTATTAATACCAATGTTCAAAACAGGTGTGCTGCTTCATATTTTTGTGGAAACTGTGATACATTTTATTTTTTAGGATTCTTTGATGAATAGAAAGTTCAAAACAACAGCATTTATTTGACATTAGACATGTCTTTACTGTCACTTTTTTTTTATCAATTTAATGCATCCTTGCTAAATAAAAGTATTAATTTCATTCATCATATAAAAAAATCTTACTGACCCCAAACTTTTGAATGGTATTGTATCCAAACATAAACATTTATCTATACAATAGCTAACAGACATAAAAAAGCTTCCAGTTTCTGTGCCTGTCAAACATTTTATGTGGTCATTAATAAGGTCTTATGAATGTTATGGAGTATATTTAGTGCTTTAGTGAGCTTTGATGGCGTCTATGTGTTTACTACATACACATGTTGTAAATTTGACTGATATGCATTAGTGTTTCTCTGAGGTCATGCATGTGCAGTGGCTCTGCACACACTGTATGCAGGCTGCAGATTTGCACATGCAAACTGCAGATCTGTGCATGCTGGCTGCAGATCAGCACACGTTGGCTGCAGATCTGTGCATGTACGCTTGGTGTAGCTGCCAAACCCTGGCTGCGCAGGTGAGACTGGCTCTGGGTCCCGTAAGAACTCTCAGCTGTTAAAACAGTAGTGTTTCACTGAGAGAGAGAGTGAGTGAAGGGGAAAGAGGGAAAGAAAATGTGGGGGGAAAAAAAAAAACTACTTCAGCTGCAACCTCGGATTCTCCGTATCCCTCCCAAACCGCAACGAGCCTGCGGCCTGCCAGAGAGAGAGAGGGAGGGAAAGGGGAAAGAGAGGGAGAAAGAAAGAAAGAAAGAAAGTAAGAAAGAAAGAAAGAAAGAAAGTAGCTGCGAGCTTTACTCTACTGAGCACTATTGTCGGCGGCCAAAACAAGCAGGGTGATGACATCATCAAACCTGAGACAGAACGATTCCTGAAGGCGTTCGTGTGTAGAGTTGAGCGCAGTGAGGTGGAGTCATATCCCAAATCACCCCGCACACCCTTCAAGCACAATTTACACCACTGGCCAAGTTTAAACAATATAGCAGCACAGGGAAGGGAAGAGAAACGCAGTCAGGGCTGTAGGTGCTGCGAGTCGGGTCGACGCTCAAGATTAATGTTCTCTGTAAAATCTACAGGAACAGAAAGTCCCGTCTGTGGGCTTTTGCATGTTACATATGTCATGATAAAAGCCTTGGTTTCTACAGCACTCGCTCAAGGTCACTGTATCTGTCCTGATATGGGAATATCTTTTCCTAGGTTTTCACTCCTTCTGTTAAGTTCACATGATTCATTTCAAACTTGTTTTGAATCTATGCTGATATTCCTCTCAGTGTAAACCAGTAAGACTTCATTGGTTACCAGATGCATCAGAAAAACCATGGTGGTTGAGCAGCACTTTTGCCAGACCAGAACTAAACCTGTGGAAGTATATTTTCACCACAAAATAAAAAAAGGTATTGGTAACTTTTTATCTCACAATTCTGATGTTTTCTCACAAGTTTGTGTTTAAAATCTTGCAATTCTTGCTTTTTTTTTCTCAGAATTGCGAGATATAAACTAAATGTTGCGAGATAAATTTAGAACCGTCAGATATAAACTTGGAATTCTGAGAAGAAATGCCAGAATTGTGAGCTATAAAAACTATACTTCTCAGGATTAAGAATTCACATCTCGCAATTCTGATTTTTTTTCTCAGAATTGTGAGATTTGAACTCAACATTGTGAGACAAACTCTGAAAAACTGAGCAATTCTGAGTTAATATATCATTATATATCATAATTGTGATATATAAACTTAGAATTGAGTCAGAAATGCATGAGGCAGCAAGAAAATTAATGCTGTGATAAAAAATGGGTGTAGGTTTTACTTTGAAATCGTTTCCATTCAGAAATTGCTTAGTTGAACTGATTGATTGGTTTGTGAATAGGGTTAAAACCATGCTTTTCATCTTTCTTCTTGTAGAGCATGTGGTTTGTACATTTCTGTCCTGATTGCATGAGTGCACTAAATCAAATCATTTTCCATTGTCTGCTGCTTATCTCTACGGCCTTGAGCAAGTGACTGAACCGCAGGTGCACCACTGAGAAAAGCTTCGAATGAAACATGTCTGATAAATGTCAACTAATGTATCTGCACCTCATAGCAAACAAATAACCTCTAACGCACCTGACACATCTGCGTTTCACTAGAACCACTGAAACCACTATTTTAGATGATTATTAGATAAAGTGAATCAGCCTGTAATGACACCAGCCTTGAGAACAAGATGGCAAACACCATTTAGTCTCACTTGCACAATTCCCGGCTAATTCTGCACAACCGTCTGAGAATGTTAAAGCTCCGTTTGATGTTTTTCTGTCTCTAAACTGCAGTTTCCTGTCGGAGAAGGTCACAGGCACTCTGCTCTATCCAGACAGCAGATAAGGTGCCAGCTCCATGCCTGCTAGAACAACCATCCTTGGGCGTTATTATTAGTAATTTGGTGGGACAGGACCAGACAGCCGCTCTGCCTGCCCGGGGGAGCATCGGGATTCTGGGTAGAGTGGATTATCAGAGGCCCTTTGGTCCCATCCGCAGGTTGGGAAAGGAATGATAACCATTTCAAGATGACTGCCATGTGAGCACAACAAAAAAGAAAGAAAAATACGGAGAGTGTCAGACACACCTTTGCGTGACCTGTTTTCATTGGATGGGGCCTTACCTGAGCTGGGTGTGATTGATATCTGTGTCCATGGCAACCCAGAGGGGTGATGTCATGAGATCATTATGTATGCAAGACTTGGAGTTTGTCAGGTCAAGTGAAGCGTGTGGCACACAGACTGCTTTTGATTAAGAATTTACGTATTACAACTTAGGCAACGATTCATTAAGAGTCATTCTAAATGAGCTCATTCACAAATGACTTACAAGACAGCCACCGTGGAGAGAAAGGCCCACATCGCTTCCTCCGCGTCCGTGTGGCTCCGTGCGCGCTTGCGAAACGGCTCTCCGGGTCACAGCTTCACAGCGTCTTTCCGGTTTGTTTAATCCGTTTGAATGCAGGGTCCGCGGATGTTGCCGCTGGCGCCGGTGGACTGCATCTTTTCACCGTCAACGGGCGGCAAGGGGTCAGCGGGGTGTGAGCGCGCCGCCGCCGCAGACACGGATGGCTGCGGTGCGGGGTCGGTAACGGGCAGGAGGCGGGGCGAAGCTGAATCCTCCGGAGTCTGAGGAACAGGTGAAGCGAGGTTCAAACGCGACCCACACCTATGCGCCGTTTCCGCTCGTAAAAACTTTTCGACAGCCAGCAAAAGGTTCGCGCCCAGTGTTTTTCAAGCAGTCCGAGTGTAACTTTTACTGCTGAAAATGTCTTTGCACAGATCAGGATTAAAACTCCGTGGAGTGCATGCGCACGCATGTGAGTTCGTGTCACTGCTGGTCCGCTACGGGCGAAATGACGCGCCGCGGGAGGCAGAGCACCTGGACGGGGATGGAGCGATGAAGACGCGGCGGCGGCGAGCTGGACTCCGGGTACCGCGGAGCGTGCTCGGTCATGGCTGCTGCGCCGGAGAGACGACGGCGCGGTCCAGGTCAGATGAAGGGGGGAAAGTGAAAGCAGAAGGAAAGCGGCACACGCTCGCAGCTCCCTGCACCTGATTTCCCGGACTCAATTCTGGAGCTCCAGCGCAACAGCAGCCAAAACACGGGCCGATGACATCACCTCCAAAATGTTTGAAGGGGGAAAGAATGCAATCTGAGCTTTTTATTTATTTTTTAAAATGAAGAAAGTTTGCAGCTCCCCCAGTACAGCGCAAAAGTCTGACCGACGAAAGCGCTTCGATCTGTGAGGGAAAACGCGTCTTCTTTTTGCGCATTAAAGCAGGCGATCCGTGCACTGGAAGCAGCGTCCACTTAACCTGCGCCGCCTCCTCTTCCTCAGACGCTTTCATTCACAAATTCACGTAAAACGTTGGATAGAAAACTAACAAAGCTGGAAAGCGTTTGCTCGGCTTGTTTCCTCTCCGCTCGTTTGTCTTCTGGAGCTCCACGGCAGAGCGCAGAAATCACTCCAAGAAAAAAAAAGAAAGAAAAAAAAACAGAACAAGATTTCAGATCAATCCACCCTCCCTTCCCCAGCCCCCCTTCTGTTTCCCTCGCTCCCCCTCTCTCTCTCACACACACACACACGCACACTTATTGGATCCAAACGAGATTACTCAGCCTCTGTGTGATGCCGCCCGACTACAGCGAAAAAACTCGCCAATGTCACCGTGCGCAACAAAGGAGCGCGCGCGCACGCGCCAGCGGTCCAACCGGGACGCATCGCGCTCCTGACTCAAGCCCAGGCCGGGTCCCACGCTTTAAGAGGGTAAAAATCTGCCACTGGTTCAAACCCAAATCCCCCACCTCGCGTAAACCGGGACCAGCACAACATCAGCCAGAGCGCTTTACGGTGCTTCCAGAAGTTTAGTGCTTTTGATGGATTTTGAGTCTTCGTTTCATGACTGTAAAACTCAAGAGGGCAGAGTGAAGAGAGACCGTTCGTTTGAAAGCGAGAGGGAGGTATGAAAGCTCACGGTCCGATCCAAAAGGAACATTTTTCAGCACCGCGACAGAACCGCAGACGGTCAGCCAAGCCAACACTCACCCACCCTCTCCGAACCCCCTCCACTCGTCTCTCTCTCTCTCTCTCTCTCTCTCTCTCTCTCTCTCTCTCTCTCTCTCTCTCTCTCTCTCTCACTCTCTCACTCACACTCACACACACAAACACACACACACACACACACACTTTTTACTTAGCTATCTAAATGAGGACATACCATAGACATCTGTTGTTTTTATATAGACCTAAAACAACTAACCAAACCCTACCCTTGAAATACTTAAACCAGCATAAGATGGTTTTTGCTGGTCTCCCAGCCTGACTGGCTGGAAATCTCTTCAAATCCAACGAACAGATCCGCCTGATCATGCTTAGACTGTTTTTATAAGCAGGTACCCAATTAAAACCATATTAAGGACTCGTTTTTTCTAATTCAGAATGTTTTTTGTCAGTATAACTAACATTTTTTGAGCTCAAAGTATAACTAAGTATAACCCACGCACACACTCAAACACAACACACGTGTGTGAGCTGGGAGACAGTTATTAATAGCGGGACACGAGGGTCAGTATTTAGTCAGTGATTTGGACTTGCAGGTCATCCCTTTGGTCCCCTCCACCCATTGTAACACACACACATCGACTTTCTCCTCTATTTGCATTCATGTTTGCTTCTTGTTCAACCTCTCCCACCTCGTGAAGTATGTGCCATTGGAAAGAAAGTTGTTTTTCAGAGGAAGAGAGAGGAAAGGAGGGACGGAGAGGAGGAAAGAAGAGGCAGATAAGAACCATTATTAATCCACCTGACATTTAGAGACTGTTTCCCTCCGGTCTTCCCAACGTCCAGTTTCCTCTGGTGTTTTGTGCTGTGCTTCCACTAGAGGGCGTCTGTAGGCTCTCTGCCCTCGTTCACTCATTAGGTATTCAAGTGCAACAACTGAGCTGAAAAATTGTGGAAACTGACAAATAAATATTGCCTCAACAAACTGCTTCCCAATAATTACCCCCAAACAAAAAATAAATAAATACAATGTAGTAATTTTAGCTTAAGGTCTGAAGTTAAAATTAAAATATATATATTCACCGAACATAATAAATTGTGCTCAGCCAGTCTATAAAGCAGAAGTGACAAATCTGTGTTTGCCTAACAAGCCTTGCAGCAAGTTCCCGAAAGCAAGGTTAACTTGCCATCTGCTAAACCCTGAACTCTCGGTTGATTTAACCCTAACCCTCGGCCCGGCGATCTCAACCGACTGGCTGAGGCCAGCCTAAAAAGACGTTCAGGACAGTTGATAGGCCACTGCTGCGCGTCGTCACGAAAGCTTACCGTTTGCGCGTGTTTTTAAGCCTTGCCGACTTAAACATTCAAAAGAGTTTAAAGCATTCAAAAACAAGACGCGGAAAAGCTCAACTGAGTACTCGCGCGCCGTGTTCGGTGCGCACGCAGAGAGCCGCATTTTACGGACAGCAACACCGAACCGAGTTCTCCTTCGCGTCCTCCTGCACCTGAACGAACAAATGCAAATCGCAGTTTACACATGCAAACAGAAAATGATGTGAAAGAGCCCAATTCAACACCCGCGCGCGGTGTTCTGTGCGCACAGGGCGCACGCAGAGAGACGCGTCTCAAAGCGCTTCAACACCGAATTTGCCTCTTCTTACTCTTGTCCAGACATATACATACAAAATTATGTCAAAATACCGGTCTTGGAGAGCATCCTCGAAAAAACTGTCGGTTATTTTTAAAGTGAAAGTAAACAGTGGGGAAAGAAATTAGATGTGTATCATTATAATGGATGCATTGTCTCTTAAAGTGACCGCACCTAATTTACTACCTGCTGTCGGTGTCCTTAATGTTAATCCAAGAAAATTAAAGGAAAAAAAAAAAAATATATATATATATATATATATACCCAAAAAATCTTCATACAGTGGACTACAAGTAAAATTGATAAAAAATTTGGAAACAAAAATTATTTAGACAGTTTGACCTGAGCATGTTTTGCTTAAGTGAAGTTTTCTTTAATTGCTAATGATACCTTTTTACACCACAGACTGAACAAAATGAAGCATTGTTTGGTAATTGGTCAACGAAGTATTGATAGTTGAGTAAATATTGTCATTTATTGTTTCTGGATTTTTGGTTGATTGTAATCCATTACATACCTTTCTGTCAAAGTTATCTGACGTTATCAAGATGAATTTGTTCTGACACAGTTTAACTCTGAGTTCTTGTCATATTTTATTACCAGTTTCGAAACTATAGCGAATACACTGTGATAATGTGAGAAATGTGTCTGAATAAATTTTGGTTTGGCTGTATATTTCATTTTTACAGTGAAGACACTGCAGTGCTATTTTACATTTGATTATTCGGTTTCTGTACCTGGACACCTACAAACTTGAAAAAAACTTAAATATTGTATAAATAGCACAAATAACTAAATAGAACAAGCATACAAATTAAACAATTTCAAACAGGGCCCACGGGTACAACCTGCACCGGGGCCCCGCAAACACCGGCTACGGCCCTGACCTCAACTTTTGGTTCCAAAAACGGAGGTAACTTTCAGGGTATGCAAGTAGCCATAGCAACTTGCTCTCTGAAGATAAGCTGCTCTGGAGTAGAAGAGGAGGTCTGAATTTTTTTACATTGTAGCATACCATTCTTATTTCTGCGTTATATAATATTATTGTGCATGATATGCATACTATGCATATTATGTAAATCTGATGTGCAGTATACAATGGAGCATTTCTATACAGATTTAGATTAAAATTGGTTTATTTCATTTTATTTTAAAATGTCATTTATATATTGAAATATATAATAAATGTAATATATCTTTTAATTGTATATCAGAATTATCATAGTTTATTAAATATGTTTTATATTTTTCCGTATACGTCCTGATGTGCTCAGACTCAGGTGAGACACTGTAAAATCAACAAAGGATTTGTTTTATTTTCTAACAGAGTTCCCACAATCATGGAAATTTTGGAAATATTGGGGAATTTTAAAATCATGTTTTCCAGGCCATGGAAATGAATCTTGAACGTCATGGAAATTTCTATAATAAACGCACATTGTGCACTAATTATGCTCTGAAGTATTTCATCGGGTAGATGTTGTTCTTGTATCAAGTGAATCTTGCTCATGAGCCATAGTGATGTCTGATTTGTGTGCGAATTGTTCTTTTCAAGTTGCTTCTTTTCAATGAATTAGTCACGCTGATTCACAAATTGCTCTGAATAATTAATTAGTGAATCCTCATCCAGTAATCACAAACGACTGGAAAGGTCATGGAAAAGTCACAGAAATTCATTGGTCAGAAAGTATGAGAACCATTTGCTAAGTGTATAACTCTTGGATTTTTTGGCTTTGTTGCTCTGAATGTTAAGGCTGATTTGTGGAGATTGTTTTTCTTTTTGTCCTGTCCCTTAATTCATTCTCTCGTCTTTCCCCCTCTCTTTCTTTCAGTCCCTGCTCATAGCATGTATTCTGACGTTTGTAGCGGCAGCATTGATTGCCCATGTCTTTGCTTTTGCAGCTTTGGGCTATTGATCTATATCTGAGGCTCTGCACACACGCGCGCGCACACACACACGCACACACACACACTCACTCACACACTCATACACTCATATTGTCTCTGTTTGAGATGGCTTGCTCTGAGATGGTACGAGAGGAAGAGCTGTGAGTTAATGAGTCTGTCTTGGCAATGTGTTTGGCTGTGAGTTTCTCTGTGTTTAATACCTCCATTCTGTTCTACAATTAACATCAATCACTGCAGCTCAATACAGTCTGAGTCAGACAAAGACTCGAGACCAGCTGTGTGTGTGTGTAGGTGTATGTGCACACATGTGGGCTCTTGGCTTCTCTTCCTGCTCACTGCAACACAAAATACACACTGATATTAAAATGTCAGGCATATTGCAGATTTATATTGCAAATTCAGGCACAGACTAATGTCACCAAACAGAATTGCATGTTTTCAATTTCCCATCTGCCATTAGTCAGCAAAACAATAGTCCCGCCCCAAACATCCACCATTGGTCAATCTGAGTGTCAACAATACAGATAGTCTCGTCCCAAACATCCACCATTGGTTGAATCAATCTGACATATCAGCAACTATAAAAATCACAGTGACTTGTAAGATCAGAAAGTGGACTCATAGCATGATGTATCCTATAGCTGTTTGTTCTTGCTGTTAGGTCATCACTGCATTTGACTCTCCAGCAAGGATTGTTTTTGGACATTTTGTCTAGTCCATTTTAACTCATTGTTAGAGCCATAAATAACATTTTTCTGGTTATTAATCGTGATTTTTATATATTAAAGGACACTATTTTGAAAAATTCACTTTTACATGTTGTTTGAATATAAATGTGTGTTGGCATTGTGTGTACACAACCACCCTATAATGATGAAAATCCACCCGCTCCTTTTTTTTTATCCCTATAAATCATAAGCATAAATCTCAGAACATGCTGTTCGCAGAATCCGTAAAATGTGATGATATATTTTACAGGCCCCGCCCACGACTGTTGACGGACACTGCCATATTAGCAGAGACCCTGCCCTGAGTGAGCCCCACGCAAGCCAACATGTTTATCTTCACGCTAGAGCATTTAAAAGCAGCATTCGAGTAAGAAATGTCTTCTTATTAGAGCTACAAAAATTATTCATTCAAGAGCAGTGAGTGATTTTCTGTTTTGATTTTATTGTTTGGGTCATATTATCAGCATAGACAGCAGCAGGTACTGTATATTACGCTGCTGTCACTTAATCCACCGATTTAATATAAACATGCGATTTCTTTCCCAGCCTTTTACCTTCACAGACATAACCGACTGTTTTTGTAACTCGTGTGTTTTTAACATAAACTTGTGTGTATTTGACAGTTTAAGCGCAATAAGACATGAAAGAGAACTTAGATTAGTACTGACATGCCATGTGACAGCCACTTTCTGTGCACGTGCTTCGGATGCTTGCGCTCAGAAAACAGTATATCAGAAGTTTAAACTGATATGGCTTTAAAACGCATGATTTCACCACGATAGACATGATAATCAAAACCAAACAGATGGTTTTTGCCAGAATATCTGAGGCAGGAGCTGTAAAGTAGTGATGTGTCGTTTATGAGCGATTTGTTCAATTTGAACTTATCTTTAATATGACTCGGGAACGACGAGTCGTCTCAGTGAGGGATTCGTTCATTTCGTGTTGATCGCGCATGCGCAACATTCTATTGGTTCTTTACAGGAAACAGAAATGATTAGCTCACCTCTCGAGTCTTCAGGTTCATGTTCGTGTTGCTCGTTCCTTCCGTGACAGCCCCATAGACGCTATGCAGTCTGTGCCGGAAAGAGAAATGATTAGTTCCCTTCTGGAGTCTTCGGGTCTGAGTCGTTCGTTCTTTCATCACGTGACAGCAGTATTGGACAGAGTCCTGCACGCGGGCGGGTACCCGCGGGTACCCGACGGGTGAACCGCAAAAATTGACGTAACGGGTGGAATAATATTGACGTGTCGGGTGCGGGTCGGACTGGTGATAGGCACGGGCGGGTTGCGGGTACAATTATAACCAAGACTATTTCGACTTAATCCAGTACACGCTGATAGGCAGCTCCTTTCAAATTGTCCCGTGCTTGTGTTCGCGTGCTCTGTCTGAAGACCGGGCTTCTACAGCGGGATTTGCAAACACTGAGCACTGTAGTCAATCGACAGCTGTATTGACATTGATTGACAGCTGTAGGTCTAGTGATTATATTAAAGGGAACGCTCTTTGCTCGCTTTTCTGTAGTTAATCTATTCACAGTTTGAATAAAAGCTTTAGACTATTTCTCATTCTAAAATAGGCCTAACACATATTCAATATGTTATAAAGTTCATATTTGACTAATCTTATCCTTTTAGACCTGTTTAAAATAGATTGGTCACATGTACGCGATAGTTTTATATTGTTTTCACACGCTGGGTGTTGTGCGCTCTCTCTCTCTCTCTCTCTCTCTCTCTCTCTCTCTCGACACTGCTGCCAGTCCTACATATTTTTATGCAGCCTATAAAGTTAATTGTTTTTATACGTTATGAAGGAAAAGCTCATATTTGTCTTATTAATCTAAGCCCTTTGGACCTGTTTACAATAGATTGTTCACATGTACGCAATAGTTTTATATTGTTTACACGTTGAATGTTGCTTTCTCTCTCTCTGTTAACTTGTTGGGCTGCATGTGTTAAATGTTATTCATTTTTAAACGCATTAACGCATTAACTCAGAATGACTTGTTAACTGCTTGTTACATTAAAAATAAAATAAAGGTGTTTTGTCTGCCTTATGTAGATTTAATGCGGGTGCGGTTCGGGTCGCGGTTTTTATGTCAAACGGGTCGGGTCAGGTTCGGAATTAAATTAGTGTTGCTGTCGGATAACGGGTCGGGTATTCGGTTAACTACTGCGGGTGCGGGGTGGGTGCGGGTTTATCAAACAGGACCCGTGCAGGACTCTAGTATTGGATACAGAAATGAGTTAAAAGAAAGTGCCACCGTTTTTCCATATTCCAATATGTTTTTCCCTCAACTTAGACGATTTAATACGTCTCTCCCGTCTCAATGCGTGCACTTAATCGCTCTAGCGCGCGGCGCCACTATGCTAGCATTTAGTTTCTAAATTCATCTCTGTTTGGATCCTAAGGAATGAATGGTGCTAAGCTAAATGCTAGCATAGTGGCGCCGTGCGCTAGAGCGATTAAGTGCACGCACTGAGACGGGAGAGGTATGTATCAGCTCGTCTAAGTTGAGGGAAAAACATATTGGAATATGGAAAAACGGTGGCGTTTTCCTTTAATAATTCCCAACCTTCCTTACAAACACGTTTACATTCATGTGATGCATTCCTGGTCTCAAATTGTAGCTTTTTATTTCTCATAATTTATACATGAATTTTTGAATTTCTACCATTATGGTTAACATTGAATGTGGTAATAAAGAGGCTTTAAACTTTATCCATATGATGAGGAAAGATCACTCTGAGAAAGCAAAGATACCTACATACAGGTGCATCTCAATAAATTAGAATGTCGTGGAAAAGTTCATTTATTTCAGTAATTCAACTCAAATTGTGAAACTCATGTATTAAATAAATTCAATGCACACAGACTGAAGTAGTTTAAGTCTTTGGTTCTTTTAATTGTGATGATTTTGGCTCACATTTAACAAAAACCCACCAATTCACTATCTCAACAAATTAGAATATGGTGTCAGCTAATCAACTCAAAACACCTGCAAAGGTTTCCTGAGCCTTCAAAATGGTCTCTCAGTTTGGTTCACTAGGCTACACAATCATGGGGAAGACTGCTGATCTGACAGTTATCCAGAAGACAATCATTGACACCCTTCACAAGGAGGGTAAGCCACAAACATTCTTTGCCAAAGAAGCTGGCTGTTCACAGAGTGCTGTATCCAAGCATGTTAACAGAAAGTTGAGTGGAAGAAAAAGATGCACAACCAACCGAGAGAACCGCAGCCTTATGAGGATTGTCAAGCAAAAACGATTCAAGAATTTGGGTGAACTTCACAAGGAATGGACTGAGGCTGGGGTCAAGGCATCAAGAGCCACCACACACAGACGTTTCAAGGAATTTGGCTACAGTTGTCGTATTCCTCTTGTTAATCCACTCCTGAACCACAGACAACATCAGAGGCGTCTTACCTGGGCTAAGGAGAAGAAGAACTGGACTGTTGCCCAGTGGTCCAAAGTCCTCTTTTCAGATGAGAGCAAGTTTTGTATTTCATTTGGAAACCAAGGACCTAGAGTCTGGAGGAAGGGTGGAGAAGCTCATAGCACAAGTTGCTTGAAGTCCAGTGTTAAGTTTCCACAGTCTGTGATGATTTGGGGTGCAATGTCATCTGCTGGTGTTGGTCCATTGTGTTTTTTGAAAACCAAAGTCACTGCACCCGTTTACCAAGAAATTTTGGAGCACTTCATGCTTCCTTCTGCTGACCAGCTTTTTAAAGATGCTGATTTCATTTTCCAGCAGGATTTGGCACCTGCCCACACTGCCAAAAGCATGAAAAGTTGGTTAAATGACCATGGTGTTGGTGTGCTTGACTGGCCAGCAAACTCACCAGACCTGAACCCCATAGAGAATCTATGGGGTATTGTCAAGAGGAAAATGAGAAACAAGAGACCAAAAAATGCAGATGAGCTGAAGGCCACTGTCAAAGAAACCTGGGCTTCCATACCACCTCAGCAGTGCCACAAACTGATCACTTCCATGCCACGCCGAATTGAGGCAGTAATTAAAGCAAAAGGAGCTCCTACCAAGTATTGAGTACCTATACAGTAAATGAACATACTTTCCAGAAGGCCAACAATTCACTAAAAATGTTTTTTTTTTTTTTATTGGTCTTATGAAGTATTCTAATTTGTTGAGATAGTGAATTGGTGGATTTTTGTTAAATGTGAGCCAAAATCATCACAATTAGTTTCACAATTTGAGTTGAATTACTGAAATAAATGAACTTTTCCACGACATTCTAATTTATTGAGATGCACCTGTATAATAACAGCATACAGTTAATAATATGTAAAGTTTGTATTTGTTGTAAGATACTGAGCTGGGAAGTGGGAACGTGACAAAAGAACGAATGACTCGAACCCAAAGACTCGAGAGATGAACTAATCAATTCTGTTTCCGGGACTGCATAGCGTTATAGCCTATGGGGCTGGGAACGAACGACTCGAACCCGAGACTCGAGAGATGAACTAATCAGTTCTGTCTCCGGGACTGCTTCGCGTTATCGCCTATATTCGTTACAGCCCTATTCTGGAAAAGGGGACAGGGAGCAGCAGCTCATTTGCATTTAAAGAGGCAATGCTAGAAAACATCATGTTTCTGCTTCCTCTCAAAATAGGCACTTTCAAAATGATATAATAAATGATCCGTGGGGTATTTTGTGCTGAAACTTCACAGACGCATTCTAGGGACACCTGAGACTAATAGATGCCCTTTAATTTGTATATATTTTGAATATTTATACTGTATCAATAACTTTTTCCATTTTATACATAATACATACAGTATGTGTGTGTAAGCAGTAATGTTTTGAATTAGTAGAAAGAGGGAGAGGTTTGGTACTAGACCATCTTTTGGTGATTGAAATTGTCGAAATCAAAAATAATTTGAAGTTTGAGAAAGTGTAAATAGTTCTTGAATATGATTTTTGCTTTTGTAATGGTTTTATACATCACCTTTGGAAATGGTGAAGAATGGGAAAAACACTCATTATACTCATTACATTCAGACTGATGGATCACACTTTTTAAGATCCACTTTGTCACTCTGGACTTTGCTAACGACCCTGGGTCCCTCACGTTATGTTTCTGAAATGTATATTATGTTGGTGTTTTTCTATGTTTTTGTTCTGATGGTTTTTAGTGGACAAGGTGAAAAAAGAGGTGAATCTGCAAAGTCTGACTTATTAAAAACATCCATATGTTGTAAAGCTAAACCAATGTTCTCTCTTGTTTTTTCAAACATGAGAAACATCTCAGTTTGATCGCACCTTCACGGTCTGGGTCGTAAGATTTTCACAGGCCGGGATGATGAACATTGTGGGTCTGGTCTGGAAATAACAGTCCCTCTGTGGTGAGGTTAGTCTGTAGGTTACCAGTAAAGAGCTTTTTAAACTGCACAAGGAAACCGTATGTGTCTTTTTAAAGATCTGTGGTTGATAGATATAAAACCAGATTGGACGAATCTGGGCTTCCATTATTGCAAAGTGGTTACAATCTCTCAGTTAACCTGTCTGACCTGAGCTAAACTGGATTAAGATCTGTGGCAACACAGTTGTGTTTTTGGGGGGGGGGGGGGGGGGGGGGGGGGGGGTTGTAGTATTGTACCGTTCCAGCGCAGCACAATGTTTGTAGTCCACGGTCTCATGTTTCTCATTAGGGGCGCACTTGATAGAAAGGCTGTTGAACTAGCACGTCACATCTCATCATAAAGTCGTTATCTGCAATGAAACCCCTTTTATCAGTGACTGACTAAATCTAAACCGTTCCCCAATGTGTAAATGTATGAGACACATTATTGAGTGTCTTTGATGACGGGCCCTGGCGAAACTGTCAAGTGCTGCAGAGCTGCAGAATTTGCGGGGCGCTTTGAAATGAGAACCTGTTAGCCACTTGTACCGCAAGCGAGGACAGCTGCGAGGGGAATGGGTCAGGAATTAATTACAGCAAGACGTGTGTGTGTGTGTGTGTGTGAGATATTAGATGAAGTTGAAGAAGAGATGAAGGAGACTGGGGCGAGCGAGCAAGAATAAGAGATGAAATATTGTTTTTATTAGCGACGATGTAGGTGGTGGGGTGCCGAATCTTGTGCTCGGAGATCAATCCGCGCTTCACTTCGTGTTTGGAATTCATCACAGCTGACTTGGTGATAATGGATAACTCTACTTTTCTCGCCATGGTGCAGTTCTTGTAAAAAGTGTGCGAAATGTTGAATGTGATCACTTCAACACAACACCGGTGACATGGAGCAGCGTACTAGGAGCTGCACGATATATCGCATACGTTATTTAATACGCATCTTGTCTGTAAAACCGGTACTGTAATCAGCAGTAATTTCCATCATGTGCGTGATTTCACATGGAGCTGCATTTACTAAACAGAGCCGTTGTTCACTGACAAGCTGCGCAAATCCACATTGATAATGAACGTGGATTTGCGCAGCTTGTCACAGCCCTACACCGTACGCTCCTCTCAAGTGCTGTGAAAGCATTCGAGAGCAACGCTCGCCAATGCTCTTTCACTGACTGTTATAGTCAATACTGTATTTATAGATATAAGGATAGGACTTTGATAATGTGCCAAAAAGCTGACTTTTGTAATTGTTCTCAACTTAATTTGCAGAAACAGCTGTAAGGCATTTGGCGGCTCATTTCACAGAAGAGTATCACTGATTTCACAATGTCTCTTCATTTGTTTGAGAAGCTTGACACAGCAACACTGACTCAACCAAAGACATTAGTTTAGAGTGGGACTATTTGCCGACCAATGGAAAATGGTGGAAGTGTTTGGGAAACCTGTTTGAAAACCATAATTTTTGTAGTTTTTATTTGGTGATGCTAAGTCAGGGGTCTCCAACCCTGCTCCTGGAGAGCTGAGTCCTGCAGACTTCAGTTCCAGTCCCAATCAAACACACCTGACTGTCATTATCAAGTAACCCTGAACACCTTGATTAGCTACTTCAGGTGTGTTTGGTTGGGGTTAGAGCTGAAATTTACAGGACAGTAGTTGGAGACCCCCACATTAAGTGGTGCAGAAATTACACGCATCAGATATAAAGTCATATCTGACCCTATTTACTTTTTGTATAGCCTTTGCATGTTTCTTGTCTTGTGAAAATTATTGAATTGTATATTTTGAATGTTTGTCTTTTATCAAAATGTTATAACTTTCTCTATAAGCAGCTTTATATTTATATTTCCAAGTGATCTAGATATTCTCTATAAGAATATCTAGATCACTTGGAAATGTCACTTTACAAAGTCAAATGGGTTGAAAACACCAATTTACGCCTCGTTTCTCTTTGTGAGTAAAATTGAAGACTTTTGATTAAGATTCATGCCTTCTACTGTGAAAAAGAGACAAGATCTCAATAATGTCAAAATCTGTGCTCAGATTTGCCAAAATACCAAAGTCGGCAATCAAAAGTCAGATCTCAAGATCTCAATCTGAACTCCAACATTTCTCATCAAATGATCCATGCTCCTCCAAATTCATTGCTCAGCTCTACACTCCTACTAGATGACAACTAGTGACCCATTTGTGTCTGTTTTTATTTCTCCCAAGGAATTTTAGGACATCTGACATCTAAGTTGTTGATACTTTAAGTCTCCCGAGCTACGAAAGAACAACTTTTGAGCAGTAGCACATTTCTTTGTATACATGTACAGTACAGTGTGTGTTTGGGTTGAAGGAGGCAAATGCAGATCAACTGGTTCAATGCAACCAACGACCCAATCGACAAAGCCTTCGGACATTGGCGTGAATCTGACAGGAGCAGTGTGTCCTTGCAGGTAGTGGCTTACTTGTGCTGCCAGGCCCAATGAATGTCAACTATGAGTTTAATTCACAAAGCTCCATTAGCAAGTGCAAACGTCTTTTCACCGCAAATACCAGCAACTGGAATAAATTTATTCCTGAAGTTCCTGGCGCGGAGAGCCAACATTCCCCAGCAAACACAAGAGTTCTAATGTTTGCCGTTGGCTTTAGAAAACGGAGTGACAAGCCAAATGAACTTGTCTAAATGGAGGAGAACACAGCGAACACTGCCAACAATTACTAACAGGTATGGCACTGCGGCCCAGGAGTGTGGCGGTTGTTGGTGTTTGTTGGAGGGAATTTGGGGTCAGTACGCAGGGGGCTGCAGGGCCCAGATCATGGAACTCATTCTCCTCGACTCGTAGGAAAAGCACAGGCGGAGATGGTTAACAGGTAATTGTATAATTAGCAGCAGGTATTGTTTTTGAATGGCTGACTGACTCTGACATGTGTCCGCCGACAGAAACAGCAAACTTACATCATCGTCTTGCCCTGCCACAGCTGAAATAGAAGCATTTGTCCTCTGCTGGAACGGAGAAACTCATGTTTTGTGCAATTTCTTCTTTCCCGGCGATGCATTCGGGGAAGGAGTTCATATCCTGGAAATCATACATACCATAGGAGTACTCAACTTTTTTATCTAATTTTTAAGCTTTCTGCCATTTCATTGGTTATGTCTGGGGTGGGATTAGGGAATGACACAAACAGGCCATAGCATCCATTTTAATACTTTTTATAAATGTATATGCTACCATGATATATGTCACCCTTAATGTTTCAGGAAAGAATCATTATATTTTACGGGTTTTGATTTGCTTAACTGTGGATCAAATACATCAAGATGCTCCTTCTTTTGCAATAGCATGCATAAAATATCCCTTCTACTTTTTTTACACCTGGAATTAACATGCATTTTCAATTATTGGATTATGATTGGATTGCACTTTACCATGTTAAAGTCTAGGCTAACTAAGAAGCATTTTGATTAGGGTCAGTTTACACAAGATGTTCGTAAGTTTTTTCTTGAATTAAAACGTAAGTCCACACCCGAGGATTAGTAACTATTAGCTAGTTTGTAGCTAGTTAGGTCGTAAGCTATACTTCAAGTAATGTCAAATTGTATAATATGATGTTTACCTTCAGTGATCCAATAGCAGCTTTCAAATACGTGAACAGTAGTTGTGTTGAAATGGAGTGAATTTCAGTTTATTCTCAGTTTCAAATTCTTTTGCCTCAAGTAACTAATGGTAAAAATACATCTCAATTGAAATATGATACTACTTAATCATGAATAACATAACAGGTATTTCTATATGTAAATAACAGTCAGAATCTATATTTTAAAGTAACAAGGATCCATAAATAAATACTGATGCAAAAAAAAAAAAATTAGAAACTACATTTATTTATTATGATTGATTTTATTTGACATGCATGACATGGACTGACACACACAGAGGCACTAACATAATAATTTATTCACAAAATGTTTTTGCTCTTAAAATGTAAAAAAAAGTATGAATATCAACATTATCATTTGTCTGACTGGTCCAATCTGCTTCAATCAGTTTCTGTAAATATTTAGTTCATACATAGTTACTTTTCCACTAAGTTTAATGGTGCAATGCAAAATATATAGTAGTGTGTAAGTTGTAACTTAGTGCCCTAAGTTAATAAGTAATTTGTGAACAGCTGATGCAACAGGCCCTAGATCACTAAAAACACATTCGGTCGTCTGTAAGTTTTGGATTTTGCATGATAACTGCTATCAGATCCCTATTTGATCACTCTGAACATGCATTTCAATTTCAATAAAAGGCTAAAAATATCCAGATAATATCTGGATGCAAAATGCATGTTAATTCCAGGTGTAAAGCAGGACAGTTTTCCCTGCTTTGTGCCTCTCAGTCTTCTCTTCTGTGCTAAATCTATCAGAAGTTTGCAAAACAGATGACAGCACCTTTCATATGGAGCTTATAATGTGACAAAACAATTTGAATTTGAATTGTGTAAATTTGAATTATTGACAAGTGTCATTTAACAAACCTGAATATTATGTGGCATTTAACATAGTTCTGAATTTGATTTTTTTTAACTTGAATATTGAACATTTGAAATTTAACACAACTGAATTTTTTTATGGCAGTTTTTTAATAGATGTATTTTCAAACAGCGGATTTTTTGTTCTGAATTTTTAGACTGCAAAAATCCAGTTTTTAAAAACACAGCTTCAAGTTTTCAAGATGAAGAAGAAATTCAGAACATCAAATTCAATATTTAAAATTCAAAGAGCAGAAATTCAGATCGTACAGAAAGTAGGTCAGAGGTCATCCACAGGGAAGAGTAGATGATCTCCGAAAAGTCGAACGAAGCATTTACTGCGACCGGGAGGAGACATGTTCGGTTCCCTTAGGCTAGTTTTGTCATGGCCACGACATATTAACTCGTGGGAGCGTGATAATATGTCGTGCCCACGAGATCGTTTTGTCGAAGTAATGATATCCTGGAATCGCCGCACGGCTGCCGCTTTCTCTCGTAGTGGAAGTGTTTTGTGCGGTCTCGGGGCAGACATTGCCATAGTTACAAACAACAAGGTCACATTTGATTTTACTAAAAATAAACAAAACATAATGGAAATTTAGTACATATGTTATTCGCTATTTATCATTTCATGGGACTAGCTATAGCGTAGTTTTCATGTCAGACACAGTTGACTATGACATTTTACATGAAATTGTATTTTTACTTGGCAAACCAACTCGTACAGGCATGCTCTGGATTTTTTTCTTTATTTATATCTCTGTAAAATATTTTTGATGGATCATCTGATAGGAATTCTGTTATATTTTAAATGATCTTCATCATGTTTTCAACACTACCTACATGAGTTCAGTGAAATGTTCTATTGGTTGTTAATAATCTGCCTGGTAATTGGTTAAAGCCGAGAAAAAGATAAAAACATTTTTTTTTTTTTTTTTATCTCTGGCGGCGCCTGCCGCGAAGAGCCATGGAAGCGGCAGGATTTTGGGTGCACGAGCACTGCTTGCGCACCGCCAGCGAAACCACCAACTTTCCTGCTATTCACAATTTGAATAAAAGTTTTGATAAATGACTTTTGCTAAGCGCTATACAAATAAACTTGAATTTGGTCTACCTCATGTAGGAGATTTAATGCGGGTGTGGTTCGGGTCGGATAAGGGGTTGGGTGTTCTGTCAGATACTGCGGGTGCGGGTATCAAACAGGTCCTGTGCAGGACTCTGCCTCCAGATGCTATGTTGAGGGGACCACATATTTTTCTCGTGGCCACGAGTTTAATGCGTAAACAAACCTGAGTGACCAGCAACCTGGGATTATCAGAGATGGATTTATTGATATTTAATTTGGAATTAAGAGATTATGAATGAATGAATGAATGAATGATTACATTATTAAATTATTTTAACCATAGGCCTAGGCTACCGGACTGTATTGCGCGCAATGTAGACTGCATTTGAATGAAGTTCATCATGAATAAATTACATAAAGTACATATAATAAAATAGGCCTACAAGAAAACATTTTTATCCATCCCAAGTCCATTAACTGATCGTCTTTTCCCAAAATATTTGTATATTATTATTATTATCATTATTATTGGTTATATTTTTATATTCGTTGTTATGCATTTGATTTATTTTCCCTTCATTTTGATCTCTTTACTTAACATTCTGAATAATAATAGCCTACTGTAAATGCCAACATGCCAATAAAGCTTTGATTATGCTATGACTTATGGGAATTTTTACTGGAAGTGCAGTTTAAAGGTTGAATTTAACATATATTTAATTTTATTTTGCCTAATTAATAGACTATTAGAAATATAGTGTTTCGTTGAGGAATGAATCATTTGCGTAGTTTCATTTGTAAATGAAAACACTCCACGCTCATTGTCACATACGGCCGTAAATACACTCATAAAGTCAAAACTTCATTGGCATAATTGTCAGGCGCTTACAGTATTTGCAAAATATGGTAGCATATTAGTAATACTAGCATAATTACACAGAACGTTAATTAGGTAAAGCTCTACACGAACTGAAAGGGAAATAAGCATATATAACAATAAACATAAAAATATACCCCTAACCAGTTAATATAATAATATAATTGTAATATTATTATTATTAGCATATAGTTTTATAATAATAATAATATACAAATATTAAATAAAAAGACACGATCAGTTAACGGGCTTATAAGACTGTGGGATGGAGAAAAATGTTTTATCCATCTCTGATAATCCCAGGTTGTTATGGTCACGCAGGTTTGTTTACGCATTAAACTAGTGGCCATGAGAAATGGATGTTGTTCTCTCAACTTCACATCACGTGGCCACGACATAAGGATATCATTACCTCGACAAAATGATCCACGACATATTATCACGCTCCCACGAGTTAATATGTCGTGGCCACGACAAAACTAGTGAACCGAACACCTCCCGGTCGCAGTAAATGCTTCGTTCGACTTTTCGGAGATCATCTACTCTTCCCTGTGGATGACCTCTGACCTACTTTCTGTATGATCTGAATTTCTGCGCTTTGAATTTTAAATATTGAATTTGATGTTCTGAATTTCTTCTTTATCTTGAAAACTTGAAGCTGTATTTTTAAAAACTGGATTTTTGCAGTCTAAGAATTCAGAACAAAAAATCCGCTGTTTGAAAATACGTCTATTAAAAAACTGCCATAAAAAATTAATTTGTGTTAAATTTCAAATGTTCATTATTCAAGTTAAAAAAAATCAAATTCAGAACTGTTAAATGCCACATAATATTCAGTTTTGTTAAATGATACTTGTCAATAATTCAGATTTACACAATTCAAATTCAAATTGTTTTGTCATATCATAAGCTCCATACTTTCAGTGCAAGCAGAATCCGAATGCATTGGTAATGAACTGAACAAATGAGCAAGCGGTAATCCTACCATAATGAGCAGCCACTTACCTGACTGTCAGCAAATCAGTTACATCACCTAATTAAGAGCCAAGCTGAAAAGATTTATAACATGTTTTCTCACACTTTTCACATCGTTCCAATGCCAATGGACCGGGAGCGGACGCCGTCTCCTCTGCATGACCCCGAATGTGTGTTTGTGTGTGTGTATTGTCAACGTGTTCCAGATTGTCCTGACATATGCTCTGTGTGTTTATTATGAGACGGATGCGTGTGGGTGTGGATTGCGATGGCATGTGTTGCAGGTGTGTGTGTAAGGTGTATGGTATGATTGTGTATATTTGGAATATGAGGTCAGGTTTTCAGGCCTTGCTGATGGCGAGAGCAGATGTGGTTTGTGTTGGATTCTGACTTTTCTGGATGTCATTTTTTTCTCTTCCTCACCTTTTTTGCTTCCCTCTTCGTCTGTCAGGTTATAACCTTATTCCTCCTTTTTTCACCTCGGTTTTTTCCTCTCCCCTCCATCATTTTGCTACTTTGCAGAGGTGAAACTGTACTGTTCATGAAAGCTTTTAATGTGCTGTGTAATTACTCTTGGCTACGGCTTCCTTCATTAGTCACGTAAATAAAGCACCTTATAATCACCAGAGAGAATGAGGCCAGAAACAGTCATGACGCTTGACCAATGTGTTGCAGGCATGAGGTGCTTAACGTGTTACTGTGGTGGTAACAAACCTCAGTACTCGAGAGGCTGATAGAGTTTCTATCAGATGACTGTAATTAAACCAGATGTGTGGTCATTCAGGTAGCTAACAAGTCAACAGTGGAACTAACTTTGACTTGCTCAACCATAGAAGACGACTGTGGTAGAAATTCCCCTACGCACCTGACTTAAGTCAACTTGGGATGTCTCTGGCGACACTTACAAAATTACACTCTTTAGCGACACCCTGTTGAGTCAAATGACGTCTCATCCCTTTTGAACACTACTACTTGGGACTAAGATTTTTAGTGTTCTGCTAACCTGCAAAGATGACATGATTCATTGCATCATCCCCCCATTATTTACAAAGCAAATTTGGTTTTATATTACTCCAGCTTGTTACCCCTGATAAAAGGGAGCAAGCTGAAGGAAGAGAGAGAGAGCTTGTTACTCAAGTCATGGGTTGTTATGCAACACACTAACTAACTTTGGCTAAAGTGTTGATTTTGTTCTCAAAAGCATACAAATGTTAGTTATGATTAATTAATTATTTCCTTCACAAGACGGTTTACTCTACGTCTACTACAGTGCCCCTTGTTGAGTATTGTGTTCTGGCATGTTTTGGGATGCAGTGACATTTGAAATTGATCTTACATAGCTAGATCTATTTGAGTTGTACTTGATTTTGGTTTAACTTAAAAATGAGTGTAAGACTCTTCCTGCTTCTTTAAATCCTGTTCTTTTCTTTTGTTAATTTTCAGCAGCCATAAATTCAGTCTTTAGAGTCACATGATTATGATGATGAAATCATTGTAAGATACTGATTATATAATATGTATATATAAAATTGGCTATTTATGTAAGATTTTTTTAAGTTTTTGAGAGGTCTCTTATGCTCACCCATGCTGCATATATTTGATCAAAAATACAGTAAAAAGAGTAATATTTTTAAAGATTATTATAATTTAAAATAACTGTTTTCTATTTGAATATATTTATTCCTGTGAGGCAAAGCTAAATTTTCAGCGTCATTACTCCAGCTTTCACATGATCCTTCAGAAATCACTCTAATATGCTGAGTTGCTGCTCAAGAAACATTTCTGATTATTATCAATGCTGAAAACATGCTTCATATTTTTGTAGAAACTGTAATAGATTTTGAAAGTTAAAAAGAACAGTATTTATTTGAAATATAAATATTTTGTAACAATGTATAACTATTTACTGTGACTTTTGATCAATTTAATTTGCATATATTACTGTGGCCATGAGAGCTTAATGCACTGCAACTAAAGAAAACACATGCAAATAGAAAAAGCACAGCAAATTACGAAACATCTTCATCAATACATGCTGCAAAAACTCACAACACAAACACAGAAACGCACTGCAAGCACTCACAACACAAACAAATACAGAAACGTGCTGCAAATACTCACAACACAAATAAAAAAGAAACACACTGCAAATACTCACAGCACAAACAAATACAGAAACACGCTGCAAATATGCACAAAACAACCAAGTAGCACAGACCACAATGGAATCCTTACGAAAATTAACCATGGTTTAACTATAGTAGTAACCATGTTTATTTTATTATTACTTTTTTAATAGTAAAACCATGCTTAATTTTCATAAGGGAAGTTGTAAAAGTAAGTTAGGCAGTTTACATAACCTAAATAAACAACAATCTCACCTTTCAGAGTAGACATTGATAAGCATGTCCCAGCCAGGTTCGTCACTGTTGCTGTCACGAATCCAGTCTGTGGCTTTCCACCCAATAGCCACCAGAGGTCGCCTTTCCATCATATTGACTTTCACATTGCACAGACTTTTTCACATTACCCCGGACTACATTTCCCAGCAGCCATTTCACTAATCACATGCTCACACCTGAGACCTATCACACAATCACACACTCTACATAAACCATGGACTTCCTCTCTGTCACTGCAGATTATTGTATAGCGTATATCACTCTCCTAGCAATAGCTACTCTACGGGGCCAGCTGTAGTAATCATAGTCTTGCCTTGCATTGCCTTGCCTGTTTTCTCGTGTTCTGATTCTTGCCCGTGTTTCCTGGATTAACCCTTTGCCTTGCTGTTCGTACTCTGTTTGCCCCTGCCTGGATTATTTCTGTGAACCTGGATTATCTCGTTCCCTTGCCCTGTTGGTATTGTATGCTGATCGAAGACCCATGCTTGCCCTAGGATTACTCTTTGTCTTGCCTGTGTTGTATCTGTTTGCCATTGCATGAACCTTGCTTGTATCGGGACCACATCCCTGAATAAAAGCCTTCATCTCATCGGCTCCGTAACAGTTGTGCTTCCCTTAAACATTTCCGATGTGCGCATTTGCAGCACGTTTCTGTATGTGGTTGTGTTGTGAGTATTTCCAACACATTTCTGTATGTGGTTGTGTTGTAAGTATTTGCAGTGCGTTTCTGTATTTGGTTGTGTTGTAAGTATTTGCAGCACATTTCTGAAATTGTTTGTGTTGTGAGTATTTGCAGTGCAATTCTGTATTTGGTTGTGTTGTGAGTGTTTTCAGTGCGTTTCTGTATTTGGTTATGTTGTGAGTATTTGCAGTGCGTTTCTGAAATTGGTTGTGTTGCGAATATTTGCAGTGTGTTTCTGTATTTGGTTGTGTTGCGAGTATTTGCAGCGCGTTTCTGAAATTGTTTGTGTTGTGAGTATTTGCTGTGTGTTTCTCTATTTGGTTGTGTTGCGAGTATCTGCAGTGCGTTTCTGAAATTGTTTGTGTTGTGAGTATTTGCTGTGTGTTTCTCTATTTGGTTGTGTTGCGAGTATTTGCAGTGCGTTTCTGTATTTGGCTGTGTTGTGAGTGTTTGCAGCGCGTTTCTGTATTTGGTTGTGTTGTGAGTATTTGCAGTGCGTTTCTGTATTTGGTTGTGTTGTGAGTATTTGCAGTGCGTTTCTGTATTTGGTTGTGTTGCGAGTATTTGCAGCGCGTTTCTGTACTTGGTTGTGTTGTGAGTATTTGTAGTTCGTTTCTGTATTTGGTTGTGTTGTGAGTATTTGTAGCGCGTTTCTGAATTTGGTTGTGTTGTGAGTATTTGCAGTACGTTTCTGTATTTGGTTGTGTTTAGTATTTCCAGTGCGTTTCTGTATTTGGTTGTGTTGTGAGTATTTGCAGTGCGTTTCTGTATTTGGTTGTGTTGTGAGTATTTGCAGTGCGTTTCTGTATTTGGTTGTGTTGCGAGTATTTGTAGCGCATTTCTGAATTTGGTTGTGTTGTGAGTACTTGCAGCACGTGTTGTCAAACGGATAAAGATGTTTTCTTAATTTGCTGGTGGTTTTTTTTCTATTTGTATTTTTTTGTTGTTGTTGTTTTTTCATTGGCAGTTTGTTGAGCTCTCTCAGCCACCAAAATATATATCTATTACATTTTTAAATTTAAATACCCTAGTTATAAATCAGGTTGATATTTGATGTAATGTTAAATTTATGCTTATTTAGGTGAAATAATCTTACTGAGAATTATCATTGAGAATAATTAGAATTAATAATAATAATAATTAGAATTTCTACTTAACCATATTTTGAGAACAAATTTGTACCTGCAAGTAAGATGATAAGATTAAGGTTGGGTTATATTATTTTTACTTAGCTGTGTATAAAAACAAAAGAAGTCTATGGAATATCCCCATTTAGACTAAGTAGGTGTGTGTGCGTGTGTGCGTGTGTGTGTGTGTGTGTGTGTGTGTGTGTGTGTGTGTGTGTGTGTATTTGTGTGTGTGCTCATGTTGACACGTGTGCCTTTCACTGGCTCTTCCATAATCACTTACCACTCCACAGATTATAGGGGCTTTACCGTGGATCTCTTTCAGTCTGTCTTTCTGCTCGCTGACGGCTGGATGCAATTCTCTACCATCAACACAGCTGGGATCTAAAGTACTGAACGATGCTTGTCGAGGCTCTAAAATTGGATCAAGCAGAATTCTCAGTGTGTTGTTTTAAACATGTTCCTGATCCCACTCAACCCAGGGTTTAGACGTGTCTCCACGCTCCACCCCATGACCTTTGAATCTTTACCCCTGCCCCCAGAGATCTGAGAGCTCTCGTTTGTCCAACAACTACTACAACAAATTAAGCAGCATTAGAATAGCCGGGCGTGAAGCCTGATGTCCGTCTGCGTTTCATTAGTGCGGCTCTCTAACGTGTTCCATCTGGAGGAGCTTCCGCGAGCTCCCTCTTGCCCCGTGCGGTGTGGCCCGGCCTGGGTCATGATGCCCCCAGACCCCCCAGCAGCACACGGCCCTTTGTCAACTCTAATTTCACCTGAACTCAATACAAAGTGCTTCCAAAGCCAATATCTCCGAGACCAGTACAAATAATTGAATTAAATGAAAATTCCTTTGTAAAATCTAGGATTAAAATGGGAACTTTATAGCTATTTGATATTATATTACACATTAATTTTCAGAATTAATAAAAATGATTTAAATATGTAGTTCACCCTATCATCCATCTATCTATCTATCTATCTATCTATCTATCTATCTATCTATCCATCTATCTATCTATCTATCTATCTATCTATCTATCTATCTATCTGTCTATCTATCTCTGTCTGTCTGTCTATCTACATACATGCGAAGAGTTTATTTGCAAAAACAGATAACTCCATTTTTAAAAATTTTCAAAAATCATGTTTTTTATTGTTAACATGTTTTTATTGTTTTATTGTGTTAGTTAGCTGTATTTTTAAAGTTATTATTATTTAATCAAAACAACCCAACTGCAGTTTGATTGATATTAATTGAAATGCAGAATAAAAAAACATGATTTATCATGATAACATGAGTTATCTGTTTTTGCAAATTAATTATGGGGTTAATTAATTATTACTTTAATTAAATCAATAATTAAACAATACTGTGTCGTCAGCGTTGGTATTGTATCAGACACTTGCACTTAACATTATATGAAAATCAAGCTCAAATGGAGTTAATGTTTTTGAACGGAGAATGACGGAGATGGAGTAATGGAACGCGGGGCACAAAGTAACACGGGGTTAGTTGTAACACATGTGGTTTAAATATTTCCACACGTTAGCATAACCAAATTTACAGTATTTTCTAATTACTATATCAACATTATATAGAGAAAAAAAGGGCGCCAAAATTCAAAAGTCTTTTGAAGATATCGCTGAACATTTATTTTACCATAGTAAAATTATATTTCTGGCTTAAGTAAATTTTTCATCTCAGTTTTTATTACTCATTTAAAATGAGACAAATCTGCTATTATTTTAATCTCCAATCTGTTATTTATCAGTTTAGATTTATCAGTTAATGCTTCGCTAACTAGCAGAAGACAGTAACCAGTTTTAAATTACAGTTGCGCAGATGGGGCACATTGTAACACTGCATTACAATGTGCCCTGCCGTGCTATTCTATGACATTAGCGATGTAATTCACACTATTTACTTTAATAAATTTTAATGAGAAACGACGAGAAACAGGTGAATACAGACTGACAGGCAATGTTTAATGTAATAGTTTAGTTTTAGTCATATGGTTAAGTTACAATGTGCCCCACCTACGGGGCATGTTGTCACATTTCACTTACAAATTTTTGAGGGTAAATAAAGAAAAACTTATACACTGTAATTATGAAACAAAGTGACATTTGTACTAGACAAGTGTGAAATTACTGTGGATAAAAAATTATACTCTGAACCCCAAGTGAATTTACACAATTTGAGAAAGTGAAAAAGTGTTACTTTGTACCCCGCTCTCCCCCGTTTTGTCTGTCATTAGAATGGCTGTAACTGTTATCTGAGGCAGCAAGTCCATTGCATTATATGCTTTCATCAACTTTTACAGGTTATATAACGTTGATTGTAGCTATATGGGTGCTTAGTTCCCTGTCGATATGTTGACTCGTACTGCGTCATAAGACGCTTGTATGGGAAAAACTTTTTTTTCCTCTTCAACTGAAGCCTTTTCAATCACGCAGTGAAACTGCAAGTCCATTGGTTCGTGCAGTGCTATAAAATCGAACCAATGTGTCGGCGGCGGCGCTAAGCGAGCCTATGGCTATGCAGCCCGCCATAGCCCGCCGAAATGGGCAGGGTCTCTGGCTATATAACCGCCCACTTCGCCGCCACATCTCAGATTTCTTCTCTTCAGCGACGAAGCTTCTTCCTCGCTGACTCTTCGCTGACGCCGAGATTCGCCGTTGAAACGCCTCAGCAGCCGGATTGGACCTTTTGCAGCGCTCAGCTCGCAGATCCTGGTCTATCCCCTGCCGCCATCCGGTGACTATCTAAAAGAGCCTCACAAAAGAGCAAATTTTGACGGCGTTGTTTCAAATGCAGGAACTCCTCTGCACGGTGATGATGGTCACGCTGAGTGTGTGTCATGCTTGGGGAATTCCCACGCTGACGCTGCGCTCAGCGGGACTGATTACTCTCATTGCGAGAGTTTCAGTCTCGCCTCTCTGCGCTCACGGATAGCTTTCTTTTCAGAAACCGACTCCGCCCCTCGCAACCTCCCATCTTTTTCCTCCCAGGGACCTGCGAGGAAAAGACAGCGGGGCAGAGGATTCAAGCGGCCGGAGACGAGCGAGCTCACGTCGGCTCAGTGCCCCCGTGCCTCGCCGTCACTGCAGAGAGAGGATTCGCCGGTCTTCTTCACTCAACCTGATCAATGTCCCTCCGCGGCTGTGAGCGGCATGATCTCGTTCGGTGGGAGTGACGATGAGATGGATGACAGCCTTTCTCTGGCGGCTTTGGACGCGGAGGAGTTATCGGGCTTGGTGTCTGACCCCGCCCTCTTGCCGTCGTCCTCTTCACGCAGCGCTAGACACAGAACGGATGAGGAGATTGTCCATGTGATGACTAAGGCTGTCAGTGGGCTCGGGCTCGAGTGGTCTCTGCCTGAGGAGCCATCTCACAGCAGACTGAACGAGTGGTTTCTCCCGGGGCGCCAGCAAGCCCCCCGCCAACGCTCCCCCTTCTTCCCCGAAGTCCACGACGAGCTCACTATATCGTGGCGCGCCCCCTACTCGTCTCGCATCCGTCCTTCTGCTTCCTCGGCCCTCACCTCCTTTGACGGCGCTGAAGAGAAGGGATACGAGCACCTGCCCCCTCTGGATGAGTCTGTGGCTGCGCATTTCTGCCTGCCCACGGCTATCGGATGGAAAGCGAGGGCGAGCCATCCGTCCAAGCCGTGCAGAGCCACGTCTGCACTCGCTGGACGCGCCTACTCGGCAGCTGGACAAGCGGCTTTGGCGCTGCACTCTATGGCTGTGCTCCAGGTCTTCTAGGCCAAGATGCTCCCCAGTGAGGAGGCCGGTCTCGATGCAGCTTCACTCAAGGATGAGAAGCGCGATGGATCTGGCCCTGCGCGCCACCAAAGCCACTGCCCAGGCCATCGGGCGGTCGATGTCCAGCCTGGTAGTGTTGGAATGCTACCTTTGGCTCATGTTGACGGAGATGAAAGATGCGGATAAAGTCCCCTTCCTCGATGCTCCGGTCTCGTCGAAGAGCCTGTTCGGGCCAGCTGTGGAGGGCTTTGCGGATCATTTTACGGAGGCTCAGATGTCGTCTCAAGCGATGCGACACTTGCTCCCGAAACGCGCCAGCTCTTCTGCTGCTTCTATTCGCCCCAAGCCTGCGCCGACTCAGCAGCCCGCCAAGCCAACGCCGGCCACTCCCAAGCCCCAACCTAAGGATCGGCAGGATAGAGGGCGTTCCCGCCTCTGAAGTCCTCCTGATCAGCCAGGCAGAAAGAGTAGGGGCCCGAGTCTCGCTACCGCTGGACCACCCCATAAGCAGCCTCTAATGTGCCTCTTGTCACCCCGCTCAGCGCTGGGTGCAGAGGGAAGTGTGTTATTGGTTCCCCACGGGCCCACTCTAGCGTCCGGTCATCCAACTGCGGTGATAGCTGACAAAATGAAACATACATTTTCGAAAAGAGAGCAAATATCTTCTTCTGCCTACCATAAGTGTCCTGCCCTTATGCAGCCAGTCTTTAGAGCCTATTCAACCTCTTGCCACACGGGCTGAGGCCTGGCAGGCCATTCCCGGTGTGTCAGAGTGGGTAATGGCTACGATAAGACGAGGTTATTCACTCCAATTCGCTCGAAGACCACCACGCTTTCGCGGTGTGGTCACCACCACAGTGCGCAGTGAGGACGCTCAGGTCCTGCGCGCAGAGGTGATGAATCTGCTGCGAAAGGGAGCCATAGAAGTCGTTCCTCCAGCCCAGAGCGAGTAAGGCTTCTACAGCCGTTACTTCCTTGTCCCCAGAAAAGACGGTGCCTGCGACCTATTCTAGATCTCAGACTCCTGAATCACGCCCTGGTAAAAGGTCGTTCAGGATGATCACATTGAAGCAGATCCTCTTACAAATATGCCCAGGGGACTGGTTCATGTCTCTGGATCTGAAAGACGCATACTTTCACATCCAGGTAGCCCCCATCATAGACGATTATTGAGATTCACATTCGAGGGGGTGGCATATCAATACAAGGTCCTCCCGTTTGGGCTGTCCCTGGCTCCCCGCACTTTTACGCGATGCATGGATGTGGCTCTCTCCCCTCGGCGACAGATGGGAATCCGGTTAACTTTGCCAAGAGCATACTGTCACCCAGCCAGCGAGTGTCATTCCTGGGGACAGTTATCGACTCAGTGCAGATGACAGCAGCTGTCTCAGTGGAACGAGCCATGACGATTCAGCGCCGCGTGGCCTCCTTCAAGGGAGGGACCGCCCACCCGCTCAAGGCTTTCCAGAAAATGCTGGGCCTTATGGCAGCAGCTTCGCAAGTACTTCATTTGGGCCTGCTTCGCATGTGACCCATCCAGTTCTGGCTGAAGCAGAGGGTTCCATCCGTGGCTTGGCGTCACGGTCGCCATCGCATAACTGTGACTCGGGCCTGTGTATCAGCCCTGGCCTGTTGGAAGGACCCCTTCTGGCTGAAGCAGGGTGTGATCTTAGACACGGTGCACAGAAGGAAGGTTGTCATGACAGACGCTTCCAACAAGGGTTGGGGCTTGTGCGAAGGCAAATCGACCTTCGGTCTTTGGTCCGAAGAAGAGTCGGGTCTGCACATCAACTGCCTGGAGATGCTAGCAGTGTGCCGTGCCTGTCAATTCTTCCTGCCGGACATAAGGGGACACCATGTGCTAATACGCTCTGACAGCAGGTCCGTGGTGTCATACATAAATCACCAGGGCGGCCTCGTCTCGAAGCACTTCTGCACGCTGGCGAACGACCTTCTTGTTGGGGCTCAGACCAATCTGCGCTCACTGAAGGCGACGCATGTGCCGGGCAAAATGAACCAAGGAGCAAACATGTTGTTGAGGAACAACGTCTCGCTCTATGTGTTCCCTCCAATTTCTCTGCTACCGCAGGTATTCAGATGAGTCAGGGAACAATGGCACAGGCTTCTTCTAATAGCCCCCCTCTGGAGGAACCAGCCGTGGGTTATTCCAGCTGCTCGAAGCAGCCCCGTGGCCCATTCCCTTGAGACAGGACTTCCTCTCTCAAGTAAACGGCACGTTGTGGCATCCACGGCCCAAGTTATGGGCCCTGCATGTGTGGCCGCTCAATGGGAGCCTTTTGACCTCCCAGAGCGTGTCTTGAACACTATGACAGAAGCTAAAGCCCCATCTACCAGGCGCCTCTATGCTCTGAAATGGTCTATTTTCTTGGCTTGGTGCCAAGACTGTGACTTAGATCCGGTTACCTCTGATGTATCAGTGGTTCTTTCGTTTCTGCAGGAGAGGCTGGATAATCAGCATTCCTCATCCACCATCAAAGTTTACACGGCAGCCATAGCGGCTTTCCATGCCCCTATTGCTGGCTGATTGGTGGGCAGGAATAGTGCGGTGTTCCAGTTTATACGAGGCGCCAGGAGAATTACCCCCGCTTCCTCGTACAGTTCCACCTTGGGATTTACCAACCGTACTAAGGGCCTTGGAAAGCCCCCCGTTTGAACCATTGCAATCCACAAGCCTCAGATCACTCTCGTTTAAACCACCCTGCTGTTAGCGCTGGCGTCGGTTAAACGAGTAGGGGACCTACAGGCCCTTTCCATCAACCCTGCTTGCCTGGAATTCGGGCCTAACGACTCCAAGGTCGTCCTGAAACCAAGGCTGGGTTATGTACCTAAGGTGCTCTCCACTCCATTCAGAGCCCAGGTTATAGCGCTTTCTGCACTTTCCCCTTTGACGGATGACCAGGAATTGTCCCTGCTCTGCCCCGTCAGGGCCCTGAGGGTGTACATCGAGCGTTCTGCCTCATACAGGAGATCAGAACAGCTTTTTGTCAGCTTCGGTAACCGCGCTAAGGGTCGCCCTGTTACGAAGCAAAAAATTTCCAGGTGGTTAGTGGAGGCTATCACCCTGGCATACTCCTCCTTGGGCTTGCAGTGCCCCATTAGAGTCAGAGCCCATTCCAGAGGCATTGCCTCTTCCTGGGCATGGTCCAACGGGGTGTCCATTTCGGAAATTTGTAAAGAGGCCAGATGGTCCTCGTTGTCCACATTTGTAAGGTTTTACAACCTGGACGTCCCTGCCTTGCAGGCCAGAGTCTTTTCTGCTTAGTTCGCTGCCTCCGGCTAGCTAAGCAGTCTTATGGGTTCACTTGACCAACATTGTTCAAGTCCCTCCTTCACTTGGGCGGCCCATATTATATGGCCACTATGTATACTTACGGGACGACACCCAGGCCACGGATGACCCTGAGGGCTCAGCCTGTGCTTGGTGTATTCTATTGACTCCCCTGGGTCTTCTCCCATGTGAGTCTTGGTTTTGAGTCGTTCCCCATCATAGCACGGCGTGACTGTACTGGTTCCCATACAAGCATCTTACAACGCAGTACGAGTGAACATATCGATAGGGAACGTACTCGGTTACTTTCGTAACCTCGGTTCCCTTAGATATGGGAACGAGTACTGCGTTCCTGGCCGTACTATGAGCTGCACGCCTCAGTCGCTTCATTCGAAGAAATCTGAGATGCGGCGGCGAAGTGGCCGCTTATATAGCCAGAAACCCTGCCCATTTTGGCGGGCTATGGCGGGCTACATAGCCATAGGCTCGCTCAGCGCCGCCGCCGACCCATTGGTTCGATTTTATAGCATAGCACGAATCAATGGACGTGCAGTTTCACTGCGTGATTAAAAAGGCTTCAGTTGAAGAGGAAAAAAGTTTTTCAAGTCAAGTCAAGTCAAGTCAAGCTTTATTGTCATTCTGCTACATGTGTGGACATATAGTGGAACGAAATGTCGTGTCTCGCAGGACCACGGTGCTACATACTAGTTAAACCTAAGATAAACATACAACAATGCAAGTATAGGAAAAACAATAGAGCTATACAACAGTTAACTATCTGACTATACATATACTAAAAATACTATAACTGCTATACCTGGTTGACTACACATACATAAACTGAGACTGTACAAGAACTTTACATAAATACTGTACATGAAATTGTGCGAAAGAGATATATGTACATGAAATTGTGCAGAAAAATATATATTTTGTACATTAAATTATTGTGCAGAAGAAAGATTTTGTGGGGGACAGTGCATTGTGCAAAAAGATTTTGTAGTGCAATGCTCAAATAGACATATATTTACTTAAGAGTCTTTGTGGCAGGGAGTGTTTATAGAAAGTGTCTAGTGTGCATATAGTGATATGAGTGCGTTACTACAGGTGGTTTGTATAGCCCACTCACCTGTGTGTAGCACATTCAGAATTGCACTTAGTAAAATTGTCAACAGCTTTTAATGAGTTGGGGGGTGGGAGGGCTGAGGTGTTCATGGTTTCAGAGGGGGACAGGGATATTGGAGTTAAGAGCTCTCACAGCCTGGGGAAAAAAGCTGTTGAGCAATCTGACAGAGCGAGCTCTGATGCTCCGGTACCTTCTACCTGATGGCAGGAGCTGGAAGAGGTTGTGACAGGGGTGGGTGGGGTCCTTCACGATGCTGGTGGCCTTGTTGGAGCATCGTGAAAGGAAAATGTCCAGGATGGAGGGGAGAGGGGCACCGATGATCTTTGCGGCAGTGTTCACTGTCCGTTGTAGGGTCTTGCGGTCAGCAGCACTGCAGTTCCCATACCAGACAGTGATGCAGGTGGTCAGCACACTCTCAATGGTGCCCCTGTAAAAAGTGGTGAGGATGGGTGGAGGGAGACTTGCCCTTTTCAGCCGGTGGAGAAAGTGGAGGCGCTGTTGTCCCTTCTTGTTGAGCGACGTGACGTTGGTGGTCCAGGTGAGATCCTTTGTGACGTGCACCCCCAGGAATTTAGTGCTGCCGACTCTCTCCACGGTTGAGCCGTCGATGGTCAGCGGGAATTTCCCATTCAAGCGTCTTACGACACAGTACTCGTTCCCATATCTAAGGGAACCGAGGTTACGAAAGTAACCGAGTACATTTTTCTTGTTGTTTAATACACTTGGCCAAAATCTCAAATGAAGCGCTTATGCACAGGATATTTAAAACGTACAAAAGTAGGCTATATTGGCTAGACGGCAAATAACCTAATTCTTCTCCGCTCTTCAATCACACAAAAATATTAGCCTTTACAGGCATAGTGTTTGAGGAAAGAAAACGCTGTACTATTCAAACATCAATTATTTAATTACCCTTGCATTGCGAAAAAGCGGAGATCTGTCTCCTCCAGGCTGTGTGCGGCACGTCAATCTGAATGGAGGTGGGGTGAAGTTACGAGGTTTCGCTGAGACCTTGATGATCCAATGGCGTTACGAAGTTTTACTGACAAGCTCTTTTTAATGCTCATCATTGGTTAACTACTTTTAAAACCCTCTGATTTAAAATAATAATAACGAATTATAATAGACTCAAGTTTGGATAATTTTTCACAGCACCTGACTGGCCTAGGGTAGCCTATGGCAACTGCCATACTCTGCCATACGGAAACGCCGCCCCTGCTATCAATTTATAAAATCACTTAAAAAACATTATTGACATTGTATGTGTGGATTGATCCTCTCAGTACAACATCAATATCAGAAGTATTGATGTTCAAGATCAAAGTCACCAAAATGATTCTGGCACATTTGTCCATCTGTTTCCCTCTCTCCACTCCCTCTCCCTCAGAAAGTAAAAAGAAATTGTGAGAAAAAAACAAGTGTGAATCCGATGACACATCCTCCATCACTCTCTCCTCTTTAGTGTCACTGATGGGTTTTTTCCACACACAAACACTTGCCCGCAAAGTTTGTCAGATTGTGTTTAGAGTGAGTTGGGAATATAAAATGTGACAGGGATATGGAGGCCGACAGTCGTCTGGAATGTGGCAGAATTTTAGAAAGTGACAAAAAAGGAATGGTGAGAGAGTTCTGGAATACTGTCAGAACCCTATAGAACTATACGGATATGAGGAATATGACAGAATTCTGGAAGAATATGCGGGAATGAGACACAGAAAGAGAAATAGAAAATGAAACGCAGACAGAGAACTTTTTTTTTTTTTTTTTTTTTTTTTTTTTTTTAAACACATTAGGGAATAATGTTGAGTGTTGAGAAATGAGGTGTTGAAAACTTATTATGAGTGTGTGTATGTGGTTGGGGTTGGATGGGGGGTTTGCAGACCGGTTTATGGCTTGTAATATTCATATATATGTTTATTTTTTAATTACAGATTTATTTTATATATAAATAAATCTTTAAGGTTTTGGGTTACTCTATATTTTTACTAGCTAGGTTTAAAAACAATTGAAGTCTATAGTTAGTACTCTTTTAAATGTCAAAATAAACGTGTGTTTTTCCTGCAGTCTGTCAGCTGATGCGCTCGTCTGACATTCAGGAGTGAGTCAGTGCTGAGGTCATAGGTCAAATATCATTGTTCTTCTTTACTGTAAAAAAAAAAAGAAAAGATAATTCAGCCAAGAAGCTTCACATGAACACAGAAGATTTGTTTGCCAGGTCCAGCCTCAAAGCCAACCAGCCCAAATTCTGAACCAGTGTTTCTGATAGAAAGTATGTGAGCAGTGTTCTGGTTGCATGAGGATCCTGTTGAATGTCAGCTCAGAAGATGCACTTCTTTGCTGAAGTTAAAACAGCTGTTTTACATTTGAAATTAACGTTAGCCTGATATTGGTAAATTAGTTTTCTAGCAACTTTTTAAAAACATAATGAAGAGTTTTGAATCTTTGTTTTCATGAATATAAATGGATTATAGTGACTTACAAATGAATGCCTATATAGTGGTGTTTACTAAGTGAAACATCACTGTTATTCTGTTCTAAACATGGACCCTTTTGCACTTTTCAACCGAACCCAAATACTTAGGCTGTATGCAGAACAGATTACTAGTGTAGGTCGAATTCATCCTTCAGAGCATCTCATTATGTCCCAACTGACTTTTCTTTCAAATCTGTTCTTGTTATTGCCATAAACTTTACAATAATGTTAACTACTATAACAACATTCAGTTACAATTGGCATAGTTCATCCAAAAAGATGCAATCCAAAAATTTGCTGAAAATTTACCACATGACTCTGCGTGTGTGCAATAAACAAATCCTTGGCCAAATCATAAGCCACGTTCACACAGCAGCCGCTCTGCTGCACAAACACGTGCCTATCGTTTGTTGCAGGTTTTCATGTGTGGTTTTTCGATAACTTACAGTGACGGAGAAATGAGCTGTGTGTCATCTGAATGGTTTTGTATCTAGTCACTGTTCTCCATCAGATCTGCTCCCGTCAGTTTCGTGTTCTGTGCACGACTCAAATGCTCCGCTCTCCACCAAGATATAAAAATTGCTGTCGGTTAATGAAGATTTGACAGGTGAACTTACAGCACAATTGGACTGTTGTCGTGTCAAAAAGTGATAAAGACTTTTCAGTTTTATGGATGTGGCCATTTTTGGTATTACTTTGTTTACTGTAGCTATGGTTACAGGTAAGGAATTCGGGCTTGACACCCTTTGCACGTTCATACAGACAGTAATCGAGATTGCTGTATGTTGCTGTGTGAACGGTACATTTCAGGACTCACACCTGTAAGTAAAGGCTGTCAGTCCCAAAAAACTGACAATGTTAATGCAGCCCAAAAAGACGTTTTTTAACTTCAAACTGTCACTTCTGGTTAAAATATGAGTCCATAATCCATAATAATGTTTCCTCCAGTGAAAAAGTCGTCACGCCTGAATCAGGAGAGAAATATGCACAGATTAAGCACTGTTTACATGCTAAAACAGCTCAAACAAACGTTTAAAGTTAAAACATTAGAAATGTCTTAGTTAGAAACATCTTAATGATAGATTTGTTTCTTGCAGACATGCAGCTTTTCACTTCACAAGATGTTAATTGGTGGATTGGAGTGGTATGGATTATTGTGATGGTTTTATCACCTGTTTGGACTCTCATTCTGACGGCACCCATTCACTGCAGAGGATCCACTGGTGAGCAAGTGATGCTAAATGTCTCCAAATCTTTTCCCATGAAGAAACAAACTCATCTACATATTGGATTCACAACAAAACAATGAAGATGAAGTAATAAAGTAAACAGGGTCAGTTTTAATATGGAGTTCTTGATTCATTAACAGCAGTAATTTCATTAACATTAAGGTTGCATTTGTAGTTTGTAGTGTTCTGATAGAATGTCAGTATGTTACTGATACAGAAAAAAATACAGTATATATGTTGCAGTATCATTTTGTTAAAGCGTGCACACACACATAGAAGTTCTTGGCCTCAGGGCCGGCGTGTGCTGGCTTCAGACCTGCTGTATGTTTGGCGTGTGCTGTGGTTTTATTTGAGTAGTAGATCACAGTTGCCTCATAGCTGCATGCGTGAGAATGGCTGCATCTCTATCTGAGGGTCTGTTTGTGATCAGGGTTTGATCTATGACGGGGTTTTTAGAAGCAGAAGTGTGTGTGCGTTATCTCTTTCTGTGCAGTAGTTTGCCATCAACTGATCTGATGCTTTTGTGGTTCATTCTGAACAGGAAAACACTGTCCAGATGAATACTTTCTTGTTTGGATATTGGACTTTCATAGCTCAAGTCTGAATGGATAGGTTATGTTTCATTTGAATCTCAACTTCAAGTTCTACTAAATAGATGCAAATTCAGTTATTAGGAATACCCTGCAAAAATGATTTTCTTACTCAGTATTTTTGTCTTCTTTTCCATTACAAATATCAAAACATTCTTAAATCAAGATTCATTTATTTTATTTAAGTCTTGTTTTCTGGAAAATGTATTAAAAATAAGTGAGTTGATGCTTGAAACAAGAAAAAAAAAATCTGTCAGTGGTGTAAGGAAAACAATTCATGTTTTTCTTTGAGGTAAGTTTATTTTTCTGACCCCTCTTGCAGATATTTATTTCTTGTCTTAAATGTAAACTCATTAAATTTTAATACTTTTTTCCCCCTGTAAGGGAAACAGGTCAATTTAGCTCAAAGGGAATCATTTATGATTTTATAGGGAATTTGGACAGAATCACTGTTTTGCGGCTGATCACCGAGTCAGCCAGCGATTCACTGAGCGAGCCGTATAACATCAACTCTGCACTGGATATGAAAATCCATAATATAGTGAAAACACTATTTAATAGCACAGTAGCAAGATCGGCAGTTTAAGACATTAACTTGTAAGCACAAAACACAAGATACTTCTCTTTTCAATATAAATAAGACTTTATTGGATAAACCTAAGACATGTAAACTAATCTAACACATGAACACACACACATTCACACATTCACACAAGTTGCAGAAAGAGAGAAAGTGAGGAAAGGATGAGTTTAAGAGAATGAAAATGTGAAATCCCAAGTTTATAGTAATATGTGCAATTGCATAGACCTGAACAACCATCAATCACTTAATTAACCCTCGCATTGAGTTTCTCAGTGAGGCTAAAATTTATATTAAATGCACCAGTTCAGCTAAAATCTAGAGTTGTATTACTTGCTTTGCCTTTGTGTTAAGGGATTCCCTTTTGTTGTGGTCATTGCAGGAAAGGGGGTTTCCCAAGGTTGCTGATTGATTGGAAGTTCAGTAGTCATTGAAGTGATGTCTTGGGAAGCCAATGCTTGGGCGTTGGCTGATGATGCACAGTTGTGGCTGTTAGAAGTTTTGAGGCGGTCACAGACTCGAGTTGAACTCGGAGACCAGGCGTGGTGGCAAAACTTAAACTGAGAACACGAAACTCGCAACGGAAAAGGAAGTAAAGTAAAAGAAAGAAAGTATGCAACGAGACTAGGTGGTTTTTCTTCTCATCGTGGTGTTAGCAGCTGGCACGTAGGCCAGAGCACGCTGGAACGGCGCTCAAATAATTCACGGGCAAACAGCAGTGGCAAAAAGCAGTGACTAAAAAGCTAAAAGCTAAAAGCATGGTTTGATGGTGTCCTGAGTTTTTAACTGGGCTTTTGGACACATCCCAAAATGGTGTCTTGACCAATTAGATATTATCTTATCTCGGGGTGTTGCTCTGTTTCTCCTCCCAATCCATAAATCAACATGTTATCTCGTCAGTCACACGATCCGATTTTTCCAACTCTTTGCAGAGTATAATTTTGGACATGATTTCTATAACCAGAATATGATACATTTGATAAAGTATTGATTGAAAGAAGAGTTTCAAGCATGAATTTTCAAACTCATACATACCAAACATGAATATGAACCCTTAAGCTATTCACTAGTTATTAAAAAGACACACACAATGAGTGATTAGGACATGATAGTCAAATGTGTGGGTTATATGCATAATATGGAGTTATGCATGGAAATGATTAGTTGCTCATAAGTCCTTTTAAGATGATTCTGGTGCATCTACACATAGAAGACAGTTTATGTGCCATTCTGTGAACATAAGGACATGTTCTGTGAAGACCAAAGAGGTTAAAAGCTCTCCTAAGGAATTTCAGTCTCAGTCTTTGTTTTCTAGGTGGGGGAAACCAATCCAAGAAGGTCTGTAGCTCATGATTTCTATCACAGATTTACATGTGATGGTCATGCGGTGCATCTCTTTGACCATTAATCTTGGTTATTTGCCCCAAATTTTCCCTCCAAATCTCCTTCCTGAGTGGGAATTGTCAAAAAGTGTTCTTTTGTTTTAATGCTGTGAGCTGCTCAAAGCTGCTAGTTGGTGGACTTGCTTCAGACTAGTGGCGCCAGTATCTGGACAGATTTATGACATTGTCTTGTGGTCCTGTTTGTGGAATTCGGCTCCTCATGTTTCAACCATGTTCTGATCGAATCTTAAATTGTCTGATTCGTTCTGATATCCTACACCCCAGAAAACATAACTTAATATCTTTAAATCATTTTGTTTCCCAAGTAAATGTGTCTTGATATAAGAATGATTAGATATTTGCAAAACAAGGCAAAAATACTGATGAAGAACAGTAGTTCAGTAGTTCATGTTGAGATCTTGAGAACGTATCATTGTAGACTTTCGACAAGTCTGAGCATAGTTTGAGACATTATCTGAAACTCTACAGGAGACGCATGTGAGATTACTGAGCTTTTTTTCTTAGGAGAAACATCTGAGAAGCAGGACATTTCTCGATTTGATTTCACTCATTGCTGTTTAGGAGCAACTATTGAGGTATTAAAGAGAACTCATTCGGGATCAAATGCATGCTACAGATGTGTGTGTGTTGTCAGTTGGTTTAGCTCTTTAACGGTCTTCGACTCTACACATGTCAGTTTTCAAAGCTGTATGTTGTTTATGACCAAAATTTTCCTGCTTGGATGACCAAAAAAGTGGGAAAATCTTTTCACACCCAACACACACACATACACACGCACACAGAGCTGGTTTTGAGAGGACTCCATGCTGCTGGTTTGGCTGTGCTGTGCTGTGCTGCGAAAGCAGATGATACTGTTTATTAGAATAACTGATGTCTGATGAAAACTGTGCCGTTTTTCTGTGTGTCAGTGGCAGTACAGTCGCAGTAAGTTTAGCGGCACATTTTTGTCACTGCGCTGATGTTTTGCTGCATATAAATGCTCTTAAAGTCAACATGACATCAAAATCGACTCTGTTTGCTTTCTTAAAGGAGTAGTTCACCCAAAACTGAAAATTTGCTGAAAATGTACTCACCCTCAGGCCATCCAAGATGTAGATGAGTTTGTTTCTTCACGGGAACAGATTTTGAGAAATGTAGCGTTACATCACTTGCTCACCATTGGATCCTCTGCAGTGAACGGGTGCCATCAGAATGAGAGTCCAAAGCAATCCACACGACTCCAGTCCATCAATTAATGTCTTGTGAAGTGAAAAGCTGCATGTTTGTAAAAAAAAACAAATCCATCAAGGCATTTTTAACTTCAAAAATATGAGTCCATAATCCATATTAATGATTCCTCCAGTGAAAAAGTACGTCCCCTGTTGTCCTCTCACAGCAAAATCCACCCACATATTTGTTCAGAATGGTTTTGGCTTTTAAACAGTGTTTGATATGTGCATATTTCTCTCCTAATTCAGACAGGACAACTTTTTCACTGAAGGAACCAGTATTATGGAATATGGACTCTGGAAGAATTTTATTTTAGCTGGAAGAAATGTCTTGATGGATTTGTTTCTTACAAACACATAGCTTTTCATTTCACAAGATGTTAACTGATGGACTGGAGTGGTGTGGATTACTTGTGGATTATTATGATGTTTTTATCAGATGTTTGGACTCTCATTCTGACGGCACCCATTCACTGCAGAGGATTCATTAGTGAGAAAGTGATGTAATGCCAAATTTCTCCAAATCTGTTCCTATGATGAAACAAACTCATCTACATCTTGGGTGGCTTGAGAGTGAATACGTTTAATTTTTGGGTAGACTAACCCTTTAATACATATTCCTGGGTTTATAGTGAACAATTCAAGAGTGCATGTTATTCAAAAGTCCTAAATTTCTTCTGATTGAAAATCCTGTTTACCTCAGAAATACGTCACATTACAGAAGTAAAATGGATTGTGAACGGAGTTTTATGTTGACTTAGAGCCCCAATTACATGTAGAACATGTTCTGGTTTATTCTTTGCCTTTTATTTTTAGTCTTACACACACACACACACACACACACACACACACACACACACACACACACACACACAGTTTTTGGGGTGCAGCTGTGATGGTGATGTCATTCCTTACTGCCACTTTGTTGATTGGTTGTCTTTATTGGAAGCAGGATGCTTTGATTTGCACATATTATACTGACACTTGATGTTATGATTTGACTAGTTAAGGTTCTTTCTTTCTTTCTTTCTTTCTTTCTTTCTTTCTTTCTTTCTTTCTTTCTTTCTCTTCAGTCCAAAAACCACCTGCAGCATTCTCTGTCTCTGCTGACCAGTTTGAAGCGTGTTCCCTACTTAAACGCCAGCACATATGACTAGTACTCCCTTCCATAACCCTTCTCCTTCATGGGCTTGTGTATTCCTTCACTCTTGGCTTGTCATTTGTCTTTCCAGTCTTTGAAGACAGCACAGGCTGCTAATAAAAGACAGGTCTCCACCACAACAAAGGGCTCTGTGCCCAGACTGAATAAACTATTTACCCCTCCTTTTCTTTCTCTATTTTTTCCTCCCCCTCTTTTTCTCTCTCCTCCCCTAGGTTTTTTTTTCTCTCTTGGCTTCAGAAGAAATATGTGCACTTGCTATGTTTTTTCCATGTGATCACAGAATGCTCTGGAATAGATTAGTGGAGGAGAAGAAGGGAGGGAGCAAGAGGAGAAATGAGAGAGAGACAGTAATGAGGGAGCAGGTAACCGAGGTAACGTCTGTCTCTGGGGGATCAGGTGATGTAGGAGGCGGAGTTATGCACACAAGCAAACATAAACTACATGTAAGCAGATTAACGGTGATGACTGAGCAGATTCATAGCTCAGCTAAAACTAAAACTATTAAAAACTGTTTTTGGTAATTGAAATAAAGCTGAAATCAAAATATACATTTTAGATGAAAAATGTAAAACTTAAAAGACTAAAATGAAAACGAGGAATGTTGTCAACTACTTAAAAAAAAGTTTGTTGAAATATGAAAATTACTAAAAGTAAAATTAATTGAAATAAATAATGAATAAAAATAAAGCTATATATCTGCATCCATGCATGTGTGTGTGTATGTATGTATTTATAAATGCATGAAAATGACAAAAGCACGAAAAAATTGTGTATATATATATATATATATATATATATATATATTGTGTGTGTGTGTGTGTGTGTGTGTGTGTGTGTGTGTGTAAATGCATAAAAATGACAAAAACACGAAAAAAAAAAAAAAAAAAAAAAAATATATATATATATATATATTGTGTGTGTGTGTATAATTTAACTACAATTAAAGTGAAAACCAAAAATATAAAAAATAAAAGCCAGTTCAAAGTATTAAAATAAATAATACTAAAATAACACTAAACTAGCTTGCTAAAGGTTAAAGGGTTCATGTCATATTTTTAAAATCTATTTGATCCTTTTTTTTTTTTTTTTTTTTTTTTTGGTCAAGATGTTTGTCAAGTATGTTTTTGCCAGAAACATTTTTCATTCTCTATCTGACCATTAGAGTAAAAAAAATACTTGAAATACAATACATTTGAACTTAAATATAACAAATACTAAGATTATAAAAATTAACTAAATATAAAAAATAGACTTTTAAAAAACAAACACTAATATAAATTACAAAAAACAACAACAAAATTACTAAAACTTTAACTACAATTAAAAGGAAAACAATAAATAAAATCTAATTCAAAATATTAATAAAAACATAGTAGTATTTCAGTGATACTAAAATAACACTGCTTAGAGTTAAACAGGCTGTTTTGTGCAGCTGCACCTTTAAGAACCGATACCCTGCGACTGCTTATAATTCATTTTCAGTGAGAGCTGGCGATGATACATTTGGATATTGCAACAGAATATGAGCGTCTGTTAGTAAGCAACAGCACAGCCACTCTGTGACCTCCAACGAATTAACGGAGGTTTACATCCATTAATTAGGTTTAATTAGGTCTATTAGGTTTACCTTCTGTCACTTTGGATGAAAGCATCTGCCAATAAAGGAATATTTCTCGTTTGAGTCCTTTAACAATCAAATCTCCAAAACGATGATGAAAGATCAACAACAACATAACAAATCATTTTAAAATGAATTAGGCAAACCTGTCTGCTGTTCCTCTCTCTCTCTCTCTCTCTCTCTCTCTCTCTCTCTCTCTGGCAGGGTTGATACAACAGACATGCAGCTGAAAGTAAATAAATGGCTGTTTTTGGGGTTCTTTTTCCTGGAGAAGCATAACAGTGAGAAGTGTGTGTGTGTGTAAACCACAGTCTTATTGAAGCTATTAGGCTGCTTAGGAGTGGACCAAAACCAATGCACACATAGACGCACATTTTTTCCCCTTCTAATTCCCTCTTTTCTCTGGTGTGTGTGTCATGGTGACAGGTGTTCCTGTCTGCAGCTGTTTTTCATGACCAATCCGTCCATCTCACCTGCAGACGTCTCTGATCTTCCAAATACAGAAGGAGGGCGAATGCGGTTTGGCTGTACCAGGTACTCAGATTCAGTTGCAAATACAAACAAATGCAATGAAGTCCAGCTGAACCTCTTTCAAAGGGATAGATCACCCAAAAATGAAAACAAGTGGATTAATAGCACATGAGAGTGAGAAATTATGTTATTTTTACACGTGACACAAAAGGAATCAGCTAGCAGAATATTCACGCTGCTCTTTTCCACATACTGAAATTAGATGGTGGCTATAGCTGTCAAACTTCAAAATAAACCTGTAAAAAAACAATTAAAATATCAAAAGTAGTTAATCAGACTAGTGCAGATTTTCCAAGTGTTCTGAAGTCATAGCTTTAAAGTTACAAATGTAAGGTTATTACTTTATTTTTTGGAATGGAAATGAATTATTTAAAATTACTTTACTAAATTATTATACTAAATTATATTAGTATTTTTATTAATATTTTGAATTAGCTTCTATTTTTATATTTTCATTTTCATTTTATTTAAATTTTGTGTAATTTGTATTACAAGTTTTAAGTTTTTTAATATTTCTAAATAGTTTTAATGTATTTTTATTCCAGTTTTAATTTACTTTCCGAGTGAAGTTAATTTTTTCTAAAAAAAAAAAATTAAAAATTAAAGAAGCGTTAACTATTCTGAGTAAAGTTTTAGTTTTATTTCATTTGGTAATTATAGTACTTTTCGGTTCTAATTTTCATTTAGTTTAACTTATCCATCTAATATTTATTTATTTGTTTGTTTGTTTAAAGTAACACAAATGTAAGAGTTTTTATTTTTTAAGACTTTTAAGTTAAAGTATAAAGTGTAAGTTAGCAGATTATATGTCAAGTAGCAAATGCCTTGTCACTGTTCTCGTTGTGAGCAAAGCTAGCATTTAGCTCATTTTTGTTGCTGAAATATGGATAAGAACGAGACTTAAAGCGTTAAACGCTGTGGCGATGTTCTGTGCTGATGTGGATGTGGTCTGACAGCACTGTGTTTTTGGTGTTTCAGTAAAGCAAGCAGTTAATGGTGATGTAGGCCACCACAGCAAAGCATCCCAGCACACACACACTTACCCAGGAAATGCTTCGGTCGGCCACAGGGTAATTGTGACTGTCCTGGCCAATTTCTGCCAAACAGGAGGCAGACACACACACCACAGAGCTGCACTTGTCTCTCTCTGGCTGATGGTTCACCACCACAGTCTGAGAGAGAGAGGCAGAGAAATGTAGCAGCCTGAAGTGATTCTTAATGCCATAACTGCTCAAAATTATAACAGTAAAACTTAAAAGAATCAACACAATTTTCTGCCTTCAGCTGAGGCTTATGGAAAAGTAGAAACTACAAGCTCTGTGAGTTTGAGAGAAGCCTAGATCTCTCTTTTTCCCTGCACACCTGCTCTTTTCTTCTGCCGTCGTGTCTGATGTAATTGTGGAATTTGAGACACATGCGTAAAGTGGACAGTGATGCACATAGACAGATTCAAAATGAAGATAAATACTGTTACATTTTGTGTTTGTTTGTGGTTAGTGGATCATGTTAATAGTGAATGTGATTCTCTACACCTGTGTCAACTTGAGGAGAACTGACTTCATACATCTAAAAACCACCAAAACACCAGCTGATTCAAACACAATTAAAAAAGTGATGATAGTGATCCTGCAGCAATTTGGAAATTTTATGAGAAATGTTTGTTCATACACTGCAAAAATGTGTTTTCTTACTTACTATTTTTGTCTTGTTTTCCAGTACAAATATATCTAATCATTCTTAAATCAAAATGTATACATGAGAAGCAAAAAGTTTTCTAAAAAATATATTGTAATTAAGAGTTTATAGGCTTAAAACTTGTCACAATTACCTTTTTTATTTTTTATTTCATGGTGGGGGAAGAAAAGAAAAAAAGAACCGCAAGAAGTAAACAATTCTGAAATTCTGAAAAAAACAAAAACAAACAAACAAAGAATCAGAATTGTGGGATATAAACTCAGAATTGTGAGAAAAAAGTCAGAATTATCAGATTAAAAAGTTGCAATGACCTTTTTTATTTTAATTATTTTATTTAATTATTTTTTCTTTTCTTTTGGTGGAAATGGGCTTGAAAAAAATATCTGCCAATGGGGTCCAAAAAATAATATTATTTTCTTTTTAAATTAAGATAATTTTTTCAGACCCCATTGGCAGATATTAGTTCATGTTTTATGCATAAACACTTCATTTTGATAAAATTTTCATTTGATTTTGATGTATTTGTTCTAGGGATGTATGATATTATCGGAGCGTTATGACCAGATAAAGGCTTAAAATGTAAGCATCGGCATCAGCCAATCTGAAAAAAGCTATCGGCAGAAATGATTTTGTCAAAAATATAGTCAAAAATCTAATATCGTGCATCCCTAATTTCTTCAGAAAACAAGATGTAATATTTTAAGTCATTTTGCTTCTCAAGTAAATGTGTCTTGATTTAAGAGTGTTTAGATATTTGTACTGGAAAACAAGATGAAAATACAGAGTAAGAACATAATTTACATTGTACTGAGATCTCTGCTAATTGCAGACTTTAATATGGTGAAAAGTTTAAAACGTTGAGATCTCTTAAATCATTCGAGGAGACGCATGTAAGATTACTGAGATCTTTTTCTTAGGAGAAACATCTGAGAAGCTTCGTATCTCCTCCCTCTAATGTCCTCTTTCTCTCTCTCGCTTTTCGCCTTCACCTTTCACCTTCTTTTCTCCATCACATTCCCTCATTGCTACATTCTGCAGTTTCTCATTATTCTTTCTTTTGGCCACTAATATTTATTTGCCTCCCCTGGATTTCTCCCTTTTCATTTTCATCACCTTCCTTTCTTTCTGTCATGTTTATCTCTTTCTTCATCACATCAGTTCTCCACACTTCATCCAACCTGTTCCAAGTAACACAGAATCTCCCTCTTTCTCTGAATAACAGCTCATACAGTATTCACAGCTAATGCATTCAAAATTACTGCGTAAATAAAATGACCTAAGATATTCAATAAAACACTATTTTTATTGCATTAAAACACTGATTGATTGTCCTTCCACTAGATCTAGTGATGTCACCAATAGAACACTGGATCGACCAATCATAAGACTGGATCAGAAAAATCCGTTTTAAAACATTCCATGTTTGTGAGATCTGATTCTAAAGGTTCTCAGCTATTATGATCCAGATCTACAGTTTCTCAGATTGTCTGAGTTTCTCAAAGCTGAGTCAGCTGCTCATGTGTGTGTAGTCATGTGCATGTTTTGGTAAAAATGATGTTTTCCTGGACTCTGTTGGTCTGTTGCGCAAGTGAGTGTGTGTGTGTGTGTGTGTGTATGTTTGACTGCTGGCTCACTGTGTGTTAAAGGTTTCTGAACTCATTAATGAATTACAGTAACTAAACAGTCCTCTCTCTCTGTCTCTCACACTCTTTGTAAAGCACTTATCTGATGGTAAATCAGAACCGGCTCTTCAGTTACACAGTAGTTTTGTAAATCCGGTCAAGTGCTTGTAAACAAATCTGGGATCTATTTGTGTGTGTGTGATTTGTGTTTCTGCCTGACCAGATTTATTTAACCACATGCACACAGTGGACCCAAAAAGTATTGGGACACTTGAGTTACACTTACATGTAAAGGAAATCAATGCAAGTGTCTGTATATGGCAGGATATCTTCTTTTCACAAAATCCACTTTTCTTCATCATGTTTGAAATTTCAGTGTCTTTAAATCACCTGTGATTTCATGTGGATGCATGAACAACAGTTGCCAACATTTGGCACATGCATATAAGGCACTAAAATATACATTTTGTTCAAATATTTGTTGTTGAACATCAGATTGATGGGAAAAAATATATTTTTATTTATCATGTTCCTGCAGAACATCCTGACCTATTAACAGCTTTTGTTTGTCTTTTAGCTTTAATTTAGGTATGTTAAGCTGTTCTGCTGCTTTACAAATCTGAACAAACAAGCTATACAGTTTATATTGTAGCACTTATATATTATTTGTTTATTTTATTTGTATTTATTGTTGTATATTTTTAAATTATTATTATTGTTGTTGTTGTTGTTGTTTGCTTGTTTGTTTTAATAAATTGGCTGGCAAGAAATTTGACAGGCTTGTAAAGTTGGCAACCCTGATATAAAGTCAGTTCTTCTCAAGTTCACGTAGGTGTTGACAATCACATTCATCATCCGCTAACCACAAATAAACTGGCTGGCTTCATGTTCAACGCTTTAACTGTTTTATCATTTCAAACCACCAGATGTCTTTTTGTCAAAAGTTTAGATTGCAAAGTGTGTCTGTGCATCTTTCTATACCTTAAATGACATTTGCTGTAATGTTGTGTAATGCAATGACATTTTTATATTCTGAAGTGTCTGTTAGGTGTCCAGATCATTGTTGAGGCCGCTGTCCATCCATCCTTCATTTCCTCTCTACCTCACACCTCCCCTCCCTCTCTCATGTTCTCTTTCTTGTTCTGCTCTCTCTCTCTTTAATCTCAGTCCAGACATGCCCAACTGCAGCCTATTAGAATTATTCTCTTCTTTTTGCTCTTTTTTTCCTCCCTCGTTTTTCTCTGTTTGTTGTGTAAATGAGATGTAGGAGAGCTCTTTTTCTTCCTCTCTGGGTGTAATAGAGGAGCGATTACCGAATACATTCACATTTTCCTACCATGTGTTTAATGCCAGTGAAACGCCCGTGTGCCCATGGCAGAGAGAACTGCCGTGCCAGCGAACCAGGGTGTGTGCTGCGTGTTTGTGTGTGTGGTGTTTTTGATTGTAGCTGCTGGATATGTTACATCATGTGCTGATCAGTGCATATGTGTTTGCTCACATGAAAACCACATGGCACAGGTTAACAAGTGTGTACGTCATGTTTTGCATCTTTTGATGCAATACGTCCATGCATGTGTATGTTGTGTGGTTAGTCGTGGGAACTTTACCTCTGCTCACGGAGGCCCAGATGTGGTTCGTGGTGCTATGAAACCTGATGCCCCCCCTTCAAAACACATAAACACACACACACACACACTTTTTCTCCCCCACCCATTGCGCCTAGAACTGCATTAAGAGACATGTGGAAACAATTCAACCAATGCTCTGAGCAGACAGGCTCACACACACACACACACACACACATCACATATCAATCACACACACATACACACTCATCACATATACATAACAGACGTACACAGTCACTGCACATGTGCCACATGCATACACATAAACATACATCTGACACACGTAAGTCTCCACACTTCACTGCAAATGCATACATAAACATATGAATACAAGAAAAACACACACACAGTTTAATCATGCTGTTTTGGACACAAACCACTGAATCGCCTTATAAATCCATATACACTCTTTACCAAGTGTGAAAAACATCTCTTTCTTTAACAATGGCCGCAGGTAGTGTGTATATGTGTATGTGTGAGTTTGTGTGTGAATGTTCAGAGGCTTGAGTCATCTCTCAGCAGACTTCTGTAAGTGAGCACCTCGGTGTCCCACAGGGCTCTGTTTTAGGCCCCTTGTTTTTGTTTTTGCACCTGGTTACAGGGAACTCAAAGTGAATTAACAATCTGCTGATGTGGCCGGGCCCTAATTTATGGATAAGCTAATGTCTTTTGTAATGTTTCTGAGCAGCTGGCCCAGAAAATGTCTGAACCTTCAGGAGTCTCCATAATCATCCAGAATTAATCCAGAACAGCCGTTCAGCAGAACACACCTAGAACCAGAAAGAGGGAGAACCACCGGTCTTGACGATTATAGAGACAGACGATCTATCATCTGAACCATTAGGTATGTGATTTCTAGATAAATTTCAGGTGTTGTTGAGTTCTGAAATGTGTCATTTGCATGTTGTGCAATTTGTGGTACGCTTTGCATTCACAGCATCAGACATGATATTGCGGGCATTAACTTTAACTTCTCTTTCCCTTTCAGGTCAGCTAGCAAGTTAAAGTTATTTAAACTGTTCTTATCTAACTACTTGACTAGTAATGCATTTAATGACACAGAGACGTTTGAAATAGTCTCCAGTACTGAGGTTTGGAACCACTGCAGTGTTTTTGAAAAGTGTCTTATGCTTATCAAGGTTGCAAAAATACAGTAAAAAAATGCTAAAATTGTGAACTATTATTAAAATAAAAAATTGTTTTCTATTTTAATATATATATATATATATATATATATATATATATATATATATATATATATATATATATATATATATAAATAAATGTAATTTATTCCTGTGATGCAAAGCTGAATTTTCAGCAGCCTCTAATTCAGTCTTCAGTGTCACATGATCCTTCAGAAATCATTCTAATATGCTGATTTGCTGCTCAAGAAACATTTTTTATTATTATCAATTTTGAAATCAGTTGTGCTGACTCGTATTTTTGAGTAAACCGTGATTTTATTTTTCAGGATTCTTTGAATAATAGAAGAACAGCATTTATTTGAAATAAAAATCTTTTGTAACTATATAAATTTCTTTGCTGAAACTGATCAATTTAATGCATCCTTGCTGAATGAAAGTATTCATTTTTTCAAAAAAAGAAAAAAAGAAAAGAGAAACGTCTTACTGTACTGTATGTACAATTGGCGATGCATTGGCCAAGCATTCACGACTGTGTCTGTATACTTGCTTAAGGTGTGTTATTCGTCTTACAGAGAGACTGGATTTGGGAAGGGCTGTTTTGATATAGCCAAAAGTGCAGAAACAAGCCAATTTCTGTAATTTAATATTTCAGTTCTTCAACATCTGGAGCTGCGTGTAAAAATGGAAAATGGAGGGATGACAGGGGCATATGACGAGAGAAAGTCGAAAATACCCACTCCTCTCTTTAGAACAAATGCTCTAATCTCTGGTCTGAAACACACACACACACACATCAGTCCCTCAAATCATGGCGATGCATTAAACAAACAAACACGCTGACAAACACAACACACGCATTTGACATGTTCATTAGCAGCTGGGTTCTTCTAGTCTCGTTGCAGCCGTACTGCATGCAAACATGTGTGTGGTTAGTCCATGGGTGATGTGGGGCATAAACACACACACACACACACACACACACACACACACACACTTGGCAGTCATGTGTAGGTGATCTGGGTGTCATTACTGTTTGGCATCTCCTCAGCACCGATGATGACATTCAGATGCATGCTGTGCGCTTGTGTGCTTGCACTTGTGTTACTGTGTTTGTGTGTGTGCTAGTTTGAATTGACCAAATGTTCTCCGTAACTGCTGGATCAAGCAGGATTTGCCCCTCCTTCACTGGATGGGTTGTCAAAGCCTCACTGCAAAAAATTATTTTTGTCTTGTTTTCCAGTAAAACATCTAAAAATTCTTAAGTCAAGATACATTTAGAAGGAAAATTACTTAAAGGGAGTTTTCAGGCCATCCAAGATATAGATGAGCTTGTTTCTTCATCAGAAAAGATTTGGAGAAGTTGAGCACTACATCACAATGGATCCTCTGCAGTGAGTGGGTGCCGTCAGAATGAGAGTCCAAACCTCTGATAAAATAATCCAAAAGTAATCCACACGACTCCAGTCCATCAATTAATATGTTTTTATCAGCTAATTGGACTCTCATTCTGACGGCACCCATTCACTACCGACAATCCAAATTTTCAGAAAACAAAATGTAACATCTTAAGTCATTGAGCTTGATTTAAGGTTGTTTAGATATTTGTACTGGAAAACAAGACAGAAATACAGAGTAACAACTGTACTTTTTGCTGTGCTCAGTTTACCCCAGTAAGACCACCTGCGCTGTTGCTCGCAAAAAGACACATGCATGCATGTCAAGTTCTAAGTGTATTGATTCACTGTGTCTTCTGTCACCAACTTAGAGCAGCTGTGTTTGAACAAGTACACGAGAAGACACATACGTTTACAGTGTGTGTATGTGTGCATGCATTGTGTAAACCTCTCTTCACTTTGCATCAATGCATATGTGTGTGTACGTATCTTCGATTCCCACTAGATTCTCCATTATCATGCCTAGAGCTGGAGAGAAATCAACCCTTTTGTTTGTAATTATAGTGACTTTGAAAAGAAAGGATAAAAAAGAGCGAATGAAGAGAGGGAAAAAAAAGGACTTCAGCATGTCTGTGACATATTAGTCATTTTTTACCGTAATTGTTTTTCGACCCCACTTCGCCTTTGTTCGCACACACATATGCGTGCTGACAGGCGTGGAGGGAATGTTCTCTTATGAGGTTTTACGGAGTGTCGCAGTGCGTCCAGTATGCGATGTGACTACTTATTGATGAGTGTTTGTATTGGAGGAGTTCTGCTCGAGTTTCTGGGAAGGCCTGAATCCTGAGCTGCATCCTCCCCGGGGTGAGAGTCGACACATGGGTACCGCGCTTCAAGAAATCGTTTATTTAGGCTTGGAGTTTCGCTCAAATCACCCTTTGAGGTGGATGGAGTGGTCAAAGGTCAAGCTAAGGGTTCGACCGAAAATGCAAATTGTGTCATCATTTAATCTCCCTTATGTTGCTTGAAACCCAAGCTGCTCTTTTACATACAACAAAAATTATTTGGAACTAGGGTTGTTGAGTTTCAAAAAGAGTAAAAAGCACCTTAAATTTGTTGTAAAGGTGTATATGATTTTTTTTTTTTAAGAAATCGATACATTTATTCAGAAAGGATGCATTAAATTAATAAAAAAGTGACAGTAAAGATGTTTATAATATTACAAAAGATTTCTTTTTCAAATAAATGGTGTTCTTTTGAACTTACTGTTCATCAAAGAAAAATGTATGATGGTTTCTACAAAAAAAATATTAAGCAGCACAATTGTTTTCAACATTGATAATAATCATAAATGTTTCTTGAGTATCAAATCAGCATATTAGAATGATTTCTGAAGGATCATGTGACACTGACTGAAGACTGGAGTAATGATGCTGAAAATACAGCTTTGCATCAAAGAAATAAGTTACATTTTACAATATATTCAAATAGAAAAGTTATTTTAAGTTGTAATAATATTTCACAATATTACTGATTTTACATGAATGCAGCCTGGGTGAGCAGAAGAGACTTTTTTCAAAAACATTTCTGATCTTCATTTTCATTTTGAGGTGAGCTATTCATTTAGGAACAAGTTTAAGTTTGATTTTGGTAAATGTGATCTTAAAAGAAGCTTTATATCCTCTGAACTGGTGAAGATATTTAGTAGTGAGCCGTAGGGGGCACTTAATTAGGTTTTAAGAGAGAAAACAACCTCTTCCTCTCGTCTGCTTTGTGAGGAGAAATCTGCTCGCACTTACTTAATTCTAACCTTGTGCACGACAAAACTGCCAAAAGAAATTTAGTTTTGCAATGAAAACACATCTAAGACTTGTTTTTGGGTGGGGGGGGGGGGGTCTTTTGACTTTTGTACAGACAGTCACTACTTTCATTTTCTAATAATTTTATTGCATGGACCATGTACATTGCATGGACCATGTACAGTTCAGTCCAGTGTAGCCAAATCACTTGAAGATGACAAAAAGAGACAATAATCATTATGTATATACACTTGAACAGAAATCCAAACAATATGATTTTCATGGTTTATTAATGGCTAAAATCAAGGCACATGGTTCAGTTTATTGAAAGAAAAAACAAACAGAGTGAACGATACGGCCTGCTGGACACTGGAAAGTCATTCGATGGTAATTTGTCTGTGTGGGTCACTCACTGGCCCTGCATGCGCCTTAGATAAACACACACTTCGCTGGAAGCTGCGCTCTTTGTTCAACGTTAACATTGTTAACATCCCTGATGTTGTCAAATTGATTGTCAGATTACGACGTTTTGCACAGTTTTTGAAGGTTTCTCTCGCTCATGCACTCAAACAGTTTCAAAGTGCTCCACTCTGCCAGAGAATGTGACATCATCACATTTTTGCGGCCAAACACACACTTCATATAAATGTAAGAATTAAAATGTAATCCAGACAATAACACACACACGCATGCATATTTATGTGCATGCCGTCTGCACTCAATAGAGAGAGAGAGAGAGCATTGCATCCTCTGCTAACTCCTGCTATTGCCCAAGAAGGATTGTTTGTGTGGTTTCCACTGACAACCAGAAGGGAGTGATGGGTAGAGCATACTAGTGATACAGAACTCTAATGTTATTTGGCTGTATGTATGTGTGTGTGTGTGTGTGTGTGTGTGTGTGTGTTGCTCTTTGAAGATTAAACGCTAGTGACATACACGCATGAACTACTGGACTGGAAGTGGAGAATGAACCCTGGTCTCTGCCCTCTCTCTCGCTCCCCCTTTGTTTCTTTCCTCTCTGATGGTTTTACCAGAGTTGTGACTCATTGGGCATTTAGCCATAACATGCGATTTTGAGAGAGAGGGAAGAGGAAAGGTGAAAAAGAGAAGAGTTGGGGAAAATCAGTTGTGAATGCAGCTATAAGATTTGAGTAGAAAGCTAGATTTGTACTTTTTCTGAAGAGAATGTGAGTGATGTTGTCTGTACAAAACTCACTTCAGTGATGTTGTAGGTTGTTGACAGGTCATTGCTGAGGTGGTTGCTACATGGTTTCTTATTGTTTCATGTGATTCAAATATCTAAACATTCTTAAATCAAGATACATTTACTTTAGATACGAAATGACTTGAGGTAATAAGTCTTGTTTTTCTTAAAAAAAAAAAAAAAAGTATCAAAATTAAGTATACTTTAGATAAGAACAAATATCTGCCAATGGGGCCAGAAGAATAAACTTAATTCAAATGGAAAACAACATTATTTTTTCTGTCCCCATTGGCAGATATTTGTTCTTTTTGTAAGCAAAAAAAAAAAAAAAACAACAAAAAAACACTTAATTTTGATATTCTTTCAGTAAATAGAACTTTTTGTTTTGTAATTTTTGCTTCTCAAGTAAATTAATCTTAATTTAAGAATTGTTATATTTGAAAAACAAGACTTATTTATTTATTTATTTTTATTTGATTTATTTTTATTTTATTATTATTATTATTTTATTGTTTTTCTTCAGTGAATCCACTTCAAATAGAAAGCTGAATTTTTGCATTTTCTGAAATACATTTTTACATTTCTCTACAAAACTCACTGTAATGATTGAGTTGTTTAAACATAAATCCACTTAATTTTTAGATATTTTTCAGAAAACAAGACTTTATATCTAAAAATAAATTCTTGTTTAGAAAGTATTTTTTGCATTGTATACACTTTGAATAGAAAGTTTTTACATTTTCTGTTTTCTGAAAATGTGGTTTCTTACTGCATGAATATCTGTAATCTAGATGTGGCTCTGCTTCCTTCTTCAATGGGATTTTTCGCCTGTTTTAATGGTTTAGCAGGTGAAAATGTTGCGTCTGATCACTTAAGACACATGATTTGAGGAATCAATCATGTCTGGAGCACAAACAATGCAGGATGACGCACAATTCAGCTTTTATGCTCAGCGTTAGAGGTTTGTTTAAAGCAAACACCACTTATAATTCTCTCTCTGTCTCATAGTTGGCCTGTGATTGTTAATTAATTAGTTTCAGAGAAAACATGATTACATGTTGAGTTTACTCAGCAGAAAATGAGCAAGACTGGTCTTCCCCTGGGTCCGTTTGTTTTTTCTTTTTTTCCGTAATTGTCACTCCCTTCAGTAGAAACCGTCTGTCATCTCTCTCTTTTCTAGGTCGATCATAGACCGACTGCATCATTTAGACTCAATTTCCGACAGGTCTAGATGGAAACATCCACCGGTTACATCTAAACCAGCATCCATCAGCAACTTAAATCATGATTATTGAGTTTCTAGGCCGCTCACATTTATACAAATGTTCCAGATGCCCACATTTACATAGATAAATGAGGACATATTGTAGACTTCCTTTGTTTTCAAAAAAAGCTAATTATAATGACTACACACCAAGTACTAATCCTAAAAGAAAACATTAACATTTTTACAGAGAGCGAGAGAGAAAAAAGAAACATTTATTTCATTAATGAATCGTTTTTCCAATCGAGTCCAAATTTTTCCAAATGTTCCTGAATGTCTGCACAAGGGAGATTTTGTCAGATTTAGCTAAATTCTGGCGACTAATTTTCCCCTAAAGTATAGCTAAGTAAAAACACACATTTTGGCCTTGTCCTCATCAAACTCCAGCACTTTCATTCCACGTTCTTTATTAATCACCAGCTTTTACTCTCATTAAATCTCTGTGTGTGAGTCTACAGGTCTGTTCTGTGTGTTATCACCCAAACACACCAGGGATTACACACACACAGGCAGGGCAGATAACTTTCCCATCTCTCCTCATCTCCCTTTCTCCATTCATCATTTCTCATTGGTGAATGTGCTGTGCTTGTGAGGATGATGAGGATGAAGAGGCTGATGATACAAATCAACTTCAAGTCAAGAGATCACCAGAGAGTGCTACCTCCTTCAGGGAAGCAGTGGTACTACAGGATTCTGTCAACAGGTATGTTCAGAATAGCATACTACTAATATGCATTATGCATTATGCATAATGTGCATGCATTTTCTGTATGCATGGAATACCCGAATGACCAGTTACAGTAGGCCAGATATGCAGAATACAATTAAAGTGCACTACATAGACAAAAATGATGAAGCTGAAGTGTGTAATTTTGCAGTTTCTCACTTGAGTGTCACTTTAAGTATGTTTAAGCATTAAGTACAATAGTTTGACTTTCTGAAGAGTTCTCACATCGCAGCTTTATTTTTACACAAATTTGAAATGCAAACTAACTGTATTTGCTTTCCAGATAATACCTGGAAGCCATGCAATTTAATGTTGCATGTGCCAACAAAGTATCATAGGATGGCCATACATTTTCTTTTTCCTGGACATGTCCTGGCCGGGATTTCTAAATTGCCTAAAATGTCCAGGTTTTGGGTTTATTTTGCTATTGACTTGCTCTCTACAGTCCTCATACATCATATGTACATGTATTTGCATTGCTTTGACAGATCCCACACTCTTGTGCACCATGATTGGTCGATTATGTACGATTCCTGCAAACTACTTTTCAATCATTACCTTCAGCATGTATGAAAACAATAGAAAAACAAAGCCAAAACCCGGACATTTAGAAATCCTGGCCAGGATAAGTCTGGGACCTATATCTAATGTATCATACTACTGTTTATTATTGCATACTGCATGCTGTTTAAAAATATTATTTTAAAAAAATCAAAAGCAGTATATAGGGTGCAGTATGCAGCAAGCACTAGTATTCTCTTCTGAGCATTGGCAGCATTTCATTACAACACACAAATTGTGCTGTACAAGCCTCACTGATGTGCCGGTCACGGTTCTTTCTGTTCGTAGGAAATCTGGGAATGTTACATTGGACCTCGTGAACTTTGACTAGAATTCAGTGACACCGTTGGATGAGTCTGTGATCTGGTTATGTAACTAAATCTGTGATTGGTTAAATATGACCCTGAGGGAAATTACGGATCTGTCATTGATATGAGTGGCCCCACCCACCTGTTAAGAATTTACTTTGCTCAATACGTGTGTGTGTGTGTGTCTGTCTGTTCCAACATGTCTATGCCTTTTTTTTGCGGGAATTTTATAATCTTGTCCTGGAATACATGCTCGTGTCTGACACCCTTTTTCTCCTTCTTCTTTTTCTCGTTCCCCTCTTTGACAGCACTAATATGTTCAGGAGATCACGTTACACTTTCTCCCTATCCATCTCCCTGTGCCAAACTTCTCTTTCTGCAACCTTTCTTTTTCTTTCTCTGCCCCCTTTTTTCCAGTGGGACTCTTTCTATCCCTCTCTTTTTCTGTCTCTTATGTATACATATTCTCACAGACATACTTGTGTTTTCTCACGAACACACATGCGCTCCTCTCCAGGCCTCTCAGGTTGCTGCCATTTTCCATTTTTGAGTGCTCAGTAATAATAATAATATTAACGTGTGTAAGAGGTGTCGGGGCTGCCAGTCTCTTACAAATATGAGCCCTTTTCACTGGCAACCTGAGACCCCAGACCCGCCTTACGCCCGTTTACACAGCTGAATAACATGTGTAAGAAACTCTCTTCTTCTTTCTCTCTGTCTTTATTCTTCCATCTTACCCTCTCCCAGACAGAAACACCTCTCGTCTCACCACACCCAGCATTTCCATTTCCACTCGTTTCTGTGTCTGTTTGTCATGAATTCATTTGCTTTTTCTCTCTCTCTTTCTGTCTTAACCTCTGACTTGCTGTCAAATTCTTACTCTCATAAAGAGTATTTCCCCCATTTTCCTCCCCATCCAGTCTTTGGTTCGGTTCCAAATCCCTGAGCTCTACCTACATAGGTGCACTGCATTTTTGTCTTGTTTTCTGATACAAATATCTAAACATTCTTAAATAAACATACATTTACTTAAAAATAATTCAAATGGAAAAATGATTATTTTTCTGACCTCATTGACATATTTGTTCTTATTTTAAGCATAAACTTGCTTAATTTTCAGAAAACGAGAATTAATATCTTCCTTCACAAGTAAATATATCTTAATGTAAGAATATTTAGATATTTGTACTGGAAAACAAGACAAAAATACTGAAAAAGGTCACAGTTTGCAGTGTAAGGGAGCATAAATATGCTACCTAATTTTGGTCTATTTCTAATGCATTACAGTAAGATGAGTAAAAAAAGAAGAAAAAAAAAAGATGGAGAAATGTCAAAATTTGTGTGTACTATGTATATTTATACTTATTGGAGTTATCATTCATTTAGCAAATGCTAAAACTACCTGTGCAGCAGTAGACAGCAAGACAACTCACTAGGTTTTTGGAACAGAATCTTTCTCTTTCCATCTTTGCAATATTTTATAGTCTTGTCTGTCTGTCTCTCTCTTTCTGTCTCTCCCCATTTCTCGTTCACATCTGGTGCAGTAATTACAGGTTATCACCCCACAGGGGGTGTTTGTGCGCACACACACACACGCAGGCTGCTTTCTGGTTCATGTACCCGTAGGAAAGAAAAATCACAAATGAGATCTCTTTAATATCTCAGTTGTTTCTTTTCAGCAGAAATTAGATTTAATGGAGACTTTTTTCTGCACTCTCCTACTTAGGTTTCTCTTCAGTAAAACTCAAACTGTGCTCAGATTTAACTGGATACTAAAGTCTGCGATCAAAAATCAGAAATCTCAATATAAACTCAAATATGATAATCCAATTCTTACTGTATGCCTCTATACTGTTACTGTCAACTGTTAACTAATAAGTGTATGTCTCTCTTTAAGATAAATGTCTTTTTTCTTCAAGGAAAGAAAATGATGCTTAAAATGGAACATTTTCTTCTATGTTGTGGGAGTTTCTGTAGCTCAAGTTGTAGAGCATAATGTTTGCAACACCAAGGTCAGGTTTGGCTCTCTGAGAATGCATGAACATATATGTATATCTTAAATATAGTGCAAGTCGCTTTGGATAAAATCACGTATTAATGTTCTTTTACAGAGCTCGAGTCTGTGTGAAATCCACCTCATTCTCAAAGGCCTGCCAATCAACAGTGTCAAACACCTCAGCTGTCTGAAGACTCTATGTCAAATAGGTGTGTGGAAAACCAACAGCAAACAGGAAACTCAGCATCTGTAATAGCAACTTCTATGTCTGCAGGTTCTGCTGATATTCTGTGGTCTTTGCTGCCCTCTTTTGGATAGTGTTAAATATAAACATTCCTGTCTAGCCTTACAAATACAGTATTAGGTGGTGATACTGTAGTACTATGACATAAAAAGGCCCCAGAAAGTATTTACATACATCTGTTTAAAAGCAATCTATTAATCCTGAAAAAAAATATGAAGCAGCACAACTGCTTCAACATTGATAATAATTAGATATGTTTATTGAGCAGTAGATCAGCATATTAGAATGATTTCTGAAGGATCATGTGACACTGAAGACTGGAGTAATGATGCTGAAAATTCAGCTTTGCGTCACAGGAATAAATTACATTTTAAAATATATTCAAATTGAAAACGGTTATTTAGAATTGTAATAACATTTCAGAATATTTTTTCTATTGAAATGTGTAGACTTCCTACACTAAGTATTGTCGTTTTCCTTATTATAGGCTATAAAGCTGTAAAAACCACACATGTCCATTAGATGGCGAACTAAGACAGTGTAAATCACCCTATATAAGCATCATATTAAAATGGATGTTTTATTAAAACCTAACTAGGTTTTATAATATAATCATCTGAGTTATTACCTTGAATCTTGATGGGTAGTTTTGTAAATTGTAATAGGCTCACCGTCTTCAGTCTTCAGTTTTTGCATCGATGAGACTAATCATTTTAATTTAGAAAAAGTAAAACTAAGAATATAGTTAGGTTCTCACTGTGCAGTGTTGTTAGTGTTAACTTTAGGTTTAAATGTTAGGGTAGAGTGGGGTAAAATGCCCCCCTACTGTTTTTCCCAAAATAACCACAAGATAAAATCAAGATACATTTTTATTGTAACTATGGACTACGTTGACAGGAGTGATGTAGAAGTTTTCACCATGAGCTTACACTGGTGATGTACCGGAGAGAAAACGGATTTCACTGGAAATGATCTAATTTTCAGCAGTAAGAAAAAACGTGTTTTAAAGCTTGTTGTTTTGTAGAACATCACAGTTATATATGATATGAGAACAGTAGGGCCTATAGATAGGGATTGTGTGTTATTTAATAAAAATATAATTATATTTTCAGAATAACATATTTTCTTTCTCAAACATAGTGGGGTAAAACGGCCCCAGGGGGCAATGGGCAATTACTGTAGTTATTCTGTTATGAACATCAAATCCTTTGTTTTTCCATAAAATGTATTCTAACTAGTTGGTTGAATAAAAATATTTGGATTTTATATTTAAAACTTACCTCAAATTACCCCCCAGAATTATAACTTTTCTGAACACATTTAACTTTTGTTTCACAGAAAAAAATTACACAGTCCTTAAAGGGGCGTTTTCCCCCAATCTACCCCTATAATAATCCCATTGTAGGCCAAATCAGGGCTAGCTGTCACAAAATCTATGTATCACTAACTAGACAGAGTCAAAGGTCTAGTTACACAAATGTTTTGAACTGTGTTGTTGGGACGAGTTTTTCATAGGCTATAGCCTTCGTCAATTCAGGGCAAGTTGTCGTATTTTAAATGTTAAAAACGCCGACATTTATTATAGGATCTGTTGGCTTGATGCATGTTGATGCAGTGGGTCGTATAATGAAAGAAAATCTGTCATGATTAAACATACCCTGAGAACATTCACTAAAAAGGTGAAAAAGTGTGACAAGAAGCACCAGTCTCCCCTAATTAATAATTATTAGGCTATGTATCTTAATGGCTGTTGTTTGTCTTGTAGTGAGTTTCACTCTTCAGAATGAAGATGTTTACTTTCGTTTTCTGCTTTGAACTTGTGAGCGTTTGTGCGTCGTGTTGAATTTTTTATTTTTATTTATTTATTTATTTTTATGTTTATTTATTTATTTATTTTGTCGAAGTCCGTTTTCATAGGCGTTCTCATTATTCTGAGTAAAGACAAAAAAAGTATTTCAAATGTCAGGTCAGTAAAACAAAAGCTATAAAATGTATTAAATACGATGTCTGTTGGATCGATATTTTAAGTTTCTTTTAAAATAATTAATGAAATAGCAAACAGTTTATTTATAACCATAGTAAGTTCTGGCTAGGCTAATATGATACATGACAGGTTCTCATTGTGAGCTAAAGTCGGTTTTCAGGCGTTTCGCTCTCGCGTTGGTTTAGCTCAGTGGTTACTTCCGAATGACCAGAAGTTCACCATTTCATGGCCGTCGGGAAACCGGCGACCGGAGATCGAACCACGGGCGCTGTCCAACGTTTTTCCGTATGATGCCATGAGATCTTGGCCTTTTGTCAGTCAATGATTTTTCAATAACTTTACAATAAGGGTTCGGTATGAAACTTAAATCTCAGCATGTCTTCACTTCTTGCACTTTTAAAAGACATTATATTTTTATCTATTAAACTGACATAAAATCAAGATGTAAGACAGGTGATATTTTAACTGCCATAATATACTGCTGTTTTTTCAGAGGTGTAAAGAGTACCTGAAAACCATACTTGAGTAAAAGTACAGATGCCTTACAGTGAAAATTACTCCACTACAAGTTACAAGTCGCCAATTCCAAAACAACTTGAGTAAAAGAATTAGAGTATCTGATTTTAACAGTACTTAAGTATTTTACTTATACTAAATATAGGCTCAAAGAGACATGCCAGTCAAAAACTGTAATGCTGGGGAAAAAGGCAGAGGCAAGGATCTGTGTGCAGATATTTCATGGAAAAGCTAGAACAAACAAGCCAAAAACCAAAGGGAACAAAGAACAGAATGACGGACAAACAGACAACCATTACATTCAACAACTCACAAAGAACTAAAGAAACACTAGGGCTGTATATACAGTATACAGGAGGCTAACAAGCTGAACAAGATAAGATGCAAACTGACTACAAACACCACGGGAGACAGGAAGTGACATAAAAGTCCAAGACAAGGCACAGAAAACGCAACAAAAACAAGAAAGAGCTGATTTGTGAGGAGAGCAATCACGCTTATTTTCTGAAACCAAAATAAAACTGAACACCTCAAAATTGCAAAAACAAAAAACAATATCCTTCAAAAAGTTGTCTTCAGTGTAACGGATAAATAAAATAATGTTAAGTAAAATTAAAAAGTCAAAGTCTTCTTGCACTGCATGTGCTGGTTTCGGCCTCATTGGCAGCTGCAGTCATGTCCTCATCTCATTTATAAAACACCTGTGATTCACAACTACTGGCTAAGAAACTCACATTCACGAAAAGTAGCCTTGTTGACAAGTTTGGGTGAGTAAGGGCAAAATGCACAAGATATAGTACTTTCAGTGCACTGTAGTTGGCAATATCACATCTTTTGTAGCATAAATAAACTGCTGCAGAAAAGCTTGGTGCCATGCAAAATGTAATGTGTAATTGCAACACTCACTTCAAATGTAGTGGAGTAAAGAGTACAGATACTCATTCAAAAAATGTAGTGAAGCAGAGAGTAAAAGTTGCTAATATCTTTGATACTCAGTACAACTACAAAGTACCCGAAAAGATACTTAAGGACAGTAATTAGTTACATTTACTCAAGTACTTTACACCTCTGCTATTTTTACCTATATTTTAAAAAAGCCATACAAATTCGATGCTATTTCAATAGAAGTTTCACTCCTCGTTGTTGTAACACCTCGAGATGAACAGCAGATGGGGATCAAAGATCATGTTTGAAACTCCAAACAACCGAGAACCATACATGTTTAAGATTAGGGCAAGCTGTTTTAAATGTTAAAAAAAAAAAAAAAAAAAATCTATAAAATGATTATATTGTATATTTGTGTTGAAGTCCATTTTCATGGGCGTTCTCAGTAACTAGATTCTGAGTAAAAAAAAAAAAAAAAAAAAAAAAGTATTTCAAATGTCAGGTCAGTAAAACAAAAGCTATAAAATGTATTAAATACGATGTCTGTTGGCTCGATATTTTAAGTTTCTTTTAAAATAATTAATGAAATAGCAAACAGTTTATTTATAACCAAAGTAAATTCTGGCTAGGCTAATATGATACATGACAGGTTCTCATTGTGAGCTAAAGTCGGTTTTCAGGCGTTTCGCTCTCGCGTTGGTTTAGCTCAGTGGTTACTTCCGAATGACCAGAAGTTCACCATTTCATGGCCGTCGGGAAACCGGCGACCGGAGATCGAACCACGGGCGCTGTCCAACGTTTTTCCGTATGATGCCATGAGATCTTGCCCTTTTGTCAGTCAATGATTTTTCAATAACTACAATAAGGGTTCGGTATGAAACTTAAATCTCAGCATGTCTTCACTTCTTGCACTTTTAAGACATTATTTTTTTATTTATTAAATTGACGTAAAATCAAGATGTAAGACAGGTGATATTTTAATTGACATAATATATTGCTATTTTTACCTGTATTTAAAAAAAAAAAAAAAAAGCCATACAAATTCGATGCTATTTCAATAGAAGTTTCACTCCTCGTTGTTGTAACACCTCGAGATGAACAGCAGATGGGGCTCAAAAATCATGTTTCAAACTCCAAACAACCGAGAACCATAAATGTTTAAGGTTAGGGCAAGCTGTTTTAAATGTAAAAAAAAAAATAAAATAAAAAATAAATAAAAAAAACCTGTAAAATGTCTTCATTATATATTGGCTTGATATTTTATGTTTCCTTTTACTCATTTGATTTTTCATGTTTATTAGCCTACTACTGTTTAACTGTCGCTGAAGAAGTTATAATGAGCTGCGAAATGACTTGTTTAAAGTCGGTTTTCAGTCGAGGCGTTCTCGCGTTGGTTTAGCTCAGTGGTTACTTCCGATTGTTTCCAAATCATACTCTCATGGCTGCCGGGAAAGCGGTGACCCGGTCCAACCTCGGGCTCTATTCAATGTTTTCATGTTTGCTCTCATCTGAAAAGAGGACTTTGGACCACTGGGCAACAGTCCAGTTCTTCTTCTCCTTAGCCCAGGTAAGACGCCTCTGACGTTGTCTGTGGTTCAGGAGTGGCTTAACAAGAGGAATACGACAACTGTAGCCAAATTCCTCGACACGTCTGTGTGTGGTGGCTCTTGATGCCTTGACCCCAGCCTCAGTCCATTCCTTGTGAAGTTCACCCAAATTCTTGAATCAATTTTGCTTGACAATCCTCATAAGGCTGCGGTTCTCTCGGTTGGTTGTGCATCTTTTTCTTCCACACGTTTTCCTTCCACTCAACTTTCTGTTAACATGCTTGGATACAGCACTCTGTGAACAGCCAGCTTCTTTGGCAATGAATGTTTGTGGCTTACCCTCCTTGTGAAGGGTGTCAATGATTGTCTTCTGGACAACTGTCAGATCAGCAGTCTTCCCCATGATTGTGTAGCCTAGTGAACCAAACTGAGAGACCATTTTGAAGGCTCAGGAAACCTTTGCAGGTGTTTTGAGTTGATTGGCATGTCACCATATTCTAATTTGTTGAGATAGTGGGTTTTTGTTAAATGTGAGCCAAAATCATCACAATTAAAAGAACCAAAGACTTAAACTACTTCAGTCTGTGTGCATTGAATTTATTTAATACACGAGTTTCACAATTTGAGTTGAATTACTGAAATAAATGAACTTTTCCACAACATTCTAATTTATTGAGATGCACCTGTACATGTGATTCTGCACATGTGAAATTTCACGTGTGAAAATGTGAAAATCACATGTGAAGTGTGTGCTTTGCACATGGGAAATGTGTGTTTTTGGAACATTTTCATGTGAATTTTCATGTGAAACCCATGTGACCACATGTCAAACACATGAGATCACATGTGAAACCCATTGTACTTTCCTATGTGAAACCCGTGTGAAACCCATGGGATCACATGTGAAACTTGTGAATCCCATGTGAAATGACTTTAAAAACTCTAGTCAATATTTAACTCATGCACAATATACACAAAAAATATTTTATCATGTTAAAGACCTCAATTGTATAGTAAAATTCCATTAAGTTTTATTAAGCAATCCTTATACACTATTCATATTATGAAGAATTTAAAAAGAATAACTATAGTCTAAAGCATTTATATAGACCCTTTTAGGGCCGACGTCACAATTACGTCACAGCGCTAGCTGGAGGCAAAACAAAGCGAAAACTGGAGGCGGCCCATTCAAACCAGCACAGATTCGGCGGCACAAGGAGCTTAAAATATCATCTTGTTATGGCGTTGGGTGTCCGAATCGATGTAGTAGAGACTTCAATTCGAAATTTTAACGCATTCCCGATACCACTGCCAAACAAAAAACCGACGATAGCTGTGGTAAAACGAGATAAAACTAGAGGACTGGACAGAAACGATCGTCAAAACTGCTCGCGTTTGCAGCGCACACTTCTTATCAGAAAAGGTTCAATAAAATGTCGCCTTTTGTTGTTATGGGCGCGTCTAAAGATTTCTTATGCATCTCACTAAGTTACTATGTCGTGTATGAAATAATGTCTGTGTGCATGTGTGTAAAACAACAAACTGACGATTTATATGCTTAATCATTTGTAGCTGTATACATTGTTGTGATTAATTGTGGTTGGAATAATAACGTAGCTGTAAAAATACTTGCTTGCTGAAATTGAAATATATATATACATCTTCATTAGATAGACACGGTGAGTTTGTCTTAACTATACACGTTAGCTAGATGTGAGTCACTCAACTGGAGGTAATCCTGTCATATCGTCCCTCCTTTGAGTAAAAGCGTTTATGGGTCGGCCAATCTGGTTTCGTCTGTTAAAAATAACTTTTTCAAATAACAATCGCGGTCCCGGACTGAGTGACTTACATATGCAGGTAAAATCGGAATTTCTCCGGTTATTGTTAAAAAAACAAGCTAACAGACTTCATAGCTAGCGTTAGTGAAGCGGTCAGGGGAGTCTTTCTGCCTCCACCTAAGCTCCGCCCACAGAAAACGTCACAATGTTTACTAACAGAAAAAGGGTCTATAAATCTTAAAGGGATAGTTCGTCCAAAAATGAAAATTCTGTCATCAATTACTCACCCTCATGTTGTTCCAAATCCGTAAGATCTTCGTTCATCTTCGGAACACAAATTAAGATATTTTTGAATATTTCAGTTGCATTGCTGTCAATGCAGGGTCAGAAAGCTCTCGGATTTCATCAAAAAAAATCTTATTTTGTGTTCCAAAGCTGAACGAAGATCTTATGGGTTTTGAACGACATGAGGGTGAGTAATTAATGACAGAATTTTCATTTTGAGTGAACTATCTCTATAATAACTGGGAATGTGCCATTTCAGATTTGTTCATAAATTAAAAAAAAAAAAAAGTTACTCAGTCACAGTTCCCATGGCATGAAGTTCATAGAACCTGAAAGTACACCGAGAGGCACTATCAAGTACAATTAGCACAATATTTATTAGTCAATTTTGTAATCGTGTTGTATTTAGACCTATAACAACTTGAGTCATATTTCCATGATGACATGAGATTTTCACAGGTTGGTGATGAAATTTGTATCGTCTGTAAAGAGGGCACCGGCAACATCTCCAAACTCATCAGACTTGTCCTAAATGAATGAATGAAAGAGAAATACAAATCACAAACAAATCCATGGTGTCCAAAAATAGTAGTGTTCAATTTAATAATTTTTTTAAACCATAAATTATTATTTATTTTTAATTCAAAATTGTTTTTGACAAATAATCTCACAAAGACTGATGCCAAGCTAAAGTTCACCCAAAAATGAAAATTCGGTAATTGTTTATTCTTATGCCATATGGCCTTTCATTTTGATACCACAAAAGGGGAAATTAAAAAATGGTGAAAAATCAAACAAATTTTAATTTTAAAAATTCTGTTGGTCTGGTGTGTACCTGCAGCCGTTGGATGAGAGGAAATTACGTCATCATGCTCGCAAATTCAAAATCCTCCTTTCTGTAATGAGCTTTTTTTTATTTTACTTATTTATTTATGTATTTATTTATTGGGAGGGTTGTGATGTTAAATGTGATGTGATGTTTAATGTTAAAGGTACATCTGCTGTAAAATATTATGTATATATTTTGCGTCTTGTGATTATTATTATTATTATTAATATTAAGAAGAAGAATTTATTAATTATATTGTTGTAATGTTAATAATATTAATTTTATTAACATTTTTTGTAATGTTGTTCCTCAATAAAAAATAGGTGAAGTTGATAATATATGTTATAATATATATATCGTGTGTGTGTGTGTGTGTGTGTGTATTAGTTATGCTACCTGATGATCAACAATTACAGGTACAAGCTAATAACAAGGTGTATCATAAATGAGCACATACTAATCATAAGTGGTATGTAACGATAAATCATATATCAGTGGTGTGAACTTTATTTTATTTAACTTTTATTTTACTAACTAGCCTATATAGCCTAAGTAACTTTGCAACTACAGTACATTTCAACAAAGAAAGAAAGCTACAAGGGACTACAATGGGAAGCAAGAAATAGGAACAAACTAAAAGTCAACATACAGTGTGAAGCTGAAAATGCACAGTATTTGTTACATGTAGCTAATATGTGATCCACATGTTAAAACCTATTATAACACATGGAAACATTTTCCACATGTGATCCACGTTAAAACCTATTATAACACATAGAAACATTTTCCACATGTGATCCACATGTTAAAACCTATTATAACACATAGAAACATTTTCCACATGTGATCCACATGTGCTATTATGTTGCAACATGTGGTGACATGTTGTCTTCATGTGGTCACATGTGAAAAATATATGGACACAAGTGATCACATGTGAAAAAAATATATGGACACGTGATTACGTGGAAAATGTATATGTTCACATGTGGAAAACCTGTGAAATTCATGTGGTTTTTCTGTAAGGGCTGGACCGGGTTTTGGCGCAGATTCGCTATTCAGTTCCCGAGGAGTTGGAGCACGGGGCTTTCGTTGGAAATATCGCAGAGGACTTGGGCTTGGACGTGGCCAAATTGTCTTCACGGAGATTCCGGATTGTATCCGGGGCTAGAAAACAATATTTAGAAGTGAATTTGGAGAACGGAATTCTGTTTGTGAACGAGAAGATCGACCGCGAGGATCTGTGTGAACAAAGTCCCGTTTGTTTCTTGCACTCGCAGATGGTCATTGAACCCTCTGGAACTGTACCGGGTAGAAGTGGAGATCTTGGACGTGAATGATAACGCTCCCAGTTTCCCGTGGAGCGAGTTTAATCTAATTAATTAATTAATCAATCTAATTTTCAGCCGTAAGAAAGTGTTAAAGTGTTAAATGCTGCACAAGCTTTTCTCTCTTCTCTAAAAGTCTTTAGTGACAACTTTTACACTGTTATGTTTACATTGATATATTTACATTTTACAAAAAGAAAAATCTGTTTAAAAGCAATCTATTAATCCTGAAAAAAAAAATAAAAAAATGAAGCAACACAACTGCTTCAACGTTGATAATAATTAGATATGTTTATTGAGCAGCAGATCAGCATATTAGAATGATTTCTGAAGGATCATGTGACACTGAAGACTGGAGTAATGATGCTGAAAATTCAGCTTTGCGTCACAGGAATAAATTACATTTTAAAATATATTCAAATTGAAAACAGTTATTTAGAATTGTAATAACATTTCAGAATATTTTTTCTATTGAAATGTGTAGACTTCCTATACTAAGAATTGTCGTTTTCCTTATTATAGGCTATAAAGCTGTAAAAACCACATATGTCCATTAGATGGCGCACTAAGACAGTGTAAATCACCCTATATAAGCGTCGTATTAAAATGGATGTTTTATTAAAACCTAACCAGGTTTTATAATATAATCATCTGAGTTATTACCTTGAATCTTGATGGGTATTTTTGTAAATTGTAATAGGCTCACCGTCTTCAGTTTCGTAGTTTCATTTTCTGTTGTTAATGGGTTGGACTTCCGTGTTTTCGGTGATTCTAGTTTAAGTACCTGCTCAGTCTTGTGTTTGTCGCGTTGGTTTAGCTCAGTGGTTACTTCAGGCAAAACCCTAGCTCATGGCTGACGGTCACCGACGGCCAGAGATCAAACCACGGGCTCTGTCCAGCGTTTTGCATTTTTGGTGTCGTTAAAATCTTACTTTTCTGTTCACTCACTTCAGATGTTTTTGACCACACGGAGGGGTCAATTACATGCATTATGGATAGAAAACTGTTCAGCCTGAAACCAAACTAGGCCTATTTTATTTTTGTGGGGTTTTTTTCTGCATCGATGAGACTAATCATTTTAATTTAGAAAAAGTAAAACTAAGAATATAGTTAGGTTCTCACTGTGCAGTGTTGTTAGTGTTAACTTTAGGTTTAAATGTTAGGGTAGAGTGGGGTAAAATGCCCCCCTACTATTTTTCCCAAAATAACCACAAGATAAAATCAAGATACATTTTTATTGTAACTATGGACTACGTTGACAGGAGTGATGTAGTTTTCACCATGAGCTTACACTGGTGATGTACCGGAGAGAAAACGGATTTCACTGGAAATGATCTAATTTTCAGCAGTAAGAAAAAAACGTGTTTTAAAGCTTGTTTTGTAGAACATCACAGTTATATATGATATGAGAACAGTAGGGCCTATAGATAGGGATTGGGTGTTATTTAATAAAAAATATAATTATATTTTATATTTTAATAATATTTTCAGAATAACATATTTTTTTCTCAAACATAGTCACTGGGGTAAAACGGGTAATTACTGTAGTTATTCTGTTCTGAACATCAAATCCATTGTTTTTCCATAAAATGTATTCTAACTAGTTGGTTAAATAAAAATATTTGGATTTTATATTTAAAAATTACCTCAAGTTAGTATCAGGTAGCTAGTTATCTAGCCAGTTGATTACATTCTTTTAATTTTTAAGCTAAAACTGCCTGGACTCTGATTTTGCTGTAAATGTTTAAAGCAAATTGCTTTGTCAGACTGGGGGGCATTTTACCCCACCCATGGGGGCGTTTTGCCCCATAGGTGGGATAAAACGCCCCTCTTGGTACAAATTAAATTTTTATTAAAAATCTAATAACATGAAAACTCTGGACATTTTTCATACTTTGTTTATAATTTATGTCATTGCAACTAAAACTATTATAACTTTTCTGAACACATTTAACTTTTGTTTCACAGAAAAAAATTACAGTCCTTAAGGGGGCGTTTTCCCCCAATCTACCCCAATAATAATCCCATTGTAGGCCAAATCGGGGCTAGCTGTCACAAAATCTATGTATCAGTAACTAGACAGAGTCAAAGGTCTAGTTACACAAATGTTTTGAACTGTGTTGTTGGGACGAGTTTTTCATAGGCTAAAGCCTTTGTCAATTCAGGGCAAGTTGTCGTATTTTAAATGTTAAAAACGCCGACATTTATTATAGGATCTGTTGGCTTGATGCATGTTGATGCAGTGGGTCGTATAATGAAAGAAAATCTGTCATGATTAAACATACCCTGAGAACATTCACTAAAAAGGTGAAAAAGTGTGACAACAAGCACCAGTCTCCCCTAATTAATAATTATTAGGCTATGTATCTTAATGGCTGTTGTCTGTCTTGTAGTGAGTTTCACTGTTCAGAATGAAGATGTTTACTTTCGTTTTCTGCTTTGAACTTGTGAGCGTTTGTGCGTCGTGTTTTTTTTTGTTTTGTTTTGTTTTTTGTTTTTTGTAATGTATTTTTTTTTTTTTTTTTGTGTGTGTGTGTGTGTTGAAGTCCATTTTTATAGACGTTCTCAGTAACTAGATTCTAAATAACAAAAAAACTAAACAAAAAAAAAGTATTTCAAATGTCAGGTCAGTAAAACAAAAGCTATAAAATGTATTAAATACGATGTCTGTTGGCTCGATATTTTATGTTTCTTTTAAAATAATTAATGAAATAGCAAACAGTTTATTTATAACCATAGTAAGTTCTGGTTAGGCTAATATGATACATGAGCGGTTCTCATTGTGAGCTAAAGTCGGTTTTCAGGCGTTTCGCTCTCGCGTTGGTTTAGCTCAGTGGTTACTTCCGAATGACTGAAAGTTCACCATTTCATGGCCGTCGGGAAACCGGCGACCGGAGATCGAACCACGGGCGCTGTCCAACGTTTTTCCGTATGATGCCATGAGATCTTGCCCTTTTGTCAGTCAATGATTTTTCAATAACTTTACAATAAGGGTTCGGTATGAAACTTAAATCTTAGCGTGTCTTCACTTCTTGCACTTTTAAAATACATTATATTTTTATTTATTAAATTGACATAAAATCAAGATTTAAGACAGGTGATATTTTAACTGCCATAATATATTGCTGTTTTTCAGAGGTGTAAAGAGTACCTGAAAAACATACTTGAGTAAAAGTACAGATGCCTTACAGTGAAAATTACTCCACTACAAGTTACAAGTCGCCAATTCCAAAACAACTTGAGTAAAAGTATTAGAGTATCTGATTTTAACAGTACTTAAGTATTTTACTTATACTAAATATAGGCTCAAAGATGCACTAGTCAAAGAGACATGCCAGTCAAAAACTGTAATGCTGGGAAAAAGGCAGAGGCAAGGATCTGTGTGCAGATATTTCATGGAAAAGCTAGAACAAACAAGCCAAAAACCAAAGGGAACAAAGAACAGAATGACGGACAAACAGACAACCATTACATTCAACAACTCACAAAGAACTAAAGAAACACTAGGGCTGTATATACAGTATACAGGAGGCTAACAAGCTGAACAAGATAAGATGCAAACTGACTACAAACACCACGGGAGACAGGAAGTGACATAAAAGTCCGAGACAAGGCACAGAAAACTCAACAAAAACAAGAAAGAGCTGATTTGTGAGGAGAGCAATCACGCTTCTTTTCTGAAACCAAAATAAAACTGAACACCTCAAAATTGCAAAAACAAAAAACAATATCCTTCAAAAAGTTGTCTTCAGTGTAACGGATAAATAAAATAATGTTAAGTAAAATTAAAAAGTCAAAGTCTTCTTGCACTGGATGTGCTGGTTTCGGCCTCATTCGCAGCTGCAGTCATGTCCTCATCTCATTTATAAAACACCTGTGATTCACAACTACTGGCTAAGAAACTCACATTCACGAAAAGTAGCCTTGTTGACAATTTTGGGTGAGTAAGGGCAAAATGCACAAGATATAGTACTTTCAGTGCACTGTAGTTGGCAATATCACATCTTTTGTAGCATAAATAAACTGCTGCAGAAAAGCTAGCTGCCATGCAAAATGTAATGTGTAACTGCAACACTCGTTTCAAATGTAGTGGAGTAAAGAGTACAGATACTCATTCAAAAAATGTAGTGAAGTAGAGAGTAAAAGTTGCTAATATCTTTGATACTCAGTACAACTACAAAGTACCCGAAAAGATACTTAAGTACAGTAATTAGTTACATTTACTCAAGTACTTTACACCTCTGCTATTTTCACCTGTATTTTAAAAAAGCCATACAAATTCGATGCTATTTCAATAGAAGTTTCACTCCTCGTTGTTGTAACACCTCGAGATGAACAGCAGATGGGGCTCAAAGATCATGTTTCAAACTCCAAACAACCGAGAACCATAAATGTTTAAGGTTAGGGCAAGCTGTTTTAAATGTTAAAAAAAAATAAAATAAAAAATAAATAAATAAACCTGTAAAATGTCTTCATTATATATAGGCTTGATATTTTATGTTTCCTTTTACTCATTTGATTTTTCATGTTTATTAGCTGTTTAATTGTCGCTGAAGAAGTTATAATGAGCTGTGAAATGACTTGTTTAAAGTCGGTTTTCAGTCGAGGCGTTCACGCGTTGGTTTAGCTCAGTGGTTACTTCCGACTGTTTCCAAATCGTACTCTCATGGCCGCAGAGAAAGCGGTGACCGGGCCGAACCTCGGGCTCTATTCAATGTTTTCATGTTTGATGCCACGAGATCTTGCTCCTTTGTCAGTCAGTGATTTGTAATCATTTGGAAGGCTATAAGGTTTCGGTATGAAGCTTAAATCTCAATATTTTTTCAGTTCTTTTTTTTGAAAACGTATGTCTACATTTTTAGTTTTTAATGTATAAAATCGGCGTAAAATTAAGATGATAGACATTATCGAATATGATTATATTGCCATTTTTACATTTATTTGAAAAAGCAATAGATTTCGTTCAAATATTGCTCGCGAGGTTGTGTGCCTGCTCCTTTGTGCGTGCGCCCTCCCTTACAGAAAAACCACATGAATTTCACATGTGCAAAAGCACGTGGTCACATGTGACCACATATACAGGTGCATCTCAATAAATTAGAATTTCGTGGAAAAGTTTTCGTGGAAAAATTGTGAAACTCGTGTATTAAATTCAATGCACACAGACTGAAGTAGTTTAAGTCTTTGGTTCTTTTAATTGTGATGATTTTGGCTCACATTTAACAAAAACCCAACAATTCACTATCTCAACAAATTAGAATACTTCATAAGACCAATAAAAAAAAAATAAAAAAAAAACATTTTTTAATGAATTGTTGGCCTTCTGGAAAGTATGTTCATTTACTGTATATGTACTCAATACTTGATAATTAAATTCGGCGTAGTATGAAGGTGATCAGTTTGTGGCACTGCTGAGGTGGTGTGGAAGCCCAGGTTTCTTTGACAGTGGCCTTCAGCTCATCTGCATTTTTTGGTCTCTTGTTTCTCATTTTCCTCTTGACAATACCCCATAGATTCTCTATGGGGTTCAGGTCTGGTGAGTTTGCTGGCCAGTCAAGCACACCAACACCATGGTCATTTAACCAACTTTTGGTGCTTTTGGCAGTGTGGGTAGGTGCCAAATCATGCTGGAAAATGAAATCAGCATCTTTAAAAAGCTGGTCAGCAGAAGGAAGCATGAAGTACTCCAAAATTTTTTGGTAAACGGGTGCAGTGACTTTGGCTTTCAAAAAACACAATGGACCAACACCAGCAGATGACATTGCACCCCAAATCATCACAGACTGTGGAAACTTAACACTGGACTTCAAGCAGCTTGGGCTATGAGCTTCTCCACCCTTCCTCCAGACTCTAGGACCTTCGTTTCCAAATGAAATACAAAACTTGCTCTCATCTGAAAAGAGGACTTTGGACCACTGGGCAACAGTCCAGTTCTTCTTCTCCTTAGCCCAGGTAAGATGCCTCTGACGTTGTCTGTGGTTCAGGATTGGCTTAACAAGAGGAATACGACAACTGTAGCCAAATTCCTTAACACGTCTGTGTGTGGTGGCTCTTGATGCCTTGACCCCAGCCTCAGTCCATTGCTTGTGAAGTTCACCCAAATTCTTGAATCAATTTTGCTTGACAATCCTCATAAGGCTGCGGTTCTCTCGGTTGGTTGTGCATCTTTTTCTTCCACACGTTTTCCTTCCACTCAACTTTCTGTTAACATGCTTGGATACAGCACTCTGTGCACAGCCAGCTTCTTTGGCAATGAATGTTTGTGGCTTACCCTCCTTGTGAAGGGTGTCAATGATTGTCTTCTGGACAACTGTCAGATCAGCAGTCTTCCCCATGATTGTGTAGCCTAGTGAACCAAACTGAGAGACCATTTTGAAGGCTCAGGAAACCTTTGCAGGTGTTTTGAGTCGATTGGCATGTCACCATATTCTAATTTGTTGAGATAGTGAATTGGTGGGTTTTTGTTAAATGTGAGCTAAAATCATCACAATTAAAAGAACCAAAGACTTAAACTACTTCAGTCTGTGTGCATTGAATTTATTTAATACACGAGTTTCACAATTTGAGTTGAATTACTGAAATAAATGAACTTTCCACAACATTCTAATTTATTGAGATGCACCTGTACATGTGATTCTGCACATGTGAAATTTTACGTGTGAAAATGTGAAAATCACATGTGAAGTGTGTGCTTTGCACATGGGAAATGTGTGTTTTTGGAACATTTCCATGTGAATCCCATGTGACCACGTCAAACCCATGGGATCACATGTGAAACACATGTGAAACTTGTGAATCCCATGTGAAACGTATATTATAAACCTGCTTGTGTTGCAATGTGAAATGACTTTAAAAACTTTAGTCAATATTTAACTCATGCACAATATACACTCAAAAAATATTTAATCCTGTTAAAGACCTCAATTGTATAGTAAAATTCCATTAAGTTTTATTAAGCAATCCTTATACACTATTCATATTATGAAGAATTTAAAAAGAATAACTACAGTCTAAAGCATTTATATAGACCCCTTTAGGGCCGACGTCACAATTACGTCACAGCGCTAGCTGGAGGCAAAACAAAGCGAAAACTGGAGGCGGCCCATTCAAACCAGCACAGATTCGGCGGCATAAGGAGCTTAAAATATCATCTTGTTATGGCGTTGGGTGTCCGAATCGATGTAGTAGAGGCTTCAATTCGAAATTTTAACGCATTCCCGATACCACTGCCAAACAAAAAACCGACGATAGCTGTGGTAAAACGAGATAAAACTAGAGGACTGGACAGAAACGATCGTCAAAACTGCTCGCGTTTGCAGCGCACACTTCTTATCAGAAAAGGTTCAATAAAATATCGCCTTTTGTTGTTATGGGCGCGTCTAAAGATTTCTTATGCATCTCACTAAGTTACTATGTCGCGTATGAAGTAATGTCTGTGTGCATGTGTGTAAAATATGCTTAATCATTTGTAGCTGTATACATTGTTGTGATTAATTGTGGTTGGAATAATAACGTAGCTGTAAAAATACTTGCTTGCTGAAATTGAAATATATATATACATCTTCATTACTAGATAGACACGGTGAGTTTGTCTTAACTATACACGTTAGCTAGATGTGAGTCACTCAACTGGAGGTAATCCTGTCATATCGTCCCTCCTTTGAGTAAAAGCGTTTATGGGTCGGCCAATCTGGTTTCGTCCGTTAAAAATAACTTTTTCAAATAACAATCGTGGTCCCGGACAGTGAGTGACTTACATATGCAGGTAAAATCGGAATTTCTCCGGTTATTGTTAAAAAAACAAGCTAACAGACTTCATAGCTAGCGTTAGTGAAGCGGTCAGGGGAGTCTTTCTGCCTCCACCTAAGCTCCGCCCACAGAAATACGTCACAATGTTTACTAACAGAAAAAGGGTCTATAAATCTTAAAGGGATAGTTCGTCCAAAAATGAAAATTCTGTCATTAATTACTCACCCTCATGTTGTTCCAAATCTGTAAGATCTTTGTTCATCTTCGGAACACAAATTAAGATATTTTTGAACATTTCAGTTGCATTGCTGTCAATGCAGGGTCAGAAAGCTCTCGGATTTCATCAAAAATATCTTATTTTGTGTTCCAAAGATGAACGAAGATCTTATGGGTTTTGAATGACATGAGGGTGAGTAATTAATGACAGAATTTTCATTTTGAATGAACTATCTCTATAATAACTGGGAATGTGCCATTTCAGATTTGTTCATAAATTAAAAAAAAAAAAAAAAGTTACTCAATCACAGTTCCCATGGCATGAAGTTCATAGAAACTGAAAGTACACCGAGAGGCACTATCAAGTACAATTAACACAATATTTATTAGTCAATTTTGTAATTGTGTTGTATTTAGACCTATAACAACTTGAGTCATATTTCCATGATGACATGAGATTTTCACAGGTTGGTGATGAAATTTGTATCGTCTGTAAAGAGGGAACCGGCAACATCTCCAAACTCATCAGACTTGTCCTAAATGAATGAATGAAAGAGAAATACAAATCACAAACAAATCCATGTAGTAGTGTTCAATTTAATCATTTTTTTAACGATAAATTATTACTTTTGAATTTAAAATTGTTTTTGACAAATAATCTCACAAAGACTGATGCCAAGCTAAAGTTCACCCAAAAATGAAAATTCGGTAATTGTTTATTCTTATGCCATATGGCCTTTCATCTTGATACCACAACAGGGGAAATTAAAAAATGGTGAAAAATCAAACAAATTTTAATTTGAAAAATTCTGTTGGTCTGGTGTGTACCTGCAGCCGTTGGATGACAGGAAATGACGTCATCATGCTCGCAAATTCAAAATCCTCCTTTCTATAATGAGCTTCTTTTTTTTTTTTTTTTTTTTTTATTTATTTATTGGGGGGGTTGTGATGTTAAATGTGATGTGATGTTAAATGTTATGTGATGTTAAATGTTAAAGGTACATCTGTTGTAAAATATTATGTATCTATATTTTGCGTCTTGTGATTATTATTATTAATATTAATATTAAGAAGAAGAATTTATTAATTATATTGTTGTAATATTAATAATATTAATTTTATTAACATTTTTTGTAATGTTGTTCCTCAATAAAAAAAATAGGTGAAGTTGATAATATATATAATATATATTATAATATATATATCGTGTGTGTGTGTGTGTGTGTGTGTGTATTAGTTATGCTACCTGATGATCAACAATTACAGGTACAAGCTAATAACAAGGTGTATCATAAATGAGCACATACTAATCATAAGTGGTATGTAACGATAAATCATATATCAGTGGTATGAACTTTATTTTATTTAACTTTTATTTTACTAACTAGCCTATATAGCCTAAGTAACTTTGCAACTACAGTACATTTCAACAAAGAAAGAAAGCTACAAGGGACTACAATGGGAAGCAGGAAATAGGAACAAACTAAAAGTCAACATACAGTGTGAAGCTGAAAATGCACAGTATTTGGGAAAGTCGTTTCCTAATGGGGGAAAGTCGTGGCTTAATGGGGGAAAGTCGTGGCTTAATGGGGGAAAGTCGTGGCCTAATGGTTAGAGAGTCGGACTCGTAACCTAAAGGTTGTGGGTTCGAGTCTCGGGCTGGCAGGAATTGTAGATGGGGGGAGTGAGTGTACAGTGCTCTCTCCACCCTCAATACCATGACTGAGGTGCCCTTGAGCAAGAACCCCCAACTGCTCCCCGGGCGCCGCAGCATAAATGGCTGACCACTGCTCCGGGTGTGTGTTCACTGCTGTGTGTGTGCACTTTGGATGGGTTAATTGCAGAGCACAAATTCCGAGTATGGGTCACCATACTTGGCCACATATCACATCACTTTCACTTTCACATGTAGCTAACATGTGATCCACAGGTTAAAACCTATTATAACACATAGAAACATTTTTCCACATGTGGTCCACGTTAAAACCTATTATAACACATGGAAAAAATTTCCACGTGATCCACATGTGAAAACTATGGAAGCCCGTTTCCGCCACTTTAAGAAAAATATAATTCTGTAAGTCATAATAATGAGATACTTTCTCATAATTATGACTTAGTATCTCGTTATATTGAGAAACTTTCTCGTAATTATGACTTAGTTTCTCATTATTATGACTTATTTTCTCATAATAATGAGAAACTTTCTCATAATAATGACTTAGTTTCTCGTAATAATGAGAAACTTTCTCGTAATAATGACTTAGTTTCTCGTAATAATGAGAAACTTTCTCGTAATAATGAGAAACTTTCTCGAAATAATGAGAAACTTTCTCGAAATAACGACTTAATCCACGCAAAAAAAAAAAAAAAAAGACTTAATCTACGCATGCGCAACGCATAATCTATAATTAATCTATCATTAAATAACGATTTCAGATAAATTATCTGCATGTAGTCTTTTGTCAATTTGTAGCACTTACTAAGTTATTCTTACAGAAAATTATGGCTTCAAACATTCCAGACTAATATTTCAGTTAAGAAATCCAGGCATTTTATGAAGAAATTAAAGCGATTACACATATAAACTTAATTTATAGATGTTTATTTCGATGATTTATTAGTTTTATTAGCTGTCCCTTTCATGCATCACATGCATACAATGTTCATACAGTAAGCCATCTCATTTCAAAAGCACAAAGCATCTTTGTTCGTTACCACGGCAACCGCTTGATCTTCAGCGTCCCGCTTCTCGCAGGATAAACCCTTAACGTGAAAAATGCTTAACGTGGCTTGAAGTACAAAGACAGATTGAACCAAATTCAGTACACAACTTAATAATCATGCATATTGTATATACAGGCATTCAGGTGTCACGCCCCTGGACTGTTTTGTTGTGGTTTTTGCTCCCCATGTGTTCCCTGTGACCCAGTTTCTCCCCAGTCTAATTGTGTTAATCTGCTCCAGGTGTGTCTCCTTAGTTCTTTGATTGTCCTGTCTTTATAAGCCCCAGTCCTTTCAGTTAGTGTTGGTCGGTTATTGCTTATGTTACCCTGTGTGTGTTGGACTTCTTGATCGTTGAAATATATTAAATACCTCCTTCTCTTCAAACCTTTGTCTTCGTGTGGCTATAGTGTGTGCACTGCACAGTGACCGTAACAGAATAACCGACCTAAAAGAAGTAAAGTATAGCAGCGTGTTTCCCCTCGTTTTTTTTTCCCGTTTTTGTCAGTTTTTATTTATGGATGATCCTGCAGTCCTCGTCCTCCTGCTGGAGCAGGGGAACCGCTCTCTCGAGGACCACACTAAGGATTTTGTGTTCCTGGCGAATTACACACACTACCCGGACAGCTGCCTCAGCACGTTCTACCGAGCTGGACTTAACAACATCATACGTGAGCAGTTGTCCGGGGATGGTCCTCGAGAGAGCCTCGCTGCCTTCATCGAGTGGGTACTGGTGTCCTGCAAGTCGCACCTGACTGTGGATATCGCGGATGATGACACCAGCCCTACTCTGGACCCAGAGCCCAGTCAACCTCCACCCTACGCCACGGAGCTGCCAGAGCCCACCGCAGACGGAGAGCCAGAGCCTGCCGCGGTCGTTGAGCCATCGCCATCAGGAGCGACGGAGCTGACGATCGTCCCGGAGCATGAGCCCCAAGTGTCTGACCAGGTGCGAGAGCCGACAGCACAAGTGACGGTGGATACAGCTGTGGAGATCGTGGGGGCTATGGAAAGCCCCGCCCACGGCACCACTTCTGAGGGTGAGCTCACACTGGACTCTGGACTGTTAATTGACTTTGATACAGAAATACTCTTCACTCAACCTTCATCAGAACTGCCGGATTGGCAAAATATCCCACCCAACCTCCCTCTCCCACCGCCTCTCATCGATCTGTTCCTGTTCTCAACGCTATCTTCACTGGATCCTGTCAGCCCCTCTGCTCACCCTCAGCCCACCATCTGTGGTGTGGGCTCGCCGCTGGTCTGCCCATCTCCAGTTCCATTGGCGTCGAGTCTGGAGGATCCCTCGACTCCGCCTTCAGCCTCCGAGGCCCAGACTCCGCCTCGGTCCTGCGACCCAGCGGCTCCACCTCGGCTTCCAGCTCCCTCGTCTCCACCAGAGCCCGTCAGTCCACCAGCTCCACCGGGCTCCCTCGTCCCTCCGGCTCCGCCTTGGTCAGTCGTCCCCCTACCTCCACCTCGGGACTACACTCCTCTGGCTACGCCACGTCCCTTCATCCCTCAGGCTCCGTTGGGCTCCTCCTTCCCTCCAGCTTCACCTCAGTCCTCTGTCGCTCCGGCTCCGCCGCGGCCTTCTGGATCTCTGCCTACACCTCGGTCGCCGAAGCCTCTGGCTCCACCTTGGCCCTCCGGATCCTCGGCGTCACCCTGGCTCTTCGGCTCTCTGTCTCCACCTCGGCCTCCTCCTCCACCTGCTCCGCCTCCGTTGGTCGGCCCCCTGGAGTCGGCGGCCATTCCTCCTCCATGGCTCCTCCCTCCGTCGGCTCCACCGTGGGCCATCATCATGACTGTGGCCTGGGTCCTGCCAGGCTCCTCCTGCTCCGAGTCCCTCCTGGCTCCTCCCTCCTTCGTCGCCTCCCTGGTCTCTGTCTACCGGCCCCCTCCCGGTTGTCCGTCCTCCTCCAGAGCCGCCGCCATCGTTCCCCCCCACCCCCCTCTGTTGTTCCACGGTGTGAGGACGCACCTTCCGGGAGGGGGGAGTAATGTCACGCCCCTGGACTGTTTTGTTGTGGTTTTTGCTCCCCATGTGTTCCCTGTGACCCAGTTTCTCCCCAGTCTAATTGTGTTAATCTGCTCCAGGTGTGTCTCCTTAGTTCTTTGATTGTCCTGTCTTTATAAGCCCCAGTCCTTTCAGTTAGTGTTGGTCGGTTATTGCTTATGTTACCCTGTGTATGTTGGACTTCTTGATCGTTGAAATATATTAAATACCTCCTTCTCTTCAAACCTTTGTCTTCGTGTGGCTATAGTGTGTGCACTGCACAGTGACCGTAACATCAGGTGGGCCCAAAATATGAATGCAACACAAAACAGCAACGCTTATGTATTTTCTATAACGGTTTTCCATAGGAAAACGCAACTTTGGGTGTTGTGTTCAAATTCTGGGCTCTTATGCTTGCCTGTATGCATGATCAATAATATTGTATCCTGAATTTGTCATTGTACTTTAAGCCACATTAAGCATTTTTCACGTTCACATGTCCTGCGAGAAGCGGAGTGGGATGCTGAAGACCAAGCGGTTGCCGTGGTAACGAACAACTACGGTTTGTGCTAGCGTGAAGAGATTGGGCTACTGTATAAACATAGTGGGCTTATGCATCTGATGCATGAAAGTGACAGCTAATAAAACTAACAAATCATCGAAATGAACCTCTGTTCATTAAGTTTATATTTGTAATGGCTTTCATTTCTTCATAAAATGCGTGTGATTTTTGTTGGAATATATTCCTCTATATCTGAAGCCATGAACTTTGTCTGGCAGAGTAACTTGTTGGTAAATGCTACAAATTAACAAAAGACTTCATGCAGATAATTTATCTGAAATCGATATTTAATGATAGATTATACAGTTTTAGATTACAGAACAAGCAATGTTTGCGGTGTTCCTGCATGGCTTTGACCAGCAGATGTCTTTGATTTTTTTTTTTTTTTTTTTCTTAGGAGTAAGTCATTATTTCGAGAAAATAAGTCATTATTATGAGAAAGTTTCTCATTATTACGAGAAAATAAGTCATTATTACGAGAAAGTTTCTCATTATTAAGAGAAAATAAGTCATTATTATGAGAAAGTTTCTCATTATTACGAGATGTTACGTCATTATTACGAGAAAGTTTCTCATTAGTACGAGAAAATAAGTCATTATTACGAGAAAGTTTCTCATTATTACGAGAAAATAAGTCATTATTACGAGAAAGTTTCTCATTATTACGAGATGTTAAGTCATTATTACGAGAAAGTTTCTCATTATTACGAGATGTCAAGTCATTATTATGAGAAAGTTTCTCATTATTACGAGAAAATAAGTCATTATTATGAGAAAGTTTCTCATTATTACGAGAAAATAAGTCATTATTATGAGAAAGTTTCTCATTATTACGAGAAAATAAGTCATTATTATGAGAAAGTTTCTCATTATTACGAGATGTTAAGTAATTATTATGAGAAAGTTTCTCATTATTACGAGATGTTAAGTCATTATTATGAGAAAGTTTCTCATTATTACGAGAAAATAAGTCATTATTATGAGAAAGTTTCTCATTATTACGAGAAAATAAGTCATTATTATGAGAAAGTTTCTCATTATTACGAGAAAATAAGTCATTATTATGAGAAAGTTTCTCATTATTACGAGATGTTAAGTAATTATTATGAGAAAGTTTCTCATTATTACGAGATGTCAAGTCATTATTATGAGAAAGTTTCTCATTATTACGAGAAAATAAGTCATTATTATGAGAAAGTTTCTCATTATTACGAGAAAATAAGTCATTATTATGAGAAAGTTTCTCATTATTACGAGATGTTAAGTCATTATTACGAGAAAGTTTCTCATTATTACGAGATGTCAAGTCATTATTATGAGAAAGTTTCTCATTATTACGAGATGTTAAGTCATTACTATGAGAAAGTTTCTCATTATTACGAGAAAATAAGTCATTATTATGAGAAAGTTTCTCATTATTACGAGATGTTAAGTCATTACTATGAGAAAGTTTCTCATTATTACGAGAAAATAAGTCATTATTATGAGAAAGTTTCTCATTATTACGAGAAAATAAGTCATTATTACGAGAAAGTTTCTCATTATTATGAGAAACTAAGTCATAATAATGAGAAACTAAGTCATTATTACGAGAAAGTTTCTCAATATAACGAGATACTAAGTCATAATTATGAGAAAGTATCTCATTATTATGACTTACAGAATTATATATTTTCTTAAAGTAGCGGAAACAGGCTTCCATAGTTTTCACATGTGAATCACATGTGGAAAATGTTTCCATGTGTTATAATAGGTTTTAACGTGGATCACATGTGGAAAATGTTTCCATGTGATATAATAGGTTTTAACATGTGGATCACATGTTAGCTACATGTAACAAATACTGTGCATTTTCAGCTTCACACTGTATGCTGACTTTTAGTTTGTTCCTAAAAATCAGATGTCTTTGATTTTTTTCTTTTTTTTTCTTAGGAGTAAGTCATTATTTCGAGAAAATAAATCATTATTACGAGAAACTTTCTCATTATTACGAGAAAATAAGTCATTATTATGAGAATGTTTCTCATTATTACGAGATGTTAAGTCATTATTACGAGAAAGTTTCTCATTATTACGAGAAAATAAGTCATTAATACGAGAAAGTTTCTCATTATTAAGAGAAAATAAGTCATTATTATGAGAAAGTTTCTCATTATTACGAGATGTTAAGTCATTATTATGAGAAAGTTTCTCATTATTACGAGAAAATAAGTCATTATTATGAGAAAGTTTCTCATTATTACGAGATGTTAAGTCATTATTATGAGAAAGTTTCTCATTATTTCGAGAAAATAAGTCATTATTATGAGAAAGTTTCTCATTATTACGAGATGTTAAGTCATTATTACGAGAAAGTTTCTCATTATTAAGAGAAAATAAGTCATTAATACGAGAAAGTTTCTCATTATTAAGAGAAAATAAGTCATTATTATGAGAAAGTTTCTCATTATTACGAGATGTTAAGTCATTATTATGAGAAAGTTTCTCATTATTACGAGAAAATAAGTCATTATTATGAGAAAGTTTCTCATTATTACGAGATGTTAAGTCATTATTATGAGAAAGTTTCTCATTATTACGAGAAAATAAGTCATTATTATGAGAAAGTTTCTCATTATTACGAGATGTTAAGTCATTATTATGAGAAAGTTTCTCATTATTTCGAGAAAATAAGTCATTATTATGAGAAAGTTTCTCATTATTACAAGAAAATAAGTCATTATTACGAGAAAGTTTCTCAATATAACGAGATATTAAGTCATTATTATGAGAAACTAAGTCATTATTATGAGAAATTGTCTCAATATTATGAGAAATTTTCTCATTATTATGAGAAAGTTTCTCATTATTATGAGAAACTAAGTCATAATAATGAGAAACTAAGTCATTATTACGAGAAAGTTTCTCAATATAACGAGATACTAAGTCATAATTATGAGAAAGTATCTCATTATTATGACTTACAGAATTATATATTTTCTTAAAGTAGCGGAAACGGGCTTCCATAGTTTTCACATGTGAATCACATGTGGAAAATGTTTCCATGTGTTATAATAGGTTTTAACATGTGGATCTACATGTAACAAATACTGTGCATTTTCCGCTTCACACTGTATGTTGACTTTTAGTTTGTTCCTATTTCCTGCTTCCCATTGTAGTCCCTTGTAGCTTTCTTTCTTTGTTGAAATGTACTGTAGTTGCAAAGTTACTTAGGCTATATAGGCTAGTTAATAAAATAAAAGTTAAATAAAATAAAGTTCATACCACTGATATATTATTTATCGTTACATACCACTTATGATTAGTATGTGCTCATTTATGATACACCTTGTTATTAGCTTGTACCTGTAATTGTTGATCATCAGGTAGCATAACTAATACACACACGATATATATATTATAATATGTATTATATATATTATCAACTTCACCTATTTTTTTATTGAGGAACAACATTACAAAAAATGTTAATAAAATTAATATTATTAACATTACAACAATATAATTAATAAATTCTTCTTCTTAATATTAATATTAATAATAATAATGACAAGACGCAAAATATAGATACATAATATTTTACAACAGATGTACCTTTAACATTTAACATCACATAACATTAAACATCACATCACATTTAACATCACAACCCTCCCAATAAATAAATACATAAATAAATAAGTAAAATAAAAAAAGCTCATTACAGAAAGGAGGATTTTGAATTTGCGAGCATGATGACGTAATTTCCTCTCATCCAACGGCTGCAGGTACACACCAGACCAACAGAATTTTTAAAATTAAAATTTGTTTGATTTTACACCATTTTTTAATTTCCTCTTTTGTGGTATCAAGATGAAAGGCCATATGGCATAAGAATAAACAATTACCGAATTTTCATTTTTGGGTGAACTTTAGCTTGGCATCAGTCTTTGTGAGATTATTTGTCAAAAACAATTTTGAATTAAAAATAAATAATAATTTATGGTTAAAAAAACGATTAAATTGAACACTACTATTTTTGGACACCATGGATTTGTTTGTGATTTGTATCTCTCTTTCATTCTTTCATTTAGGACAAGTCTGATGAGTTTGGAGATGTTGCCGGTTCCCTCTTTACAGACGATACAAATTTCATCACCAACCTGTGAAAATCTCATGTCATCATGGAAATATGACTCAAGTTGTTATAGGTCTAAATACAACACAATTACAAAATTGACTAATAAATATGTTAATTGTACTTGATAGTGCCACTCGGTGTACTTTCAGGTTCTATGAACTTCATGCCATGGGAACTGTGATTGAGTAACTTTTTTTTTTTTTTAATTTATGAACAAATCTGAAATGGCACATTCCCAGTTATTATAGAGATAGTTCATTCAAAATGAAAATTCTGTCATTAATTACTCACCCTCATGTCATTCAAAACCCATAAGATCTTCGTTCAGCTTTGGAACACAAAATAAGATATTTTTGATGAAATCCGAGAGCTTTCTGACCCTGCATTGACAGCAATGCAACTGAAATGTTCAAAAATATCTTAATTTGTGTTCCGAAGATGAACGAAGATCTTGCGGATTTGGAACAACATGAGGGTGAGTAATTGATGACAGAATTTTCATTTTTGGACGAACTATCCCTTTAAGATTTATAGACCCTTTTTCTGTTAGTAAACATTGTGACGGTTTTCTGTGGGCGGAGATTAGATGGAGGCAGAAAGATTCCCCTGACCGCTTCACTAACGCTAGCTATGAAGTCTGTTAGCTTGTTTTTTTTTAACAATAACCGGAGAAATTCCGATTTTACCTGCATATGTAAGTCACTCACTGTCCGGGACCGCGATTGTTATTTGAAAAAGTTATTTTTAACGGACGAAACCAGATTGGCTGACCCATAAACGCTTTTACTCAAAGGAGGGACGATATGACAGGATTACCTCCAGTTGAGTGACTCACATCTAGCTAACGTGTATAGTTAAGACAAACTCACCGTGTCTATCTAATGAAGATGTGTATATATATATATATATATATATATATATATATATATATATATATATATATATATATATATATATTTCAGTTTCAGCAGGCAAGTATTTTTACAGCTACGTTATTATTCCAACCACAATTAATCACAACAATGTATACAGCTACAAATGATTAAGCATATAAATCGTCAGTTTGTTGTTTTACACACATGCACACAGACATTATTTCGTACACGACATAGTAACTTAGTGAGATGCATAAGAAATCTTTAGACGCGCCCATAACAACAAAAGACAAAAACAATAACTTTACAATAAGGGTTCGGTATGAAACTTAAATCTCAGCATGTCTTCACTTCTTGCACTTTTAAAAGACATTATTTTTTTTATTTATTAAATTGACGTAAAATCAAGATGTAAGACAGGTGATATTCAGTGGTGCGTGGGGCAAAAGAGGGGAGGGGGGGCAAGGTCGGGAGGGAGTTCAGCTTCCTGACAGCCTGATGAATGAAGCTGTCCTTCGGTCTACTGGTCCCGGCCTGGAGACTCCGCAGTCTCCTCCCTGATGGCAGCAGACTGAAGAAGCTGTGTGTCGGGTGGGTGGGATCACCTGCAATGCAGAGGGCTTTGCGGGTGAGACGGGTGTTGTAGATGTCCTGGAGGGAGGGGAGAGAGACACCAACAATCCTCTCAGCTGCTCTCACTATGCGTTGGAGTGTCTTGCGGCAGGACGCATTGCAGGCGCCATACCACACAGTGATGCAGCTCGTCAGAATGCTCTCGATGGTGCCTCTGTAGAAGGTGCACATGATGGGGGCCGGGGCTCTGGCTCTCCTCAGTTTGCGGAGGAAGTAGAGACGCTGTTGTGCTTTCTTGGCCAGTGCTGCGGTGTTGTCAGTCCAGGAGAGGTCCTCTGTGATGTGCACACCCAGGAACTTGGTGCTGCTCACTCTCTCCACAGTCGCACCGTTTATGGTCAGAGGAGCATGCTGAGTGTGCACTCTCCTGAAGTTAACAACAATCTCCTTCGTCTTCTCCACATTCAGAGAGAGATTGTTGTCACTGCACCACCCGGCCAGGCGGCTCACCTCGCACCTGTAGTTTGTCTCATCTCTGTTACTAATGAGACCCACCACAGTCGTGTCGTCCGCAAACTTAATGAGGAGGTTGGAGCTGTGTGACGGTGTGCAGTCATGGGTCAGCAGAGTGAAGAGGAGGGGGCTCAGCACACATCCTTGAGGGGCCCCTGTGTTAAGTGTGATGGTGCTGGATGTGTTACTGCCGACCCGTACTGCCTGAGGTCTCCCAGTCAGGAAGTCCAACAGCCAGTTGCACAGCGAGGTGTTGAGCCCCAGCTGGACCAATTTGTGAATGAGCTGTTGAGGGATGATTGTGTTGAATGCTGAACTGAAGTCTATGAACAGCATTCTGACGTACGAGTCTTTTTTGTCCAGATGTGTGAGTGCTGAGTGGAGGGCAGTGGCGATGGCATCATCGGTTGAGCAGTTGGACCGATATGCAAACTGGAAGGGGTCCAGGGAGGGGGGGAGGGCAGACTTGATATGATGCATGACTAGCCGTTCAAAGCACTTCATGAGGATCGGAGTAAGTGCGACTGGACGGTAGTCATTGAAGCAGGATGGAGATGGCTTCTTCGGGACTGGAATAATGGTGGTAGCCTTGAAGCATGTTGGGACAACAGCCTGACTTAGTGAGATGTTGAAAATGTCTGTGAAGACATCAGTGAGTTCCGCTGCACAGTCTCTCAGTACACGACCAGGAATGTTGTCAGGACCCGGAGCTTTGCGTGCATTGATCCTGCTGAGGGATCTCCTCATCACCTGGTCGCCGGGGGAGGAGGTGGGGTCTTCTCTGCAGTGGTGCTGTTTTGTGCCTCAAAGCGAGCGAAGAAGGCGTTCAGCTCGTTCAGCAGGGGGATGGTGCTGTCACAGGTGCGCGGTGGGGGCTTATAGTCCGTAATGGTCTGAATCCCCTGCCACAGGCTCCAAGTGTCCCCGCTGTCGCTGAAGCGATGGGCTACCCACCTGGAGTACTGTCTCTTAGCCTCTCTGATGCCGCGGGATAGATTGGCCCTAGCTGTCCTCAGGCCCACTTCATCTCCAGCTCTGAAGGCAGCGTTACGAGTCTTCAGGAGTCTGTAGACCTCCCCTGTCATCCACGGCTTCTGGTTGGCCCGGACAGTGATGGTCTTTGTGACCGTTACATCATCAATGCATTTGGTGATGTAGGCAGTGACAGTCTCTGAGTACTCTTGGAGGTCTGTGGTGTTATTGTATGTGGCAGCCTGCTTAAACAATTAAACAGCTAATAAACATGAAAAATCAAATGATTAAAAGGAAACATAAAATATCAAGCCAATATATAATGAAGACATTTTACAGGTTTTTTTAAATTTATTTTTTATTTTATTTTTACATTTAAAACAGCTTGCCCTAACCTTAAACATTTATGGTTCTCGGTTGTTTGGAGTTTGAAACATGATCTTTGAGCCCCATCTGCTGTTCATCTCGAGGTGTTACAACAACGAGGAGTGAAACTTCTATTGAAATAGCATCGAATTTGTATGGCTTTTTTTAAAATACAGGTAAAAATAGCAATATATTATCTCAATTAAAATATCACCCGTCTTACATCTTGATTTTACGTCAATTTAATAAATAAAAAAAATAATGTCTTTTAAAAGTGCAAGAAGTGAAGACACGCTAAGATTTAAGTTTCATACCGAACCCTTAATGTAAAGTTATTGAAAAATCATTGACTGACAAAAGGGCAAGATCTCATGGCATCATACGGAAAAACGTTGGACAGCGCCCGTGGTTCGATCTCCGGTCGCCGGTTTCCCGACGGCCATGAAATGGTGAACTTCTGGTCATTCGGAAGTAACCACTGAGCTAAACCAACGCGAGAGCGAAACGCCTGAAAACCGACTTTAGCTCACAATGAGAACCTGTCATGTATCATTAGCCTAGCCAGAACTTACTATGGTTATAAATAAACTCTTTGCTATTTCATTAATTATTTTAAAAGAAACTTAAAATATCGAGCCAACAGACATCGTATTTAATACATTTTATAGCTTTTGTTTTACTGACCTGACATTTGAAATACTTTTTTTTTTTTTTTTTTACTCAGAATCTAGTTACTGAGAACGCCCATGAAAATGGACTTCAACACAAATATATAATATAATGAAGACATTTTATAGTTTGTTTTTTTTAACATTTAAAACAGCTTGCCCTAATCTTAAACATTTATGGTTCTCGGTTGTTTGGAGTTTCAAACATGATCTTTGATCCCCATCTGATGTTCATCTCGAGGTGTTACAACAACGAGGAGTGAAACTTCTATTGAAATAGCATCGAATTTGTATGGCTTTTTTTAAAATACAGGTAAAAATAGCAGAGGTGTAAAGTACTTGAGTAAATGTAACTAATTACTGTACTTAAGTATCTTTTCGGGTACTTTGTAGTTGTACTGAGTATCAAAGATATTAGCTACTTTTACTCTCTACTTCACTACATTTTTTGAATGAGTATCTGTACTCTTTACTCCACTACATTTGAAACGAGTGTTGCAGTTACACATTACATTTTGCATGGCACCTAGCTTTTCTGCAGCAGTTTATTTATGCTACAAAAGATGTGATATTGCCAACTACAGTGCACTGAAAGTACTATATCTTGTGCATTTTGCCCTTACTCACCCAAACTTGTCAACAAGGCTACTTTTCGTGAATGTGAGTTTCTTAGCCAGTAGTTGTGAATCACAGGTGTTTTATAAATGAGATGAGGACATGACTGCAGCTGCCAATGAGGCCGAAACCAGCACATCCAGTGCAAGAAGACTTTGACTTTTTAATTTTACTTAACATTATTTTATTTATCCGTTACACTGAAGACAACTTTTTGAAGGATATTGTTTTTTGTTTTTGCAATTTTGAGGTGTTCAGTTTTATTTTGGTTTCAGAAAATAAGCGTGATTGCTCTCCTCACAAATCAGCTCTTTCTTGTTTTTGTTGAGTTTTCTGTGCCTTGTCTTGGACTTTTATGTCACTTCCTGTCTCCCGTGGTGTTTGTAGTCAGTTTGCATCTTATCTTGTTCAGCTTGTTAGCCTCCTGTATACTGTATATACAGCCCTAGTGTTTCTTTAGTTCTTTGTGAGTTGTTGAATGTAATGGTTGTCTGTTTGTCCGTCATTCTGTTCTTTGTTCCCTTTGGTTTTTGGCTTGTTTGTTCTAGCTTTTCCATGAAATATCTGCACACAGATCCTTGCCTCTGCCTTTTTCCCCAGCATGTCTCTTTGACTAGTGCATCTTTGAGCCTATATTTAGTATAAGTAAAATACTTAAGTACTGTTAAAATCAGATACTCTAATACTTTTACTCAAGTTGTTTTGGAATTGGCGACTTGTAACTTGTAGTGGAGTAATTTTCACTGTAAGGCATCTGTACTTTTACTCAAGTATGTTTTTCAGGTACTCTTTACACCTCTGAAAAACAGCAATATATTATGGCAGTTAAAATATCACCTGTCTTAAATCTTGATTTTATGTCAATTTAATAAATAAAAATATAATGTATTTTAAAAGTGCAAGAAGTGAAGACACGCTAAGATTTAAGTTTCATACCGAACCCTTATTGTAAAGTTATTGAAAAATCATTGACTGACAAAAGGGCAAGATCTCATGGCATCATACGGAAAAACGTTGGACAGCGCCCGTGGTTCGATCTCCGGTCGCCGGTTTCCCGACGGCCATGAAATGGTGAACTTTCAGTCATTCGGAAGTAACCACTGAGCTAAACCAACGCGAGAGCGAAACGCCTGAAAACCGACTTTAGCTCACAATGAGAACCGCTCATGTATCATATTAGCCTAACCAGAACTTACTATGGTTATAAATAAACTGTTTGCTATTTCATTAATTATTTTAAAAGAAACATAAAATATCGAGCCAACAGACATCGTATTTAATACATTTTATAGCTTTTGTTTTACTGACCTGACATTTGAAATACTTTTTTTTTGTTTAGTTTTTTTGTTATTTAGAATCTAGTTACTGAGAACGTCTATAAAAATGGACTTCAACACACACACACACACAAAAAAAAAAAAAAAAATACATTACAAAAAACAAAAAACAAAACAAAACAAAAAAAACACGACGCACAAACGCTCACAAGTTCAAAGCAGAAAACGAAAGTAAACATCTTCATTCTGAACAGTGAAACTCACTACAAGACAGACAACAGCCATTAAGATACATAGCCTAATAATTATTAATTAGGGGAGACTGGTGCTTGTTGTCACACTTTTTCACCTTTTTAGTGAATGTTCTCAGGGTATGTTTAATCATGACAGATTTTCTTTCATTATACGACCCACTGCATCAACATGCATCAAGCCAACAGATCCTATAATAAATGTCGGCGTTTTTAACATTTAAAATACGACAACTTGCCCTGAATTGACGAAGGCTATAGCCTATGAAAAACTCGTCCCAACAACACAGTTCAAAACATTTGTGTAACTAGACCTTTGACTCTGTCTAGTTACTGATACATAGATTTTGTGACAGCTAGCCCCGATTTGGCCTACAATGGGATTATTATTGGGGTAGATTGGGGGAAAACGCCCCTTTAAGGCCCTTATTTTTTTTCTGTGAAACAAAAGTTAAATGTGTTCAGAAAAGTTATAATAGTTTTAGTTGCAATGACATAAATTATAAACAAAGTATGAAAAATGTCCAGAGTTTTCATGTTATTAGATTTTTAACAAAAATTAGATTTTTAGCTTTTGTTTTACTGACCTGACATTGAAATACTTTTTTTTAATCAGAATAATGAGAACGCCTATGAAAATGGACTTCGACATACACACAAAAAAAAAAATGTGACAAAAAGTGTGACAAGCACCAGTCTCCCCTAATTAATAATTATTAGGCTATGTATCTTAATGGCTGTTGTCTGTCTTGTAGTGAGTTTCACTCTTCAGAATGAAGATGTTTACTTTCGTTTTCTGCTTTGAACTTGTGAGCGTTTGTGCTTCGTGTTGAATTTTTTATTTTTATTTATTTATTTATTTTTATGTTTATTTTTATTTTTTTTTTGTCGAAGTCCGTTTTCATAGGCGTTCTCATTATTCTGAGTAAAAAAAAAAAGTATTTCAAATGTCAGGTCAGTAAAACAAAAGCTATAAAATGTATTAAATACGATGTCTGTTGGCTCGATATTTTATGTTTCTTTTAAAATAATTAATGAAATAGCAAAGAGTTTATTTATAACCATAGTAAGTTCTGGCTAGGCTAATATGATACATGACAGGTTCTCATTGTGAGCTAAAGTCGGTTTTCAGGCGTTTCGCTCTCGCGTTGGTTTAGCTCAGTGGTTACTTCCGAATGACCGAAAGTTCACCATTTCATGGCCGTCGGGAAACCGGCGACCGGAGATCGAACCACGGGCGCTGTCCAACGTTTTTCCGTATGATGCCATGAGATCTTGGCCTTTTGTCAGTCAATGATTTTTCAATAACTTTACAATAAGGGTTCGGTATGAAACTTAAATCTTAGCGTGTCTTCACTTCTTGCACTTTTAAAAGACTTTATATTTTTATCTATTAAATTGACAAAAAATCAAGATGTAAGACAGGTGATATTTAAATTGGCATAATATATTGCTATTTTTACCTATATTTTAAAAGAAAGCCATACAAATTCGATGCTATTTCAATAGAAGTTTCACTCCTCGTTGTTGTAACACCTCGAGATGAACAGCAGATGGGGCTCAAAGATCATGTTTGAAACTCCAAACAACCGAGAACCATAAATGTTTAAGATTAGGGCAAGCTGTTTTAAATGTTAAAAAACTGTAAAGTGTCTTCATTATATATTGGCTTGATATTTTATGTTTCCTTTTATCCATTTGATTTTTCATGTTTATTAGCTGTTTAATTGTCGCTGAAGAAGTTATAATGAGCTGTGCAATGACTTGTTTAAAGTCGGTTTTCAGTCGAGGCGTTCTCGTGTTGGTTTAGCTCAGTGGTTACTTCCGACTGTTTCCAAATCATACTCTCATGGCCGCAGAGAAAGCGGTGACCGGGATCGAACCTCGTGCTCGATCTAACTTTTTCACGTTTGATGCAATGAGATCTTGCTCTTTTGTCAGTAAATGATTTGTAATCATTTGGAAGGCTATAAGGTTTCGGTATGAAGCTTAAATCTCAATATTTTTTCACTTCTTTTTTTGAAAACGTATGTCTACATTTTTAGTTTTTAATGTATAAAATAGGCGTAAAATTAAGATGATAGACATAAACGAATATGATTATATTGCCATTTTTACATTTATTTGAAAAAGTAAATTTCGTTCAATTAGTTTCACTCCTCGTTGTTGTAACACTCCGAAATGAACAGCAGATGGAGCTCAAAGATCATTTTTGAAACCCCAAACAACCGAATAGCACAAAGAATCTTAAGTGGCGTGTGTTTAATGATAGTTTTTTAATTTTTCTAAATTTCACAAATTTATTTATTTTTTTAAATATTTTATTGGCAGCCTATTTATACAGCTTCGTTTATTAGTTGTTTATTTATCTTTACAGTTATTATATAAAGTAGACTGGAATGAGTGAAATCTCAAAACAACATTGTGTATGAGTCTAGACTTCACATTCTGGTTTGTTTTGTTAATGTGATTTCATCATTTTCAGTCCCTGTGTTATTTATTCTGTATAGATGTAAGATGTAAAGGCCATCTCTTTCTCTCTCATCATTTCTTTTCGTCTATCTCTCTTTTCTTACTAAAGTATTCAACAGAGACAGACAGGGGTTTTGTAAGGTTACCGTGAGTGAGTTTAAATGGAGCTTGTGGTGAAAGTAATGGCACTCTCGCGCCCCGTGGACAATAAGCCGGCGGATGAAACAGGGTTTAAGGGCTCGTGTAATGCATGTTAATGTGACGGGCACCGTGAAATGCGCCGGGGATTATTTATCCAAAAACATTTGTATTCTTCTGTTGAAGAACGGCTGATCCCGGATAGCCGAGCACTAATCCGTCTTTCCGTTAATTAAAAAGAAGTCGAGAGCGGAGGAACTCCTGTTTTTTCAAATGTAATCATTTTTGCTGGAGCTTTACCATCTGCTGGAGGTTAAGTCTGACAGCAGATTGTATTCTGCGGTTATTTAAACCTGGGTGGAGGATTTCACCTCCCTGTAGAGATAAGATGGGTCAGAGGAGGACGAAATGTCGGAACACTTAAGAATATGCCTGCTGAAAAAATAACTAAATAAATAAATAAGTGGTTTGCTGGTCTCAGTTAGTTTATGATTGCCTGATTAAGGTAGTGTTCACCTGGTCTAGTCTAGTCTGACAAGCCTTATGGCCACCCAAAATCAGCAAATAGGCTGGTTTAATGTGTTTTTTCGGCTCTTGTCCCTTCTCCCTCCAACCCTCATCCCTCAAGATGTGCCCAAAGTAAACTGCAAACTCCAAAAATGTGTGTGTGTCTGTGTGTGTTTGTAGGCCTGCTATGAGGGAGAGACTGTGTGAGAGAGTCGTGCGCGTTCTTAATTAGAACATTCCTCTGAGGATGCTCGTGGGGAGCGCGCATCATCGACTGGTGAGGATTATCCATGAAAATTAAAGATTAGATTTGGGCGAACATGTGTCACTCTTTCTGAAGACACGATTCGTATTTGTCCCATCAAAACAATAACTTCCACAATCCATAATCTTATAAGTCACTCGATCTGTTTTGTTGCATAGGATCATATGCGAAAATATGTCGGTATTAATATAGCATGCTGCTTACAAGAATTTACAAGACTATCTGGTATATGGTCACGTTCTTTAAGAATCTTAAATCGGCCAGATCTTCTGGAATTTACCGCTGGCTCTGATGTCTCTATAGTGGTTAAACACGATATATAATTCGTTTTGGGTAAATCTAACGGCCAGTCTTTGGTCTCATTAAACTATTACTTGTTCCAAAGCAAATAATTTTGGCAAAATATTATCATGTTTATTTAAATTCAATGCTGTATATCGCGCTGTCTTTGTATGGTTGGCTGAATTGCCTAGCAACTTTTATGATGGCTGTTGTTGTTGTTTTTTATTACAGTAAATATGATTATTCAATAAATAATATTTTATATAAGTAATAATAGTATTTAATGATAGTGTTTAGTACCGAGGCATGGTGCGTGTTCGTGATGGTGATTTTAATTACATTAAAATCTAAATTTAATTACAAGAGACTGTTTTTATGAGTCAGCGCTGCAGTAAAGACTTTTACTTTGAAAAATAAACCTTTTGTGAACAGAAGTTATTTTTACTTTCAACAAGGACTCGGCTAACAAATGAGCAGTGCTGTCATCACAAATCAGGCTTAACGGATGAAAGGATATTGACCCTACGACAAAGATAAGGCTTTCCTCAGTGGACATTCAGACTTATGTTTTATTGTCTGTAGGAGATGCTGTATTAGATACAGGTAATCACAGTCGCTCAGTCTTATAATACTTCACTCTACATAATACAAGCTTTTACTGCAGTAATACAATAAGTTTTCAATGAAGCAGCTCAAAGCTCCTTCGTCACCAATTCTAAAGTGACGTTTTTGGAATTAGTAAGGGAGGCTTGGGCTCAGCTGTTAAACCTCAACTTTAGATTTAAATCTTTGGCGGAAGGAAGTAGTTCTGCATAAAAGAGGGCTTTTAAAGACACTTTGTTGTTGTTTCTAATTTATTTACACACTGGTACCGCCGAACTGTTGTATAAACGCAATATCACACTCGTAGACGTGCGACATGGCTGTATATCGCACGGCTGTGATTACTTACTGCCGAAGCCGTGCGATATACAGCCATATCGCACGTCTACGAGTGTGATATTGCTCATATATATATATATATAAATAAATGTTAATGTGCTATATATATATATATATATATATATATATATATATATATATATATATATATATATATATAGCACATTAACATTTATTTATTCATTTATTTATTTATTGGGTTTTAAATAAAAAAAGTAACCCCCTCTAAAAAAGTGTATTAAAATTACAAACTAAAGACTGATGCTTTTCAGAAATAGAGAGTTACATTGCCTTATGAGAAATGAGATATTAATTCGTTGATTAACTGTCTCGCTTATTTCAGGGTGATTACGCGCGCGCGGGAGCTCGCGAGTCAAACGTGTCTGTACAGTGATTATGCTCCGTGCTCTCATGTCGCCGTCCGCCAATACGATTCCTCCCCACCACACACACACACACACACACACACACACACACACAGACACTCATCACCTCCCTCTCTAGTCTCACACACTCCTCAAAGCGTCTAACACACTGGAAAATCAAAGCGTTCGCCTCTCCTGCTCACACACTGCCTGCGCTGCGCGCAAAGCGCACAACTCAGCAGAGGCTCCCAAGTTTGCTGCGAATTTCGACTATGTTGCAAATCGACACATGCACTTTTTAGATTATTTTTATTCCACTTTGGGTAACAATGCAAGTGTTTATTGTCTACCTAATTTATTTTCCAAAAACAGTTTGAATCTTTCACAACTGAACATGAGTCTTCTCTGTGAAAGCAGCTGAAAATATCTGATTTTTAGGAAGATGGACCGGAGGCTTCCGAGGAGGCGATGGACGTTGGCAGGGCAGGTTGTGTGCCTACTTCTGTGTGCGTGCGCCCTGGACCGGGTTTTGGCGCAGATTCGCTATTCAGTTCCCGAGGAGTTGGAGCACGGGGCTTTCGTTGGAAATATCGCAGAGGACTTGGGCTTGGACGTGGCCAAATTGTCTTCACGGAGATTCCGGATTGTATCCGGGGCTAGAAAACAATATTTAGAAGTGAATTTGGAGAACGGAATTCTGTTTGTGAACGAGAAGATCGACCGCGAGGAGCTGTGTGAACAAAGTCCCGTTTGTTTCTTGCATTTGCAGGTGGTCATTGAGAACCCTCTGGAACTGTACCGGGTAGAAGTGGAGATCTTGGACGTGAATGATAACGCTCCCAGTTTCCCGTGGAGCGAGTTTAATCTGGAGATCACGGAGTCTGCTGCGCCGAGCTCCCGGTTCCCGCTGGAGAGCGCGCAGGATTTGGATGTGGGCTCGAACTCTCTCCGCTCGTACTTGCTGAGCGCCAATCAACACTTCGTGCTGGACATTCAGACGCGTAACGACGGCAGCAAGTTTGCAGAACTCGTTCTGCAGTCGCCGTTGGACCGAGAGCAGCAGAAGACGCACGAGATGGTGCTCACGGCCGTGGACGGTGGCTCGCCGTTGCGCTCCGGTACGGCACAGATCACGGTAACTGTGCTGGACGCGAATGACAACGTGCCGGTGTTCGACCGCTCCGTATACCGGGTCAGCTTGGTGGAGAACGCGCCCAGAGGCACGCTCGTGCTCAAACTGAACGCCACGGACCTGGATGAAGGCGCAAACGGCGAGATCACCTATTCGTTCAGCGGGCACGCGCCTCTGAAGGTGCGCGAGCTGTTCAGCGTGGATTCTCACTCGGGTGAGATCCGGGTGAAGGGAATCGTGGACTACGAGAAGTCCAGCGTGTATGAGCTCTACGTTCAGGCGAAAGACAAGGGTCCCTCAGCCGTGGCCGTGCATTGTAAAGTGCTGGTCGATATTCTGGACGTGAACGACAACGCGCCCGAGGTCATATTAACCTCCGTGTCAACACCTGTTCAGGAGGACGCGCCTCCGGGCACGGTGATAGCCGTGATCAGTGTAATGGACCGCGACTCCGGAGAGAACGGAGCTGTGGATTGTCAGATCCCCGGAAATGTGCCGTTCCAGCTGCACTCTTCTTTTAAAAATTATTACACACTCGTGACCAGCGAGTTTCTCGACAGAGAGTCTGTCTCGGAATACAATATCACCCTCACGGCGCGAGATCTGGGCTCGCCTCCACTGTCCACCAGGAAGACGATTCTGGTTCAAGTGTCTGACATTAACGACAACCCGCCGCGCTTCGTTCAGCCCTCGTACACTGTATATGTGACCGAGAATAACGCCCCGGGCGCTTCCATTTGCTCGGTGACCGCATTCGATCCGGACTCTAATCAGAACGCGTATTTGTCCTACTCCATCCTGGAGGGTCAGATCCAGGGCATGCCGGTGTCCACTTATGTCTCCATCAATTCTGATAACGGCAACATCTACGCGCTGCGCTCTTTCGATTACGAGCAGCTCCGGAACTTTCAGATCCGCGTCCAAGCGCAGGACGCCGGTTTCCCGCCGCTCAGCAGCAACGTGACCGTCAACGTGTTCGTTTTGGATCAGAATGACAACGCGCCGGTCATCCTGTCCCCACTACCCAGAAACGGCACTGTTGCTACTGAAATGGTGCCCAGGTCGGTGGACGCTGGCTACCTTGTGGCTAAAATCACTGCGTTAGACGCGGACGCGGGACAAAACTCTCGCCTGTCATATCAGATGCTGCAGGCGACGGATCCCGGGCTGTTCAGCGTGGCTCTGTACACCGGGGAGATCAGGACGATCCGCCGCTTTGTAGACAAAGATGCCATCAGGCAAAGACTCGTCATACTGGTTAAGGACAACGGGCAGCCGCCGCTCTCGGCCACCGTGTCCATCATTCTGTCGGTGGTGGACAGCGTGCCAGAGTCGCTGTCCGACTTCGGTGACCTCTCGCTCAGCCCCCAGCCCCCGTCTAACCTCGCGCTCTATTTAATCGTGTCACTGAGCACCGTCTCGCTCATCTTCCTCGTGGCCATCATCGTCCTGGCGGCCGTCAAGTGCTACAAAGACCGCGACTCCCTCGGCGGTTACGCGCTCTCCTCGCTCGGTGCCGCTTGCTGCAGCTTTGAACCGGAGCCGCCCGCCGAGGTGTTCAAAAAGTCTAATCTCAACCTGCAGATCTCCACCGGCGCCAAAGTGCCCACGAACTGCGTGGAGGTAAACAGCAATCCTGGAAATCTCTCTCAAGCTTACTGCTACAAAGTGTGTTTGACGCCCGAATCTGCAAAGAGCGACTTTATGTTTCTCAAGCCTTGCAGTCCCGGCACACCGAGAAACAACGCGGCGAGAGGAGCTGATAACCTGGCGCTGAGCTCACAGAGCCGCTGCTCGTCCGTGAACAACGGAGCGACTACACCGAACGAGGTAAAACTGCATTCACCCTTTCTTAAACATCAACTTTCTCATTGAGTTTGTCATGTGATCTTTATTTTTGAGTCACTTTGGTGAAGGGTATCACATAAGTGTGAAATATGTTGGTGAACGAGATGAATTGTCTATCGATTATAAATCGATAAATGCACAAAAGAAAAAGTGGAGGGCGCTTATTATTTGACAATAAATATTTAATACCTCTAAAGTCAATCAATGACCTTGATTGAGAGTGAACGAGAGTCTCTAGACAGCAGCATCTTCCAGAGAAACCGAGGACAATGCGCGTCTTTTAGCACTCTCTCCAGTTCTTCCTTTGTTTATGTGCTCTCTCTCTCTTTCTATATATATATTAATCTCTCTAAAATGTTGCAAAACGGAATATTAAAGAACATTAAATGTTTTTATTTTAATGTTTCTGTGTTATTAATGTGGTCAGCTTAAACTATTAACGTCTGTCTCTAACCTTCAACAGGAGAAGCTTTTTAGATCTCTTCTATTGCATTTAGGCACAGACATTCTTTGTCAACTGTATATCAAGGGCGCACACACATACACAAGCTAATTATCCAGGACACAATGGCACACGGACGCGGACTGGTTTCTTCCATAATGGGGCTGGGGAAATGAAAGCATTAGGGAGCGAGCAGGAGCCGATGGAGACGTGTCGCGCCTGTAGATTCTGCCACTTTGCCCTCATAGAACGAGAACGAGGGAGAAACTCTTGTGTGTGTTTGTGTGTGTGTTCTGTTAATATCCACTAGGTGGAAACATCAGGCTGTAAAATGTAAAAGTGCTAAAGTGCTCACTTCGGTTATTATTCAATTGTCAGGGTGACCTGTTGGAGAGCCAGGTGTGACCTTGCCTTGGGTCAGTGAACTTCTTAAAACCCGTGAAGAATAAACTCGTCCATTGAGGAGCTGCAAACTGTAATGTCCATAGAATCTGTAGCCTTTAGGTCTCATAGAATATTCATGAAAGCCTCTTTTATACCCCTGATTTTCTTACTGGGGAGGTCACCGGCCAACACATTCAGGACAAATTCTACCCTTAAGGGTATAAAACCTCAAAGAGATGTACAACTCTTGCTTGCAGTCAGAGCTACTTACAGGATTTCTTCTGGGAATATATTAAAGCTGGAAAATTCTGTATAAATTCACCAGTGCTACAGCGGAAAATGCAAACGCACGGGAGTTTCTAAAATAAAACGAGAAATTAAATTAAATTGAATTCGTCGGACAGTTAAATGCGTTTTCGAAATTAATTTCCTGCCCGCTGCGGTTTCCTTTGAAGATTAAAATCGTATGTCGGTGTTCTAATTATCTGCGGAAGGTATTTTGAAGAACTGTTCTAATAATAAGCTTACATGGCGCTCTCCTTATGAAAGTCTCTAAGCGAATTAATAGAGCGTGGAATCCATACTTTCTCTCTCTCTCTCTTTGACATGGAATAAATAACACCCCCATTCTCCTCCTCCTCCTCCTCCTCCTCCACCTCCTCCACCCCCGCCGCATCTCTGAGGATGAAAGAGAAGACCACGACACTACAGTCATTGCTCAAGGCACCACAGCTCCGAAAGAAATGACGTGCGATTCACAGTTTTGGCCACAAGGAGGCATACAAGATTCCTTTAATGCCTAAGGAATATAATTCAGAGTGCCTGTGGACATCTGTAGCAATTTTATACTCTAAAGAGTTTCGATTTTTTTTATATATAAACATTTCTACTACATGTGTGTTAAAATCAGTTATTTATTTTAAGTTCTTATTTATTTATTTATTTTTTGTTCTATGTGTTGCAGTTGAAACAAGCAAACACTGACTGGGCCCTCAACAAAAATCAAACCTCCTCTCTGAAAAGGTAAAACACACGTTTACTCTTCTCTGAATGGGGATACACAATAAACTTTGTGTTTTAGTTAATAGTAACATAATGTATTACAGACTGTTGTACTACAGACAAAATCTAAGTGTTTCTGTAGCTCAAACAATAGCACATGGTGCTAACAGTGTTGAATTTCCAGGGAATGCATACAAGTCATATGCATAAGTGTAAATGCTAAAAATCAAACCCTAAAAAAAAAAAAAAAAAAAAAAAAAAGAAGTGTATGAATAGTTTTTTTTTCCTTGAGAGCTGGCAGACAATGATCTTTCATGCATGAAATCTGGAGTATCAAAATATCTCCTTACATCTCAGATTGGTCTAATTTCCCATCATCTGTTTGCAGTTGCAACTCTATAAACACGGATGGCACTCTGATGCGTAAAGCCATGCAGGCCGAACCTGAGAATTATGTGGGTCAGGTGGCTGCTGGACAGTACTGGACCTGGGGAACCCGCTCGAGAGGTACAGCTTTGCTTTTTTATGACACATTTGATCCTGTTCTTATTTATTTATGCATTTATGCATTTAACAGTCAATGTGAAACATTATTAGAATTATCTGACATATTTCTAAGTAAAACAGGATATTCAACAAGAAAAAAGTGTTGGAGCGGGAATTACTAAAGGCATTGCTCTCATGAAAGCCTAAAAAGCAAAAACTAGCACATGGCCATATAACCTTGCCTTATTATGTTGGAAATGTGGTTGTTTTGCATGTTTAATTCATTTTTTTTCAGCCTGTTCAAATGAGTCAAATTACAGATTTTAAAAAACAGTGGTTGTTATTAGGCCTTTTCAACATGCAATTAATGTTCCGATTCAAGGTCCAGACTTTGAATATCTTTTATTTCTGTGCAATAGCGAGAAATATATTACTCTGGCCTTGTTCAGTTTGTGGGTAAATAGGACATTACTTGAAGAGACTTTCATGATTTGTTTAGCAACATAAATTATGATCCAGTCTAGAGTTAAAAGTTTAAAATAATTAAGATTTTTAAAAAATGTTTTGCAGAGTAGACTTTTATGCTCACTAAAGCTGCATATATTTGATAAAAAATAAAGTTAAAACAGTAATATTGTCAGATATTATTACAATTTAAAATAACTATTTTCTATTATATTTTAAAACATCATTTATTCCTGTGATGCAAAGCTGAATTTTCAGCATCATTACTCCAGTCTTCAGTGTCACATTATCCACCAGAAATCATTCTAATATGCTGATTTGCTGCTCAAGAAACATTTCTTATTATTATCAATGTTGAAAACAGTTGAAACTGCTTCATATTTTTGTGAAAACTGATACATAGCATTCAAAAGTTTAGGGTAAGGGTAATTACCTAGGGTAATTACCTAGTTTAGGGTAAGGTTAATTTAAATTGTAATATTATTTCACAATATATACTGTTTTTACTGTATTCTTGATCAAATAAATGCAGATTTGGTGAGCATAAAAGACGTTTTTCAAAACCATTAACAAATCTTAATTATTTAATTTAAGTAGTTCTCTTCTTTCTCTCTTTTTTAACCCTTTCAGAGTACCGGATGCATTCTCCAGCAGGTAGTGTTTCTCAGAGGGCCTGGACTCCTCACTACACACCCCAACACAACCCCACCCACCACCTGCAGCAGCAGCAGCCCACAGCACAGGTCCACTCGCACCCTCCGCCGGACTACCAGCACAACGTCTACATCCCCGGCACACCTTCCGGCTTCTGCACCCTGCGGCCCAGCTACCGCAGTGAGCTCGACGTCCACAACTCATTCTCCACCTTCGGCAAAAAACGTAGGTTCATCTCTCCCAGCAGCTACGACCCGCATGACGACACGGGGGCAGAGGTCATCAACAATGACTTATATAACGAATAAAATAAGACAAAAGGACCTATGCTGTGATGATGAACAAAAAGAGTGACTTATTACCAAAGCATAGCACTCATTATGTAGTCTCAGCCTCCGATGGGCCGATACAGTCCATTCATTGACCATCTGATGCATATTGCACATGCAATGCAACTTCTGTTGATTTAGGGAACAAAAATGTTTTTAAATAATACCAGGTTGATATTATCACTGGATTTGCTATAATTTGCCTGGATTGTGGCTTCAAATCTTTGAAAGTTATTCAGGAGCGGAACTGTAAATCCCACTTTTGTTTTCTGTCTGTGAATTTGTTTAGCAGGACAGAAGTTTTATCACAAAGTCCAAAAATGCCTCCCCTTTTTCTGTTTTCTGTGAAACTGTTTTTTACAGAGTGCAACAGTGCCTGACCATTTTCTCAGTGGACTTGGTTCCAGAAGTATTTTTCCCATTAGGAGTCTTCATTAAAAAGTTTTAAGCCATAAACCAACCAACCAGTTATGAATTTAATCACAACATTACAAACTTTGATTAGAAGCCAAAAAGTATTTGAAGATCGAACAAAAATACAAAGACTGAAATTAATAACTTTAATGAGAGAATATGAACAAAAATCCAATAGTGTTTGGAATGAGATAATCAAATTAAAAATGCTGGAGAATCTTTTTAATTCCATGTGGAATTATGATGTTAAACACAAACACTTCAAGAAAAAGCTGAAATAATGCAAACTGATAGCTCCAACAAAAGCATATACCATCAATTAACAAGCTTGTAATTCACAATAGGTCTGTCTTTAAAGGTTTATCAGTTATTGTTAGTTGTTATAAGTCACTTCCCCTGTGGAGATAATGAATGAAGCTTTTACTTCCGGAACTGACTGTTGCACTCTATTTCAGATAAAACCACCCCTAAATGGCATATAAAAAATAGTGTTTTGTTGCTTTAAATGTCAATCAGGCAGAATGAGCAGCAAACCGACTTTATGCTGCAAGTCTGAGACTACTTGACACGTGACAGGCAGGGAACCAAACTTTTATGATGTTACAGTGCCGCTATGCTATGATGGTTCTGTCTGTCAGCGCTGTGCTCATACTCACTCAAATGTGCACTTTTCACTCACATTGTGTGTGTTTGCGGTACATCATTCAGACCTGCTTATGACATACTGTCTGTCCTGTCATTGGGGCCTATTGTACTTAACTACAGAGGCTCTGTTCTTCAGGATAGGATAGTCTGGCTGTTTTCTGACAATAAACAGATATTTAAAAAGGAAAGAGATGAGCTCTTATGATCCCAATGAAGCTAAAAAATTTGCTTGTCCTGTTATATGAGGGACTGAGTAAAACATAACCTGTATTATTATTATTTGAAATTGCATCTGCTTGGTTAGTTTGACCACACTGAGCCTAAAGGTCAAAGGTCATTACCACAAGACCAGGCCTGGCCTGAGATTTAATACAGTACTGAATATCATTATTATTTTTATATTCTACGTTACTTTGACAATCATTTCAGCCAAAATGTGATTATTACCCGCCTTTTGCACACCGTGTGAGCATATAAATACAGTAGTCATGATGTGACTGAATTATGGGCTACGAGAAGGTTGATGCTTACCAAACTGATCAATTCAATATGATTACTCATGTAGGAATGACTGGATCTGCATTTAGACACACATTACTGCCTCATTCAAGAGAACAGGATGTGAAAGTCCATTCATTCCAAATATGTACATACAAATATGAAAATTAAATATTTTTTTCTGAAATAAAACTGCAGTGTTGTGATTAATATTTTTTACAGGTTATACTACGAATAATAAAATACTACAAGCTGATTGCTTACTGAATACTGTGCAGCATACACTGTATACTGCTTACTACTTTTAAAAATAGTAAAACGGTATGCAGTTTGTATCAATAAATGTTTCAAAAGGTAAGTATTAATTTTTTTGCCTTGTTGTCACATTAACTTTCATTGGGAGTGATATTGTTTTGCTTTTAAATTCAGTGTTGCAGTTTGCAGTTTTTAATCATTTTTTCAGCCTTTTTGGTTTGTGGGTAGAAGTAGGTCTATGGTTAACAATACTTTAAGAGACTTTCATGTTTTATTTTTAAAAGCATAAAACATAAATTATGCACAGTCATATCTCAGGTGTGAATTTTGAAACCATTGTTTGCTCTAAAAAATAAAAGTGCTAAAATAGTTGCATAGTCTGTTGCAGCAACTTATGTTTTAAAGAAACAAAGGTGTTTCAAAATTAATTTACACTGTACACACTGTGTTTTTGCTGCAGAAAAAAAAAAAACGTGAAAGTGATATTTACCACCGAATTAAAAAAATAAATAGATACAATACTCCATGGTTCAAAATCTTAATTCTCTTGCAGGTTTAAGGACTAGAAATTGAACAGCTCTATTGTCTTAATTAATTCTCAGCAGCTCTTATCTTTACATAGTCGCATGAAAAGACATTTCTCAGCAAAAAGAAAATAAAATGACCCAAGCCACTCTCTCATGCACTGAGTAAACATTGCAAATGCTAACATATGCTAATGAGCTTTCTTATATTCCCTTTTTCCTCCCACAGAGAATAGACTTGGTTCATTAACTAAACAAACACAAAACTCCATCGCCTAAATATCATTTTAATTAAAACAGACGGGCCCGTGGGGGGAATCAGGCTCCCCCTGAAAATGCCACACCTGGACGCAATCTCTCCCGCGCCCTTTCCATTTTAATTTCCCGGGGAAATGAGTTCAGAATGTCAATAGATGAGTATCGCCCAGTTGAGAGGGGTAATTAGGTTTGCCGTGTGTCCTTTCAGATTACAAACGTTAATGAAGAAACGGTCTCCATGGCGCTAACACACTTCTCTAAATCGAAGTTCATCTCTCTGAGGGCCCGTGAACCGGAGGTGAGGAGATGAGCAATTTAGACATGTCCCTCTCTAGACTACAGATCAGGAATTAGACGAGCTCCGCTTTTACCACACAGAGTCACATTCAAACAATGACATCCTTTTGAGAAGTAGGAACAATCTGCGCAAAGAAAACTTCAGAACTTGGCTCATGAATATTAATTAGGTGACTAAACAGTAGTCCTAGCTGATTGGCTGCAAGACAGACTTGACAGTTGCTCTTATGTGTTTATTATTTTTATTATGTTAACTGTATGTTGAAGCTGGAGCCAGACATGTGATTCAGTCTAGAGTGTTTAAGGGTCTAGTGCTTAAATTATTCAACACTAATTTTATTGGTCATTTCTTTCAAGTTCCTTGCGTTAAAGGTCCAAACACAACTGAACTATAAAGACAAAGTGGTCATTTTTAATATCTGTATTTGTGATGTACACTGTTTAGGCCTTCACCTTTGACATCTAAGTACGTGCAAGTGCAAATAAGTGCATCTCCAGTTTGACCTTGTCCTTGTCCTAGACAGAATGTCTTAGCTCTAGCTGTTTCTATGACAACACCAGTCCAAACTCTTTCTCTTTGTTCCATCCTGTTTGGTTCTAAACCAGCAGCTCTGTCTGATATTATGACGTCATAGTCTGCCATTACACATGCTGTTGTGTTGCATTATGAAGTTTAATGGACAGTGATGTGTTTTCCCCTTTTAAATATGGGTTTTGTAGATTAATATTTACTCTGGCTTGTCATAATTCCCTTAAACCTTGATATTTTGTCTCTTTGTCTCTGATACCTGGAGCTGTCCAGTGAAAATATTTGTCTTTTTGCATATGAAAATGAACTGATAATGATAATATAAATTATTAAATGTCAAATATACATATGAACTGTGTATGTATACATACACATACCGCACATACAATAGGCTATACATATGCATTCTGGTAAATATAAATACAAACAGAGTGGGGTCAGAATAAATCTGCTCCTTATATTTTATTTATTGTTACTTTAAACATTCCATTTTCGTCAAACAATACCTAAGAAACAGAAAAACTAATGATGACCTGATATTTTCTGATTGTGCCACCAATAGCGTCTGTCTGCGGACTGCAAGAGAGGGGCGTATCTGGAAGGGGCATAACTTGAAGAAAGGGGCGTAACTTGAAGTTGTCCAAATCACACAGAGCCACGCAAGGTGTCAAAACGAGATGTTGTTGGCAAGATGGCCAACAACATGTATTTTTTTTATTTTATTTTTTTTATTGAACAATATCAATTTACAAACTCAATTAGGGAACAATAAAATGCCTGTTACAAAATATACACTTTTCCAGTCACATCTCCAACATACATAAATGTCCATGTGTTTATATATATCTCTGCATACAATAACAACAAACAAAACAAACATTCTTTAAACATTTCAGATGGGGGGGGGGCAACAACATGTATAGAGACAATGGTGAGAATATTTTTTTTCCTCGAAATAACCGTTTAAATTGAAGTGTGTAAGTAATTTTAATACAGTGGTATTGTTTATGGAGTTAATAATCTTTTAAAACTAAGGTGTAAAGTAAGCAATATATCAACAAAAGGTGTAAAGACGCTATCCCCCGGTTTCACAGACAAGGCTAGTCAAGAGTAAGTTAGTCCAAGACTAAAATGCGTGTCTGGGCTGTTTTAACTGAAAGCAACTTGAACTGACTGATCTTAAAATAATTGTTTTGTCTCAAGATGCACATCAGTAGTGTTTTTATCCAAGGCACGTTTATAAAAGCTACTCAAATGTCCTAATTGAACTATGGCCTAATCCTGGCTTAATCTAAACCCTGTCTGTGACCTACATAATATAGCATATTTGTGATTTTGCTGTAAAAACACGTTTTATAATGCATAACTAACAGGGGAGCTCCATTAAGTACACATATGTCTCAAAAGTGGATTTACACAAACCATATACATCTTAAAGATGTCTATTTAACATCTGACAGGATAATCTTTGATAAGTATTGCAGATGAGCACATCTAATAGACATGAAACAGGCATCTGAGTGAGTTATGTATGTGTGCTGTTATGTAGAATTCACTGTTGTCAACACTGCTTTAGATGAATGTAAGTCATGAATAAAGTAATAAACATAAGTTATCTATTTTATTTATCCATTAGTAATATTGATAATTTAAGGAACATTTGTGTTGGTTACATCAGCAACTACCTCAACATGTATATGCAGTACTGAGCAGATAAATCACAGAGGTGACTGAATCTTGTCTGGATGTTACAGGACAGATGAGACACACGTGTGTTTATCCGGTGAAGAGTGACTGATGAAGGAATGCTACCATCAAAGGCTTTGAGTGAGTACACTACAGAAATGAATAAAACATCTTTTAAATCTTAAGTTGTAGTTTATTTTAATTATTGTAATTTCAAATAACTATTACAGCACTTTTCTTATTCTTGATTCCTGTTCATTTGCTGCAGATCTTTTGTGGTGGAGCAGGACCTGCAAGGCAAGGTGACAGCGACATTTGTGAAAAAAAGGGAAAACCTGAAACAAAAGGATCAACTAAGATCATTTTGTTACTTCCAATACTAATAATCAGATGACACTGTGCTGTTAAAATGACTGCTTTTGTATTATGTTTTTGAATGATCTGAAATGTCTGCAGACTGCTGTGAGCAGTGAGGATGGAGAGTCCACAGCATCATCCTGGAAATGGTCCAGTGCCATGAATGAGACGCTCAATTACTCCACCTATCCTCACTGCCTCATCTGGACCAGATGCTGCTGTGGTCTCTTCCTCCTCAGTGAGCTCAGAGCCAGCGAGAGCATCTAGAAAAAGACCAAAAGACACTGAGGATGTGATTTTAGTCAAGTTTGTTCTGCAGGTCTCTGTTCATACAATGAAGGCTGACTTTCAGAAGCTTCAAAAGCATCATCAAAAAATGTCATGAAGCTTTTATCCAAAGTGATTTACAGTGTTCTTATTACAGGGACCTACAATCCCCTGGATCAACCTGGAGAAAAGAGCCTTGCTGAAGGGCACAACCTGCAACCAGACGAACCAGCAACTTTCTGCTCACCAGTGCAGTGGTTTACCCAACTACAAAAGTAATAAAGCTACAACAAAAAAAAATGCATGTAATTGTAAACATGAAATGAAATTTGGCAAGAAATGGAAAGCTAACAACATGAATTGTAAATGTTTAACTCTGTTTAAATGTTTTACAGGTAGTCATGTTCATGGAGAGCAGGCACACGAATGTTTGGAGCAGACACAGCGGCAGCCAGATTGTCCTGCACATGTTCTCCTGCTCTTGCCTCAAGGTTGTGTGGTTCAGGGGGCATCATCATGGTCTTCCTCATCCTCTGGGTCAACGATGTCCCCATTGAGAAGAGCAAGATTGTGAAGCACAGCGCAGCTGCAGAATTGACACATCTGTGTTGAGGTGGCAGTAGGATGTGGGGTTCACCATCTGTAAATACATGATTGTTAGAACAATAACTTTGAATGAAGCTTTGTTTCATCTGTTGTTGACTTGTATATGTATGTATTTATTGTGATGCTTACTTTTATTCATTTTTTACTCATTTATTCATGTTTCTTATTGTTGTCAGTAAATAAAATATATTTTATTAATTCATGTATTAATTGCTTGACTGAAAATTGATGTATTCACATCGACTGCATTTGTTCAACTAGTGTATATTCATGTATAGCTATGTCATGACAAAAATTACATTTTGCTTGTTTTACTAAAATGTCATTTTAAGTAAAAAAAAAAAAAGTAATATAATTATTGGTTAGCACTTATCATTATTATTGCGTGTAAGTGTTGGGGTGGGCAAACGATGCAATTCATTCTGGGGTAATCTTGATTTTTAAGTAGTAATACTTACATTTTTAGAGTATAAAATCAACAGTCTTCTCCAAAGGCGAGATCTTCGAGCAGCTGCCCGACATATCCTTTGTGCTGACATTGCAAACGCTGAGGAAAACCATACTAGATTGTTGAGTTAGTGATGCTATGGGGTGTTAGTGCAACTGTCCCTCTTTTTTATTATTATTATTGCTGAACTTATTACATAAAAGATCAGGGAAAGATGGTTGTATCTAACAATGAACAATCATAATGGCATAATGACAATAAACAAAAATGTCATGTGTTCATCATAGTATGAGATAATATACACAGAAAAAAAGCACAGTGACAAGGTTAAATATCTTTGAATAATTCATCATGATGCTTTTTTTTTAGAAGCCTGAGGAATTAAACAAGAAAGTTAAATTCAACAAGAAAAAGAAGAAAACAGAGGAGATTTAAGCCACTTTTGCTTGTGGATGCTAAAATAAAATAATTAACAAAATATTCAAGAGATAACAATTTTGGGTTTTCGTAATAAAAAAATTAAAAATGCTTTAAGGATAAAACTGTGGATCACATTAGTGGAGTTAAAAATATAAGAACTTAAATCAACCCAAAATATATTGGCTATACTACAATCACAAAATAAAAGGGCAGCTGTTTCTTCAACAAGACCACAAAATGAGCAAATTTTGTGTATTAAGATACTTACAGATAGATGAATTAAACCCGTCACTTCATACTTAACGCATTCAGGCTGTAGAGTATGTACTCTTTAAGCGCTCGTTAAGTAAGTACTTATTGAAGAGAGTATGTGGTTTCGGACGCAGCCCGACAAAATCTCGTTTTGACATCTCGCGTGGTTCTGTGTGATTTGGACAACATCAAGTAATGCCCCTCTCTTGCAGTCCGCAGACAGTTTGGGAAATCAGTCTCATAAAACACCACTAGAGGTCGCCTGCATCACATGTCAACAAGCTCAAGGAGCAGTGCAGATGCAGCATTGCAGAGACTACAGTTGCTGGAACATTTCATATAGATAGATAGATAGATAGATAGATAGATAGATAGATAGATAGATAGATAGATAGATAGATAGATAGATAGATAGATAGATAGATAGATAGATAGATAGATAGATAGATAGATAGATAGATAGATAGATAGATAGATAGATAGATAGATAGATAGATAGATAGATAGATAGATAGATAGAATCCAAGCAATCCATGTTAAATGAAGTTTGTAATAATATTTTGTACTCTTTCAGTCCTTCAGTACATACTGATCATGAATAATTACACAGAGCTTAACCAATACATTTGTTTTAGAGTAATTACTGTTAGTGGACTCACTTTGAATTGAATTGCAATGACAAGTTACAGTGACATTTTACTTTTACGAAATATAGTAGTTTATTATTATTATTATTATTATTAATGTCTATTTGCAAAGAGAAACTGAGGTGCCAAAGAAAAATGTATTATTACAATAATTCAATTCCTAATGCAGATCTCTGGTCCATAAATCTTCAAATCTTCAAATCTCCAAGGGAGCATGAATTCATCTGACTGGCATCCAGTTCTGGAAGAAAGAGAATAGAGGATGTGTTGAAACAGCCACAGTTCACAGAAAGAGAGGCAAAAAAAAAAAAAAAAAAAAAATGCTGTAAAGAACATAAGCAGCCAGCTGTTATATTCTCTCAGCCATTGTATTTAGCAGAAGTTCATTTAGCAGTTGCTGGCATGTGAGATTCTGCATCTGAAATTATGTTGCTCTACTTAGCCAAAAAATTATTTTGTGTATTTCAGATTAAATTAAATTAATACACTATTAAATCCATTTAATTGATGGGTCAGAAATAAAATAAAATAAAATAAAATAGTATCACTGCAAAATGATATAGTAGTCTGTGCTGATGTAACTTATTCTGTAGCATTCATGTCAAAAAAATAAATAAAAGATAAAACAATTATAAATAAATAAACAAACAAAGCATTTCATAACGTTATGCAGTGACACCGTAATGAAACAGAGAAAGGGAGAATAAAGAGAAGCACACAGTCTACACACATGCACGCACACACAGAGGGAGAGAGAGAGAAGTTCATTGATCTACCTTTAATACAGATAAATGGCTTAGATAATTTTCGATGATGAACAATATAAAACTGTAAAATGATTTTCAAGAGCATGTCTTCTATTTATTACTTTAACCCAGTAAATATACAGTTCTTGTCTCTGTCTCAGTGCGTCGCTGTTGGCCAGTAAATGACACACAGACTTCATTTAAAGGGATGCTGTCATACACCAGAAGCCTGGTGGTCCTGAGAACAGCATCTTTTTCAGCAGGAGCGTTTTTAAATCATTACAGGAATATCTTACAAGAAAAACTGAACACAAGGGATATTTCAAGAAGCAACAAGACTACTAACTCCAACTGACTGATCGTTTTCTGAGTAATTTTGTGTATTTTGCTGGAATTGATGATGAAGCCAGTTGGACGGTGGGTTCCGTTTTTCTTTGTACTTTTGGCAACATGGGAAACGGCTTTGTCTGTGACGCGATATTCCATACCGGAGGAGATGGAGCGCGGGTCCGTCGTTGCAAATCTAGCCGCTGATTTAGGGCTGGATGTTAGTGGACTAACACAGCGAGAGGTAAACCTTGATATTTTCCATAACAAGAAATTTCTTGATATTAATAAGAGGACGGGGGAGCTATTTATTGTTGAAAAGGTAGACAGAGAATTGTTATGCCCTGCTAAAACAACGACGTGTTTTGTCAAGCTGGATGTCATGATTAAAAGTCCTTTACGTATATTTAACATTGAGTTAGAGATAAGAGATATTAATGATAATGCCCCGCACTTCAGAATGGATAGGGTTGAACTGGATGTTTCCGAGTCTGCAACACCAGGGGAGAGATTTTCTTTGCCCAATGCCTTTGACCCAGACGTTGGTGCCAACACAGTAAAAACATACAAACTGAGCAATAGCGAACAATTTACAATCGATATTCATTCTGGTAGTGACGGAACAAAATATGTCGATTTGGTCCTCACGAAGGCTTTAGACAGGGAAGAGAAGGCTGTTCATAATCTGATACTCACTGCAGTTGATGGCGGAATCCCTGCGCGTTCTGGCACTGCTAGTATTATTGTGCGCGTCCAAGATACAAATGACAACACCCCTCAGTTTGATCAGGCAGTTTATTTTCTGAATATTAGCGAAAATTCTCCAGCAGGCACTCTTGTTATTAAATTAAACGCAACTGATGCTGATGAAGGCCAAAACGCTGACCTTACATATTCATTTACGCTTTATACTTCTGAGAAAACGCAGGAAATGTTCTCACTGGATTCAAAAACTGGTGAAATTACAGTTAAGGGCACCATTGATTATGAAGATATGAAAATATTTGAGATGTTCGTTGAGGCTAAAGACAACGGCACCGTTCCACTCTCCGGCCAATGCAGAGTGACTGTGTATGTTAAGGATATGAACGATAACTATCCCGAGATAACCATAAAATCTCTTAAGAACACCGTGGACGAAAACACCCCAGTCGGTTATGTTATAGCTCTGGTGGGTGTTAGTGATAGAGACACGGGAGATAACGGTAAGGTAAATCTGACAATGAACAAATCCTTACCGTTTCTTTTAAACAAAACCTCTGACTACCTATTTGAGTTATTGGTGTCAGAACCGTTAGATCGTGAAATTGTACCAGAATATGAGATCATGTTGGTTGTGACGGATAAAGGTAATCCCCCCTTATCTGATAATGAAACTATAACAGTCCACTTGCTAGATGTCAATGATAACGCACCGCAGTTCCCACAGACATTCTACACAATACCTGTTATGGAGAATAACGCACCTGGAGCTTTACTGAGCTCTTTAACTGCTATAGATCCAGATCTCCATGAAAATCAGTATCTAGTTTATTTTATCATAGAGAAAGAAATAGTGAACACCTCCATGTCCATGCTGTTCTCCATTAACCCAGAAAACGGTAATCTTTACGCGCTAAAGACGTTTGACTATGAGATAGAGAAGGAGTTCCTTTTCCACATCGAGGCCAGAGACTCTGGTGTTCCTCCGCTCAGCAGTAACGTGACCGTTCACATTATTATCATGGATCAGAACGACAACACACCGCTTATAGTGTCTCCATGGCGCGCGCACGGCTCGGTGGTGGAGGAAAAGATCCCGAGATCCACCGATAAAGGAACTCTGATAGCCAAAGTCATCGCCATAGACTCTGATTCAGTGCACAACTCTCGAATCACGTACCAGTTTCTCCACAACACTGACGCTACATTATTCAGCTTGGATCAGTATAACGGAGAGATCCGGACCATGAGGATGTTCAGTTACAGAGACTCGCGCCACCAGCAGCTGGTTGTGATCGCCAAGGACAACGGAGAGCCCGCGCTCTCTGCTACAGTCACCATCAAACTGTCCACGGTGGAGACCGCCCTTAAAACCTATGCTGACATAACTGATGTGCCTTTGGGATATGACATCTTCTCCGATTTAAACCTGTATCTGGTGATCGGACTGGGCTCTGTTTCATTTCTTTTACTCATCACTATATTGGTCACCATCGTGCTGAAGTGTCAGAAAACGAAGCCCAGCAAAGCGGCTCCTCCGTGCAGGAACAGTGTGATCAGCGAGAGGAACTCGACCATCGCGGATTCCACTCTAGTCTCCAACGATGCCTACTGGTACAGTTTATTTCTAGCAGAGACCAGGAAAGGAAAGCTGGTGGTCAGACAGCCTGTGCCGAAGGGAGCGAGATACATCGTGTCCAGTATACCGAGGAGCACAGGACTGACCGAGACCAGCGACTCAGCTGCATCTACTCTACAGGTGAGTTCACTTTTTATAGCCTACATTTTGATTATTTTTTGCACATGTATTATGACCTACGAAGCACCCATTCTGAGATAAATAACTGTACTTTTATTTTAAGGCTATGTAAAAACGTTCAATAATAAATTATCAATGTTAGTGCATATTTTCACATAACCTGTGCACAATTTTAAGGCACCTCAATATGTGTGCGCCAAGTGGCGCTGTAGTCTCACAAATTGTACATCACTGCGAGCGTAATTTCAACGTCACTATCACAGTTGGCCATTTTGCAATGAATCCTTGTTTTATGCGTCTGTCTGGCTTTAGACAAAATATTGCGGTTTACATTGAGGAAACATTTTATATTTAACACTTCACTAACAGTTTTTTTTTTTCTGTAACACATTTTGGAGTCATACTTTGTTGCTGCATGAACTGCTTTGTCCTTGCATTATAATCATTTGATCAGACAATGGATACTGATTTGAACACCCGGTCACGGAGAAGGTATGTCGCGCTGTTTTTTCTATCAGTGTTTCTTCAGTCGGCTCTGGCTGTTACTCACTATTCTATTCCAGAGGAGATGGAAGTGGGATCTGTCTTGGCAAATTTAGCCACTGATTTGGGACTTGATGTACAGACATTGATTAAACGAAACGTCCGATTAGATGTTATTGCTAACAAGAAATACCTCGCCATAAACAAAGACAGGGGCGAGCTGTACATACTAGAGAAGATTGATCGTGAATATCTTTGTCCTCTTAAAACGTCTACGACCTGCTTTCTGAAATTGGAAGTTACTGTTGAGAACCCTGAGCGAATATTTTACATAGAACTGGAAATAACGGACATAAACGATAATAATCCTCATTTTAGACGAGACACAATCAATTTAGATATCACTGAATCTACACCAGCAGGTGAGCGATTTTCTGTCAGTAATGCGGTGGATTCTGATGTTGGTTCCAATTCTGTTAAAACGTATTATCTGAGCCAGAACGAGCACTTTGATATTGAAATTCAGTCTGGGAGGGACGGCTCCAAATTTGCTGATTTAATTTTAAAAAAGGCTCTAGATCGTGAAACCCAAGCTGTTCATAATCTGATACTGACAGCAGTGGATGGCGGAGTCCCTCCGCGTTCAGGTACGGCCAGTATCATCGTTCGTGTGTTGGATGCAAATGACAACGCCCCTAAATTTGATCAGGAGAGCTACACCATCAATTTAACTGAAAACTCACCCATAGGCAGCCTGGTTGTTAAATTAAATGCAACAGATCTAGATGAGGGTTCTAATGCCGACCTTGTCTATTCATTTAGTCTGTATACATCAGAGAAGACACAGAAAGCTTTCAGTTTAAATCCTGAAAGTGGTGAAATTAGAGTGAAGGAGATGGTTAATTATGAAGACTTTAGAATTTATGATATGGAGGTTATAGCATCAGATAAAGGAACTCATCCATTATCCGGTCAGTGTAAATTATCCATTATAATTACCGACATGAATGACAATCACCCAGAAATTTCTATTAAGTCATTTCAGAGTCCAGTTAAAGAAGATATATCTGTAAATACAGTAATTGCAGTTGTTAGTGTGAGTGATAAAGACTCAGGAGAAAATGGACAGGTAGATATTCATATTTTTGATGATTTACCTTTTGCGCTCAAAGAATCATCTGATAATTATTATGAATTATTAGTTTCAGAACCGTTAGACCGTGAAAAGGTTCCAGAATATGACATCACTATTACCGTGACTGACAGGGGCAACCCGCCGTTATCTGATAATGAAACTATAACTTTAGAGCTACTGGACGTTAATGATAATGTTCCTCAGTTCCCGCAGACATTCTACACGATACCTGTTATGGAGAATAACGCGCCTGGAGCTTTACTGAGCTCTTTAACTGCTATAGATCCAGATCTCCATGAAAATCAGTATCTAGTTTACTTTATCATAGAGAAAGAAATAGTGAACACCTCCATGTCCATGCTGTTCTCCATTAACCCAGAGAACGGTAATCTTTACGCGCTAAAGACGTTTGACTATGAGATAGAGAAGGAGTTCCTTTTCCACATCGAGGCCAGAGACTCTGGTGTTCCTCCGCTCAGCAGTAACGTGACCGTTCACATTATTATCATGGATCAGAACGACAACACACCGCTTATAGTGTCTCCATGGCGCGCGCACGGCTCGGTGGTGGAGGAAAAGATCCCGAGATCCACCGATAAAGGAACTCTGATAGCCAAAGTCATCGCCATAGACTCTGACTCAGTGCACAACTCTCGAATCACGTACCAGTTTCTCCACAACACTGACGCTACATTATTCAGCTTGGATCAATATAACGGAGAGATCCGGACCATGAGGATGTTCAGTTACAGAGACTCGCGCCACCAGCAGCTGGTTGTGATCGCCAAGGACAACGGAGAGCCCGCGCTCTCTGCTACAGTCACCATCAAACTGTCCACGGTGGAGACCGCCCTTAAAACCTATGCTGACATAACTGATGTGCCTTTGGGATATGACATCTTCTCCGATTTAAACCTGTATCTGGTGATCGGACTGGGCTCTGTTTCATTTCTTTTACTCATCACTATATTGGTCACCATCGTGCTGAAGTGTCAGAAAACGAAGCCCAGCAAAGCGGCTCCTCCGTGCAGGAACAGTGTGATCAGCGAGAGGAACTCGACCATCGCGGATTCCACTCTGGTCTCCAACGATGCCTACTGGTACAGTTTATTTCTAGCAGAGACCAGGAAAGGAAAGCTGGTGGTCAGACAGCCTGTGCCGAAGGGAGCGAGATACATCGTGTCCAGTATACCGAGGAGCACAGGACTGACCGAGACCAGCGACTCAGCTGCATCTACTCTACAGGTGAAGTTCACATTTTATAGCCTACATTTTGATTCTTTTTTGCACATGTATTATGACTTACGAAGCACCCATTCTGAGGTAAAATTATATAATAATAATTGTACTTTTATTTTAAGGCTATGTAAAATCGTTCAGTAATAAATTGTCAATGTTAGTGCATACTTTAACATAACCTGTGCACAATTTTAAGGCACCTCAATGTGTGTGCGCCAAGTGGCGCTGTAGTCTCACAAATTATACATCACTGCGAGTATAATTTCAACGTCACTATCACAGTTGGCCATATTGCAATGAACCCTTGTTTTATGCGTCTGTCTGGCTTTAGACAAAATATTGCGGGTTACATCCAGGAAACTTTTTATATTTTATCCCTTCTCTAACAGTTTTTTTTCTGCAACACATTTTGGAGTCATACTTTGTTGCTGCATGAACTGCTTTGTCCTTGCATTATAAGCATTTGATCAGACAATGGATTCTGATTTGAACACCCGGTCACGGAGAAGGTATGTCGCGCTGTTTTTTCTATCAGTGTTTCTTCAGTCGGCTCTGGCTGTTACTCACTATTCTATTCCAGAGGAGATGGAAGTGGGATCTGTCGTGGCAAATTTAGCCACTGATTTGGGACTTGATGTACAGACATTGATTAAACGAAACGTCCGATTAGATGTTATTGCTAACAAGAAATACCTCGCCATAAACAAAGACAGGGGCGAGCTGTACATACTAGAGAAGATTGATCGTGAATATCTTTGTCCTGCCAAAACCACTTGCTTTTTAAAAATGGAAGTTATAGTGGAGAGCCCTCAGCGAATATTTTATATAGAACTGGAAATCACAGATATCAATGACAATAACCCTCATTTTAGACGAGACACAATCAATTTAGATATCACTGAATCTACACCAGCAGGTGAGCGATTTTCTGTCAGTAATGCGGTGGATTCTGATGTTGGTTCCAATTCTGTTAAAACGTATTATCTGAGCCAGAACGAGCACTTTGATATTGAAATTCAGTCTGGGAGGGACGGCTCCAAATTTGCTGATTTAATTTTAAAAAAGGCTCTAGATCGTGAAACCCAAGCTGTTCATAATCTGATACTGACAGCAGTGGATGGCGGAGTCCCTCCGCGTTCAGGTACGGCCAGTATCATCGTTCGTGTGTTGGATGCAAATGACAACGCCCCTAAATTTGATCAGGAGAGCTACACCATCAGTTTAACTGAAAACTCACCCATAGGCAGCCTGGTTGTTAAATTAAATGCAACAGATCTAGATGAGGGTTCTAATGCCGACCTTGTTTATTCATTTAGTCTGTATACATCCGAGAAGACACAGAAAGCTTTCAGTTTAAATCCTGAAAGTGGTGAAATTAAAGTGAAGGAGATGGTTAATTATGAAGACTTTAGAATTTATGATATGGAGGTTATAGCATCAGATAAAGGAACTCATCCATTATCCGGTCAGTGTAAATTATCCATTATAATTACCGACATGAATGACAATCACCCAGAAATTTCTATTAAGTCATTTCAGAGTCCAGTTAAAGAAGATATAGCTGTAAATACTGTAATTGCAGTTGTTAGTGTGAGTGATAAAGACTCAGGAGAAAATGGACAGGTAGATATTCATATTTTTGATGATTTACCTTTTACGCTCAAAGAATCATCTGATAATTATTATGAATTATTAGTTTCAGAACCGTTAGACCGTGAAAAGGTTCCAGAATATGACATCACTATTACCGTGACTGACAGGGGCAACCCGCCGTTATCTGATAATGAAACTATAACTTTAGAGCTGCTGGACGTTAATGATAATGTTCCTCAGTTCCCGCAGACATTCTACACGATACCTGTTATGGAGAATAACGCGCCTGGAGCTTTACTGAGCTCTTTAACTGCTATAGATCCAGATCTCCATGAAAATCAGTATCTAGTTTATTTTATCATAGAGAAAGAAATAGTGAACACCTCCATGTCCATGCTGTTCTCCATTAACCCAGAGAACGGTAATCTTTACGCGCTAAAGACGTTTGACTATGAGATAGAGAAGGAGTTCCTTTTCCACATCGAGGCCAGAGACTCTGGTGTTCCTCCGCTCAGCAGTAACGTGACCGTTCACATTATTATCATGGATCAGAACGACAACACACCGCTTATAGTGTCTCCATGGCGCGCGCACGGCTCGGTGGTGGAGGAAAAGATCCCGAGATCCACCGATAAAGGAACTCTGATAGCCAAAGTCATCGCCATAGACTCTGATTCAGTGCACAACTCTCGAATCACGTACCAGTTTCTCCACAACACTGACGCTACATTATTCAGCTTGGATCAATATAACGGAGAGATCCGGACCATGAGGATGTTCAGTTACAGAGACTCGCGCCACCAGCAGCTGGTTGTGATCGCCAAGGACAACGGAGAGCCCGCGCTCTCTGCTACAGTCACCATCAAACTGTCCACGGTGGAGACCGCCCTTAAAACCTATGCTGACATAACTGATGTGCCTTTGGGATATGACATCTTCTCCGATTTAAACCTGTATCTGGTGATCGGACTGGGCTCTGTTTCATTTCTTTTACTCATCACTATATTGGTCACCATCGTGCTGAAGTGTCAGAAAACGAAGCCCAGCAAAGCGGCTCCTCCGTGCAGGAACAGTGTGATCAGCGAGAGGAACTCGACCATCGCGGATTCCACTCTGGTCTCCAACGATGCCTACTGGTACAGTTTATTTCTAGCAGAGACCAGGAAAGGAAAGCTGGTGGTTAGACAGCCTGTGCCGAAGGGAGCGAGATACATCGTGTCCAGTATACCGAGGAGCACAGGATTGACTGAGACCAGCGACTCAGCTGCATCTACACTACAGGTAAGAACTGCCACATAGTGAATTAAAAAAAAAAAAAAAATCAACTCTAATATGGATCTTTGCTTGTACTTGCCAATAAATCCGCTTAGGAGGTAGATAAATAATATTTTGCACCAATTTTACGCATTGCACTGCAGTTATTTATTGTCCAGAGGTAATTTAGCTGCATTCAACCTCTAAATTTTTCTCGCGTTCAGTCAGGAGACTTGTTGCTTACGTTAATCACCTGTGACATAAAGCATTTTTATTGGCACACTGTTTTGCAAATTACCCGACTTGCACTTGTCATTTGCTTTTGTTTGCATAAAGTATACGAAAATCTTTATTATAGGTATTCAGATTTTTCTTTCACTTTATTTGAACGTTTTTGATTCATGCCTTAACCACCGTAAAAATATTTTAAAATACTTTTCTAATTTTCTCTTTACACTGCACTCCTCGCTCCTGTGCGCACAGAGTCGCTGTCCACCAAGAAAATACTTTCTAGTCATACTGTCTTCGTCGCCATTGCTGATTCTCTCTATCTGTGGGCAACATTGCAGTCTTTCTTTCAAGCAGGACTATTCGCTCTTTCATATATTGGTCCAGTTTAATTTTCTTACATGTCATTGCGCGAATTATTTTCTCGAATCATATCCGCGTTTTGGAACTCTTTGGACCTCCTTTCTGTGTGCAATTTCTGGAAAATCAAAACAATGGAACCGAATATACGGCTTTGGTTAAGGTATGCCTCGATCTTCGTATCCCTTGCGGCTGTATTTAAGACAGCATCTGCTGTTACTCACTACACAATTCCAGAGGAAATGGACGAAGGGTCTGTTGTTGCAAATTTAGTGTCTGATTTGGGATTGGATTTGAAAAGCCTTAGTAAACGTAAAATGCGGTTGGATGTTGTCGCTAATAAAAAATATCTTGATGTTAACAAAGATACTGGGGAGCTGTACATTTTAGAAAAGATTGACAGAGAGAATCTGTGCACATCAAAATCAGCTACAACATGCGTTCTTAAAGTGGATGCCACATTGGAGAATCCTATTCGAATGTTTAATATTGAACTTGAAATAATGGACATAAATGATAATGCTCCACGTTTTCGACGAGATACAATGCATTTAGACATATCAGAGGCAACAGCAATAGGGGAGAGGTTTTCTCTCACAAATGCTGTAGACCCTGATACAGGTTCAAATTCCGTAAAGACATACTATCTCAGTGAAAGCGACCATTTTAATATTGAGATTCAGACTGGACGAGATGGGTCTAAGTTTGCTGACTTAATACTGAAAAAGTCATTAGACAGAGAAAAACAAGCTTCACATAATCTGATACTCACTGCTGTGGATGGAGGAGTCCCCGCGCGCTCTGGCACCGCTAGCATTATTGTGCGCGTTCTGGACACGAATGACAACGCCCCGCAATTCAATAAAGACAGTTATACTATAAATCTAACAGAAAACGCACCTATTGGAAGCCTTGTAGTGAAATTAAACGCCACAGATAAAGATGAAGGAACGAATTCCGATATATTTTACTCTTTTAGTCTATATACTTCAGAAAAAACGCAGCAGACATTCAGTCTGAATCCTGACAATGGAGAAATACGAGTAAAAGAAATGATTAATTATGAGGATTTCAGGATCTACGATATGGAAATTATAGCAACAGACAAAGGGTCTAATAGTCTCTCTGGAAAGTGTAAAGTAAAGATTTTAGTCACAGATATGAATGACAATCATCCTGAAATTTCCATAAAATCATTCTCAAGTCCAGTGAAAGAGGATGTACCTGTAAATACTGTAATTGCAGTTGTTAGTGTGAGTGATAGAGACTCAGAAGAAAATGGGCAGGTAGATATTCATATTTCTGACGAGTTACCTTTTGCGCTCAAAGAATCATCTGATAATTATTATGAATTATTAGTTTCAGAACCGTTAGACCGTGAGAAGGTTCCAGAATATGACATCACTATTACCGTGACTGACAGGGGCAACCCGCCGTTATCTGATAATGAAACTATAACTTTAGAGCTGCTGGACGTTAATGATAATGTTCCTCAGTTCCCGCAGACATTCTACACGATACCTGTTATGGAGAATAACGCGCCTGGAGCTTTACTGAGCTCTTTAACTGCTATAGATCCAGATCTCCATGAAAATCAGTATCTAGTTTATTTTATCATAGAGAAGGAAATAGTGAACACTTCCATGTCCATGCTGTTCTCCATTAACCCAGAGAACGGTAATCTTTACGCGCTAAAGACGTTTGACTATGAGATAGAGAAGGAGTTCCTTTTCCACATCGAGGCCAGAGACTCTGGTGTTCCTCCGCTCAGCAGTAACGTGACCGTTCACATTATTATCATGGATCAGAACGACAACACACCGCTTATAGTGTCTCCGTGGCGCGCGCACGGCTCGGTGGTGGAGGAAAAGATCCCGAGATCCACCGATAAAGGAACTCTGATAGCCAAAGTCATCGCCATAGACTCTGATTCAGTGCACAACTCTCGAATCACGTACCAGTTTCTCCACAACACTGACAGTACATTATTCAGCTTGGATCAATATAACGGAGAGATCCGGACCATGAGGATGTTCAGTTACAGAGACTCGCGCCACCAGCAGCTGGTTGTGATCGCCAAGGACAACGGAGAGCCCGCGCTCTCTGCTACAGTCACCATCAAACTGTCCACGGTGGAGACCGCCCTTAAGACCTATGCTGACATAACTGATGTGCCTTTGGGATATGACATCTTCTCCGATTTAAACCTGTATCTGGTGATCGGACTGGGCTCTGTTTCATTTCTTTTACTCATCACTATATTGGTCACCATCGTGCTGAAGTGTCAGAAAACGAAGCCCAGCAAAGCGGCTCCTCCGTGCAGGAACAGTGTGATCAGCGAGAGGAACTCGACCATCGCGGATTCCACTCTGGTCTCCAACGATGCCTACTGGTACAGTTTATTTCTAGCAGAGACCAGGAAAGGAAAGCTGGTGGTCAGACAGCCTGTGCCGAAGGGAGCGAGATACATCGTGTCCAGTATACCGAGGAGCACAGGACTGACCGAGACCAGCGACTCAGCTGCATCTACTCTACAGGTAACTTGAACTGCATAAAAATACATTTGAGTTTTAAGCTCAGTATTTATTTAAAATAACGTAGTGCTCTGTTATTTCATTTCGATTGTGTTTTCATATTTTTAGTTGACACACGTCTGCTCTGATCATGAAAAGGAGTTACGAATGTTATTTTGAATTTATTTTATATATTTGTGGTAATTCTTCAAAACATACGCAACGGGTCGCTGTGCCCCAACAAAAACGACGATTTTCATTTATTTATTTATTTTGTAGTCGCCATGTCAGTTCATGCTCACCAGCGAGTCTTTATAAAAAGCGTAAGGGGATGCAAGTGCTTCTGCTGGCTTTCTGCACTGAATAACACAGTGCCACTTCTGTAGAACGCAGGTGGAAACTAAGTCAATATTGGAATCTGCTGAATGTCTTGCATTTGCGATCATCATTGTTAAGGACAGGTGTGTTTTGGGCTCGCAAAGACAACAAGCTGAACAGACAGAATGGATGCGGAGCCTACAATGATGAAGTGCGTCGCAACATTACTTCTGCTTTCGGCACTGGTTTACACGGCGTCTTCTGTCACCCATTATTCTATTCCAGAGGAGATGGAGGTAGGCTCTGTGGTTGCTAATTTAGCTGCAGATTTAGGAATCGATGTGCAAACTTTGGGAAGACGAAAAATCAGGTTAGATATCCTTGCAAACAAGAAATACCTGGATATGAACAAAGGCACTGGCGAGTTAGTTATTTTGGAGCGCATTGATAGAGAATATCTCTGCACATCTAAAACTGTTTGTTATTTAAAAATGGAAGTCATACTTGAGAACCCAGTTCGTATATTTAACATCGAATTGGAAATAATGGATATTAACGACAATGCGCCTTACTTTCGTAGGGATACGATTAATTTGGACGTCTCTGAATCAACTGCTGTTGGCGAGAGGTTTTCTCTAAGTAATGCGGTTGACCCTGACATTGGTTCAAATTCTATTAGAAGTTATCATTTGAGTGAGAGTGCAAACTTTGATATTGAAATACAGACAGGGAGGGATGGTTCAAAATTTGCTGATTTAATACTGAAAAAAGCTTTAGATCGCGAGGAGCAGGCCATTCATAATCTGATACTCACTGCTGTGGATGGAGGAGTCCCCGCGCGCTCTGGCACAGCTAGCATTATTGTGCGCGTTCTGGACACGAATGACAACGCCCCGCAATTCAATAAAGACAGTTATACTATAAATCTAACAGAAAACGCACCTATTGGAAGCCTTGTAGTGAAATTAAACGCTACAGATAAAGATGAAGGCCCAAATTCAGATATACTTTACTCTTATAGTTTGTACACTTCAGAGAAAACACAACAGACATTCAGTCTGAATCCTGACAATGGAGAAATCAGAGTAAAAGAAATGATTAATTATGAGGATTTCAGGATCTATGATATGGAAATTATAGCAACAGATAAAGGAGCTAATAGTCTCTCTGGAAAATGTAAAGTAAAAATTTTAATCACAGATATAAATGACAATCATCCTGAAATTTCCATAAAATCATTCTCAAGTCCAGTGAAAGAGGATGTACCTGTAAATACTGTAATTGCAGTTGTTAGTGTGAGTGATAGAGACTCAGAAGAAAATGGACAGGTAGATATTTACATTTCTGATGATTTACCCTTTGCGCTTAAAGAATCATCTGATAATTATTATGAATTATTAGTTTCAGAACCGTTAGACCGTGAGAAGGTTCCAGAATATGACATCACTATTACCGTGACTGACAGGGGCAACCCGCCGTTATCTGATAATGAAACTATAACTTTAGAGCTGCTGGACGTTAATGATAATGTTCCTCAGTTCCCGCAGACATTCTACACGATACCTGTTATGGAGAATAACGCGCCTGGAGCTTTACTGAGCTCTTTAACTGCTATAGATCCAGATCTCCATGAAAATCAGTATCTAGTTTATTTTATCATAGAGAAGGAAATAGTGAACACTTCCATGTCCATGCTGTTCTCCATTAACCCAGAGAACGGCAATCTTTACGCGCTAAAGACGTTTGACTATGAGATAGAGAAGGAGTTCCTTTTCCACATCGAGGCCAGAGACTCTGGTGTTCCTCCGCTCAGCAGTAATGTGACCGTTCACATTATTATCATGGATCAGAACGACAACACACCGCTTATAGTGTCTCCATGGCGCGCGCACGGCTCGGTGGTGGAGGAAAAGATCCCGAGATCCACCGATAAAGGAACTCTGATAGCCAAAGTCATCGCCATAGACTCTGATTCAGTGCACAACTCTCGAATCACGTACCAGTTTCTCCACAACACTGACAGTACATTATTCAGCTTGGATCAATATAACGGAGAGATCCGGACCATGAGGATGTTCAGTTACAGAGACTCGCGCCACCAGCAGCTGGTTGTGATCGCCAAGGACAACGGAGAGCCTGCGCTCTCTGCTACAGTCACCATCAAACTGTCCACGGTGGAGACCGCCCTTAAAACCTATGCTGACATAACTGATGTGCCTTTGGGATATGACATCTTCTCCGATTTAAACCTGTATCTGGTGATCGGACTGGGCTCTGTTTCATTTCTTTTACTCATCACTATATTGGTCACCATCGTGCTGAAGTGTCAGAAAACGAAGCCCAGCAAAGCGGCTCCTCCGTGCAGGAACAGTGTGATCAGCGAGAGGAACTCGACCATCGCGGATTCCACTCTGGTCTCCAACGATGCCTACTGGTACAGTTTATTTCTAGCAGAGACCAGGAAAGGAAAGCTGGTGGTCAGACAGCCTGTGCCGAAGGGAGCGAGATACATCGTGTCCAGTATACCGAGGAGCACAGGACTGACCGAGACCAGCGACTCAGCTGCATCTACTCTACAGGTAGGCTTATATACTGTCAACAGGTGAACTAGTCCTTCAAAGAAGCCAAACAACAGTGTATACAGTTTGACTTTTCAACATTTAGCCAAACACTTTTTTAAGCCTACATTATTCTCTCTGAGATGCTGATTTTCAGCTTCTGCCTTTCAAGTGCACATTTACATCATATTTTCCAACTTCCCATCTTGCATGGAGTTAGTGAAGTTATGCTGAAGTTCATATATTTGCTTTTCTTTGCATCACTTTCAAAAATGAGCATTTGAGTCTTTCCTAGAGCATCTTCTCTTGTACTTTAAGAGTTTGTATATGTGTATTTTTTTCTTTTTGTAAAATTTCTGCTGGACTCAATCCAGTATTGTTCTTTTTATTTAGAGTCAGTTACACTTCATTTTCTTGTCTTAAATGTTCACATACACTTTTAAATATATATGCCTATATTTGTTCAGACAAAATGACAGAATTGAACATTGACTTCTTGCAAATGTTTGTGTGTTTTTGCTGCGTTTGTTCTGATTCTACAGTTCTACAGCCCCATATATCTTACCTGTTGTACATATACTCTCAGCTTCCCTCTAGCTGAGCCAGCTGCCACAGTGAAAGAGATTGCGTGTGTATGAAATGTAAATTTGTGCAAGCGTATTGTGTGATGTGTTGCTTCTCTCTCAGAACTGGTTGGCCTACATTTCTGACCTGCTGTTGCCAATTCACCTGCAGTTCTGCTGTTCATAAGCCCATGTTGTGACAAATTTGTGCTTAAATCTCTTTATATTATATGTTTGTCTCCCATGTTCCAAGATTTTTTTAAACACACACACACACACACACACACACACACACACACACACACACACACACACACACACACACACACACACACACACACACAAACAAGGCAAACTACAGTGGCCCCAAGAATATTTGGATAGTTAAGACATACATTTGCAGTTTCTATTTGGTTTGCATGAGTTTTATTGCATAAACGAACAAAGTATTATTTTTTAAAATATTTTAGAGTGTGGCTCAAGTATCCAAAAACTTGTGGGTCCACTGTATTTCTTAGCATTGGCATAAATCATTTGCAGTAATTCTTCACAAGCGCCATAATTTTTATTTTCTTTATTATTTATTTTCCATAAATGTATTAAATATGGATAAAAAATGTTTTCTTTATTGAACCTGATCAATTTGAATTTAAGCACTTGCTTTTGTTAAATATGCATCAAACTTTGTTTATTTGTATGATTATGATTTTCTTTTCTTTAGCATTTCTTTGAATTGTTTTCTTTTGTTAGAGAGTGTTACCTGAAGGACAGGTAAGTCATTGAAAGACAAAATGAGAAAGTCTTTAACTCTTCCTTTTATTTTTGTGCATTCTTTTTTTCATGTAAACAATGTATCTTAATCTGTCTCTCCTCTCATTCTTAGTGCTTCTTGGTGAATTGTATAATGTAGCTTGTTTTGCTTCATTTGTTATGCTTTAACATTTTTCACATTGTGTCACAGGTCACCTGGAGTCCCGTAATTCAGACAATGTTTGGAGAGGACAACAAAACATTTGATCTCTTTTGTTGATTTGATTTGTTAATGCACTATAAATCTTTTAAAACATGCTTAGAATGATATAAATAATTAAAGATCAATGTGGATTCAGATTTGGTTGACAGAAAAGTGTTCACTGAAATTCATCAAAATGGTTGTGCTGAAAGCTAAATATTGAAATGTATGTCTCTGTTTTTGTTTCCGTTTTAAAGTACTCAAAATGAACGAGGTCCCTTCTCCCGCTGGAGGTATGCAGCCCTGACTTCACCATTCTCTCGATTTCTGGAGCGCCTGATCCCAGGGCCCATTGACCTTTACTGAAATATATGTGACTCTGTGTGTTTCTCTTTGTGGTTGGTGGTTTTTGTCAGTGGAGTTTGCCTTGTCCTGTTGTAGGAGGAGCCAAGGAACCAATATATACAACTGAATTCAAATCAGTTTTGTGCAGTTTAGATACAAAAAAATGCTTCAACAGGTCAACATCAACACTCAGTTTGACATTTCACTTGGTCTTCTGAGCTTTTAAGATGTACAGGCTGCTAGATTTAAACTTTGCGGTCTTTATTTTTTTCCTTTATGTGGAACTCAACTGTTAAACTGAAATCCTTAAATCTGCAGTTTTTTTTTTCCTTCACTACAAATTATGTTATGCAGCCTCACAAACCCCACCTTTTATAGATACCTGTGACCAACAGAAATGCTAATGATAACTCTGATTCTCTGTGGTTTGATTGACAGTGGCTTGGGGTGAAAGTGTTGCTCATAGAATTTTTTCCTGCCAAAATGTATTCATTAATCAGTTAAAGAAAGTTCATACAGAAGTAAAAATGGATTATTTATTCACCCTCATGTCTTTCCAAACTCAGATGATTTTCTGTGTTTTGTGGAAGAATGTTTATGCTGCTCTTTTTCTCTACAATGGAAGTGACAAGGAATGGAGGCTGTCAAATTCCCCCAAAAATATTAAAAAGCAAGTGATTCTTATCTTTAAATGTTCTTGACAGTGTCTGTTTTCATTCACTTTCATAGTCTGAAAAAAAGCATCCAGGAGATTTGTTCTTTTTGTGTTCCACAGATGAAAAAAACAAAGTTTTGAAATGACAGATGGGTTAGTAAATGGCAGAATAACGTTCCTTTAAACGCTGATTAGGAAGATTGCTTTTAGCAAATATGGCTCCAGTGCATGATGTGGTTTTTAATGATATATGTACTGACTGTTCATCTACTAAACTTCATTATGAGCTCCTCAGCCTGTTTGTTGGATGGTTTGTCTACATGTGTGTTTGAATGGTTGGTGAATTGACTGGTGGATTAAAATTTCACATACTGGTTCTGTTGAATTTCTCTTCACAAATGAATCAGAGTGATGCGAAGCGAATTACAACCACCTAATTTTCAGCTCGCTGCCCTTCCATCACCCCAACCACCCTCACCTGATATCTGAGCATGGTTCTCATTGATCAACCCACCCCCCGTCACCTGTCAATCAAACCAAGGTTCCACCTTCCGTTTTGCCTGAAGCCTTTAAGTGACAGGCCTTGGTTGCATGAAATGTGTTCAGATTCTGGCCTCTCACTAAGTGAATAATGTCTGAAGTCAAGCCTCTAACATCCAGTTTTTCTTTCTCGTTGACAGGCATCCACCACCACCAGCAGCAGTTCCACCTGAGGATCCTCCCAACCGTATTGCCGGAGCAACGTATGAAAAATGTTCCATCAACCTGCATGTCTGTCCAACTGTATCTATCATATTCACCTGCAGCATCCTACAGAGATGAAACCAACCCTGAATGATGCCTATATCTTCACATCAATGTTCGGAGAGTTTGCCCAGGTCTGATTAGAGGAATGACGAAAATCTTTTGCCTATGATACTAAGAGATCATTTACACCTGACCGGTCAGGATTGGACTTGGACTGGATCTGTGAGCGCACACACACACACACACAAACAAATGCATATCTTCAAACAGTACATCTCATGTCTTTATCAAGAAAACTGTTCTGCGAAACCAGTATGCTTGTGTTTGCATGGTTAAAGCTCCACGTTAGATCTTAGTTATATTTAGTGACTAGTAAAGACATTGGGGAGAGAAATTTCGAATATTCAGAATTTTCTCACATGAACTGACGTGGACAAAAAATCCCATTCTTAATCAGTAGTTTTTTCTTATTTTTCGGTAAATATATCCAAACATGCTTGCAATAAGATTAATTTACCTCATGAGCAAGTGTAAACCTCACTAAAATCTGAAAATCAAGTTCATGAAAATCAACATTATGCATTTTGCTGCTCATATAAATATATCTGGTTTTAAGCATGTTTAGGTATTTTTACTGGAAAATATTGAGATAGTAATGGTAAATGGGATTTTTTTTTTTTTTTTTTTTTTTTTTTTTTTTTGCGATGTGAATGATATTAAACAAGCACAAAGAGGATTAAATGATTCAGCCTTGTTGAGAGATGGAGTGTGGAGATTTTGCTAGACTGAATCTGGACATTGAAAGCTTCTCTTTCCCTGCAACGGATGTATAAAGCCTTTCTTACATTTTTTTTTTGGATCTCATAAAACTTCTATCAGAATAATGCAAGTGTTATCCAGTGTATTCAGAAGAGGTCACAGCAAATTTGATTTTTTGTGCCGTATAGTCTTTGCTCTTCTCTGTAGTGTTGTATTATGTCTGTGTGTTGCTGTTTGTGTCCGTATTTTTACATTTCAGTATGTAAAGAATCAAGCTGAATCTAAGCACTGATCTGAGACAGAAAGAGTAGAGTACATTCTCTCCTAATATGATTATAGGGTGTAGTGGAGGCTGTAAAATCACCATGAATGCTTCCTCTGTGGTGTCTGGTGACATTCATGAATGCACAAATGCAGACACAGCACAGTGATGTCATAGTGCAGACATTTGAAGGTCATGGTGGTTTCTAAGATGAGTCTAGGAGAATCATTAAGTAGCCTCTTCCTGATGACCAAGATTTCTATTTCAGATAAAAACCCACTGACTTCTAATAGAGACTGTTAAACAGTGGGTTCCTTATTTTTGTCCTTTATAAAAACACCACACTATTTCAGAGATAAGGACTTGCATCAACCATCAGACTTCACTGAATCTTTGAAATAAGGCCAAATGTAAAGAGCACTCAAGGTGGAGGATGGGTTTTACTTGCTTTAAAACAAGAAAAGATGAGAACTGCTAATGTTTACTTATCAACTGTATAATTATCTAATATTATGAAATGTGTTTAATATTCATGGAAATGCATTAGGAAAAAAAAGTGAAAATACATTGCTTTGTGCATTGAAATGCACTAGCCAAATATTCTGTTTTTTTCTTCTTCATTTTTTCATTTTTATTTTCAATGCCTGGTGTTAAAATTATGTATTAATATTAATGCATTAATATAAACTTTCATATTGCTGTTTTTTTATTGTTGATATTTTGTATTTGCTGGCTATATCAGTTGTGCAATATATGGACATAAATATTTTATTTCAGTGAACAATATGTTATTGTTATTTTTCTGATAGTTTCCAGCCTTTCTGCAGTGTCATTTATTCCTAACTTTCTAGTGGTATGGCAGTTTTCCCAGGCAGGTCAAGAGGTCAGGGTATCATGGGGTCAGTTCAGTGACCGGCTCAATCTGGAATGCACAGCATGTGCGTTTTGTCTAAACAATGAAACATTACAAAATACATCTGCCCAATTCTCATTTGATTTTCTGTTTTAGAGAAACAAATGCTGGATGTTTACATGTGGTATTTTAAACAGGAAGTTATCATTTCAAGGCTCTTAACTAGCTGTCTCAGAGGATTGGCTAATGCTCAGACATGAGCAGTGTTGTAAAATAACATTATGTGAGACGATCAGAGAGAAAGAAAGATACATTTTAGTAGAATGACAAAATATTAAGGTTCAATATGTCTGTCATTGTGAGAAGCTGTAAGTAGGTCGCTCGTCTCTCACTGCACAGAGAAGTGGCTAGAGTTCATTTACCCAAAAGCCTAATTTTGTGGTATAAAAATGTACTGCCTATATACAGCACTGCCCTGTAGTCCCATATATATCTTCTTCATTCCCCCACTGTCCAATGAAGCTTTATACAGTTAAGCAAATGTTTTCTAATTCATTTTCTACCAGCATTTGTGCTCTAAAGCAGACAAACTGCCTTCTTAAAGCTGAACACATCTATGATCTGCCTCGGAGAAACTCACCAGACCTTCTTTGCTCATGAGCATCTACTGATATATTTGTACTGCATATTTACAATAGATAAAAAATTTAATGGAAAGTAATGGTATATTCTGTCCTTCTCCATGTAATCCAGAAGTACATAATGTGATGGGGCATTGCATTTGTAATATGATTTTAGCTTTTAAATGACTTCTCAATATGTGAGTAGCAATCAGCCTGTAGCCCAACTGAATAGATGCACTGGAGTAAAAAAATAAAAACATGTTGTTTGTACAGTATACTGTTATGATTATCTTTTAAACAGGGAAGAGAAAGACACCACGTTTATGATTGACTTATCTGGCTTCTGATCATCAGTGACAGAATCAAAGTGACCTACTGTGAAATATTAATCTACTTTCTTTGCATGGTTCTCATCTGTACGAGGTGGTAGGTGAGTGTGGGTTTGTTTGGGTGGGCAAAGATGAGGTCATCACTGCAGATGATGTAATGCATTGAAGATAATCAGACATTTCTGCTTTTATATTTAGATGTAAAACTCACTATAAAACCACACTCGAATTATCATCACAAGCTCTTTTTTTGTCTGTTAATTCTGGTAAATAGAAATAATAAAGCATTAACCACTACCCTGGCTGGCTTACTGCCTGGTTCTGGTTCTGTGATGTGGGTCAGAACAAAAAATGTAACTGCTCTTTGCTTCTCTTTTCCTCCTGACCCAGTTTTCTCTCCTCCTGCCTTACAGCACAGAGAGAGACTGCAGCACTATTAAAAACTGCTGCAGCAGACACACACACACACACACACACACACACACACAGTTTTCATTTGTCATACACATTTGTCCTCAGCATTTTATCATGAAGGTCCACACACACACACACACACACACACACACACACATTCAAAGATCCCTTTTGTCAGGCCTTCTCTAAACCAAAATTCAAAATTCTGTCACCATCAAAACAACCATGTTTTCCTGAAACACTGCAGAGAAAAAAGGCCTCAATCTGAGATATCTAGCTGACTGCTGGTTTCTAGGCAACGGGAGCCTGTCTCTATAGCGACCGAATAAAAGACAGACGGTGGAACGTGGGTTATAGAGGAAAGAATATATAAGGAAAGATAAAAATGTAAATCATGTTAAAATAATTAATTAAAAAACGACAGTGTTGTTACTGAGATTTCTTTCGTGAGCAATGCATTTATTTGGTCTTCCTTAGGTCTTCCCAAACCCCTCCCTTCATTCACGCTTTCATCTAGAGACCGCAATGTTCAGCACCACGGACAGCGACTCGCCTATCCAAATGTCCGTTGCCACGGTAACGGACTGCGGGCGGGGAGGGGGTGCATGATGCTGCAGCCTGTAATTTGATGCACAGACAAGAGGCTCAACTCGCCAGATCCGGGGATCTCGTATAGATGTGCAGTCTATGTCAAACACACATACACTGTATAACGCAGAAATGTATAATAATCATAGACTGCCTTTTAATGACATAAGAAATACTGATGAACGTGTGATTGATATGTATATTTGATCTCCACTACACAGAGTACGTCCGTAATAACAGAGCCAGAGATGTGAATCACTTCACTCTGCCCCCTGGTGTCTTTTGTCTAATATGAGGTTTGTGCAGATATGGGAAAGCTCATACGTAAGCAGCTGTAGTGGGAGGGAGCACAAAACAAAAGAGGAGGGTGGGCCGAGTTTGTCACTTGATTTGTGTAACTGAACCACAAGGTGTCACTGCTCACCATGCAGTTAGACACTAGAACACTGCCTACTTATAAATTCTAGCTCATTTATTCTCTTAAAGCATGATAAATCACTATTTAAATGCGGATTTCAAGAAAGGAAAAAGAAAAAATGTTTTATTTTTTATCTAATGAGATATTTCGCTCTCTTTTAGCGTAGTACATTTGGTGTTGTGATGCATCAGTTTTATAATGATAAACTGTATAATTGTAAATTGTATAACGTTTAAAATAATAATAATAATAATAATAATTTTTAATTTTTCAAATTTTGGCCCACATTAACATCACTAGAAGATGCACTGTGAAGGAAATTATGCAGTTCTACAATACCAATCATCGCTTACAGTCGTGTTCAGCAGATTCACTTCGTGGGCTGGCTTGTCAGACATCACTTTGGCTTTGAACAATGAACAACCACGACGATTTTAGATCTGTCTATTAATTTGTAATTTGGAATAGCATAAATGAGTTGACCGCATCTGCTAAAACTATTTTCAGCGGTGTTCAGAGGAAGCATGGCGAGCGAAAATAAAATAATATGGATGAGCAAGATTTTTTATCTGATGTGTCTGCTGTTCAATTCCGGAGGAAATGCTGCCCAGATAAACTATTCCCTTCAAGAAGAATCAAAAACTGGAGTCGCTGTGGGGAACATTGCAAAGGACTTAGGGATTGATCCTGCTTTACTGGACAAAAGGAATTTACGTATAGTTGCGGGGACAAAGCAAGAGCTCTTTCGGGTAAATCATGAAGACGGCGCTTTGTTTGTGAACCAGAGGATAGACAGAGAAGAGCTGTGCGCTAAAACTAACCCATGTCTCATTCATCTTAAAGCAGTAATAGAAAATCCACTCGAAATGCACCAGATATCAGTTGACATTATTGATGTCAATGACAATCCACCGAGTTTTTTGGACGAAAAATATAAATTGGAAATACTTGAATCTGCAATGACAGGGGCACGATTTCAGTTAGAAACTGCGCACGATCCGGATATAGGCTCAAACGACTTGCATTCATATAAACTGAGCCAAAATCTTTATTTTCGTTTAGAAACGGAAGACATGGGAGAAGGTAAGATTCCTGTCCTTGTTTTACAGAAACCTCTCGATAGAGAGAAAAGCGCAAGGCATAACCTAATATTAGCTGCGACGGACGGTGGCAAGCCGCAGAAATCAGCTGCTGTGAATATTACAATTATTGTGTCAGATGTTAATGATAATACTCCCGTTTGTGATCAACAAAAATACACAGTGACGGTGAAAGAAAATGCCCCCGAAGGTACATTTCTGCTCCGCATTAATGCTTCAGATTCAGATGAAGGACTAAACGGAGAAATTGAATACTCTTTACGGAACAAGTTCAGGAACGGAGCATCTGAGGTTTTTGATTTAGATAGTTTGACGGGGGAATTAAAGATAAAAGGTGGGCTAAATTTTGAGGAAAGGCAAGTTTATGAGCTAAAGATACTGGCTGCGGATAAGGGGGCCGTGTCTTTGTCTACACAGTGTAATGTGCTTGTAAATGTTGAGGATGTCAACGACAACCGGCCTGAGATTGATGTTACTTCAGTATCCAGCCACATTCCCGAGGACGCCCCTCCTGGGACTGTCGTAGCTTTGATGGGCGTTACAGACCTGGATTCAGGTATGAACGGAAAGATAGTTTGCTCTCTGCCTAAGGATATTCCTTTTGACCTCAAGGCGTCGCCTGATGGAAACTTTTATTCTTTGGTAACTAAAGAATACATTGACAAAGAATCGAAATCGTCTTATGATATCACTATAACAGCCAAAGATTTAGGAACTCCGTCGTTAATATCAACAAGATCCATTCACGTCGATGTCACTGATGTTAACGACAACAGCCCCACATTTGCTCAAAGCCCATATACATTCTACGTGGTTGAAAACAACAAACCAGGAATTGCCGTTTTCTCATTAAGTGCAGCTGATATAGATGAAGGTGAAAACGCACGTGTATCGTATTCAATTGATCGAATGAATTCAGACCAAAGCATGACATCTTTCTTGAGTATTAATGAGGCGAATGGTACCGTTTACTCATTGAAGAGCTTTGACTTTGAGTCTGTGAAAACATTTCAATTCTTTGTTGTGGCCAAAGACTCTGGAACTCCTTCTCTGAGCAGTAACGTGACAGTGAACGTGTTTATTCTGGATCAGAACGACAATGTTCCAGTGATCTTATATCCAGTCAGTGCTAACGGTTCTGCTGAGGGTGTGGAAGAGATTCCCCGTAATGTGAACGCAGGCCATTTGGTGACTAAAATCAGAGCCTATGATGCAGATATAGGATACAACGGCTGGTTATTATTTTCACTGCAGGAAGTTAGTGACCACAGTCTCTTTGGTTTGGACCGCTATACAGGACAGATAAGGACTCTTCGCTCATTCACAGAAACAGACGAGGCCCAGCATAAACTGGTCATACTGGTCAAAGACAATGGGAACGTTTCACTCTCAGCAACAGCGACTGTGATTATCAAAGTTGTGGAGTCCAAAGAGGCTTTTGCAGCTTCTGATGTTAAAAACTCAATAAAAGATGAAGAGGAAAACAACGTGACATTTTATTTGATCATCACTTTGGGCTCGGTTTCAGTGCTTTTTGTCATCAGCATCATCGTGTTGATTGTAATGCAGTGCTCTAAATCGACAGACTATTCGTCCAAGTATTTACAGGATGCAAATTACGACGGGACTCTGTGTCACAGCATCCAGTACAGATCTGGAGACAAACGGTACATGTTAGTTGGACCCAGAATGAGTATCGGCTCTACTATAGTCCCGGGCAGTAATGGAAATACTCTAGTGATCCCAGATCGCAGGAGGAGAGATTCTGGAGAGGTAAGATGCATCTTCAGTAATAATAATTATTTTTAGAAGTTTGCACGTGTGTGTATGCTTTTCTAAGACCTGTCCTTGGTGCTGAAATGAACGCGAAATAAAAGTTAAATGCATTCTTCTAATAAAAAGCCACCCATTCGGTCACTTCTAAAACCAGAAGCTATTACAATACATGACACTGACCAAGGTGGGTGAAGACGGAGAATTTTATTTTTATATTAATTTGTGGTTCATTGAACTGAATGTGAATATGAGAGCTTGGTCACAAATGGACCCGTTCCAGTTGAAAACATGATCATTTAAAAAATGAAAAACAAGTGTAATATTTAGCGTTTGTGGTATGCATCTATTGTAAGAAAAAGTAAAATAAATAAATAAATAAAAAACATTGCATAAACCACTGACATCATTATTTAAAGCCACATCAGCAGAAAAAAAAAAAAAAAAAAAACACATTCAGCTGAGTGCAAATACGTTTATCCATTGTTTTGAATAGCCAAATAGGCGACTATTTCTGGACATAAGGCCAAAAATGGCTATAATGCAATTTAAGAGTTGCAACAGATTGAAGTACTCAAGCACAAATGTACCAAATAAAAATAACGAGTTCTTTAAAAGAAAGTGGAAACAAACAAATACTAAATAACTTAATATAAAGTTCTCTCAACCAACCAATCACTGTGAATCGAAGTTTTTTTAAAAAAAGCATCAAACATAACCATCTACAGGTGCATCTCAATAAATTAGAATGTCGTGGAAAAGTTCATTTATTTCAGTAATTCAACTCAAATTGTGAAACTCGTGTATTAAATAAATTCAATGCACACAGACTGAAGTAGTTTAAGCCTTTGGTTCTTTTAATTGTGATGATTTTGGCTCACATTTAACAAAACCCCACCAATTCTCTATCTCAACAAATTAGAATACTTCATAAGACCAATAAAAACAACATTTTTAGTGAATTGTTGGTCTTCTGGAAAGTATGTTCATTTACTGTATATGTACTCAATACTTGGTAGGGGCTCCTTTTGCTTTAATTACTGCCTCAATTCGGCGTGGCATGGAGGTGATCAGTTTGTGGCACTGCTGAGGTGGTATGGAAGCCCATGTTTCTTTGACAGTGGCCTTCAGCTCATCTGCATTTTTTGGTCTCTTGTTTCTCATTTTCCTCTTGACAATATCCCATAGATTCTCTATGGGGTTCAGGTCTGGTGAGTTTGCTGGTCAGTCAAGCACACCAACACCATGGTCATTTAACCAACTTTTGGTGCTTTTGGCAGTGTGGGCAGGTGCCAGATCCTGCTGGAAAATGAAATTAGCATCTTTAAAAAGCTGGTCAGCAGAAGGAAGCATGAAGTGCTCCAAAATTTCTTGGTAAACGGGTGCAGTGACTTTGGTTTTCAAAAAACACAATGGACCAACACCAGCAGATGACATTGCACCCCAAATCATCACAGACTGTGGAAACTTAACACTGGACTTCAAGCAACTTGGGCTATGAGCTTCTCCACCCTTCCTCCAGACTCTAGGACCTTGGTTTCCAAATGAAATACAAAACTTGCTCTCATCTGAAAAGAGGACTTTGGACCACTGGGCAACAGTCCAGTTCTTCTTCTCCTTAGCCCAGGTAAGACGCACAAGAGTCTGTGTGTGGTGGCTCTTGATGCCTTGACCCCAGCCTCAGTCCATTCCTTGTGAAGTTCACCCAAATTCTTGAATCGATTTTGCTTGACAATCCTCATAAGGCTGCAGTTCTCTCGGTTGGTTGTGCATCTTTTTCTTCCACACTTTTTCCTTCCACTCAACTTTCTGTTAACATGCTTGAATACAGCACTCTGTGGACAGCCAGCTTCTTTGGCAATGAATGTTTGTGGCTTACCCTCCTTGTGAAGGGTGTCAATGATTGTCTTCTGGACAACTGTCAGATCAGCAGTCTTCCCCATGATTGTGTAGCCTAGTGAACCAAACTGAGAGACCATTTTGAAGGCTCAGGAAACCTTTGCAGGTGTTTTGAGTTGATTAGCTGATTGGCATGTCACCATATTCTAATTTGTTGAGATAGTGAATTGGTGGGTTTTTGTTAAATGTGAGCCAAAATCATCACAATTAAAATAACCAAAGACTTCAACTACTTCAGTCTGTGTGCACTGAATTGATTTAATACACGAGTTTCACAATTTGAGTTGAATTACTGAAATAAATGAACTTTTCCACGACATTCTAATTTATTGAGATGCACCTGTATATGACAGTTTTTGCTTTAGTTCAAACCAGAATTTTACATTTTACAATTACTTGGTACATTTATATTATTTTCCTTCAGTCTACGTTTTTTTATACAAAGCGACAAATGAGAAACATCACAAGCAGTTTGTCATAGAATCAACTAACTAACGAAAGTAACATTCACCCAGCAAGCCATTCCTCCATTCATTTATTCATTAGTTTTTTTCCCCTCTAAATTGCTTGTCCTATGTATAATGACGGGCAAATGTAATATAAAAGTAGATTTCTGATCAGCTCAAACACTTGTCATTTAAACAAAGTGAATGCTCATCGGTTGGCAATAAATTATGCAACCGACATCAGTTTATAATATATATAATTATTATTTCCGTATTGCACACCTCTGTTGCCATTATACTCCCATATATTCATACATCATGGTGTCACTGTCTTGTATTTGACATTGAAATGAATGAAATATTTATTATCCGGATAGCTGATGCTTTGCTTTAAAGCGAGTGTAGTGTAATACATGCATTCTAAAGTTACCTATCACTGAAATTCTTTATTATCGGCTATATTCTCAGTTAGCCTCGTGGTGTCAGTATTATACAAGGAAACCTTTTGAAATACAGTCCCTCCTCCTCGAGACGTCACACAGCTTTTCCTTTCCACCAAAAGCGCAAGTCTGTGTTGTTGAAACATAATCTTGTTGTCTGCGTGGATTATGGTGAATTGTTTGAAAAAAATTAGACATTTTATGGCATCTCGGAGAATTCGCTCATGAAGAAATCACAAGGGGAAAAATAATTTGTTTTCTGACAAGCGTTTGAATCATAATGGAACACGAAAGACAAAGGCGCAGATGGGAGTGCTGGCGGATCGCTTTGTGTTTCTCTTTTCTGCTGTGCTTCGGAGAGCATGTTTCAGCTCAGATAAGATACTCTGTTCCAGAGGAGGTGAAAGACGGAACCGTCGTTGGAAATGTTGCAAAAGATTTGGGCCTAGATGTCAGTGCTTTGGCGGACAGGCGGTTCCGTATTGTGTCTGGATCCAATGACAATTTTTTTCAGGTAAATCAGAACGGCGTCTTGCATGTTCAAAAGAAAATCGACCGAGAGGCGCTGTGTGATAGTTATAGCGCATGCGTCATAAATCTGAAGATTGTTGTAGAAAATCCTCTTGAAATACATTATATTGCAGTGGAGGTGACCGATGTAAATGACAATTCGCCCAGTTTTAGTGAACATGAGAAACGCCTGGAGATTTCAGAATCGACTGCTCGAGGGACACGTTTTCAGCTTAAGGCCGCCCGTGACCCTGATGCAGGGGTAAATTCTGTACGTATATACAAATTAACCCAAAATGAACACTTTGATCTAGATGTCAGAGATCAGGGAGAAGATAAGCTGCCATTTTTAGTTTTACAAAAATCTCTTGACCGCGAGATCAATGATGAATATCATTTAGTTTTAACAGCAGTTGACGGAGGAAATCCACAAAGATCAGGAACTCTAAATGTTACAGTTGTTGTTCTTGATAACAATGACAACAGGCCTGTTTTTAGCCAAGATTTATATTCTACAAACTTGAAAGAGAATATACAAGTTGGAACGCTAGTCATACAGGTTCAAGCAAGTGATGCAGATTATGGCTCAAATGGAGAGGTCACCTACGCATTTGGCAGCGATCAGAACCCAAAGGTGTATGAATTATTTAGTTTGGATAAACTGACAGGTGACATTCGTGTGAAAGGCGATGTAGACTTTGAGGAGAAATCCATTTACAAACTTGATGTTCAAGCATCTGATAATGGACAGCCCCCAATGAAAACAGATTGTAGAGTTGTCATAAAAATTTTAGACATAAATGACAACACACCCGAGATCGATGTAACGTCACTGTCAAAAATGGTGTCTGAAGATTCCAAGCCTGGTACTGTAATCTCGCTGATTAGTGTTACTGACAGAGACACTGGTGTGAACGGGAAAGTTGTGTGCTCTCTCTCAGAAAACGTTCCATTTGAATTAAAACCATCAGTTCAGGAAAACATGTACTCGTTAGTGACTAAAGGGAGCCTGGACCGTGAAACTGTATCACATTATTATATTACAATAACAGCCAGCGACTTGGGTCAGCCTCCACTGTCCTCATATACAACTCTGAGCGTGCTGGTGTCAGATGTTAATGATAACCCGCCTGAATTTAGCCTAAGTCCCATCGAGTTATATATGATTGAAAACAACGTTGCAGGCGCGCCCATTCTCACGCTGAGTGCTTTTGACAAAGACCTAAATGAAAACTCTGTGATTTCTTATCAGATTATTAAAGGGAATGGGACACAGAGTGACATGACATCTTTTCTTAATATTAATTCTGAGACAGGCGCAATTTATGCACTTAAAAGTTTTGATTTTGAGACTGTCAAAACCTTTCAATTTTATGCGCTCGCTACAGACTCTGGGACTCCTTCTCTGAGCAGTAACGTGACAGTGAACGTGTCTATTCTGGATCAGAACGACAATGTTCCAGTGATCTTATATCCAGTCAGTGCTAATGGTTCTGCTGAGGGTGTGGAAGAGATTCCCCGTAATGTGAACGCAGGTCATTTGGTGACTAAAGTCAGAGCCTATGATGCAGATATAGGATACAACGGCTGGTTATTATTTTCACTGCAGGAAGTTAGTGACCACAGTCTCTTTGGTTTGGACCGCTATACAGGACAGATAAGGACCCTTCGCTCATTCACAGAAACAGACGAGGTCCAGCATAAACTGCTCATACTGGTCAAAGACAATGGGAACGTTTCACACTCAGCAACAGCGACTGTGATTGTCAAAGTTGTGGAGCCCAAAGAGGCTTTTGCAGCTTCTGATGTGAAAAACGCAGTAAAAGACGAGGAGGGAAACAACGTGACATTTTATCTGATCATCACTTTGGGTTCGGTTTCAGTGCTTTTTGTCATCAGCATCATCGTGTTGATTGTAATGCAGTGCTCTAAATCGACAGACTATTCGTCCAAGTATTTACAGGATGCAAATTACGACGGGACTCTGTGTCACAGCATCCAGTACAGATCTGGAGACAAACGGTACATGTTAGTTGGACCCAGAATGAGTATCGGCTCTACTATAGTCCCGGGCAGTAATGGAAATACTCTAGTGATCCCAGATCGCAGGAGAAGAGATTCTGGAGAGGTAAGAATGGCTTATTCATTATTTTTGCACGGTTTGATTTGTTTGTCATTTGCATATGACGTTGTTTGGGCTGGTTTTAAGGCATATTTGTAACGGGTATTGTGTTTTGCAATGATCTTGCTGGATTCAGTAGGACTACCAAACGGTAGCCTATATGTTAGCTGGACCCAGGATAACTATTGGAAATATTTACGAGGTGGCGATTTCTGTACATGAAATGGTTAATTTGATACACAATGTAGAGGTGCTGGAGAGCGTGTGTGTGTGTGTGTTTTATGAATTTCTATAATGCTTTGTAAGATCTGCCATGTTTATTTACCATCTCTCTGCGACATTCATGCGTGAGGGTCAGGTGACAAAAGTAATAAATTCGCTCTTATGGGGGAAAAATGCATTGCATAATACGGTATTATCATTTGTTCTTATACAAAAATATAGTTATTTAGGGCTCACGACTGTGTATTTCGTGAAATAATTTATTTTGCGTCACCATTTTAAATTTTATGGAAAAAAATGTATCAAACATTTTTCTTATGATCGTACTATTATAGGTGACGAAACGAATTAGTTCATGAGTTCATAGCAACACGGAGACATGTTGTATACAAAAATTGTAATATGTATTTTTATTTAAAATTAGTAATAATACGATTTGCCTGCCAGCTATACTTACTCGCGCGGAACTGTCAGTGGTACTGAAATTTGCTGGGACATTTTGGATTGTGAGGTTTTACGGTTTATGTTTATCAGGCTATATATTTAGTAGCTAAATGTTTATTTAATGAAGTCATCTCTGCTATATGGGTCGAATATTTGCTTTCTGTATGCTGTAGTTTAAGTGCATAGAATTATATTTAAAATCTTGACGTAATGGACCTCATGGTGTCAGTATTACACAAGAAAACGGTTTTTTGGGGCAGGGATCTGGTTTACATCACGCTAACAGGCTAGAGCGCACTGACTGCTTTTTCTGTCGGGGCATATACATACAAGAGATTAGTTCCGAGATTTTCGAGCAAAAGATGTTCTTATATTCGTCCCCGAATCACTTGAATAAATTCATGCGGTAACTGTGAGGAGAAACAGTTTACACTTGCTCCTCAGAAGACGGATTTCAGCATGGATGCTGGAGAACAAAGGCGCAGATGGGAGTACTGGTGGATTTCTCTGTGTTTCTACTTGCTACTGTGCTACGGACAGCAGGTTTCAGGGCAGATAAGATACACTGTTCCAGAGGAGGTGAAAGAAGGATATGTTGTGGGAAATATTGCAAAGGATTTGAGTTTTGATGTCAGTAATTTGGTGGACAGGAGGTTCCGTATTGTCTCTGGATCAAATGACGCCCTTTTCCAGGTAAACCAGAATAATGGCATCCTGTACGTGAATAAGCATATCGACAGAGAGGCTGTGTGTAATGAATTTGGTGCTTGTTTGATAAGTCTAAAAACAGTTGTTGAAAATCCTCTTGAAATCCATTATGTAGAAGTTGAAATTACCGACGTAAATGACCATGCACCCATTTTTGCTGATAAAGATGTGCTGTTAGAAATAGCAGAATCAACCCTGCCGGGTGAAGACATCCAGTTGCAAGAAGCACAAGACCCTGATTATAACATGAATTCTGTTCGGTTTTATAAACTGAGTCAAACTGAATATTTTGATCTTGAACTTCGGGAAAATGGGGGGGAGAAAAAAATACCAATCTTGAAATTACGTAAAGTGCTTGACAGGGAACGTCAGGTCACTCACTGTCTAATACTGACCGCTGTTGATGGTGGAAATCCACCACGATCAGGGAGTATCATTATTAATGTCACAGTGCTGGATGATAATGATAACAGGCCAAAATTCAGTCAAGAGCTTTATTCCGTTACATTACCAGAAAACGTTCCAGTCGGTACTCTTGTTGTAAAATTAAATGCCACTGATTTAGATGAGGGCCAGAATGCCGAAATAGTCTACTCATTTATTAAAAACATTGAAGAAGTCGTTTACAACACTTTTGACTTGAATGGTAATACAGGAGAAATTCGGGTAAAAAGCAGTGTGGATTTTGAGAAAAACGACGTTTATAGAATTAGTGTTATAGCATCAGATAAAGGCCAACCACCGAAAACAAGCAACTGTAGAGTTATCATTAAAGTGGTTGACGAAAATGATAATGGACCAGAGATAGAAGTTACCTCACTGTCTGATGTAGTTCCCGAAGATTCAAAACCAGGAACGGTCATTTCACTTGTTAGTATTACTGATAAAGATTCGGGCATCAATGGCAAAGTTGTTTGTAGAATATCTGACAATGTGCCTTTTGAACTGAAGCCGTCATTTAAAGAAAATATGTACTCTCTTGTAACGAATGCAAAATTAGATAGAGAACTTGTGTCTCAATATGATATCACAATAACAGCCACAGATCTTGGTCAGCCCACTCTTTCCTCAGTCAAAACACTGAAAGTGCAGATATCAGACGTGAACGATAACGCTCCAGAATTTCTCCACAATCCGTTAGAACTTTACTTGATGGAAAATAACCCACCAGGAGCCTCCATATACTCTGTTAGCGCCTTCGATAAAGACCTGAATGAAAATGCTGCAATAACCTATCAAATAATTAGGGAAGATGGAGCAAAAAGTCATATGTCGTCTTTCCTCAATGTAAATTCAGACAATGGACATATACATGCGCTGAAAAGCTTCGACTTTGAAACTGTAAAAACTTTCCAGTTTCATGTGCTCGCTACAGACTCTGGGGCTCCGTCTCTGAGCAGTAACGTGACAGTGAACGTGTTTATTCTGGATCAGAACGACAATGTTCCAGTGATCTTATATCCAGTCAGCTCTAACGGTTCTGCTGAGGGTGTGGAAGAGATTCCCCGTAATGTGAACGCAGGTCATTTGGTGACTAAAGTCAGAGCCTATGACGCAGATATAGGATACAACGGATGGTTATTATTTTCACTGCAGGAAGTTAGTGACCACAGTCTCTTTGGTTTGGACCGCTATACAGGACAGATAAGGACCCTTCGCTCATTCACAGAAACAGACGAGGCCCAGCATAAACTGCTCATACTGGTCAAAGACAATGGGAACGTTTCACTCTCATCAACAGCGACTGTGATTGTCAAAGTTGTGGAGCCCAAAGAGGCCTTTGCAGCTTCTGATGTGAAAAACGCAGTAAAAGACGAGGAGGAAAACAACGTGACATTTTATTTGATCATCACTTTGGGCTCGGTTTCAGTGCTTTTTGTCATCAGCATCATCGTGTTGATTGTAATGCAGTGCTCTAAATCGACAGAGTATTCGTCCAAGTATTTACAGGATACAAATTACGACGGGACTCTGTGTCACAGCATCCAGTACAGATCTGGAGACAAACGGTACATGTTAGTTGGACCCAGAATGAGTATCGGCTCTACTATAGTCCCGGGCAGTAATGGAAATACTCTAGTGATCCCAGATCGCAGGTGGAGAGAATCTGGAGAGGTAAGACTGGCTGATTAAATCTAATTGCAGTCTTTGATTTGAATTTATCATTTATATCTGAATGTATATGATTTTATTTTATAGGCCTGCTGCTTCTTTTTTTATTTAGCTTTTGTTGTCTTTTCATTTGTTTTAGCATGGCTGTTAATTGTTATAATTTCGAGACCTAGAAGTTTAGGGGTTTTTTGATGCTCACGTTATGGTGGATTTCAGAGTTAAAGTGGTCGAACAGAACAGTTTTCTTTTGTATTCATTGTTGGATTAAAATGTAAAATGTTAAAATAAGATTATTCTCTCAAACTTTCTCTGTGACACCCTGAGTGAAGTACATATCTATATTTTGTGAAAAGAGATGGCTTCGTTTGTAAAACAATCCGATCAAAAGAATATATTTTCCTGATATAGATGTTTTGTCAAAAACAAATCCACTCCACATGGTGTCAGTGTTACTCTAGGGCACTGTTCTGTTGCAAGCCCTACCCCATCAGGCGTCATCTTTAATGAGAATCATAGGACAGCTTTGTGCAGAGAGGAGCAGTCTAGCCGTGCGTTTGAAGCAGTGGTGACTGATAATTTAATTGCACGTCCTTTTTCGATCATGTACCTGATATCAGAGATCATAATAGGAAAAGACAGTGTTTCATGGGAAGAGCATCTGTAAATTGAAGTTATTCAAGTCACTTTATTTGCGATGGATGCCGGAGGACAATGGCGCAGAGTGCTGTGGTGGTGGATTACGCTTTCTTTGCTGCTGTGCGTCTGGAATCTGGCTAGTGCACAAGTTAAATACAATGTCCCAGAGGAAGTGAAAGAAGGATCTGTTATCGGAAATATTGCAAAGGATTTAAGCCTTGATGTCAGTAATTTGGCGCACCGTCGGTTTCGTATTGTTTCTGGACCTGATGACGCGCTTTTTCAGGTAAATCAGAACAATGGGGAACTGTATGTCAATAAGAGAATCGACAGGGAGAAGCTGTGTGATGGAAACGCTGTTTGTTCGATAAGTTTGAAATGCGTCATTGAAGACCCCTTAGAGGTGCATTACATAGAAGTTGAAATTACAGATGTAAACGATAATTCACCCATTTTCCCGAGATCTGAGCAGCAATTTGAAATAGCCGAGCATACGCTTTTGGGAACACGTTTTCAAGTACAGACTGCCAGAGATCCTGACCTGGGAATGAATACGGTTCGGCACTATAAATTAAGTCAGAATGAGCTGTTTGATATCGACGTGCGGGAAAGGCATGACACAAAAATACCATTTTTAGTTTTAAAGAAAGCGCTGGACAGAGAAAGGCAGGGCAAACATAGACTCATTCTGACAGCCATAGATGGTGGAAACCCACCGAAATCAGGAACTCTTAACATCACTGTTATTGTTCTGGATACAAATGACAATCGGCCCGTCTTCAGCCGCGACTCATATACTGCAACAATCCTGGAAAATGCACCTCTGGGCACTGTCGTAATTAAAATAAACGCAACTGATTTAGATGATGGAATGAACGGTGAAATCGAGTTCTCGTTAGGCAAAAATTTAGAAGGAAAAATACACGACCTGTTTATGCTTGACAAGAACACGGGTGAATTACAAGTTAAAGGTAAAATAGACTTTGAGGAAACGGATGTCTTTAAATTAGATGTGCAGGCATCTGATAAAGGCCAGCCTCCCTTAATAGCTGAAGCAGAACTTAGCATTAAAGTCACAGATATTAATGATAACTCTCCTGAAATTGAAATAACATCTCTTTCTACAGTTATATCTGAAAATGCGAATCCTGGAACGGCCATAGCCTTAATCAGCGTTTCAGACAAGGACTCCGGTGTCAACGGCAGAGTAATTTGTACATTACCTGAAAATATGCCATTTGAGCTGAAATCATCATTCAAAGAGAATATTTATTCATTAGTGACAAAGGGGCGTTTAGATAGAGAAGTTACGTCAATGTATGAAATCACTGTAACAGCCACTGACTTAGGAAAGCCACCTTTGTCATCTTTTAAAATATTAAATATACAGGTCTCTGATGTAAATGATAACGCCCCAAAGTTTTCCCAGAATTCATATGAGCTTTATTTATCTGAAAACAATGTCCCCGGTGCTTCTATATTCTCTTTTACTGCCTTTGACAGAGACTTAAACGAAAATGCTGCAATAGCATATAACCTAAATCAAGGTGATTTGACATCTTTTCTTAACATTAATTCAGAAACGGGGATTATTTATGCGCTGAAAAGTTTTGATTTTGAAACCACCAAAACTTTTCATTTCCAAGTTTTTGCCTCAGACTCTGGAACTCCGTCTCTGAGCAGTAATGTGACAGTGAACGTGTTTATTCTGGATCAGAACGACAATGTTCCAGTGATCTTATATCCAGTCAGCGCTAATGGTTCTGCTGAGGGTGTGGAAGAGATTCCCCGTAATGTGAACGCAGGTCATTTGGTGACTAAAATCAGAGCCTATGATGCAGATATAGGATACAACGGATGGTTATTATTTTCACTGCAGGAAGTTAGTGACCACAGTCTCTTTGGTTTGGATCGCTATACAGGACAGATAAGAACCCTTCGCTCATTCACAGAAACAGATGAGGCCCAGCATAAACTGCTCATACTGGTCAAAGACAATGGGAACGTTTCACTCTCAGCAACAGCGACTGTGATTGTCAAAGTTGTGGAGCCCAAAGAGGCTTTTGCAGCTTCTGATGTGAAAAACGCAGTAAAAGACGAAGAGGAAAACAACGTGACATTTTATTTGATCATCACTTTGGGCTCAGTTTCAGTGCTTTTTGTCATCAGCATCATCGTGTTGATTGTAATGCAGTGCTCTAAATCGACAGACTATTCGTCCAAGTATTTACAGGATACAAATTACGACGGGACTCTGTGTCACAGCATCCAGTACAGATCTGGAGACAAACGGTACATGTTAGTTGGACCCAGAATGAGTATCGGCTCTACTATAGTCCCGGGCAGTAATGGAAATACTCTAGTGATACCAGATCGCAGGAGGAGAGATTCTGGAGAGGTAAGGATCATTTTAATTTTCTTTAAGTTTTCGTAAGGATTTTATTTGGTATTTATTGATATTTATATCAATGTCAATTATTTATTGCGGTTTGCACACCTTTTCCAAAAATGGTCTTTTTCAGATGTTGCTTACATCTAGGTACATTTTAATTTTTTATTTTAAAGAATAAATTCTATTTCATATTAATTTAAGCAAGCCCTGGTGTTAAAAATCACACTCTGTCTGTTGCATAGTTTTTGTGTGCATAATAATAATAATAATAATAATAATAATAATAATAATAATAATAACAATAATAACAATAATAATAACAATAACAACAACAACAATAATAATAATAATAATAATTATTATTATTTTATTTTAATTTTTGTTGAGACGAGCTGTCTGTTGCTTCGTTTTTTGAAGCAACATGAAGTGTGCAAATATATTTTTTGCCGATTAATTTTTTTTTTTCAATTCCAACCATAAAACATATTTTAATAAATGTTGAAGCTTCTGCAAATTGAAAGATACTGTAAACGCTAACGCTGGAGGTGACTTGAAAGGTCCAATGCTCCACTCGGTGTCGGTGTTGCTCTAATTTTTGTTTTCAAGTTTTAAGTCCAGCCCAGGATGATGACATGCAGGCTGTATTGTCGTCTTTAACCTGGATGGTACGATCCGAAAAGGCGTTTAAGTATGTGATCTGTTCTCCGCGTGTTTTCAGTTAAATCGTATTGCATTATGCAGATAAATTGTACATTATACTGTTGTTTGTAATCGCCTTGGATATATTTCTGGCAGTCTCACAGTAATCGTTCCATCATGGAAGCCGGAGGACAAAGGCGCAAATGGGAGTGTTCGTGGATTGCTTTGTGTTTCTCCTTGCTTCTGTGTTTTGTACAGCAAGGTTCAGCACAGATAAGATATTCTATTCCAGAAGAATTGAAAGAAGGATCCGTTGTAGGACAAATTGCTAAGGATCTTGGCCTTGATCTCAGCACTTTAGTAAACAGGAGATTCCGTATCGTCTCTGGATCAAAGGACGCTCTTTTTGAGGTAAATCAAAACAATGGCGTCTTATACGTCCATAAGAAAATTGACAGAGAGGAGCTGTGTGATGGAAATGGCGCATGCTTGATTAATCTGAAAATGGTGGTCGAAGATCCTTTAGAAATACATTATGTTGGGGTGGAAGTAACTGATGTTAATGATAATTCACCTACATTTACAGAAGAGGAGCAGCATTTTGAGATTGCTGAACACACACCCGCAGGGACGCGTTTCCAGATACAGGCAGCACGAGATGCTGATACGACTGTAAATAATGTTCGGTCGTATAAACTGAGTCATAATGAGCATTTCGAAGTTGAGACAAAGAATAGAGATGAGGAAAAAATACCCCTTTTAGTTTTAAAGAAAGCACTTGACCGTGAAAGCGCCGCAGAACATAGATTAATACTAACTGCAGTCGATGGTGGAAACCCACCGCGGTCAGGAAATCTTAACATAATTATTACTGTTCTTGATGTTAATGATAACCGTCCCATGTTTAGTCAAGACTCCTATTCTGTAGCAGTAAAAGAAAATGCTGCACTCGGAACTGTGTTGATAAAACTTAACGCAACTGATTTGGACGAGGGTTCAAATGGTGTTGTAGAATACGCCTTTGGAAGAAACTTGAAGCGCAAAGTTTACGATCTCTTTAAACTGGATAGTGCCACAGGAGAAATTCAAATTAAAGGTGAACTGGACTTTGAGGAAACGGAGGTGTTCAAGTTAGATATACAGGCATCAGATAAAGGCCAGCCTCCGTGGATCGTTGAATCTGTCGTTACTATTAAGATAATAGACATAAATGATAACGCTCCCGAAATAGACGTAACTTCTCTTTCCAGTGTTGTTTCTGAGGATTCTAAACCTGGTACTGTAATTTCACTGATTAGTATCAGTGACAATGACTCTGGTATAAATGGGAAGATAGTACCAAGTGTTTCTGATAATGTTCCTTTTGAGCTGAAACCTTCAGTTCAAGAGAATATTTATTCCCTTGTAACGAAGGGAAAACTAGATCGAGAACTCGTGTCCCATTATGACATAACAATAACAGTCACTGATTTAGGACAGCCTCCTTTATCCTCCTTTAAGTCTCTGAGCGTTCAGGTATCAGACGTAAACGATAACCGTCCTGAATTTTCTCAAGATCCGCTTGAATTATATTTAGTAGAAAATAACTCACCTGGTGCCTCCATAATGTCTGTCAGCGCATTAGATAAAGATCTAAATGAAAATGCAATGATTACTTACCATATTATTAGAGGGGATGCTGCACAAAATGATATAGCGACTTTCTTGAACATTAACTCTGAAACAGGAGTTATTTACGCCTTAAACCGCTTTGACTTTGAAGTAATTAGAAAGTTTCAATTCCAAGTTGTTGCTAAGGATTCAGGAACTCCGTCTCTGAGCAATAACGTGACAGTGAACGTGTTTATTCTGGATCAGAACGACAATGTTCCAGTGATCTTATATCCAGTCAGCGCTAACGGTTCTGCTGAGGGTGTGGAAGAGATTCCCCTTAATGTGAACGCAGGTCATTTGGTGACTAAAGTCAGAGCCTATGATGCAGATATAGGATACAACGGCTGGTTATTATTTTCACTGCAGGAAGTTAGTGACCACAGTCTCTTTGGTTTGGACCGCTATACAGGACAGATAAGGACTCTTCGCTCATTCACAGAAACAGACGAGGCCCAGCATAAACTGCTCATACTGGTCAAAGACAATGGGAACGTTTCACTCTCAGCAACAGCGACTGTGATTGTCAAAGTTGTGGAGCCCAAAGAGGCTTTTGCAGCTTCTGATGTTAAAAACGCAGTAAAAGACGAGGAAGAAAACAACGTGACATTTTATTTGATCATCACTTTGGGCTCGGTTTCAGTGCTTTTTGTCATCAGCATCATCGTGTTGATTGTAATGCAGTGCTCTAAATCGACAGACTATTCGTCCAAGTATTTACAGGATACAAATTACGACGGGACTCTGTGTCACAGCATCCAGTACAGATCTGGAGACAAACGGTACATGTTAGTTGGACCCAGAATGAGTATCGGCTCTACTATAGTCCCGGGCAGTAATGGAAATACTCTAGTGATACCAGATCGCAGGAGGAGAAATTCTGGAGAGGTAAGAATGGCGTTTTTTAATTATTTTTTTTAATTTTTTAATTTTTATTTTTTGTAAGCAATTACTAATTCGTACAGCTTCATGTACAGACTACAAAATATGTTTCTCATAAAACTGATGAGCTAATTGCAAGTTAATAATTTCTGACGATTGTTTTGCTTTGCAAGAAAGTACAATGTGCATGCTTTACCAGATGTCTAAATATTTGCTGTTGTTCCAAGTAATGACAGCGTACGGGAGCTGTCCACTGCGCTGGTGCTGAAATTAGTTGCGGTTCTCTTAGAATGGACTGGATTTATATTGAATTAAAGGTGGCTTTATTGTACTCTCACACACGTTTGCACGGGTTGTTTTGGGTGATATTTATGCACTTTATGAAATGATGTAGCATGTAGGTATAGTGGGCCACTGAATGCAATTTATTACGTGGTTTTATACATTATAAATGTGCTTAATGAAAAGCTTTTAAGAATTTGTTTTCCTGTAGACCACTCGATGTCACTATTGCTCTAGTATTTGTGTAGCAGATTAAACCCTGCCCTTGATGATGACGCGAAACGGGCTGTATTGTTCCTCACATTCGTGTAGTATTTACGAGCTGATGAACATTATATCGGTAACAGGCTGTGCTAACTGTTTTAACAGTGGATCTATTTTGTTTCGCATGATGTATCTAACATTATATTGTGGCATCTAATGATCCAGAATATACTGATCATTGGAATAACGTTGCGGCGAACAGTCTCAATGGAAGCCAGAGGACAAAGGCGCGGAAGGGAGCGCTGGTGGATTTTTCTGTGTTTCTCTTTGCTTGTGTGCCTCGGACAGCAGGTTTCAGCGCAGATAAGATACTCTGTTCAAGAAGAGGTGAAAGTGGGATCTGTCGTCGGAAATTGTGCTAAGGATTTGGGTCTTGATGTCAGTACATTGGTGGACAGACGGTTTCGTATTGTGTCTGGATCAAATGACGCTCTTTTCCAGGTAAATCAGAACAATGGCATCTTGTATGTGGATAAACACATTGACAGAGAAGAGGTGTGTGATGGAAATAGCGCCTGCTTGATTAATTTGAAAATCGTTGTCGAAAAACCCCTCGAGGTCCATTATGTGGAGGTTGAAATCACAGATGTGAATGATCACTCTCCTTCCTTCCACGATAAAGACTTCTGTATAGAGGTTGCGGAAAACACTGTAACTGGAACACGATTTGAACTTCAAACTGCTCGAGATCTGGATGTGGGAGTTAATTCAGTTCGACATTACAAGCTGAGTAAGAATCCGCACTTTGATTTGGAAATTAAAGATAGTGTATACGGAGATAAAACCCCTTTCTTAATATTACAGAAACCACTAGACAGAGAAATTACTGAAAGACACAGGTTACTACTAACTGCAGTAGATGGCGGAAATCCACCAAAATCGGGCACTCTTAATATCACTGTCCTTGTTCTGGATGTAAATGATAACCGACCCATATGCAGTAGTGATACCTTAACGATAACTTTGCGTGAAAATGCAATTATTGACACTGTAGTGACAATTATAAATGCAAGTGATGCTGATAGTGGTCTAAATGGTGAGGTAGAATATACATACGGTAGAAACATGAAACCAAAAATACGTGAAATATTTCAGTTAGATCGTGCGACTGGTGAAATACGAGTTAAAGGCTTAATTGACTTTGAAGAAAATGAAATCTACAGTTTGATAATAAGAGCATCAGACAAAGGAATTCCTCCTACTAACACGGATTGTCAACTTATAATTAAAGTTGAAGATGTAAATGACAATAAACCGGAAATACAAGTAACATCTCTTTCAAATATAGTTTCGGAGGACGCAAAAATTGGAACTGTTATTTCTCTCATAAGTGTAAGTGATAAAGATTCAGGGATCAATGGAAAAGTTGTATGTAGCCTGTCTGGTAATGTGCCATTTGAGTTAAAAGCGTCTGTTCAAGATGACATGTATTCCCTTGTAACAAAAGAACGCTTAGACCGAGAGTTAGTGTCCGAATATGATATAAAAATAACAGCAACAGATTTAGGTAATCCTTCTCTTTCAGCTTATAAAACTATGTTTGTACAGGTGTCAGATGTAAATGATAATATCCCAGAATTTTCGTCAAATCCTCTAGAGCTTTATTTAACTGAAAACAATTCTCCAGGCGCTTCTATATTTTCTGTCAGTGCCTCAGACAAAGATATTAATGAAAATGCTGCCATAACTTATCATATCATTAGAAGTGGAGGGATACAGAACGACATGGCAACAGCCATGAATATAAATTCTGAGACAGGTGTTATTCACGCGCTAAAGAGCTTTGACTTTGAAACACTTAAAACGTTCCAGTTCCATGTGCTCGCTACAGACTCTGGAACTCCGTCTCTGAGCAGTAACGTGACAGTGAACGTGTTTATTCTGGATCAGAACGACAATGTTCCAGTGATCTTATATCCAGTCAGTGCTAACGGTTCTGCTGAGGGTGTGGAAGAGATTCCCCGTAATGTGAACGCAGGCCATTTGGTGACTAAAGTCAGAGCCTATGACGCAGATATAGGATACAACGGCTGGTTATTATTTTCACTGCAGGAAGTTAGTGACCACAGTCTCTTTGGTTTGGACCGCTATACAGGACAGATAAGGACTCTTCGCTCATTCACAGAAACAGACGAGGCCCAGCATAAACTGCTCATACTGGTCAAAGACAATGGGAACGTTTCACTATCAGCAACAGCGACTGTGATTGTCAAAGTTGTGGAGCCCAAAGAGGCTTTTGCAGCTTCTGATGTTAAAAACGCAGTAAAAGACGAGGAGGAAAACAACGTGACATTTTATTTGATGATCACTTTGGGCTCGGTTTCAGTGCTTCTTGTTATCAGCATCATCGTGTTGATTGTAATGCAGTGCTCTAAATCGACAGACTATTCGTCCAAGTATTTACAGGATACAAATTACGACGGGACTCTGTGTCACAGCATCCAGTACAGATCTGGAGACAAACGGTACATGTTAGTTAGACCCAGAATGAGTATCGGCTCTACTATAGTCCCGGGCAGTAATGGAAATACTCTAGTGATCCCAGATCGCAGATGGAGAGAATCTGGAGAGGTAAGAATAACAGATTCATTCTAACTACGATCAACGTGTTGGTTTGTATTTTTATACAAAATGGTGTGGTTTTACTTATGATTTCATAGCGCAAGTTTCATTAAGTAGCTAACTTTGACATTTTTTATTTTCTAATCTTATTGTAAGTAATCACAGCTTACAGGGAGCTGTTCGCTGCGTTGGTACTGAAATTCATATTTGTACATAATTTCCATGACAAAAAAATTCTTAAATTTCTTTTTTTCTTTCTTTCTTTTTTTTTTTTTTTTTTTTTTTTTTTTGCATGTTATGAAAACATTTTAAAACGTACCAAGTACTGAATAAATGCACACTTAATTCTTCTTTCATGTTAAGTTGTTGATACCTTTTCAGTGTTTTTATGACTGACAGTGGTTTATTTTAAAATATTTTAATGTAACCACTTGGTGACGGTGTTGCTGCAGCATTTGTTCAGAATATTGAGTCCTGCCCCTGATGATGACGCGAGTAGGGCTGTGTTGTTGTTTTTCACACACACTGGAAAGGCTCGGGATGCATGAACGTACTGATGGTGCTTAAAAAGACCAATTACATATTTTCTTATTTTCTCATTATGTACATGCACTAAACATCGGACTACGATCTCCAATAGACGAGGAAATAGACCTTTGATTCTAGAGAAAAGGTTCACTAATCGCTCGTGATGGAAGCTGGAGGACAAAGGCGCAGATGGCAGTACTGCTGGATTGCTTTGTGTATTTCTTTTCTTCTTGTTGTCGGACAGCAAGTTTCAGCTCAGATAAGATATTCAATTCCAGAAGAAATAAAAGAAGGAACCGCAGTCGGAAATATCGCTAAGGATTTGGGTCTTGAAGTAAGTAGCTTGGTGGACAGGCAGTTTCGAATCGTTTCTGGATCTAAGGAGGAGCTTTTTCAAATAAACCAGGAAAATGGCGTTTTGTACATTCATAAGAAAATCGACAGAGAGTCTTTGTGTACTGGCAGTGGTGTTTGCATGGTAAATTTAAAAACCGTTATTGAAAGTCCTCTAGAGATCCATTATGTAGAAGTAGAAATATCAGATATAAACGATCACTCCCCTAGTTTTCCGGAAAAAGAGCAGCGTCTCAGAATTTCTGAAAATACGCTGCCTGGGGCTGATTATCAATTACAGGCTGCCAGAGATCCAGATTCTGGAACTAATTCGGTCCGGTCCTATAAGTTAAGTCCTAATGATCATTTTGAAATTCGAGTTAGAGAGAGTGATGAAGATAAAATGCCATTTTTAATCTTGAAGAAGTCTGTTGATAGGGAGATTACAACCACATACAAGTTGCTTTTAACAGCAGTTGACGGAGGAAATCCTCCAAGATCTGGCACCCTTAACATTACAATTACCATTCTAGATATAAATGATAATCGCCCTGTATTTAGTCGAGAGACATATTCTGTGACATTACACGAGAACTCTGCTATTGGCACTTTGGTTGCTCGAGTAAATGCAACTGATATGGACGAGGGCCCTAATAGTGATATCGAATACAACTTTGGAACGTTAAACAGCAAAGTCCATGACGTTTTTGAGCTCGATCAGGTCACAGGTGAAATACGTGTAAAGGGGGAAGTGGATTTTGAAGATACAGAAGTTTATAAACTCGATATTCAAGCCTCAGATAAGGGACATCCACCAATGTCTGCAAACTGTAGAGTTGTAATTAAGATTATTGATGTTAATGACAACCGGCCAGAGATTGAGATTACATCACTTTCAAAGAACATCCCTGAAGATTCTAAACCTGGAACAGTTATTTCTCTCATCAGCGTGACTGATAAAGACGCAGGGATCAACGGTAAAGTGATTTGTCAGTTAAACAAAAATATTCCCTTTGAGTTAAAGCCTTCTTTCAAAGACAATATGTACTCTTTAGTAACAAAAGATCGTTTAGATAGAGAGACGAGTTCACAATATGACATTACAATAACTGCCTCTGATTTAGGGCAGCTGTCTTTGACTGCATCGACCACTCTAAGCGTTCAGATTTCTGATGTGAATGATAATGCTCCGGAATTTTTAATAAATCCTTTAGATCTCTACTTAATGGAAAATAATGCAGCGGGTTCGTCCATCATTTCAGTAAGCGCCTCTGATCGAGACACTGCTGAAAATGCCGTGATATCGTATCACATAATTAGAGGTGATGGCACACAGAATGATTTGTCATCTTTTTTGAATATAAATTCCGAGACAGGTGTTGTTTATTCGCTGAAAAGCTTTGACTTTGAAACATTAAAAATGTCCCACTTCCATGTGCTCGCTACAGACTCTGGGACTCCTTCTCTGAGCAGTAACGTGACAGTGAACGTGTTTATTCTGGATCAGAACGACAATGTTCCAGTGATCTTATATCCAGTCAGCGCTAATGGTTCTGCTGAGGGTGTGGAAGAGATTCCCCGTAATGTGAACGCAGGTCATTTGGTGACTAAAGTCAGAGCCTATGACGCAGATATAGGATACAACGGATGGTTATTATTTTCACTGCAGGAAGTTAGTGACCACAGTCTCTTTGGTTTGGACCGCTATACAGGACAGATAAGGACCCTTCGCTCATTCACAGAAACAGACGAGGCCCAGCATAAACTGCTCATACTGGTCAAAGACAATGGGAACGTTTCACTCTCATCAACAGCGACTGTGATTGTCAAAGTTGTGGAGCCCAAAGAGGCTTTTGCAGCTTCTGATGTGAAAAACGCAGTAAAAGACGAGGAGGAAAACAACGTGACATTTTATTTGATCATCACTTTGGGCTCGGTTTCAGTGCTTTTTGTCATCAGCATCATCGTGTTGATTGTAATGCAGTGCTCTAAATCGACAGACTATTCGTCCAAGTATTTACAGGATACAAATTACGACGGGACTCTGTGTCACAGCATCCAGTACAGATCTGGAGACAAACGGTACATGTTAGTTGGACCCAGAATGAGTATCGGCTCTACTATAGTCCCGGGCAGTAATGGAAATACTCTAGTGATCCCAGATCGCAGGAGGAGAGATTCTGGAGAGGTAAGAATAACAGATTCATTCTAATTAGGCTACAGTTACCGTTTTGCTTTGATATTGTTACACCTTGTAGTTGTAATTTATGCAATATATTATGCCTCAAAGTAGTTATGATTTCACAGCACAAAATCTTGTTCATTAGCCAACTTTGTTTGACAGCCTTTATAGTCGAATTGTATTGTAAGCAAGGAACCGCAGCTTGCAGGGAGCTGTTCATTGCGCTGGTGCTGAAATTCCTTTTTTTCATCATTATTATTCTTTTTGCTTTTTGATTTCCTTAAAAAAAAATTGCCAGTGATCCAAAATTACTGAAAGCTTTTAACTTAAATACCAGAATTTCTCATTTTTGCTTTTTTTTCAGGTGTATTTCATATTTATCTTGGGTCATTTTTATCACGCACATTGGTCTTCGCTTTGTAAGTACTTTGAATTAATTTGTGTCCATGACCCGTATAAATTGCTATCTTTTCATTTATAGTGACTTTCTTTTTTTTTTTAATGGTATTTTAATTTTTGTAATGGGTTCGACAGGGGATGTAACATTTTACTGTGCAAGATATAGAGTTGCTAAATCCTTCAGAATCATTCATAATATTTTGGAGATTGGTTGTTTGAAATGAACAGTAAACCGCTCGGTGTCAGTATTGCACTGTGATATGATGGAGAGATTTTGCCCTGCCCTAAATGGTGACATGCGCAGTGCTACATTGTTCTGTACATTTTAGGAGCCACTGTGAGCCGAAGAAAATTACAGCGCTTACGGTGGGCTGACGATGCGACGTAGGACTTAATTTAAACTATTTCCTGATTTCTGGTACTACACGGTTTGTCCTGTTGAAAGTAATCACGGATAATACATGTCTGGTTCTGGAATACTTTTCTTCTAATTGCTTGCGATGGATAAGGATGTACAAAGGCGCAGATGGGGATACTGGTGGATTGCTTTGTGTTTGCTGATGCGTTGTGATCAGCCTGTTTCAGCACAGATCAGATATTCTATTCCGGAGGAGGTGAAAGAGGGATCACAAGTAGGAAATATTGCTAAGGATCTCGATCTTGATGTCAGTTCGTTAGAGCACAGACGATTCCGTATTGTTTCTGGATCTAAGGACAGCTTTTTCCAGGTAAATCAAAACAATGGCATCTTATATGTTCATAAGAAAATCGACCGAGAAGAGATTTGTGATGGCAATGGCGCATGTTTGCTAAACTTGAAGATTGCAGTTGAAAATCCTCTCGAAGTTCACTATGTTGAGGTTGAAATAACAGATGTTAACGATCACTTCCCATCTTTTCCAGAAAAAGACTTGCAGATTAAAATAGCGGAAAACACTTTAAAAGGCACTCGCTTTGACCTTCCAAGCGCCAGAGATTTGGATGTTGGCGTTAATTCCATTCGTTCCTATCGACTTGGTCAAAATGATTATTTTGACATAGAGATAAGAGACAGTGAATACGGGGATAAAAACCCTTTTCTGATCTTACAGAAACCTTTGGACAGGGAGAGTCAAGACAAACACGTCTTAACTTTGACTGCCATCGATGGTGGAAATCCACCAAAATCAGGCACTTTAGATATAACTGTCACGGTCCTCGATGTTAACGACAACCGTCCAGTATGCAACAGAGACACATACACTATTACATTAAATGAGAACGCCTTTCTCGGTTATAGCATAACATTTGTTAATGCAACTGACCCAGATGAGGGCGTTAATGGAGAAGTTGAATATACTTACGGTAGAAACGTGCAGCGAAAAGTACATGATATTTTTGATCTGGACAAGGTGACTGGTGAAATACGTGTCAAAGGCAAAATCGATTTTGAAGAGAACGAAATTTATAGCCTAAACATAAAGGCATCTGATAAGGGACGCTTTCCACTGAATACTGACTGCAGAGTTATCATTAAAATTATTGATGTCAATGATAATGAACCTGAAATTGAAGTCACCTCGCTTTCTAATATTGTTTCTGAAGACTCAAAGCCAGGAACAGTAATTTCTCTTATTAGCATAACAGACAAAGATTCGGGGATTAACGGTAAAGTAGTTTGCAGCTTGTCAAAGAATGTACCGTTTGAGTTGAAACCATATGTTCAGCAGAACATGTATTCTCTAGTAACCAAAGAGAGTTTGGACCGGGAGGTTGCGTCCCATTATGACATTACAGTAACAGCTACTGATTTAGGAAACCCAGCTCTTTCAGCTTCAAAATCTCTGAGCATAGAGGTGTCCGATGTCAACGATAATACACCGCAATTCCCCCACAGCCCTCTTGAGATTTACCTGTTTGAAAATAATCCACCCGGACAGTCCATATTTTCTGTGAGCGCCACTGATAAAGACAAAAATGAAAATGCTCATATTACATATCATATTATAAGAGGCGATCAGACACAAAGCGATATGACCTCATTCCTTAATATCAATTCTGAAACAGGCGTAATTAGTGCTCTCAAAAGTTTTGACTTTGAAACATTAAAAAAGTTTCAGTTCCATATACTCGCTACAGACTCTGGAACTCCTTCTCTGAGCAGTAACGTGACAGTGAACGTGTTTATTCTGGATCAGAACGACAATGTTCCAGTGATCTTATATCCAGTCAGTGCTAATGGTTCTGCTGAGGGTGTGGAAGAGATTCCTCGTAATGTGAACGCAGGCCATTTGGTGACTAAAGTCAGAGCCTATGACGCAGATATAGGATACAACGGCTGGTTATTATTTTCACTGCAGGAAGTTAGTGACCACAGTCTCTTTGGTTTGGACCGCTATACAGGACAGATAAGGACCCTTCGCTCATTCACAGAAACAGACGAGGCCCAGCATAAACTGCTCATACTGGTCAAAGACAATGGGAACGTTTCACTCTCAGCAACAGCGACTGTGATTGTCAAAGTTGTGGAGCCCAAAGAGGCTTTTGCAGCTTCTGATGTGAAAAACGCAGTAAAAGACGAGGAGGAAAACAACGTGACATTTTATTTGATTATCACTTTGGGCTCGGTTTCAGTGCTTTTTGTCATCAGCATCATGGTGTTGATTGTAATGCAGTGCTCTAAATCGACAGACTATTCGTCCAAGTATTTACAGGATACAAATTACGACGGGACTCTGTGTCACAGCATCCAGTACAGATCTGGAGACAAACGGTACATGTTAGTTGGACCCAGAATGAGTATCGGCTCTACTATAGTCCCGGGCAGTAATGGAAATACTCTAGTGATACCAGATCGCAGGAGGAGAGATTCTGGAGAGGTAAGGATGGCTGATTAAGTTTCCTTACAGTCATTGTTTTGGTGTGTTTATACGGTATAGTTGTGATTCTGAAAAATGTTTTTTACACAGTCATGATTTCATAGCGCAAAACCCTGTTCAGTACTTTATTGGACAGCTTTGATTTTCTGATCGTGTTTTAAGTAACCACAGCTTGCAGGGAGCTGTTCACTGCGCTGCTGCTGAAACTAAATTCAGTTAATTAAGAATGGGCTTTTTTGTTCATTAAGGTCCGAAAATATTTTAAAAAGCATCAGTGTCAGACGTGAAATTTGCTCAATGTTGTAAACAAATTTGCTTAACGTAGACTTAAATATGTACCTATTGTAGAGTTTATATTCTTGTAAAGTTAATAATTTATCAGTTTTTTTTTTTTCGACTTACAATGATGCTTTTAAAAAAAAGTTATGAAGTGTTTTAAACCACTTGGTGTCGGTGTTGCTCCAGCATTTGTTCAGAATATTGAGTCCTGCCCCTGATGATGACGCAAATAGGGCTGTATTTTTTATTTATTTATTTTTTTTTTTTTCACACACACACTGGAAAGGCTCGGGATGCATGAACAATATGCTGCACTGACGGTACCTAAAGACTGATTTCATACTTGCTTATTTGCTCATGATATGCTTGCTATAAACATCCGACTACGACCTCTAATAATCGAGGGTATATACATTTAGTAGATAAACCGTTTGCTAATCGCTCGTGATGGAAGCTGGAGGACAAAGGCGCAGATGGCAGTACTGCTGGATTGCTTTGTATATTTCTTTTCTTCTTGGCATCGGACAGCAAGTTTCAGCTCAGATAAGATACTCAATTCCAGAAGAAGTGAAAAAAGGAACCGCTGTGGGAAATATTGCTAAGGATTTAGGTCTTGAAGTAAGCAGCTTGGTGGGCAGGCAGTTTCGAATCGTTTCTGGATCTAAGGAGGAGCTTTTTCAGATAAATCAGGAAAATGGCGTTTTGTACATTCATAAGAAAATCGACAGAGAGTCTTTGTGTACTGGCAGTGGTGTTTGTATGGTAAATTTAAAAACCGTTATTGAAAATCCACTCGAGATTCATTACGTAGAGGTAGAAATAGCAGATATAAACGACCATTCTCCTAGTTTTCCTGATAAAGAGCAGCGCTTGAGAATTTATGAAAATACGCTGCCTGGCGCTGCTTATCAGTTACAGGCTGCCGGTGATCCAGATTCTGGGACGAATTCGATCCGGTCCTATAAATTAAGTCCTAATGATCATTTTGAAATTCGAGTTAGAGAGAGTGATGAGGATAAAATGCCATTTTTAGTCCTGAAGAAGGCTGTTGATAGGGAGATTGCAACTACCTACAAGCTGCTTTTAACAGCAGTTGACGGAGGGAACCCTCCGAGATCTGGCACCCTTAACATTACAATTACAATTCTAGATATAAATGATAATCAGCCTGTGTTTAGTCGAGAGTCATACTCTGTGACTTTGCAGGAGAATTGTATTACTGGCACTATGGTTATCAGAGTAAATGCAACTGATATGGATGAGGGACCGAATAGTGATATTGAATACAGTTTTGCAACGGTAAACAACAAAGTCCATGAGGTTTTTGAGCTCGATCAGGTCACAGGTGAAATACGTGTAAAGGGGGAAGTTGATTTTGAAGATGCTGAAGTTTATAAACTCGATATTCAGGCCTCAGATAAAGGACATCCACCAATGTCTGCAAACTGTAGAGTTGTTATTAAGATTATTGATGTGAATGACAACCGGCCAGAGATTGAGATTACATCACTTTCAAAGAACATCCCTGAAGATTCTAAACCTGGAACAGTTATTTCTCTCATCAGCGTGACTGATAAAGACGCAGGGATCAACGGTAAAGTGATTTGTCAATTAAACAAAAATATTCCATTTGAACTAAAGCCTTCTTTCAAAGACAATATGTACTCTTTAGTAACAAAAGATCGGTTAGATAGAGAGACGAGTTCACAGTATGACATTACAATAACTGCCTCTGATTTAGGGCAGCCGTCTTTGACTGCATCGACCACTCTAAGCGTTCAGATTTCTGATGTGAATGATAATGCTCCGGAATTTTTAATAAATCCTTTAGATCTCTACTTAATGGAAAATAATGCAGCGGGTTCCTCCATAATTTCAGTAAGCGCCTCTGATCGAGACACTGCTGAAAATGCCGTGATATCATATCACATAATCAGAGGTGATGGCACACAGAATGATTTGTCATCTTTTTTGAATATACATTCCGAGACAGGTGTTGTTTATTCACTGAAAAGCTTTGACTTTGAAACATTAAAAATGTCCCACTTCCATGTGCTCGCTACAGACTCTGGGACTCCTTCTCTGAGCAGTAACGTGACAGTGAACGTGTTTATTCTGGATCAGAACGACAATGTTCCAGTGATCTTATATCCAGTCAGCGCTAACGGTTCTGCTGAGGGTGTGGAAGAGATTCCCCGTAATGTGAACGCAGGTCATTTGGTGACTAAAGTCAGAGCCTATGACGCAGATATAGGATACAACGGCTGGTTATTATTTTCACTGCAGGAAGTTAGTGACCACAGTCTCTTTGGTTTGGACCGCTATACAGGACAGATAAGGACCCTTCGCTCATTCACAGAAACAGACGAGGCCCAGCATAAACTGCTCATACTGGTCAAAGACAATGGGAACGTTTCACTCTCAGCAACAGCGACTGTGATTGTCAAAGTTGTGGAGCCCAAAGAGGCTTTTGCAGCTTCTGATGTGAAAAACGCAGTAAAAGACGAGGAAGAAAACAACGTGACATTTTATTTGATCATCACTTTGGGCTCGGTTTCAGTGCTTTTTGTCATCAGCATCATGGTGTTGATTGTAATGCAGTGCTCTAAATCGACAGACTATTCGTCCAAGTATTTACAGGATACAAATTACGACGGGACTCTGTGTCACAGCATCCAGTACAGATCTGGAGACAAACGGTACATGTTAGTTGGACCCAGAATGAGTATCGGCTCTACTATAGTCCCGGGCAGTAATGGAAATACTCTAGTGATCCCAGATCGCAGGAGGAGAGATTCTGGAGAGGTAAGAATAGCAGATTAATTCTAATTAGGCTACATCTACCGGTTTGCTTTGATATTGTTACACCTTGTAGTTGTAATTTATGCGATATGTTATGCCTCAAAGTAGTTATGATTTCACAGCACAAAATCTTGTTCAGTAGCATACTTTGTTTGACAGTTTTTATAGTCTAATTGTATTGTAAGAAACTGCAGCGAACAGGGAGCTGTTCTTTGCGCTGGTGCTGAAATTCCTTTTTTCATTCTTTTTGTTTTTGTATTTCATTAAAAATTATCGAAAATTACTGAAAGCATGTAAACTTAAATCCCAGAATTTGTAATTTTTGCTTTTTTTTTCGGATGTGTATTTCATATTTATTTTAGCTCATTTTTATCACCCATTTTTGTCTTTGCTATATAAGTACTTTAAATTAATTTGTCCATGACCCGTTTTAATCGCTGTATTTTAATTTATAGTGACATGCCATTTTATAATGGTATTTTCATTTTTGTAATGGGTTCGACAGATGATGTAACATTTTACTGTGCAAGATATAGAGTTGCTAAATCCTTCAGAATCATTCATAATATTTTGGAGATTGGTTGTTTGAAATGAACAGTAAACCGCTCGGTGTCAGTATTGCACTGTGATATGATGGAGAGATTTTGCCCTGCCCTAAATGGTGACATGCGCAGTGCTACATTGTTCTGTACATTTTAGGAGCCACTGTGAGCCCAAGAAAATTATAGCGCTTACGGTGGGCTGACGATGCGACGTAGGATATAATTTTAACTTTTTCCTGATTTCTGGTACTACACGGTTTGTCCCGTTGAGAGTAATCACGGATAATACATGTCTGGTTCTGGAATACTTTTGTTTTAATTGTTCGCAATGGATAAGGATGGACAAAGGCGCAGATGGGGATACTGGTGGATTGCTTTGTGTTTGCTGATGCGTTGTGATCAGCCTGTTTCAGCACAGATCAGATATTCTATTCCGGAGGAGGTGAAAGAGGGATCACAAGTAGGAAATATTGCTAAGGATCTCGATCTTGATGTCAGTTCGTTAGAGCACAGACGATTCCGTATTGTTTCTGGATCTAAGGACAGCTTTTTCCAGGTAAATCAAAACAATGGCATCTTATATGTTCATAAGAAAATTGACCGAGAGGAGGTTTGTGATAGCAATGGCGCATGTTTGCTAAACTTGAAGATTGCAGTTGAAAATCCTCTCGAAGTTCACTATGTTGAGGTTGAAATAACAGATGTTAACGATCACTTCCCATCTTTTCCAGAAAAAGACTTGCAGATTAAAATAGCAGAAAACACTTTAAAAGGCACTCGCTTTGGTCTTCCAACCGCTAGAGATTTGGATGTTGGCGTTAATTCCATTCGTTCTTATCAGCTCGGACAAAATTATCATTTTGAGTTAGACGTTAGAGACAGTGAATACGGAGATAAAAGTCCTTTTCTGCTTTTACAAAAACCCTTAGACAGGGAGAGTCAAGACAAACACGTCTTAACTTTGACTGCCATCGATGGTGGAAATCCACCAAAATCAGGCACTTTAGATATAACTGTCACGGTCCTCGATGTTAACGACAACCGTCCAGTATGCAACAGAGACACATACACTATTACATTAAATGAGAACGCCTCTCCCGGTTTTACTGTAACATTTGTTAATGCAACTGACCCAGATGAGGGCGTTAATGGAGAAGTTGAATACACGTACGGTAGAAACGTGCAGCGACAAGTACATGATATTTTTGAGTTGGATAAAGTGTCAGGTGAAATACGTGTCAAAGGCAAAATTGATTTTGAAGAGAATGAAATTTTTAGTCTGAATATCATGGCTTCTGATAAGGGACGCCCTCCAATGGATACTGACTGCAGAGTAATAATTAAAATTATTGATGTCAATGATAATGAACCTGAAATTGAAGTCACATCGCTGTCTAATATTGTTTCTGAAGACTCAAAGCCAGGAACAGTAATTTCTCTTATTAGCATAACAGACAAAGATTCGGGGATTAACGGTAAAGTAGTTTGCAGCTTGTCAAAGAATGTACCGTTTGAGTTGAAACCATATGTTCAGCAGAACATGTATTCTCTAGTAACCAAAGAGAATTTGGACCGGGAGGTAGCGTCCCATTATGACATTACAGTAACAGCTACTGATTTAGGAAACCCAGCTCTTTCAGCTTCAAAATCTCTGAGCATAGAGGTGTCCGATGTCAACGATAATACACCGCAATTCCCCCACAGCCCTCTTGAGATTTACCTGTTTGAAAATAATCCACCCGGACAGTCCATATTTTCTGTGAGCGCCACTGATAAAGACAAAAATGAAAATGCTCATATTACATATCATATTATAAGAGGCGATCAGACACAAAGCGATATGACCTCATTCCTTAATATCAATTCTGAAACAGGCGTAATTAGTGCTCTCAAAAGTTTTGATTTTGAAACATTAAAAAAGTTTCAGTTCCATATACTCGCTACAGACTCTGGAACTCCGTCTCTGAGCAGTAACGTGACAGTGAACGTGTTTATTCTGGATCAGAACGACAATGTTCCAGTGATCTTATATCCAGTCAGCGCTAACGGTTCTGCTGAGGGTGTGGAAGAGATTCCCCGTAATGTGAACGCAGGTCATTTGGTGACTAAAGTCAGAGCCTATGACGCAGATATAGGATACAACGGCTGGTTATTATTTTCACTGCAGGAAGTTAGTGACCACAGTCTCTTTGCTTTGGACCGCTATACAGGACAGATAAGGACCCTTCGCTCATTCACAGAAACAGACGAGGCCCAGCATAAACTGCTCATACTGGTCAAAGACAATGGGAACGTTTCACTCTCATCAACAGCGACTGTGATTGTCAAAGTTGTGGAGCCCAAAGAGGCTTTTGCAGCTTCTGATGTGAAAAACGCAGTAAAAGACGAGGAGGAAAACAACGTGACATTTTATTTGATCATCACTTTGGGCTCGGTTTCAGTGCTTTTTGTCATCAGCATCATCGTGTTGATTGTAATGCAGTGCTCTAAATCGACAGACTATTCGTCCAAGTATTTACAGGATACAAATTACGACGGGACTCTGTGTCACAGCATCCAGTACAGATCTGGAGACAAACGGTACATGTTAGTTGGACCCAGAATGAGTATCGGCTCTACTATAGTCCCGGGCAGTAATGGAAATACTCTAGTGATCCCAGATCGCAGGAGGAGAGATTCTGGAGAGGTAAGAATGGCGTTTTTGTCTTTGTAAGCCATTACTAACTCGTACAGCTTCACATAAAGATTACAAAATATGTTTCTCATAAAATTGATGAGCTAATTGCAAGTTTTTGCAAGATTTTCAAAATTTGAGCTAATTGCAAGAATTTCATGACGATTGAGTGCTTTACCAGATGTCTAAATAATTGCTGCTGTTCCAAGTAATGACAGCGTACGGGAGCTGTCCGCTGCGCTGGTGCTGAAATTAGTTGCGGTTCTCTTAGAATGGACTGGATTTATATTGAATTAAAAGTGGCTTTATTGTGCTCTCACACACGTTTGCACGGGTTGTTTTGGGTGATATTTATGCACTTTATGAAATGATGTAGCATGTAGGTATAGTGGGCCACTGAATGCAATTTATTACGTGGTTTTATACATTATAAATGTGCTTAATGAAAAGCTTTTAAGAATTTGTTTTCCTGTAGACCACTCGATGTCACTATTGCTCTAGTATTTGTGTAGCAGATTAAACCCTGCCCTTGATGATGACGCGAATCGGGCTGTATTGTTCCTCACATTCGTGAAGTATTTACGAGCTGATGAACATTATATCGGTAACAGGCTGTGCTAACTGTTTTAACAGTGGATCTATTTTGTTTCGCATGATGTATCTAACATTATATTGTGGCATCTAATGATCCAGAATATATTGATTATTGGAATAAGGTTGCGGCGAACAGTCTCAATGGAAGCCAGAGGACAAAGGCGCGGAAGGGAGCGCTGGTGGATTTTTCTGTGTTTCTCTTTGCTTGTGTGCCTCGGACAGCAGGTTTCAGCGCAGATAAGATACTCTGTTCAAGAAGAGGTGAAAGTGGGATCTGTTGTCGGAAATTGCGCTAAGGATTTGGGTCTTGATGTCAGTACATTGGTGGACAGACGGTTTCGTATTGTGTCTGGATCAAATGACGCTCTTTTCCAGGTAAATCAGAACAATGGCATCTTGTATGTGGATAAACACATTGACAGAGAAGAGGTGTGTGATGGAAATAGCGCCTGCTTGATTAATTTGAAAATAGTTGTCGAAAAACCCCTCGAGGTCCATTATGTGGAGGTTGAAATCACAGATGTGAATGATCACTCTCCTTCCTTCCACGATAAAGACTTCTATCTAGAGGTTTGGGAAAACACTGTAACTGGAACACGATTTGAACTTCAAACTGCTCGAGATCTGGATGTGGGCGTTAATTCAGTTCGACATTACCAGCTGAGTAAGAATCCGCACTTTGATTTGGAAATTAAAGATAGTGTATACGGAGATAAAACCCCTTTCTTAATATTACAGAAACCACTAGACAGAGAAGTTACTGAAAGACACAGGTTACTACTAACTGCAGTAGATGGCGGAAATCCACCAAAATCGGGCACTCTTAATATCACTGTCTTTGTTCTGGATGTAAATGATAACCGACCCATATGCCATAGCGATACCTTAACGATAACTTTGCGTGAAAATGCAATTATTGACACTGTAGTGACAATTATAAATGCAAGTGATGCTGATAGTGGTCTAAATAGTGACGTAGAATATACATATGGCAGAAACACGAAACCAAAAATACGCGAGATATTTCAGTTAGATCGGACTACTGGTGAAATCAGAGTTAAAGGCTTAATTGACTTTGAAGAAAATGAAATCTACAGTTTAATGATAAGGGCCTCAGACAAGGGTCTTCCTCCTTTGAACACTGATTGTCAGCTTATAATTAAAGTTGAAGATGTAAATGACAATAGTCCAGAAATACAAGTAACATCTCTTTCAAACGTCGTTTCGGAGGACGCAAAAATTGGAACTGTTATTTCTCTCATAAGTGTAAGTGATAAAGATTCTGGGATTAATGGGAAAGTTGTTTGCAGTCTATCTGACAATGTGGCATTTGAGTTGAAACCGTCTGTTCAAGATAACATGTATTCCCTTGTAACGAAAGAACGCTTAGACCGAGAGTTAGTGTCCGAATATGATATAAAAATAACAGCAACAGATTTAGGTAATCCTCCTCTGTCAGTTTATAAAACTATGTTTGTACAGGTGTCAGATGTAAATGATAATATCCCAGAATTTTCGTCAAATCCTCTAGAGCTTTATTTAACTGAAAACAATTCTCCAGGCGCTTCTATATTTTCTGTCAGTGCCTCAGACAAAGATATTAATGAAAATGCTGCCATAACTTATCATATCATTAGAAGTGGAGGGATACAGAACGACATGGCATCAGCCATGAATATAAATTCCGAGACAGGTGTTATTCACGCGCTAAAGAGCTTTGACTTTGAAACTGTTAAAACATTCCAGTTCCAAGTAGTTGCTACAGACTCTGGAACTCCGTCTCTGAGCAGTAACGTGACAGTGAACGTGTTTATTCTGGATCAGAACGACAATGTTCCAGTGATCTTATATCCAGTCAGCGCTAACGGTTCTGCTGAGGGTGTGGAAGAGATTCCCCGTAATGTGAACGCAGGTCATTTGGTGACTAAAGTCAGAGCCTATGACGCAGATATAGGATACAACGGCTGGTTATTATTTTCACTGCAGGAAGTTAGTGACCACAGTCTCGTTGGTTTGGACCGCTATACAGGACAGATAAGGACTCTTCGCTCATTCACAGAAACAGACGAGGCCCAGCATAAACTGCTCATACTGGTCAAAGACAATGGGAACGTTTCACTCTCAGCAACAGCGACTCTGATTGTCAAAGTTGTGGAGCCCAAAGAGGCCTTTGCAGCTTCTGATGTGAAAAACGCAGTAAAAGACGAGGAGGAAAACAACGTGACATTTTATTTGATCATCACTTTGGGCTCGGTTTCAGTGCTTTTTGTCATCAGTATCATCGTGTTGATTGTAATGCAGTGCTCTAAATCGACAGACTATTCGTCGAAGTATTTACAGGATGCAAATTACGACGGGACTCTGTGTCACAGCATCCAGTACAGATCTGGAGACAAACGGTACATGTTAGTTGGACCCAGAATGAGTATCGGCTCTACTATAGTCCCGGGCAGTAATGGAAATACTCTAGTGATCCCAGATCGCAGGTGGAGAGATTCTGGAGAGGTAAGAGTGACAGATTGTTTCTAATTACATTCAGCATGTTGGTTTGTTATTTTTATACAATATTGTGTGATTTTACTCATGATTCCATAGTGCAAAGTCTCGTTAAGTAGCCTACTTTGTTTGACATTTTTGATTATCTGATCATATTGTAAGTAACCACAGCTTACAGGGAGCTGTCCACTGCGTTGGTGCTGAAATTTGATGCAAATACTTCAAAATATGATTGATTGTAAAATGCCTAATTTCTGTGACAGAAAAATGCTTAAATTGATTTTTATTTTGTATTTTTTGCATTTTATGAAAACATTTTAAAAATCAAAACACTGAATAGACGTACACTTTAATATTCTTAATATTATGTTGTTAAGTTTACGTCCTTTCAGGGTTTTTATGTCTGACAGTGGTTTATTTCAAAACATTTTCAAGTATTTTAAACCACTTGGTGTCAGTGTTGTTCCAGAATTTGTTCAGAATATTGAGTCCTGCCCCTGATGATGACGCGAGTAGGGCTGTATTGTTTTTTTCACACACACTGGAAAGGCTCGGGATGCATGGACTTGTACTGACGGTACTTTAAAAGACCAATTTCATATTTTCTTTTTTTTCTCATTATGTACTTGCCATACACACCCGAGTACAGACTTCAATAATCGAGGATATATACATTTGATCGTAGAGAAACTATTTGCTAATCGCTCGTGATGGAAGCCGGAGGACAAAGGCGCAGATGGCAGTACTGCTGGATTGCTTTGTGTATTTATTTTCTTCTTGGTGTCGGACAGCAAGTCTCAGCTCAAATAAGATATGCAGTTCCAGAAGAAGTAAAAGAAGGGACTGCTGTGGGAAATATTGCAAAGGATTTGGGTCTTGAAGTAAGTAGCTTGGTGAACAGGCAGTTTCGAATCGTTTCTGGATCTAAGGAAGAGCTTTTTCAGATAAATCAGGAAAATGGCGTTTTGTATATTCATAAGAAAATCGACAGAGAGTCTTTGTGTACTGGCAGCGGTGTTTGCATGGTAAATTTAAAAACCGTTATTGAAAATCCTTTGGAGATGCATTATGTCGAAGTAGAAATATCAGATATAAACGATCATTCTCCCAGTTTTCCTGATAAAGAACAGCGCTTGAGAATTTATGAAAATACGCTGCCTGGGGCTGATTATCAGTTACAGGCTGCCGGTGATCCAGATTCTGGGACGAATTCGGTCCGGTCCTATAAGTTAAGTCCTAATGATCATTTTGAAATTCGAGTTAGAGAGAGTGATGAAGATAAAATGCCATTTTTAATCTTGAAGAAGTCTGTTGATAGGGAGATTACAAATACATACAAGCTGCTTTTAACAGCAGTTGACGGAGGGAATCCTCCGAGATCTGGCACCCTTAACATTACAATTATCATTCTAGATATAAATGATAATCGCCCTGTATTTAGTCGAGAGACATATTCAGTGACACTGTCGGAAAACTCTGTTATTGGCACTTTGGTTGTTCGAGTAAATGCAACTGATATGGATGAGGGCACAAACAGTGATATTGAATACAGTTTTGCAACGTTAAATAGCAAAGTCCATGAGGTTTTTGAGCTCAATCAGGTCACAGGTGAAATACGTGTAAAGGGGGAAGTGGATTTTGAAGATACAGAAGTTTATAAACTTGATATTCAAGCCTCAGATAAAGGGCACCCACCAATGTCTGCAAAGTCTAGAACTGTTATTAAGATTATTGATGTGAATGACAACCGGCCAGAGATTGAGATTACATCACATTCAAAGAACATCCCTGAAGATTCTAAACCTGGAACAGTCATTTCTCTCATCAGCGTGACTGATAAAGACGCAGGGATCAACGGTAAAGTGATTTGTCAGTTAAACAAAAATATTCCCTTTGAGCTAAAGCCTTCTTTCAAAGACAATATGTACTCTTTAGTAACAAAAGATCGTTTAGATAGAGAAACGAGTTCACAATATGACATTACAATAACTGCCTCTGATTTAGGGCAGCCGTCTTTGACTGCATCGACCACTCTAAGCGTTCAGATTTCTGATGTGAATGATAATGCTCCGGAATTTTTAATAAATCCTTTAGATCTCTACTTAATTGAAAATAATGCAGCGGGTTCCTCCATAATTTCATTAAGCGCCTCTGATAGAGACACTGCTGAAAATGCCGTGATATCTTATCACATAATTAGAGGTGATGGCACGCAGAGTGATTTGTCATCTTTCTTAAATATAAATTCCGAGACAGGTGTTGTTTTTTCGTTAAAGAGCTTTGACTTTGAAACTGCTAAAACGTTTCAGTTCCATGTGCTCGCTACAGACTCTGGAACTCCGTCTCTGAGCAGTAACGTGACAGTGAACGTGTTTATTCTGGATCAGAACGACAATGTTCCAGTGATCTTATATCCAGTCAGCGCTAACGGTTCTGCTGAGGGTGTGGAAGAGATTCCCCGTAATGTGAACGCAGGTCATTTGGTGACTAAAGTCAGAGCCTATGACGCAGATATAGGATACAACGGCTGGTTATTATTTTCACTGCAGGAAGTTAGTGACCACAGTCTCTTTGGTTTGGACCGCTATACAGGACAGATAAGGACCCTTCGCTCATTCACAGAAACAGATGAGGCCCAGCATAAACTGCTCATACTGGTCAAAGACAATGGGAACGTTTCACTCTCAGCAACAGCGACTGTGATTGTCAAAGTTGTGGAGCCCAAAGAGGCCTTTGCAGCTTCTGATGTGAAAAACGCAGTAAAAGACGAAGAGGAAAACAACGTGACATTTTATTTGATCATCACTTTGGGCTCGGTTTCAGTGCTTTTTGTCATCAGCATCATCGTGTTGATTGTAATGCAGTGCTCTAAATCGACAGACTATTCGTCCAAGTATTTACAGGATACAAATTATGACGGGACTCTGTGTCACAGCATCCAGTACAGATCTGGAGACAAACGGTACATGTTAGTTGGACCCAGAATGAGTATCGGCTCTACTATAGTCCCGGGCAGTAATGGAAATACTCTAGTGATCCCAGATCGCAGGAGGAGAGATTCTGGAGAGGTAAGATGTGATGATAATATATTCTGATATTGAATTCTTTTCATTCCAGCCTGTGTTGTAATTGTATTTTCACGTTGAATATACGTACTTGAAATGTTTATATTTGTTGTATAATTGCAGTTAGAAGAACGGTATAAGCAGTTTTTCTCTTTTTCACAATGAAGTCACAGAAGATTGTGTAATGAAACGAAAAAAATATCAAATGTTTTTGCTTCAATATTGCTCTGAATATTTATTTAAGAATGTGCTATACACTCAAGTCCGCCCGGTGTCAGTGCTGCACTAATATTGCGAGAGAACCGATCTGCTTGATGACGCGAAAGGCATTGTTCCTCACTTGGAGAGGCTTCTGTGAGCGTGCTGTTCAGAAGAAAGGCGCACGGACATAATTACGCTGATGTTAAAGAGCAGGGCCATATTTCCAGGTCTGTACGACACATGAAATGCACATCATTCAATGCACTGTTTAGCTGTTGGACAAATCATTCCAATATTCGCGATGGGGGACGGAAGACAACGACGCAAACTGGAGTGTTGGTGGATTGTTTTGTGCCTCTTTTTTCTATTTTGCGTCGAACAGCAGGTTTCAGCTCAGATAAGATACTCTGTTCCAGAGGAGGTCAAAGAGGGAGCCGTTGTAGGAAATGTTGCTAAGGATTTGGGTCTTGGTGTCAGTACATTGGTGGACAGGCGTTTTCGTATCGTTTCTGGATCTAAGGATGCTCCTTTCCAGGTAAATCTGAACAATGGCATGTTGTATGTTCAAAATAGAATCGACAGAGAAGAGCTTTGTGTCGACAATAATGTGTGCCGAGTGAATCTGAAAATTGCAATTGAAAATCCCCTCGAAATTCATTATGTAGGCGTTGAGATTACGGATATCAACGATCATGCACCTGTTTTCCCCGAGAAAGAGCAGAATTTAAACATCGCAGAAAATACTTTAACTGGTGCTGATTTTCAGTTGCTCGCAGCTCGCGACCCCGATTCTGGAGCAAATTCTCTTCGTACGTACAAACTGAGTCATAACGAACATTTTGAATTGGAAGTCAGAGATGGCGGAGAGGACAACAAGATCCCTCTTCTTAAACTGCAGAGAGCCCTTGATAGGGAGCGACATAGTAAGCACCACTTAGTGTTAACCGCTCTAGACGGTGGAAATCCACCCAAATCAGGCGTTATGAACATTACTATAAATGTAATTGATATTAATGATAACAGACCTGTGTTTAGTAAAGATGTTTACTCAGTTACAATTACTGAAAATCTTCCCGTAGGCAGTCTCATATTACAAGTGAATGCCACAGACGCAGATCTGGGACAAAATGGTGATATAATATATTCATTTGTGAGCAACTTAAAGAAAAAGGTGTATGACACATTTGAAATAGACAAGAATACAGGTGAAATTCGTGTTATAGGTGATGTTGATTACGAAGACACAGAAGTATACAGAGCTGACGTCACAGCGTCAGACAGCGCAGAACCTCCCATGACCACACACTGTAGAGTCGTCATAAAAGTTACAGACATAAATGATAATGAACCAGAAATAGAGGTCACCTCTTTATCTAATCTAGTACCCGAGGATTCTAAACCAGGAACTGTTATTTCACTGATTAGTGTATCAGATAAAGACTCGGGTGCTAACGGAAAAATAGTCTGCAGTCTTTCTGATGGGACTCCGTTTGAGCTAAAACCTTCTTTTCAGGAAAATATGTATTCACTTGTGACGCAAAAGGCTTTAGATCGGGAGTTGGTTGCTCAGTATGACATTTTATTAACGGTTACTGATCTAGGGCAGCCTCCTCTGTCCTCAGTAAAGACTTTAAGCATTGAGGTTTCAGATGTGAATGATAATAAACCAGAATTTCCTCAGAGTCCTCTCGAGTTTTTCTTATTCGAAAATAATCCGCCCGGCGCATCAGTTTTTTCAGTTAGCGCACTGGACAAAGACATACACGACAATGCTGTCGTTTCATATCATATAATTCGAGGTGATGGAACGAAAGGCGATTTAGCGTCATTCCTGAATGTCAATTCTGAAACTGGAGCTATCCATGCGCTGAAGAGTTTTGATTTTGAAACGATGAAAACTGGACAGTTTCATGTGCTCGCTACAGACTCTGGGACTCCGTCTCTGAGCAGTAACGTGACAGTGAACGTGTTTATTCTGGATCAGAACGACAATGTTCCAGTGATCTTATATCCAGTCAGCGCTAATGGTTCTGCTGAGGGTGTGGAAGAGATTCCCCGTAATGTGAACGCAGGCCATTTGGTGACTAAAGTCAGAGCCTATGACGCAGATATAGGATACAACGGCTGGTTATTATTTTCACTGCAGGAAGTTAGTGATCACAGTCTCTTTGGTTTGGACCGCTATACAGGACAGATAAGGACCCTTCGCTCATTCACAGAAACAGACGAGGCCCAGCATAAACTGCTCATACTGGTCAAAGACAATGGGAACGTTTCACTCTCAGCAACAGCGACTGTGATTGTCAAAGTTGTGGAGCCCAAAGAGGCTTTTGCAGCTTCCGATGTGAAAAACGCAATAAAAGACGAGGAGGAAAACGACGTGACATTTTATTTGATGATCACTTTGGGCTCGGTTTCAGTGCTTTTTGTCATCAGCATCATCGTGTTGATTGTAATGCAGTGCTCTAAATCGACAGACTATTCGTCCAAGTATTTACAGGATACAAATTACGACGGGACTCTGTGTCACAGCATCCAGTACAGATCTGGAGACAAACGGTACATGTTAGTTGGACCCAGAATGAGTATCGGCTCTACTATAGTCCCGGGCAGTAATGGAAATACTCTAGTGATCCCAGATCGCAGGAGGAGAGATTCTGGAGAGGTAAGAGTATGTGAATACACTTTCTCAGGCTTACTGTCATCATTCATATATATATATATATATATATATATATATATATATATATATATATATATATATATATATATATATATATATATATATATATATATATAATTTATTTATTTATTTATTTATTTTTTCTTCAGGATTTTATTCACTATGTGGCTTATTTTATGTTCTGACTAATAAGATCATTCTTTATTCATTGTTGCTTGGGAATTAAGCTTTGAACGTTGGAATAAATATTCGTTGTCCATGGTGCTGAAATGTTTCACAGTTGTAAAATAAAAATCTTTCCTAGTTTGTCGGAAAATTGCTTATCTCTTCAAATGGTTTTACCATTTGAAATTTTGTATAATAGGTATGTTGCGATAACAATATGTGCGTCATTTATTAAATTATTTCTTTCTGACGTTCTATAAGTATGTGTCGGGCAGTCATTTTACGGTCTCCTTAGGTGGCATATATAACAATTCATGTTTACCTGTTTGTACCATGTGGTGTCAGTGTTACATAAGGATATGCAGGAGAGTTTTTGCCCTGCCCATTGATATGTGGTGCGCATGGCTGTTCTGTTCATTTACACTGGGATGGGATTTATATTACCAGAAGCTAGATATGACCATTTTCCTCTGTTATTTAAAAGCGATGAGATTACAATGAATACACGATGTCATGAATGAGTAGTCCACTCTCGCAAATGATCTGAAATTTTTCATTATTATTCTTTTTTAAAGAAATCTTTTTCACGATGGAAGCCGCAGGACAAAGGCGCAGATGGGAGTGCTGGTGGATTGCTTTGTGTTTCTCTTTGCTGCTGAGGTTCGGGCTGCAGGTTTCAACTCAAATACGATATTCTATACCAGAGGAGGTAAATGAGGGATTTGTTGTGGGAAATATTGCAAAGGATTTGGGTCTTGATGCGAATACTCTGGTGGACAGGCGTTTCCGTATCGTTTCTGGATCGAAAGACGCTCTTTTTGAGGTAAATCAGATCAACGGTGAATTGTATGTGAGTAAGAAAATTGACAGAGAGGAGTTGTGTGATGGAAATAGCGTGTGCTTAATAAATCTGAAAATCGCCGTTGAAAATCCTCTTGAAATACATTATGTTGGAGTAGAAATCACAGACGTGAATGATCACAGTCCTCGCTTTCCCGAGAAAGAACAGCATTTTGAAATGGCTGAAAGCACTCTGGCAGGGACGCGCTTCGAACTACAAGCTGCAAGAGATCCAGACACTGGAAGCAACTCTATTCGTTTTTATAAGCTAGCAAAGAATAATTATTTTGAGCTGGAAATGAGAGAGGGAGACGACGACGAAAAAAACCCAATTTTAGTTTTACTTAAACCTTTGGACAGGGAGCAAAATGCACAGCATAGATTCACATTGACTGCAGTGGATGGAGGAATTCCCTCGAAGTCAGGTACTTTAAATATTACTATTACTGTTCTTGATTCAAACGACAACCGCCCGGTGTGTAGTAAAGATATATATTCAATAACTATTCCAGAAAACACACCTATAGGGACAGTAATAGCACGCGTAAACGCCACTGATTCTGATGAGGGTTTAAATGGGGAGGTTATATACACTCTGGGAAAAACTAGTAAACGAAAAGTGCATGAAATTTTTAGTCTTGATAGCATAACTGGCGAAATTCAGATTAAAGAGCCAATCGATTTTGAGGAGAACGAGATACATAGACTGACCGTCCAGGCCACGGATAAGGGTCAGCCGCCGATGACCACTGACTGCAGAGTCATTATAAAGATCACAGACGAAAATGATAATAATCCCGAGATAGACGTCACGTCCCTTTCTAACACAATTTTCGAGAATGCAAAACCTGGAACTGTAATCTCTCTGATTAGTGTATCAGATAAAGACTCTGGTGTTAATGGCAAGGTTGTTTGTAGTCTTCCAGAGAATGTTCCGTTCGTGTTAAAACCATCTGTTCAGGAAAACATGTATTCTTTAATTACTAAAGAACACTTGGACAGGGAACTTGTCGCAGATTATAAAATCACAATCAAAGCCAGTGATTTAGGTCAGCCGCCTCTTTCTTCTTTTAAAACTGTTACTGTGCATGTGACTGATGTTAATGATAATAAACCGGAATTTGTCAAAAATCCCCTCGAGCTGTATTTAGTGGAAAATAATACTCCTGGTGCATCAGTATTCTCTGTGAGCGCGTCAGACAAAGATCTAAATGAAAATGCCGCGATCTCATATCAGATAGTTAGAGGAAATGGAACAGAGACTGATATGTCTTCGTTTCTCAATATTAACCATGAAAGTGGCGTTATCCATGCGCTTAAAAGTTTTGATTTTGAATCTGTTAAAAAGTTCCAGTTCCATGTTCTCGCTACAGACTCTGGAACTCCGTCTCTGAGCAGTAATGTGACAGTGAACGTGTTTATTCTGGATCAGAACGACAATGTTCCAGTGATCTTATATCCAGTCAGTGCTAACGGTTCTGCTGAGGGTGTGGAAGAGATTCCCCGTAATGTGAACGCAGGTCATTTGGTGACTAAAGTCAGAGCCTATGACGCAGATATAGGATACAACGGCTGGTTATTATTTTCACTGCAGGAAGTTAGTGACCACAGCCTCTTTGGTTTGGACCGCTATACAGGACAGATAAGGACCCTTCGCTCATTCACAGAAACAGACGAGGCCCAGCATAAACTGCTCATACTGGTCAAAGACAATGGGAACGTTTCTCTCTCAGCAACAGCGACTGTGATTGTCAAAGTTGTGGAGCCCAAAGAGGCTTTTGCAGCTTCTGATGTGAAAAACACAGTAAAAGACGAGGAGGAAAGCAGCTTGACATTTTATCTGATCATCACTTTGGGCTCGGTTTCAGTGCTTTTTGTCATCAGCATCATCGTGTTGATTGTAATGCAGTGCTCTAAATCGACAGACTATTCGTCCAAGTATTTACAGGATACAAATTACGACGGGACTCTGTGTCACAGCATCCAGTACAGATCTGGAGACAAACGGTACATGTTAGTTGGACCCAGAATGAGTATCGGCTCTACTATAGTCCCGGGCAGTAATGGAAATACTCTAGTGATCCCAGATCGTAGGAGGAGAGATTCTGGAGAGGTAAGAGTATGTGAATTATATTAAAAAACACTTTCTCAGGCTTACTGTCATCAAATTGTGATTTTATTTTATTTTATTTTATTTATTTTTTTTTCAGGATCTAATTAACTATGTGGCTTTTATGTTCTGACTAATAAGAGCAGTCTCTATTCATTGTTGCTTGGGAATTAAGCATTGAACGTCGAAATAAATATTCGTTGTCCAAGGTGCTGAAATGTTTCACCTTTGTAGAATGACACATAGTCATAATATAGTTCCTAATATAGTTTGTCAGAAAATTACTTATATCTTTCTTTAATTTTACCATTTGAAACATTTTATAATAGGTATGTTGCGATAAGAATATGTGCGTCATTTATTAAATGATTTCTTTCAGACGTTCCTAAGGTTCCTTAGGTGGAATATGTAATAATTCATGTTTACCTGTGTGTGAGATTTTGTCCTGCCTATTGATATATTCTGACTTAAAATATCACTCTTTATTCACAGTTGCTTCTGAATTAACTAAGGTTTTAACATTGGAACGGATATTCATTGTCCGTGGTGCTGAAATGTTTCACCATTGTATAGTAGCATTATTTTCGTTTCCTAGTTTATTTGAAAAATACTTAAAAAAAAATAATGGCCTTTTTCATTATGTCAAAGCATAGTGATCGCTATGTTGTGCATTTTGTTGAAATATTATGTCTGGAGTTGATCAGCATTTCTTTTTTAACGTGACAGTTTAGATTTACTACTTCTCCTTTTATACCATGCGGTGTCAGTGTTACATTAGGATATGAAGTAAAGCTTTGGCCCTGCCTATCTATGAGTGGTGCGCATGCCTGTTCCATTCAGTTAAACTGTGATAGCAGCTGACGAGTATATCGCGAGAAGCGGAAATATAGGAAATGTTCCAAAATGTTATCGATGTTATTTAATCAAGCATGTTGCATCTGGGAATAGACCATTTCTACTGAACACCACCGTTACTTGTTTTAAGCTGTTTTAAGGGAATTCTTAACGATGGATGAACAAAGGCGCAGATGGGAGAACTGGTGGATGGCTTTGTGTTTGTCTTTTCTTCTCTGCCTCGGACCTCAGGTTTCAGCTCAGATAAGATACACGGTTCCAGAGGAAATGAAAGAGGGATCTGTTGTGGGAAATATTGCTAAGGATCTAGGACTTGACGTGAGTACATTGGTTGACAGACGGTTCCGTATAGTCTCTGGTTCTAAAGACGCGTTTTTCCAGGTAAATCAGAACAATGGCGAATTGTTTATTCATAAAAGCATAGACAGAGAGGAGCTTTGTGACGGAAACGATGCATGCGTAGTAAATCTAAAAACTGCGGTCGAAAATCCTTTAGAAATTCACTACGTTACAGTAGAAATAACAGACATAAATGACAACAATCCTAGTTTTTCTGAACAGAATCAACATTTCGAGATTGCAGAACACACCCCTATAGGAACGAGCTTCCAGCTGCACGCAGCACGAGACCAGGATGCCTCTCCATATTCTGTTCGTTTGTATAAACTGAGTCAGGATGAAAATTTCGAGATTGACATTAGAAACAGCGATGAGGAAAAAATCCCCTTTTTAGTGTTGAAAAAACCGCTCGATCGCGAATATAAGTCAGAACACCTGCTAATTTTAAAAGCCCTCGATGGTGGAAACCCTCCAAAATCAGGTACTCTTAACATCACTGTTACCGTGTTGGATATTAATGACAATCGTCCCGTGTTCAGTCAAGACACATATTCTGTTAGTTTACAGGAAAATTCCCCAGTTGGAACGACTGTGATTAAAATAAAGGCAGCTGACAGCGACGAGGGCTCAAACAGTGAAATTGAGTATGCACTTGGTAAAACTTTAAAGCGCAAAGTTTATGACATATTTCAATTGGATCGCATTACAGGCGAAATAAAGGTGAAAGGCGAGGTAGACTTTGAGGACACAGACGTTTATAAACTTGATGTTGAGGCTTCAGATAAAGGTCAGCCTCCCTGGACAGTTCAAAGTCGTGTTATTATAAGAATACAAGATATAAACGACAATCAGCCTGAAATGGAGCTGACATCGTTATCTAATGTTGTAGCGGAGGACTCTAAGCCTGGAACAGTAATTGCGTTGATTAGTGTCTCAGATAAAGACTCTGGTGTTAATGGCAAAGTTATGTGTAGTTTATCAGACAATGTTCCTTTCGAGTTGAAACCCTCTTTTCAAGATAATATGTACTCGCTGGTGACAATGGGGCGTTTGGATCGTGAACGTGTGCCCCATTATGACATCACAATTACAGCAACTGATTTAGGTCAGCCGCCCTTATCATCCATCAAAACCTTAAGCATCCAAGTAGCAGATGTGAATGACAACCAGCCAGAATTTTCTAGTAATTTCCTTGAGCTTTACATATTTGAAAATAATGCTCCTGGAGCCTCCATATTCTCAGTGAGCGCATCCGATAAAGACATGAAAGAAAATGCCTTGATATCTTACCAAATAAACAGAGGTGTAGGGACACAGAACGACATAACGTCATTCTTGAATATAAATTCAGAAACAGGGGTTATTCATTCGCTTAAAAGTTTTGATTTCGAAGCAATTAAAATGTTTCAGTTTCATGTGATCGCCACCGACTCTGGGACTCCTTCTCTGAGCAGTAACGTGACAGTGAACGTGTTTATTCTGGATCAGAACGACAATGTTCCAGTGATCTTATATCCAGTCAGCGCTAATGGTTCTGCTGAGGGTGTGGAAGAGATTCCCCGTAATGTGAACGCAGGTCATTTGGTGACTAAAGTCAGAGCCTATGACGCAGATATAGGATACAACGGCTGGTTATTATTTTCACTGCAGGAAGTTAGTGACCACAGTCTCTTTGGTTTGGACCGCTATACAGGACAGATAAGGACCCTTCGCTCATTCACAGAAACAGACGAGGCCCAGCATAAACTGCTCATACTGGTCAAAGACAATGGGAACGTTTCACTCTCAGCAACAGCGACTGTGATTGTCAAAGTTATGGAGCCCAAAGAGGCTTTTGCAGCTTCTGATGTGAAAAACACCGTAAAAGATGAGGAGGAAAACAACGTGACATTTTATTTGATCATCACTTTGGGCTCGGTTTCAGTGCTTTTTGTCATCAGCATCATGGTGTTGATTGTAATGCAGTGCTCTAAATCGACAGACTATTCGTCCAAGTATTTACAGGATACAAATTACGACGGGACTCTGTGTCACAGCATCCAGTACAGATCTGGAGACAAACGATACATGTTAGTTGGACCCAGAATGAGTATTGGCTCTACTATAGTCCCGGGCAGTAATGGAAATACTCTAGTGATCCCAGATCGCAGGAGGAGAGATTCTGGAGAGGTAAGCGCATTTTAAGAACATAACAGAAATTATGTTGTTAAAATTTCCAAAATTTTCCTCAATGCTTCCGATTTTCTTTTAATTTTTGTTTTTATTTAATTATTTATTTATTTTTCCTTTTTTTTGCGGGCAGTTTTTGGCAGAACACTATCATAAGGAGCGTATTGTTCAACTGGACTAAAACAAGTCACTAAATTGTGTTTCTGAACTTGGGAAAGACATGGATCGCTGTCTATGGTGCTGATCGTTAATTATTATTATTTTTTTTTGCATTATATTGTTTTCTATATTGCTGCTGTATTTATGTGTATCTATGGAGACGCGTTGCCTGATTCTCATATTTGGTGCATTTTGATGTATAGCTACTGTGCAATAGACTGCAATGCACTACAGCTGTAAGATCGCGAGGTGTCAGTGTAATCCTAGAGTACGGCTCACGACGTCAAATACTGTTATTCCTCCCCTTTGCATTTATTGCTTGTCCTTCCTACTGGTCGATGGATTTAGTGTTTTCTTGCTTCTGCTATTAAGCGGTTCGTTTTTTTGTTTTTTGTATTTTTTTGGCAATAAATGTCAACTTTTAGATGTAAAATAAATGCTTGATCTAATCGAGCCAGTGACATAGAGGAATTGTCGTAGAACCTGCATGTATTGTCGGTAAAATGGAACAAAGAAGATATGCTCAATGGCTGATGGAGCACGCGAAATTTACTCTCTTGACTGCACTGGTTGTTTTTGTTGCGATGGGACGAGCGCAAATTCAGTACTCCATCTCAGAGGAGCAGAAGGACGGATCTGCTGTGGGAAATATCGCGAAGGATTTGGGCATAGATCACAGAAACTTGAAAGAGCGAGGATTTCGCATCGTTTCAACCTCAGGCGAGTCCATGTTTAGTGTGAATCAGAATGACGGTGTCTTGTATGTGAACGGTAAAATAGACAGAGAAGAGGTGTGCGAGAGGAGCACCCCATGTTTAATTAATCTGAAAATCGTTCTAGAAAACCCACTTGAAATCCACTATGTAACTATTGAAATTCTGGACATAAATGACCACGCTCCGAGTTTTCCTGAGAGCGAGATGCATTTAGAGATTGGAGAATCTGCCCTTCCCAGTACGCGATTTCAGCTTGAGGCTGCGCGCGATTCTGATAGTGGCAGTAATTCTGTGCATCATTACAAACTCAGTCATAACGATAATTTCCGCCTTGAAGTCAAAGATCGTGGAGAAGACGGTAAAATTCCCATCTTGATTTTACAAAAGCCTTTAGACCGAGAGGTTATTCGAAACATTAAATTACAGATAATTGCTGTCGATGGGGGAAAGCCTGCCAAGTCTGGGACAATGGAGATAACTATTAATGTTTTAGATATAAATGATAACTTGCCAGTGTTTACAAAAGATGTTTATTCGGTCATGCTGAATGAAAATGCACCTATAGGTACAACAGTGATACAGGTCAACGCCACAGATTTGGATGAGGGCCCGAATGGTGAGATAGTTTATTCATTTGGTAAAAGTGTTAATAGTAAAGCACGAAAGCTGTTTGATATTAACACCGTCACTGGTGAGATAACAGTAAAGGGGCTATTAGATTATGAGGACAAAGACAGCTATGAGATTGATATACAAGCATCTGACAAGGGACTAATTCCCATGATTACTGATAAGAGCGTGACCATAAAGATAGTTGATGTAAATGATAATGCTCCAGAAATAGAGGTCACATCATTTTCAAACTCCATTCCAGAGGATTCTAGACCTGGTACTACAGTGGCTTTGATTAGTGTCTCTGATTTAGACTCTGGACTCAACGGCAAAGTCACTTGTTCTTTAGAAGATGACATGCCTTTCAAACTAATACCTTCTTCACAGCATGATATATATTCATTAGTTACCACGTCACCTTTAGACAGGGAAACAAAATTTCAGTATGACATCACATTAGCTGCAAAAGATATGGGACATCCATCATTGTCTTCTGTTAAAACTATAACTGTTCTGATATCAGATGTAAATGACAATAGTCCAGAATTCTCATTTTCCCCATATGCATTTTATGTGATGGAAAATAATGTGCCAGGCAAATTTTTATTTTCTGTGTCTGCTACTGACAAAGACTCTAATGAAAATGCTATAGTTAGCTATCACATATGGAGAGAAAGTAGTGAGAAAAACAAATATACGTCCTTCATTAATATTAACTCTGAAAACGGGGAGATTTATGCACTTAAGAGCTTTGACTTTGAAACTGTTAAAACATTCCAGTTTCATGTGCTCGCTACAGACTCTGGGGCTCCTTCTCTGAGCAGTAACGTGACAGTGAACGTGTTTATTCTGGATCAGAACGACAATGTTCCAGTGATCTTATATCCAGTCAGCGCTAACGGTTCTGCTGAGGGTGTGGAAGAGATTCCCCGTAATGTGAACGCAGGTCATTTGGTGACTAAAGTCAGAGCCTATGACGCAGATATAGGATACAACGGCTGGTTATTATTTTCACTGCAGGAAGTTAGTGACCACAGTCTCTTTGGTTTGGACCGCTATACAGGACAGATAAGGACTCTTCGCTCATTCACAGAAACAGATGAGGCCCAGCATAAACTGCTCATACTGGTCAAAGACAATGGGAACATTTCACTCTCAGCAACAGCGACTGTGATTGTCAAAGTTGTGGAGCCCAAAGAGGCTTTTGCAGCTTCTGATGTGAAAAACGCAGTAAAAGACAAAGAGGAAAACAACGTGACATTTTATTTGATCATCACTTTGGGCTCGGTTTCAGTGCTTTTTGTCATCAGCATCATCGTGTTGATTGTAATGCAGTGTTCTAAATCGACAGACTGTTCGTCCAAATATTTACAGGATACAAATTATGACGGGACTCTGTGTCACAGCATCCAGTACAGATCTGGAGACAAACGGTACATGTTAGTTGGACCCAGAATGAGTATCGGCTCTACTATAGTCCCGGGCAGTAATGGAAATACTCTAGTGATACCAGATCGCAGGAGGAGAGATTCTGGAGAGGTAAGCAAATGACTTATGGATCTGTGTATTAGTTGTAGGAAACAATCGTAAGGCAGAAGTTGGCTGCTCTCCGCGGTACTGAATCTGCTCAGATCAGTACTGTTTTTAAATGGAACACTGTTAGTGTCTCTGTCTTTCTTAGATTCAGATTTTATTTATTATTTAGACTTAAGATTTACATTACCAAAGCACAGGAATATTAAATATATAAAAATATATAAACATATAACCATTGAAGGAGGAAAGGGAAAAAATGCAGTACTAATAAAATAAGTAGGAATAGAGCAGTTTGTTATTCTGATTTCCTTGTATTTTGCACAATACTTTAGCTATTCTCCGGTCATGGTTGTATTGTTGTTCTTTTGTCATAACAGGCCTTTCTTATATTGCAGCCAGGTTTGAGTATCTCTGAGTGGTAATGAAAATTTGATCTTTTTCTCTGTCTAATTAAAGCTGTGGTGGGTTGTGAAGTAAGTAAAAATGGTTTATTAATATGTATAATTGGGGCATGTTAATAAAGTGCAATTTTGTTTCCATTTCATTTAGTGTGCAGTAAGTGCAGTCTTTTGTTTGCAAGGTCTCTCCAAGCCTGTTCATCTCTATGGCAAGGTTGTATTCACTTGGTCTGTAACTTGGTCAGGAATTTTTTTAGTTTAGGATTGGTCCTGTGGTCAGGTATTCCACCAATTTTATATTCTCTGTTTAGAGACAGAAAACTTTTCAGTTTGCTTTAAGCTGATGCTTCTGTCCAGTGTGTATTGTGGTAATTTATACTTTTTAAAATTTTGATTTCGTTGATTTGGTCATGGATCATCATGATGGAGGCTGCGTGTATCACTACTATCTGGGTGGACTGAAATTTCAAGGCTTTTTTATTTAATCATTTGTTGGTGTCCTCCTAATTCTGCTCTGCAATCATTATTTTGAGTTTTGCATTGTAATAGTAATAAAAGTTTTGCTGAATTTGATGCCTGCAGTCTTTGAGTGTTTGTCCTATTTAATTAACTGTTGGTTTAAATAACTGTTGAATTATTTTTAGCCAGATTCTGTTTGAAATGTAAATTAATATTATTTTTAGCAATAAAAAGCTCTTCATTCACAGCCTTGTTTAGGTTTCCTGTGTTGCTGATGTTTATTCCAATGTATGTCTGAGCTTGTTCTAAAGGCATTGTCTGATTTTAAAGTTGTGAGGTTGGTCTTGGCAGCTGGGTTTTTGTCCCGAATCTCTCTTTCTCTCTTTTTCCCTTTCACTCACTCTCTCACTCACTTGTTTTAATAAATATTGAGTATTTAAACACAGCTTAAATCACAATTTTTGTGGTTGGTTTTGAAGTCCACTGATAAAACTACCTGCATTTAACAGCAGTAAAATATTTTTGGACGCTGCAGTGCAACTAACGCTTTAGATCGCGAGATGTCAGTGTAAACCCAGAGAAAGTCTTGTGACGTCAAACGGTTGCTCATGTGTTTTTTGTTCCGCCCTCTCAGTTTATTCGGGTGTTTTCTCATTTTCAGCACCGGTCCTGTTAGATTTGTCGGGATTGAGTACAGCGTCTTTGTATTGTCTGACTGGTTTTCAGCATAAACTTGAGCAACGATGGAACTATACAACAAATATTTGTAGATTGATCGTGAAATTCCGTTGGAAGGGATATTTGTATCAGAAAAAAATGGAACAAAGAAGATGCTCTCACCAGCTGGAGCTGAATGTGAAACTCGCTTTCATTGCTGTATCGCTGTTGTTTGGGAGAGCAGTTTGGGCACAAATACGGTACTCGATCTCGGAGGAGCAGAAGGACGGAGCTGCTGTGGGAAATATCGCGAAGGATTTAGGTATTGATCACAGGACACTAAAGGAGAGGGGATTTCGCATCGTTTCGACCTCAGGCGAGTCAATGTTCAGTGTGAATCAGAATGACGGCGTCCTTTATGTGAACGGTAAAATAGATAGAGAGGAGGTGTGCGAGAGGAGCACCCCGTGTTTAATTAATCTGAAAATTGCTTTAGAAAACCCTCTAGAAATCCACTATGTCACTGTAGAGATATTAGATGTAAACGACCACAGTCCAGTGTTTTCCGAGAATGAAAAGAGGCTGGAAATTGGGGAATCTGCTCTGCCAGGCGCGCGATATCCACTGCAGGCAGCGCATGATCCTGATAGTGGAAGCAATTCGGTTCAGACGTACAAACTCGGCCACAACGAACATTTCCGCCTTGAAATTAAAGACCGAGAAGAAGATGGAAAAATACCTATTCTGATTTTACACAAGCCGCTTGACAGAGAAGTGACGAAAAACATAAAATTACAATTGACTGCTTTAGATGGAGGGAGACCACCTAAATCTGGCTCAATAGAAATATTTATTGATGTGCTGGATATAAACGATAATGTACCTGTTTTTACAAAGGACGCTTACACGGTTACATTAAATGAAAACGCACCTGTGGGCACTACAGTTGTACAGGTCAATGCCACTGATTTGGACGAGGGTCAAAATGGAGAGGTAGTTTATGCATTGGGAAATAATGTCAAGAATAATTTACGCAGGCTTTTTAAAGTTAATGAAATCACTGGGGAAATTATTTTGACAGATCGTTTGGATTTTGAGGTCAAGGATAAATATGAGATTGACATTCAGGCATCTGACAAAGGAATTGTTCCTCTTGCGACAGATAAAAGTGTAATCATAAAAATCATCGATGGAAATGATAATGCACCGGAAATAGAGGTGACATCATTTTCAAGCGCCATTCCAGAGGATTCTAGACCTGGTACTACAGTGGCTTTGATAAGCGTCACCGATTTAGACTCTGGACTCAATGGAAAAATCTCATGTTCAATATCCGATGATATACCTTTTAAACTAATGCCGTCATCACAAGATAATATTTATTCTTTAGTTACCTCTGGACTGCTTGACAGGGAAAAAAAAATTCAGTATGACATCACATTAGCTGCAAAAGATATGGGACAGCCATCATTGTCTTCTGTTAAAACTATAACTGTTCTGATATCAGATGTAAATGATAATAATCCAGTATTCTCATTTTCTCCGTATATGTTTTATGTGATGGAAAATAATGTCCCAGGCAATTTTTTATTTTCTGTGTCTGCTACTGACAAAGACTCAAACGAGAATGCTATAATCAGCTATCAAATATGGAGAGAAAGTAGCGAGGAAAATAAATATACGTCTTTCATTAATATTAACTCTGAAAATGGTGAGATTTATGCGCTTAAAAGCTTTGACTTTGAAACTGTTAAAACATTCCAGTTCCATGTGCTCGCTACAGACTCTGGGGCTCCTTCTCTCAGCAGTAACGTGACAGTGAACGTGTTTATTCTGGATCAGAACGACAATGTTCCAGTGATCTTATATCCAGTCAGCGCTAACGGTTCTGCTGAGGGTGTGGAAGAGATTCCCCGTAATGTGAACGCAGGTCATTTGGTGACTAAAGTCAGAGCCTATGACGCAGATATAGGATACAACGGCTGGTTATTATTTTCACTGCAGGAAGTTAGTGACCACAGTCTCTTTGGTTTGGACCGCTATACAGGACAGATAAGGACCCTTCGCTCATTCACAGAAACAGATGAGGCCCAGCATAAACTGCTCATACTGGTCAAAGACAATGGGAACGTTTCACTCTCAGCAACAGCGACTGTGATTGTCAAAGTTGTGGAGCCCAAAGAGGCTTTTGCAGCTTCTGATGTTAAAAACGCAATAAAGGACGAGGAGGAAAACAATGTGACATTTTATTTGATCATCACTTTGGGCTCGGTTTCAGTGCTTTTTGTCATCAGCATCATCGTGTTGATTGTAATGCAGTGCTCTAAATCGACAGACTGTTCGTCCAAGTATTTACAGGATACAAATTACGACGGGACTCTGTGTCACAGCATCCAGTACAGATCTGGAGACAAACGGTACATGTTAGTTGGACCCAGAATGAGTATCGGCTCTAATATAGTCCCGGGCAGTAATGGAAATACTCTAGTGATCCCAGATCGCAGGAGGAGAGATTCTGGAGAGGTAAGCAATTGACTTATGCATCTGTGTATAGTTGTAGGAAACTATCTTAAGGCAGAAGTTGGCTGCTCTCCGTGGTACCGAATCTGCATAATTCAGTATTGTTTTTCAAATGGAACATTGTTAGTGTCACTGTCTTTCTTAGATTCAGATTTATTTATGATTTAGACTTAACTTAAGATTTGCATTACCAAAGCACAGGAATATTAACTCTGTGTATAAGTACTATTTAGGTGGGCATGGAATTTAATGAGTTTTTATTTTTTTATTATTATTTTTTTTTTAATTTAATTATTTGTGTGTTCCGTTCTTATTCTGCTCTGAAGGAATTATTTAGAGTTTTACACTGTAATAGTAATAGATTTTTGCTGAACTCTGCTTGCAGTCCCTAATGGTGTTTGTCATATTTAGTAAACAGTTGGTCTGTGAACTGACCCCAGATCACGCATGTAGTGTGATGGTTTTTGTAACTGACTGGATTATTTTCTGCCAGATTCTGATTGAAATGTAAATTAATATTCTTCTCAACAATAAAATACTCTTTATGACTTGTCTCTTAGATTGTTTTCAGTTTTGAGGTTTCCTGTGCTGCTGATGTTTATTCTAAGGTTTGTGTATTTCTAAGTGTGTTCTAAGGGCATATTGTCTAATTTAAAGTTATGAGATTGGTCGTGGCAGCTGGGTCTTTTTCAGAATTTCTCTATCTCTCTCTTTCCCTTTCACTTGTTTTCATAAAACGATATATTCAATCTAATGAAAGAATATTTAACCACAGCTTAAATCATGGTTTATATGGATTGTTTTGATAAAACTACATGCATTTGACTCCAGTGAAATGTTTTTGGACACTGTAATGTAACTAACGCTCGAGAGATGTCAGTGTAACCTAGAGAAAGACTCGTGACGTCATACAGTTGTTAAGGGTTTTTTTTTGTTCCGCCCTCTCAGTTTATTTGGGTGTTTTAACACCGGTCCTGTTAGATTTGTCCGGATTGAGTACAGCGTCTTTGTATTGTCTGACTGGTTTTCAGCATAAACTTGAGCAACGATGGAACTATACAACAAATATTTGTAGATTGATCGTGAAATTCCGTTGGAAGGGATATTTGTATCAGAAAAAAATGGAAAAAAGATGCTCTCACCAGCTGGAGCTGAATGTGAAACTCGCTTTCATTGCTGTATCGCTGTTGTTTGGGAGAGCAGTTTGGGCACAAATACGGTACTCGATCTCGGAGGAGCAGAAGGACGGAGCTGCTGTGGGAAATATCGCGAAGGATTTAGGTATTGATCACAGGACACTAAAGGAGCGAGGATTTCGCATCGTTTCGACCTCAGGCGAGTCAATGTTCAGTGTGAATCAGAATGACGGCGTCCTTTATGTGAACGGTAAAATAGATAGAGAGGAGGTGTGCGAGAGGAGCACCCCGTGTTTAATTAATCTGAAAATTGCTTTAGAAAACCCACTAGAAATCCACTATGTCACTGTAGAGATATTAGATGTAAATGATCACAGTCCAGTGTTTTCCGAGAATGAAAAGAGGCTGGAAATTTGGGAATCTGCTCTGCCAGGCGCGCGATATCCACTGCAGGCAGCGCATGATCCTGATAGTGGAAGCAATTCGGTTCAGTCCTACAAACTCGGCCACAACGAACATTTCCGCCTTGAAATTAAAGACCGAGAAGATGGTAAAATACCTATTCTGATTTTACACAAGCCACTTGACAGAGAAGTGACGAAAAACATAAAATTAGTATTAACTGCTTTAGATGGAGGGAGACCTCCTAAGTCTGGCTCAATAGAAATATTCATTGATGTGCTGGATATAAACGATAATGTACCTGCATTCACGAAAGACACTTACACTGTTGTACTGAATGAAAACGCACCCGTGGGCACAACAGTTGTACAGGTTAATGCCACTGATTTGGACGAGGGTCAAAATGGACAAGTAGTTTATGCTTTAGGAAATAATGTTAATGATAACTTACGTGAACTTTTTCAAGTTAATTCAGTCACTGGGGAAATTATTGTGACTGGTCTTTTAGATTTTGAGGTCAAAGATGTATATGAAATTGACATTCAGGCATCTGACAAAGGAACTGTTCCTCTTGCGACAGATAAAAGTGTAATCATAAAAATCATCGATGTAAATGATAATGCACCGGAAATGGAGGTGACATCATTTTCAAGCGCCATTCCAGAGGATTCTAGACCTGGTACTACAGTGGCTTTGATAAGCGTCACTGATTTAGACTCTGGACTCAATGGAAAAATCTCATGTTCAGTATCCGATGATATACCTTTTAAACTAATGTCGTCACCACACGATAATATTTATTCTTTAGTTACTTCTGAATTACTTGACAGAGAATCGAAATTTCAGTATGACATCACATTAGTTGCAAATGATGCAGGACAGCCATCATTGTCTTCTGTTAAATCTATAACTGTTCTGATATCAGATGTAAATGACAATAGCCCGGAATTCTCATTTTCCCCGTATGCGTTTTATGTGATGGAAAACAATATCCCAGGCAAATTTTTATTTTCTGTGTCTGCTACTGACAAAGACTCTAATGAAAATGCTGTAGTTAGTTATCACATATGGAGAGAAAGTAGCGAAGAAAACAAATATACGTCTTTCATTAATATTAACTCTGAAAATGGGGAGATTTATGCGCTGAAAAGCTTTGACTTTGAAACTGTTAAAACATTCCAGTTCCATGTGCTCGCTACAGACTCTGGGACTCCTTCTCTGAGCAGTAACGTGACAGTGAACGTGTTTATTCTGGATCAGAACGACAATGTTCCAGTGATCTTATATCCAGTCAGCGCTAACGGTTCTGCTGAGGGTGTGGAAGAGATTCCCCGTAATGTGAACGCAGGTCATTTGGTGACTAAAGTCAGAGCCTATGACGCAGATATAGGATACAACGGCTGGTTATTATTTTCACTGCAGGAAGTTAGTGACCACAGTCTCTTTGGTTTGGACCGCTATACAGGACAGATAAGGACCCTTCGCTCATTCACAGAAACAGACGAGGCCCAGCATAAACTGCTCATACTGGTCAAAGACAATGGGAACGTTTCTCTCTCAGCAACAGCGACTGTGATTGTCAAAGTTATGGAGCCCAAAGAGGCCTTTGCAGCTTCTGATGTGAAAAACGCAGTAAAAGACGAGGAGGAAAACAACGTGACATTTTATTTGATGATCACTTTGGGCTCGGTTTCAGTGCTTTTTGTCATCAGCATCATCGTGTTGATTGTAATGCAGTGCTCTAAATCGACAGACTATTCGTCCAAGTATTTACAGGATACAAATTACGACGGGACTCTGTGTCACAGCATCCAGTACAGATCTGGAGACAAACGGTACATGTTAGTTGGACCCAGAATGAGTATCGGCTCTACTATAGTCCCGGGCAGTAATGGAAATACTCTAGTGATCCCAGATCGCAGGTGGAGAGATTCTGGAGAGGTAAGAACAGGACTAGCGTTGTGCATTCATGGCCATCATTGTACTTGTATTAATTAAAAGAAAAAAAAAATACTTTTTAGTACTTTCATTTAATTTTATAGCTACACATGCATGTGAATTCCATATTATTCTTGGAATTTGTGCTGTACCCTAATGACTGAACAAATTGTAAATGTAACCGTGAGAGCGAGAGTCGCTGTCCTTGGTGCTGAATATATGATGCAGCTTGCTGTTCTGCAAAGCTGTCTCATTCTTTCTCTTTCTGTGCATATTTTAGGTGTATTAAACGTGCTTAAAGAACTTTAAAAATTGTTAATTTATTTCATTATGAACTCCTAAATTTTAATAAATAGCAATGCAACGAAAGAGCGCGAGGTGTCAGTGTAAACCTGAAGTGAAACTCAAAACGTCAGAGTACCTCCCTGTTGCTCTCGTCATCATTTAGATTTGTATGTGGTCTCATTTTCATCAGCGCTGTAGCTTGCTCGGTGGATTTGTCCTTTGTTTTTCTTCGTAATATCTTTCGAGGATTAAGGAATCTTTCATGTGGTCATTAGACTAACATTTAGATAGTCGTTGTGAAATTGCTCTGGAACCAATACGTTGCAAAAATGGGACAAAGAAAACGTGATCTGTGGCCTGAGCGGCATGTGAAAATCATCTTCATTGTTGTATCGCTTGTTTTTGGCAGAACGGTTTGGGCACAAATACGCTACTCGATTTCCGAAGAGCAAAAAGACGGAGCTGCTGTAGGAAATGTTGCTAAAGATTTGGGTGTTGATCACAGAACCTTAAAGGAGCGAGGATTTCGCATCGTCTCGACTTCAGGCGAGTCTATGTTCACTTTAAATCAGAATGACGGTATCTTGTATGTGAACGGTAAATTAGATAGAGAGGAGGTGTGCGAAAGAAGCACCCCGTGTTTAATAAATCTAAAAATCGCATTAGAAAATCCTCTCGAGGTTCATTACGTGACTGTTGATGTAATAGATGTGAATGACCACGCTCCGAGATTCCCAGAGCAGGAAAAGCATTTAGAAATAGGCGAATCAGTGATACCCGGTGCGCGGTTTCAGCTTCAGGCAGCGCGCGATCCAGACAGTGGCAGTAATTCAGTTCAGATTTATAAACTGAGCCACACCGATTATTTTCGTATTGAAATTATAGATCGTGATGAAGACGGCAAAGCTCCCGTGTTGATTTTACAAAAGCCACTTGACCGAGAGATTACAAAAAGTATGAAATTGCAGTTGACTGCTTTAGATGGAGGCAGACCACCAAAGTCTGGAACTATGGATATTGTGATAGATGTGTTAGATATAAACGATAATGCTCCTGTTTTCACTAAAGATACTTACACTGTAATGCTGAATGAAAACGCACCTGTAGGCACAGTAGTTTTAAGGGTGAACGCAACTGATTTGGACGAAGGTCAGAATGGGGAAGTAGTTTATTCATTAGGACATAATGTCAATTACAAATTGCGTAAACTTTTTGATGTCAATCCGATCACAGGAGAAATTATTGTGACAGGTCTTTTGGATTTTGAGATAAAAGATAAATATCAAATTGACATTCAAGCATCAGACAAAGGAACTGTTCCTCTAACGACAGATAAAATTATAACTATAAAAATTGCTGATATAAATGATAATCCCCCTCAGATAGAAGTGACATCATTCTCAAGTGCCATTCCTGAAGACTCCAAACCTGGCACAACGGTGGCTTTAATAAGCGTATCTGATTTAGATTCTGAAATGAATGGGAGAGTCACCTGTTCATTACCTGAGGACATACCTTTCAAACTAATGCCATCATCACAAGAAAATACATACTCGTTAGTGACAACTTCATCTCTTGACAGAGAGACAATTTCTCACTATGACATCACATTAGAAGCCAAAGACGCTGGTCAGCCATCACTGTCTTCTGTTAAATCTATAACTGTCCAGGTATCAGATGTTAATGACAACGTTCCAGAGTTTTCTTTTTCCCCTTATGCATTTTATATAATGGAGAATAATGCTCCAGGCAAATCTTTATTTTCTGTGTCTGCCTCTGACAAAGACACAAGTGAAAACAGTGTAGTCAGTTATCAAATATGGAGAGATGGTGTAGAAAAGAAATATACATCTTTCATTAATATTAATTCAGAAAATGGGGAGATTTATGCACTTAAGAGCTTTGATTTTGAAACTGTTAAAACATTTCAGTTTCAAGTTGTTGCTACAGACTCTGGAACTCCTTCTCTGAGCAGTAACGTGACAGTGAACGTGTTTATTCTGGATCAGAACGACAATGTTCCAGTGATCTTATATCCAGTCAGTGCTAACGGTTCTGCTGAGGGTGTGGAAGAGATTCCCCGTAATGTGAACGCAGGTCATTTGGTGACTAAAGTCAGAGCCTATGACGCAGATATAGGATACAACGGCTGGTTATTATTTTCACTGCAGGAAGTTAGTGACCACAGTCTCTTTGGTTTGGACCGCTATACAGGACAGATAAGGACTCTTCGCTCATTCACAGAAACAGACGAGGCCCAGCATAAACTGCTCATACTGGTCAAAGACAATGGGAACGTTTCTCTCTCAGCAACAGCGACTCTGATTGTCAAAGTTGTGGAGCCCAAAGAAGCTTTTGCTGCTTCTGATGTGAAAAACGCAGTAAAAGACGAGGAGGAAAGCAACGTGACATTTTATTTGATCATCACTTTGGGCTCAGTTTCAGTGCTTTTTGTCATCAGCATCATCGTGTTGATTGTAATGCAGTGCTCTAAATCGACAGACTATTCATCCAAGTATTTACAGGATACAAATTACGACGGGACTCTGTGTCACAGCATCCAGTACAGATCTGGAGACAAACGGTACATGTTAGTTGGACCTAGAATGAGTATTGGCTCTACTATAGCACCAGGCAGTAATAGGAACACTCTAGTGATACCAGATCGCAGGAGAAGAGATTCTGGGGAGGTAAGAAACTTTAAGGTATGATATATTTTCATTTTATATGTATTTTTATGCCCATTACCATTTAGATATAGATTGTAGTGAAAGAGTTGCAAAGAAATCTTAGACATACATTACTGGAGCTGGACAGTGGATTTCTGGGTCCCAACATACTTTGCATGGGATTGGATCAGAATAGTATATGTTGAAATTTTCCTAAGTGAAGGACATGCTTGCTAGTGTTTAATTGTCAGATTTAGAAGAGTTTATGTTGTTGCCATTTTTGGGGTTACTATTGTGCTGAAGCATGGATCTTATACTTAGATTGTGGGCAGTAAATTGAAGACCATGGTGTTGCTTTACTAAATATGCAATAGCTGTGCAAATTCCAGGGCAGAGTATCTTTAATTGCTTACTATTCTTAAACATTTCAATTAGTTAAAAAAAAAAATATATATATTATATTATATTTAGCATGTGAAAATGACCTATGCTAGATTTATTTTTAACTGAAGATTAATTGGATATTTTGAGGTGAAATTCAAAGAATTAGTCAAGTTAAATTGATGTCTTTTCATTGAATTTATAATTTTTTTATTTGATGGTATAATTTGACAATTTTAAGTTCAGATAAATCTAGCAAACTTTGTGGAATCTATTTATTTATTATTTAGTGTGGTGATCTACCCTTTTCCTTACATATAAAATTTAAGTCTTAAAATGAGTTATATTTAAAATAAGTCATAAATGTTATACAATCCTAGTACTATAGCTTTTAGTAAAGGAAGGGTATCATACAGTAGTACTTACTCAGAGAATTACTGGCCTTACACATCATGTTTTGACAACTCAATACTATGATGGCTTTAGAATGTGAATTAGAATTAGAATGTTTGATAAACTTCAAATTCACATAATTATTGAGTGACAATGATCCAGCTACTACCTGTTTATTTGTTATGAAGTGAACTACTTTCTAATGCCAGTGAACTATGAACTCCTTAATGCCATTGATTGCTTGTTTAAAATATCACAAGTGAACGTTTATGAATGTAGGTCTAGGCTACATAAAAGTGGACTGTTTTGGTTGGCATGAGATATAAAACTACAATAGCAGTAGCCAGTGGCTTGTAAACAATTCTAATCACTTCTGTGCGCCATTTGGACATAAATCTCTTGTCCTAAATTAAATGTGCATGTGATTCCGTTTTTATGTTCTTTTAAAAAATGAATAATTTTGTCAGATAACTCTGTTTTTCGATTTATAGCCTAACTGTCTATTGTTTTAATTTCTCAGTTATGTTCGTTTGCAGTGAAAAATAAATTCGCATGGTGTCAGTGCACACCAGAAATACAGACCTGACGTGGCATCGTCTGTTGGCAGTTTCATTCGCTCTCTCCATCAGTTCGTTAATAACGCCGTGGACATTGCTTTCACATTCGCCAAGAGCTACCTGCTTCATATCGTAAGGAATTTCTAACATAAATCATGATTTTTATGGTCGGCGCTTAACTTTGTTATGGGTCAAAATTTTAGAGTGGAACATCTTTAAACACCGTTTTAATTTCCTGCAAAATGCAACAAAAGGCGCGTTCGTCATGGCGCCTCAGACTTATATTCATGGCACTGGGAATGGTGCTTTGGAGAGAGGTACGCGCACAAATACGATATTCTCTTTCTGAGGAGCAAAAAGAAGGATCTGTGGTCGGAAACCTTGCGAAGGATTTAGGTCTCGATACCAGAACGTTGAAGGAGAGAGGATTTCGGATCGTTTCAACCTCAGGCGACTCGCTGTTCACGGTAAATCAGAATGACGGGATTTTAAGTATAAATGGGAAGATAGATCGAGAGGAGGTGTGCGAGAAGAGCAGCTCCTGTGTCATCAATCTAAAAATCGCGCTAGAAAACCCTTTAGAGATTCACTACGTGTCGATCGAAATCGTGGACATCAATGATCATGCTCCTACATTCCCGGAGAAAGAAACGAAGTTGGAAATATCGGAATCTGCCCTACCTGGAGCTCGGTTTCAGTTACAGGCGGCGCGGGATCCCGATGGCGGAATGAACTCTGTTCAACAATATAAACTCAGCCATAATGATAATTTCCGCATAGAGGTTAAAGATCGCGGAGAAGATCGCAAAATGCCCTTTTTAATTCTTCAAAAGCCTTTGGATAGAGAAACCAGCCGTAGACACAAGCTACATCTTACTGCACTGGATGGAGGGCGACCCTCAAAGTCTGGAACAATGGATATAATAGTTGACGTTTTGGATGTTAATGACAATACGCCAGTGTTCACACAGGAAGTTTATTCAGTAACGCTTAAAGAAAATGTTCCTGTGGGCACAGTTGTTATACAGGTTAATGCTACGGACATGGATGATGGTCCAAATGGAGAAGTTTTTTATTCGTTTGGAAAGGATATAGACAGTAGGCTAATAAATCTTTTTGATTTAAACTCCAGTACTGGAGAAATGACTGTGATCGGTCAAATAGATTTTGAAGAGATGAATAATTTTGAAATAGATATCCAAGCATCAGACAAAGGAAGTGCTCCTCTCACATCAGATAAGAGTATAACCATAAAAATCATTGATGTAAATGACAATGTGCCCGAGATAGAAGTCACATCATTTTCAAGTGCAGTGCCTGAAGACTCTAAAATTGGAACTACGGTGGCTTTAATCAGTGTCAGTGATTTGGACTCTGGTGTAAATGGGAAAGTGTTGTGCTACATAACTGAAGACATACCTTTCAGGCTAACGGCATCATCCCAAAATAACATTTACGCACTGGTTACAGCCTCATCTCTTGATAGAGAAAATGTGCCTCGCTATGACATCACGTTAGTAGCCAAAGATGCTGGGCAGCCACCTCTGTCTTCAGTTAAAACTATAACTGTGCAGATATCAGATGTAAATGACAATAGTCCAGCATTTTCTCTTTCACCCTATGCTTTTTATGTGATGGAAAACAATATCCCAGGAAAATCTTTGTTTTCTGTGTCTGCTTCTGATCATGATTTAGGTGAAAATGCTATTGTACACTATAACATTTGGAGAGACCTTGGAGATGAAAACAAATATGCGTCTTTCATTAATATTAACTCTGAAAATGGAGAGATTTATGGACTAAAGAGCTTTGACTTTGAAACTGTTAAAACACTCCAGTTCCATGTGCTCGCTACAGACTCTGGAACTCCGTCTCTGAGCAGTAACGTGACAGTGAACGTGTTTATTCTGGATCAGAACGACAATGTTCCAGTGATCTTATATCCAGTCAGCGCTAACGGTTCTGCTGAGGGTGTGGAAGAGATTCCCCGTAATGTGAACGCAGGCCATTTGGTGACTAAAGTCAGAGCATATGATGCAGATATAGGATACAACGGCTGGTTATTATTTTCACTGCAAGAAGTTAGTGACCACAGTCTCTTTGGTTTAGACCGCTATACAGGACAGATAAGGACTCTTCGCTCATTCACAGAAACAGACGAGGCCCAGCATAAACTGCTCATACTGGTCAAAGACAATGGGAACGTTTCACTCTCAGCAACAGCGACTGTGATTGTCAAAGTTGTTGAGCCCAAAGAGGCTTTTGCAGCTTCTGATGTTAAAAGCGCAGTACAAGATGAGGAGGAAAACAATGTAACATTTTATTTGATCATCACTTTGGGCTCGGTTTCAGTGCTTTTTGTCATCAGCATCATCGTGTTGATTGTAATGCAGTGCTCTAAATCGACAGACTGTTCGTCCAAGTATTTACAGGATACAAATTACGACGGGACTCTGTGTCACAGCATCCAGTACAGATCTGGAGACAAACGGTACATGTTAGTTGGACCCAGAATGAGTATCGGCTCTACTATAGTCCCGGGCAGTAATGGAAATACTCTAGTGATCCCAGATCGCAGGAGGAGAGATTCTGGAGAGGTAAAATTGTGATCACTGATGTCTTTTGTGTTTCTTTATTTTGTTTGGCCTTTCATCTCTATCATGAATACATTCAAAATAAACATATGCAGTAGTTTTTCATGTCCTAGAAAGAGAGGCTGATCTCTGATATAAAAGTGTTCAACAGACTAAAGGACTCTAAATCTGAATGATGAGAATATGAGAGTTTCAGACCCAAGGACATATGTATGTGTTTATGTACAGTCTGATGTAGTGTTAGCCGTATTCGCTGTTTCTCTCTCTCTCTCTCTCTCTCTCTCTCTCTCTCTCTCTCTCACTTATTTGCTTTAGCATTTATTTCCCCTGACCTTATCTGTGAGTTTTGTTTATCTATTGTCTGTCTCATTCGCATATGCTTGCAGATGTGATTACAAATTCTGTCATCATTAACATTCCATCACTGTAGATTCTGATTCCCATTCATTCTGTCTGGTATCCATAGCAACACACCCATTACCCTGAGAAAAGGAAACATGAACAGGAAATGGAGACAAACAGAGGGAGATTAACAGAATACATTGGTTGGTCAGCTTGCTGGGTTTTAAACAACTGGGTTTATTACATGAAATGGATTTAGATGGAGAAGTCGATACTGTAATTTAGTCAGCAGATGGTGTCAACAGATTCAGCCCCCTGTGAAGAGGACACAGAGTCATGTGTTTGATTGTGGGAGGCAGTCTCAATTGCGTGTTCTCTCGGTGTGTGTGTGTAGTGGGTTGTGCTGTTGTGCTCTTCTGTGGTTTATCAGAGACTGTTTCTGTGCAAATAAACATCATATTAATGAGGTTGCTCGTTTTAATGTAGAGCTCAGATGACAGCAGATGTTTTTTTTTTTATTTTTTTATTTTTGTCTATTTGAGTGTTTATTTATGTACTAAACACCTCAGGCTGTTACTCGAGCATATTTTAGTCCATCAAGCAGACAGGATTGGCCTTATTCCATGTTGCTGAACACACACAGCGCTCCCTCAGCCACAGTGCTTTCATCTCTGTTCTCCTCAGTTTTTTCTTCCCTCACTCTCCTCATCACCCTATCTATTTGTTTCCCTTGTAATTTTAATTTTATCTATCTATCTGTCTATCTATCTATCTATCTATTGTAATTTTCCAATTACACTTCTGCTTTTGTATTACTCTGCAATACAAAACATTCTTTAAATTTAGTATTGCAACACTAGTAATATTGTAGATGTCTTTACTTCTTGCATGTACAAGTAAATGCAAATGTAATACAGTATGCTATTATTTCTTAGAGATACAGTATGTAACAATTTGTCTAAATATGCATTTTAAATAGAATGTTGGGATGAGTCAGGTTTTTATGTGTTCTGTGTGTGGATGACAAAATCCACTGTCCTGCTGTGCAGAGAGTACTGAACTGCAGGTCTAATCAGGTATTGCAGAAATCAGCAGAATATTGAGTCTGGTCAAGCAAAAACACGCACACTGATCATAGACCAGTCCAGCTAGGGTGCTGCTCAGCACCTCATTAAGTTGCTGTGGCATCTGCTATTTCAAGTCTTTGTTCAGTGTCTGAATAAAAACCTTGGATTTCATAACAGTGGAAATCTGTTCAGGCTTTCTCTGGTTTGGTTCAGATTTCAGTTAAATTAAATTCACGGTTTAATTATTTAGCAGTGCAGTTGATTTATCAATGCTCTTGACATCCAACCTGTACAAAATATCTGTGATATTAATTTCACAATATTAAATTGTATAAGTATTTTTAATTCTGTAAAAGAATCATAGGCAGACATTTAGTTGTTTTTTTTGCCCAACCCATTTGCTATGGTAACAGCAGAGCTAGAACACTTTCTTTGTTTACTGATTCCTGCTTAGATCCAAATCACAGTCTGTGCTTTGGCAGGTCAATGCAGATCAGCTTTAAGGTAACTGCAACATACTACAGATTAGTAGTATTAAATGTTTTGCAAGTCAGCATTTTGCTAGAGTTCCTGCTTCTCCTGAAAACAGTTTTAGAGGTCTGTTCTGTGTCATTTAAGCTTGAGAGCAACAAAGAAACGTGATAATGTGAAAATACAGAGCAGAAAGGCATTTTGCAGCTATTTGAGAGTAACTGATTTTTAAAAAGTCTTTTTTACACTTACATTTAAAGTAAAATAATTAAGTTTAGTTTGTTTATTTGTCCATTAGCTGGACATTCTGCTAAGTGTGGTTTTGTTGTTACCTGTATGTGATTTGGATCTAAGCTCTGCTCTGCTACCTGTGTTTATCTTCTTGATGCGTATTCATAGTCGTATTATTAATGCATGTTATTTTAAGGAAAAATGGTTCGTTTTTGTAATCTTTCAAATGTAAAAAATTCATCTTGTTTGCTCTGTCAGACACTAAATTGTGTGTTGCCATAATCATCTTTCTTAACCTGTTTTTTTTTTTATTTTTTTCCTTTCTAAATATTTATGATATTTGGAAAGGACTGTGTTGGAATATTTATTCAGGATACAGTTTCTTTAGTAATGCATCAACATTAACAATTTAGAGTTTTTACTGTAGAATGATTTTTTTTTTTTTTTTTTTTTTTTTTTTTTTTCAGAAGTGTGTTCATTTTGACAGATCATCCAGGATCCAAATCAGCTGACATCTCTCTCTTAATGCAGAACAGAATTGCCTGAGCCTTTAGCACACGAGAAATCATTTTAATGTCTGTTTAGCAGGTCAGGTCTGTGCTTTGGCAGGTCAGTGCAGATCAGCTTTAAGGTAACTGCAACATACTACAGATTAGTAGTATTAAATGTTTTGCAAGTCAGCATTTTGCTAGAGTTCTTGCTTCTCCTGAAAACAGTTTTAGAGGTCTGTTCTGTGTCATTTAAGCTTGAGAGCAACAAAGAAATGTGATAATGTGAAAATACAGAGCAGAATTTGCAGAAAAAAAAAAAATCCAGTCAAAGAAGAGCATGGTTTTATGGCGTGTTTAAGGTTAACATCTAATTTTGTGTCTCTGGAAAACAGTGATCTGTGGCATTATATTTTGTTGAATATTAAGTTTTTTCTTGTGTGTATGTGTGTCTATTTGTTAATAATGGAATTGTGGACATGTTTTTAGATTTGTGGAGTAAAAATTTTAGTTTTTATTTTGAAGTATTTAGGTAAATTTATACCCTTGAGTTAAGATGGGCCCCCAGAATTGGCAAGAAAGTGGAATGTTGTTACTAGTGATGTTATTTTTCTGTTTAATATGTATTGTAATTAATGTGGTTATTATTCAATAATTCCAGAATTTACAAAAAATGTACTGTGCAGATGTAAATGTACAAAAGGCCTGAGCAGGAAACACAACACACTGAAAAAAATGACTCATTGAATTTACTAAATTTTTTTAAGGTAAGTGGTTGCAATCAATTTATTTTAGCTACATTTAAATAAACAAATTTAGTTGAAAGTTAGTCAACTAAATTTGTTTATTTAAATGTAGCTAAAATAAATTGATTGCAACCACTTACCTTAAAAAAATTAGTAAATTCAATGAGTCATTTTTTTCAGTGCAATGTCATAACATTATGTGAAGGCCAGACAGTTCTGTGGATATATGTGCATGAGAGCAGGTCAGGTCCATTCTGCAGTGGTTCAGTTCTTTAGTGGGTCACATCAGTTCTGCTTTTGGTTCATGTGGTTATAAGTAGCTCTGTCCTTTATATCTCTGTCTGCAGCTGGTCTCATGTGAATCTCTCTCTGTCTCTCCTTTATATAATCTTTGACTTTAAGACTTCATTTATCTTCTGAACTAACTCTCTCTCTTTCTCTCTCCCCTAATGGTCATAGAAACGGTCATGTTGGCTTTAGAAGTGTGTTTAATTTAAATGATGAATATTATTATTAGATGCATTGGTCTATAATGATATGTATAATGCCTTTATTTTTCGTCTTTGTTCACTTGCTAGGATTAGCGTACTTTATATAGTATATACTTCAGCATACTCTTGTTACTTTCTGCAGGTGTGTGTGTGTGTCAGATACTTTAAGTTACAAATAGTAGTATGTTACATTGTCACATGACCTCATCACATTACATGTTTGTCTGCCAGTGTTGCTCTGTTACTATCTAGCTGTTTTGCATAGGGCTGAAACGATTCCTCGAGTAACTCGAATACAAAAAATCATCGAGGCAAATTATGTGCTTCGAAGAATCGTTTAGTCCATTTACTAGGGATGCACTGAATTTTCGGCCGCCGAAAATATATGCCGCGCTGCACCGCACAGCAGTGTTCAGGATTCACTCTCATCACTGCGCCGCGTGACGCTCCGTTCAGTATTCCGCTCTATCAATGTGCATTCTGCTCAGTTACCGCTCATGCTCACTGGAAAAGCGACAATAAATTTCTTTGTAGTATACTTGTTCCTGTTTGCAGTAGCGCTACTGTGCTGTGGCATGCTGTAGTACAGCTGTACTGGACAACGCTGGTCAAATCTCCTTCACTGATCTGTTCCCCGCTACGCTCTGCTCACATGCGCTGATAATATAGCTTTGCCAGGATTTTTATATTTTTATACATGTTTACTTGATGTTTCTTTACACAGAATCATCATTTCCATTTATTTCCCACTGATTTACGCGATCTGATGAGCATCAGGGGCGATTCTAGGATTTTCATTTTACGGGGGCTCAGCCCCCAATAAGGGTATATATATATATATATATATATATATATATTAGGGCTGCAACAAACGATTATTTTGATAATCAATTAATCTAACGATTATTAGAACAATTAATCGACTAATCATCGATTATTTTACTGATTAATCAATAGACTTTGATTGATTATTCAGCTTTTGTAATTAGTTAAAATATTGAGTTATACATATTCTAACAAATAAATAAAACGTAATCACTTAAGCTTTTGAAAATCATATGTGACCCTGGACCACAAAACCAGTCTTAAGTGTCAATTTTTAAAAAAAATTGAGATTTATAATAAATAAGCTTTCCATTGATGTATGGTTTTTTTAGGATAGGACAATTTTTGATTGAGATACAACTATTTGAAACTCTGGAATCTGAGGGTGCAAAAAAAAAAATCTAAATATTGAGAAAATCGCCTTTAAAGTTGTCCAAATGAAGTTCTTAGCAATGTGTATTACTAATCAAAAATTAAGCTTCAATGTAACATGATATTTACTTAATGTCCTAATGATTTTTGGCATAAAAAAAATATTGATCATTTTGACCCATACAATGTATTGTTGGCTATTGTTACAAATATACCTGTGCTACGCATGACTGGTTTTGTGCTCCAGGGTCACACATGTAATTAATTAAAATTATTACACAATAAATTGCTAACACTTTAAAATAAAGTTTCATTAGTTAACATTAGTTGACTACATTAGTTAACATGACCTAATAATGAACAATACTTCTACAGCATTTATTAATCTTAGTTAATGTTAATTTCAGCATTTACTAATGCATTATTAAAATCACAAGTTGTGTTTGTTTACATTAGTTAATGCACTGTGACTTAATATGAACTAACAATGAAGGAGTGTATTTATTAAATAACATTAACAAAGATTAATAGTATAATAAATGTATTGTTCATTCATGTTAGGTAATACATTATAACACCATACTGTAAAAGCGTTACCAATTAATTTATATAAATAGATATATTTGGCACACAAAATGAGATGACAGACAGAGAAACTCTCTTAATCACCATTTAATTAGCTATATAAAAAAATAACTGAATGACACATTCTGCCTAACATCTCATTTTGTAAGTCATATGGATAAGAAACAAAATTAAAGTAAGTGATAAGATGCTTTATTTTTTTGATAAACTATTTTATTCACAGCATATATCTCTCTTAAAATACCTTATAGGGTTATGATAATCAAAACAGTCCTGACAAAGATCAAGCTTATATATATATATATATATATATATATATATATATATATATATATATATATATATATATATATCACACACCTGTTTACTGTACAAACACAAAATTTTACTGTTTGCACTTCTAGTACAACACTCTTTCCTTAGCTCAAGAATGCAAACCTCTTTAATTGCCACATGCACTGGAATATATATTACACTGAATGTTAAATTTTCAAATAAAAATGGCAACATGATCATCTTATAAAGTATACGTTCATATGTGCTTCATATTCACTGGAGGAAACAGCTGTGGGTTAGGGTTAGGATTGCTCCCCATTATATTTTATAAACTATATTTATGACAAAGAGCTGAGCAGATGCAGATATTATAACAATATCGATAAACACACCTTGTCCTCTGTTTCTCGCTTTGCGCAACCGCGGTCTGCGGATTGAAGAACGCGCTGAAAGACGCCGATCGAAGTCTGCGGCCGTTTTCATATGAAATTTAAAGGGGACTGAGGCGATCACGAATGCTATAGCCCCCCTAAAAATGGCCTAGCGACGCCCATGATGAGCATTAACTCATATTACGCGATCATATCTCTGTATGAATGAATGGCAGAGACGCGTGTTTTCCTTTACCACACACACATTGAAGCGCGCATGACGCTCCGGTGATTTCAGCGTCTGCGTCTCAATGAGGACATAAACACACGAACAAAATCTCCAGAACTGCTCTGAGAGTCACTTCATCAGCGTTTCACTTTCATTTGAGTAAAACTAGTCATATCATATACACACAGAAATTTAAAGGTATTCACGGCAACCCATCAAAATAAAAGTTCGGTTTAATTTGAAGACATTGCATTAGAAATATATTTGTTCAGCAGAATGTACATACTACTACCAAAATTATGAAAACTTTTATTTTTTAAGGAATGATCACACAACATTTCTTCAATGTTTTAATTTTAATAGTAAATTGTGGTTTGTGTTTGGATTATTGTACGGTTGGAAGATCCAAACATAGTCCATTATAAGATTTCTAACAGAGTCAGTCACTTGTTGATTTTTTTTATCTGTTGGTATTTGACAGAATCCATGATGCCATGTGTCTAAAAAAAGATGTCCAGGACCTCAAGCAGAAATATAGGCCCACAACATCAAAAATACAGCAGTATATTTCATTGTACACATTGGGGTACTTTTTATCCCTGTGTTCACCAAACCCATCTTAAGTGTTTGCTGCTAAAAAGCTCATTTTTTAGTTTCATCTGACCATAGAAGCCAGTCCCATTTGAAGTTCCAGTTGTGTCTGATAACTGAATATACTGGAGTTTGTTTTTGGATGAGCTAGGAGAATTTTTCTTGAAACCCTCCCAAACAACATGCGGTGATGTAGGTGCTCTTTGACATTTTTTTTTTTTTTTTTTTTTTTAAGGTTTTCTGACCCCGAGACTCAACTATTTTCTGCAGTTCTCCAGCTGTGGTCCTTTGAGAGTCTTTAGCCACTCAAACTCTCCTTCTCACCGTGCATTAGGACAGTATAGACACACGTCCTCTTCCAGGCAGTTTCGTAACATTTTATGTTGATTGGAAATTCTTAATTATTGCCTTGATGGTGGAAATGGGAATTTTCACTGCTCTAGCTCTTTTCTTAAAGCCACTTCACTAATTTGTGAAGTTCAATTATCTTTTGCTGCACATCAGAAATATATTCTTTGGTTTTTCTCATTGTGATGGATGATTAAGGGAATTTAGGCTTTGTTTTCCCTCCTATTTATATTTCTGTGAAACAGGAAGCCATGGCTGGATAATTTCATGTTCATAATCACCCTGGAGTCCTAAAAATTGTGAATATGAATGGGAATGTACTTCAGAGATATTTTACTCATAAGAATTTCTAGGGATACCAATAATTGTGTCCAATGTGTATTAGAGAAAAACATTTATTTCATAATGATATTTCCCCCCATTTTAAATTCTTATTATCCAATGAAAGGTTAGATTTTTGTGAATTTTTTATAATAAAAGATCAAAAGGATTAATAATGCAGGTTTATTTTCAGAGCTTTCTTTGATCATATTTACCAAGGGTGCCGATATTTTTGGCCATGACTGTATGTCATGCCTGAGCTGCAGTTAGGCTGAAACTTGAAAGTTAAGTTGCACAATGTTTAGGTTTTATTATTTTATTTTTTTTTTTTTCATTACTATTATTTTGATTTATGTCTTAGTTTTAGGTTGTACTATGTTTACCTTTTTTAAAGTAATTTGAAATTGATTTTTATATTTTTATATATTTGTATTTGCATTTTAAATGTAATATGGAAATTAAATGCACTAAATGGGTTTAGTTTTCACAGTTATTAATATATGCAATTTCAGCAATAAAAATGTTCATTTTTCTAAAAAGGAAACAAATTACTTGTTCATGTTAAGAGACCTGTCTTATTTTCTCTTGTATATTTAGTATTGGTCTTATAAAGAAAAAGTTCTTCTTATCCGCTTACTCGATTAATCGATGGAATTTTTGGTAGAATACTCGATTACTAAAATATTTGATAGCTACAGCCCTAGTTTTGCATTTGAATACAGATGTAGATAAAATGTCTTGGAGTCTTAGGGTCTTTAGAGTGTGATCAAACAGAGTTGATATCACTTCAGGTTAATTTGTTAAGTATATTGTAGGATATATTTTTCCATGCATTGCATACACATTGGAAAATGCTGTAGGTCATCCAGATATAATATAATCAAAATTACATCCTGTGTACAGTATTCATATATACTGCAGAAGGAGTTAGCATGCTATTCCAAACACATAGCTTGATGATTGTAACAGAGATAATTCTGACACTGTTTCAGAGCTTCAGTTTGTGATTTCTGGAACGTTATAAAGCCCATAAGAGATCTCTTAGGCTGAAAGCAGAGCTGTGTGTTGGATGTGGGTGGAGTCAGGGATATGAGTGCTATTTTTAGAAGGTCTGTGCTGCTTGTGTTATATGTGAGGTTTTTATTTGCAAGTATTATGATGTGTAAATCTCAAATTAAATTGGGTAAAACTATGCTGCGGGGAACAAGTGTCTCTCTTGTGGTATCCATGTTTCTAGGCATATTTATAGATGATCTCTGGAGTCCTGAGCTGTTAGGTCATATTTCCCCTTTGGTCTCTGTACTGCTTGGCATTCTGGGTAATGTTTAATCATGTGAAAAATTAAATGTTTTGCAAGTCAGCATTTTGCTAGAGTTCTTGCCTCTCCTGAAAACAGTTTTAGAGGTCTGTTCTATGTCATTTAAGATTGAGAGCAACAAAGAAACATGCGGTAATGTGAAAATACAGAGTAGAATTTGCAGAAAAATCCAGTCGAAGCAGAGCATGGTTTTATGGGGTGTTTAAGGTTAACTGATCTAATTTTGTGTCTCTGGAAAACAATGATCTGTGGCATTATATTTTGTTGAATATTAAGTTTTTCTTGTGTGTGTGTTTGTGTGTCTATTTGTCAATGATGGAATTGTGGACATGTTTTTAGATTTGTGGAGTAAAAATTATAGATTTTATTTTGAAGTATTTAGGTAAAATTATACCCTTGAGGTAAGATGGGCCCGCAGAATTGGCAAGGAAGTGGAATGTTGTCACTAGTGATGTTATTTTTCTGTTTAATATGTATTGTAATTAATGTGGTCATTATTCAGTAATTCCATGAATCAGATGTACATTTCAGACATTTTAAATATAATAGTTAATCTATATTTTACATTAATGACACTTTGAAAATATGTAAATATTAATAAGAATATCAGAAGTCATTTTTACATTCTGTAAAGGTTTACATTGCCCCAGTATTGAATCATTTACATTTTGTGAAATGACAAAGTAAGTGTTTCTATTTATTTCCCTTATTACACATTGGCAGGATGCATCAGCATCCTGCACAAGCTAGACTTCTAAATCCAAATATGTTACAATTAAAAAGTAATTTGTTTACTTTTCTTTGGCATCCAGAAAATTATGATGAAATAATTACATTCTTTAATATTATTTTTAAGAGCTCAGTGATATATTTAGTTCTATTCAGGATGATAACAGGGGAGAGAGAGTCTTGACGTGAAAGCGTGGAGGAGGAGGAGGAACAGTGACTCATCTCCACTTGTGTGTGTGTGTGTGTGTGTGTGTGCGCATGTGTGCTAAGAGCAGGTTCATATATGTGTGTTCTTTAGAGACAGCAGCCATTTTGAAAGTATTCAAAGAACAGCAAGAGATGCTTTTATTAAAGGAGCAACCTCAGCAACTGTATCATGGTCTGTTTTTCTGTAGTAAACAGATATATTACGCCAAATATGTTAAATATTACCAACAGGCAGTCAATGTGTTATATGACAAGCTGTTTCCATGCAAAAGCAGTTTATTCAGCATGCTAAAGTGTCTCCTACATTCACTTCCATTGAAACAGGATCCTGCTGTGTGTGTGTGTGTGTGTGTGTTTTTTTTTTTTTTTTTGTATTGCTGCCCTGAGGGAGGGGCTTTAGAGCAAATATCCCAAGAAACGACACTGATTCACTGTGTTATGTGAATTGTGTGCTTGTGAACATGCATGTACATGCATGAGCGCACACACCTAGATTTAGACTCATACTAAAATTCTTAATGCACAAAGAAAGAATACAGAAAACAAAGGAACCTCAGAAAAAAAAATAACATAGAAAGAAGTAGAGAGAAAGTGAGAGTTACAATAACGTTTATTTCTAATGTTTATTATTCTTCCTGATGAAGTAACCAGCCAGCTTTCTTGCAATAATATATTCGCCAAAGCAATTTTACTCTCATTTGGCGCTGAATCTTAGATGCTGCGTAAAAATGAAGAACGTAAAAATAGCAGCCAGTGCTGTTTGCGTGGTCATCTGGGTATGTATGTTTTGTGAGTGTCAAAGACATTTGGACAGTTACTCACTCTTGCATGTCAAATACAGGTCATATGTGTGTGGGTGTGTGTCAGTGATTTCAGCAGCAGGGACATCATGGATGTATCATCTATGTTCCATGCACACATGGGTCATTGTGCATCTCATGCGTTTGTGTTAATGTAAGAGAATGTGATGTGTAAACATTATGTACAAACTGGGCATATGCACAATTTTATACTCTTTGGGATTTATAACATGAACTTTGCGCAGGCTCTGATGTATGTATTTTTATATACTTGTTTGCTTGTGTCCTTGTTTGAAATCTACCAAATCTTGTGTGAAGGCATGAAATCTATGCAAAGCTTTATACACATTTGTCGTGATTTGTGTTTTCCCCATTAATGCTATACATTACAGAGAAATCTGACGGTCTGCTCTGTAGTTTTCCAGCCAGTGTTTCTGTTATCACAGTTTTTATTCTCTAGCAGAGCGACTTCTCCAGTGAGAGTTGTTCTTTTGGGGTTTTCACAGAAGCTTTTAATGTCGCTGTGAATTTAAGAGCATGTTTGAGTCCGAACAGCATCCTTGCATCCCTCACACATGAACACACACACACACACACACACACACACTCACACAGACATTTGCCTGGAAGATGTAGGCCAGCACGATGTGAATAATTTAGTCTGTTCACTGACTGCAGCTTAAATATGGCTGAATTCTCTCTCTCCCTTCTTTTTTTGAAAAGAGGGTTTGTATGGATAACCTTGCAAGCTGCATCTCTTTATTTATTTAGTAGCATTTCTTTAATTGTTGTTTGTTTTGCATTAATAGTTTTTGTTTTTGTTTTTACAGTCTAGAATTAAGAGGTTGCATTAATGCATATACCTCAATTTGATTATAATGCATTTATGGTGCAGCTATTTTTCTTTTAATATGTTTATTGATTGTTTGTACTTTTTGTACTCAATACATCTTTGTTTTGGTAAATGGTTAAACATAGTTTATTTGTTTGAATCTGCTTTTAATATTGCATTTAAATGTCTTTATTGTACATCCTGACAGAATTTTCTGACTTGTTTTCTGCACTGATTTTAGTGTAAAATCTATGGAATTCTACTGCATGAATTTATATGTAGTGAAATGGATTAAATGGATGACTCTTACTGGTTGCTGAAACTATCATCAGAATTATACAGAATATTTTATTAATGAACACTAGAGATGTAAAACATGAATTCTAGTATGTTAATTCAGCTTAAATCAGTAGAGGTGAAGTTTTATGTCCATATTGGCCTGGTTATACATAACTTTTCATCATAGCAGCAACTGTGTTTGTTGGTTGTTTCTGGTTTGAGAATGATGGTGGTTGGCATGCAGGTGCAGGGAATTAGCATGGTTTTTCTGTGTGTCTGCAGCTCTCTGGACGTGTGTGTGTTCATTAGACCTGAGAGTGATTCCAGCCACATCCTTCTGCAGCTGCTCCCTCTGAAAGAGAGCAGTGTGTGTGTGTGTCAGCTGTGAAAGACATTCAGATTAGCTCAGGTTCTGAATTAGTGTCAGATTTGCTTTTGTCTATTATATTTTCCTTCATCTTTTTTCACTTCACTTCATTCACTTTTTCATTTTATCGCTCTGCTGTTCCTTTTTTTTTTAACTGTGAATCAGTGAAAATTTACTTTATCTTCCTTCTCATTGTGCTCATTGTAATCGTTACGGCCCTATTCATTGTGTAGATCTAAACTCTCCACTTGTGTGTGTGTATGAGACACATCTGTAACTGCATATCAGTTGAATTCTGTATACACCAATTATTTGTTCATAGAAGGTTTGATTGTGATCTTATGCGGAAGAATTGTTTAGTATGATGTCAGCATTTTTTAGAGGTGTTGTCCACTTGGTTTGTGCTCCAAACCGAAATTATGCCTCAAACTCATTCTTTCTCACTCTCTCTGTCCTTCCTAATAATTAGAATATGAATGCAGATGATATACCTGTAATGGTTTATTATTTGTATCTCTGTGTGTGATTACTGATTACCTTTAGTAAAGGTCACTGACCATCAAACTCACTGGCAATGTCAGTGCTATAGATAGCATAAATATAAATTAATAGTATAGTGCTAGTATGTGTGATGGTACTATCTTTGTTAATGCCAGTGAGTTTGATGGTCAGTGACCTTTACTAGAGGTAATCATAGCATTGCCTGCAATGTGGGCTTGTAGCTGAGGTTGACAGTGAGGTTAAGTCACCATTCTGCCTGTGGGTTCAGCAGGACATGATGATTTTTTTTTTTTCTCTGTATGATTAGTTTAGCGTGCAAAGGTTTGAAAGCATTGGCCAGGTCTGCACTGGGGATCTGTGAAAATGATTGATAAAATAAATGATTGTCAGGACATTTCCGGTTATTATAAATGGACATTCACTGATGATCTTTTGGGTCTGTAAAGGTTGAAGATGTCTGGTCTAAAATGTCTCACATTTACTGTAGTTTTTGTGTTTTCTGTTAAACATGAATAAACTGCAGTAAACACTGTAGCAATGTTATTTTAAGCATCATCAATAAGACAGAAAAGCATTTCATTCATTCTGTCAGTTAATAATGAACACCCCTGTGACGAATTGTGTTTAGCATGCTTGAACTGTCATTAGGGAATATGCAAGTTAGCTGTGACCTTGCACTGTTCAGAATCACTCTCACTCCTTAAGTGTCGATATTTTCAGAATCGCTTTGAAGACGGAGTCTGAATCATGCATTGTGTAGCTCAGATGTTTTGAGGTTAATTTGGTCTAACATGCTTGCCGTGGTCCCTGTGGTGTTGATGTGTGCTGTTGGATTAGGCCTGTCAGCATAACCAGGGAGACAGTAATCCAACTACAAGCTTTCTAATGGGATTACAGAGGAAAGCCATCAGGTTTACAGTGGTCTGAAGGGGGAGAGAACTTTACCCAGCATGCAAAAGAATTGCCATTCACACGTGCAATATACACACACATTTGCAGAGTCCATCGGGAGCCACTAAAAACTGTACGCTATTTTATTTACTGACTGTCTAATTTGGTTCTCACACACTTCTTTTATCTTGTTTCCTTCTCACTCTTTCTCCACCTTTTAATCCCTGTTTAATTTCCCTTTATCTTTCTTTAATTCACTCCCTCATTAACCCCATTCTTTCATGCTGGTGTTCTTTTTTTCTCCTCCTTGTGACTGATCTGCTCACTCTATTTCTCTTCTCCTTTTGCTGTTTTTGCTCCATTTTCATTGCTTCCTTTCGTCACGCTGTTAATCATGGCTCTCTCTCCCTGGCCTTGGATGTTTTGTTATTTGTACATGCATAGTTAAACTCTGAGAGGCACAGGCATTAATATTGATGATGCATTTGCTCTTTGCCCTTAAGGGTTTTTTTTTTTTTGGTCACTGTCATGGATTATTGTTAATGCAGATTCTGTTTTGGGCTGAAAACTACACCAATGGGTTTTCAGGTTTGCAAACTTTTCACATCTGCTGTAATTATGTATACAAAAACATTCCAAAAAGCCTTTCTAGCAAGCTAGGAGGCTGACATTTGTATATGTTTATCTCAAAGTTTGGCATATTTAGAGCCTCTTAGTGTTGATGCTTTGAACTTTTATAAATGCCTTCCCAATAGTGTAGAAGTTTTCCAGTGTAGAAGAAAGTACAGAAATAGTGCAGACAAACGTGTTTAGTCAATAAAATGGAATATAGCACAATAAAAATATTTTTTTAAAAAGACCAAAAAATTGCATGATACAATACAGTAATAAAAATATAGAAAATACTCAATAGACAGCTTTATTAATGTACAGATATACTATTTACAGATGTAACATTTTTGAGATGTTTTTTATAGATATTTTATATAAATTTTATATATTGTTAACAATGGTAACCCTTATGAAACAAAAATATATGTGAATATATTGGAAGATATAATGTGATATATGAAATAATATATTTTGATATATGGGACTCTAGTTCTTATATTTTTCAATATTCTGCAATATATGCATGAACCATGTATAACCATATATTGATACATATAATTAATATATATATATATATATATATATATATATATATATATATATATATATATAGCAATAAGACAGAAAGAATACAGTACTACATAGCTTTATTGAAACACTCATTCCTTTTTATTAACACATGGGTTTACATACAAAATTAAATGTCTCAAAAATACATTCCCAATATGCCTACAAAGGTCCCCAGTTCTATACAGATTCAGGCAAATTAACATCCACATTTAATCATTCAGCACTTTTATCCAAAGCGACTTAAATGAGGACAATAGCAATCAAACCAACAAAAGAGCAATAATATGTAAGTGCTGTGACAAGTCTCGGTCAGCCTAACGCAGTACACATAGCAAGTTTTATATATATATATATATATATATATATATATATATATATATATATATAGATATATAAGTACAGATGTATTTTCACATACATTTAGTAGATATTAACAATATTATATTTACTATATATTAATATACACACACACGTATAGTCATACATTACGGGATGTATACATACATATATGGATATATATTACAAAATATATTTGTAAGATTTGGTTACATATATATGTAACATACATATTCCCATATAAATGTTAATATATAGTAGGGGTGGGCGATATAGCCTCAAAATTATATCATAATATTTCAAGAATATTTGCGATATTGATATTTATGACGATATACAAAAAAATATGGAACAACGTTTTATTGGTGATTGCAGCTGGCAGGCAGCAGCATTTATTAGTGCAAACACAATGAAGGGCATTTTCCATCCATTTCCAATGAGCTACTGTCATTGATGACAGACTACCTAATTCGAAGTGTAAATCATTGTCATAAGCTGGCAGAAGCAGCATTATAGTGCAATAGACCAGTGTTGGGTAAGTTACTTAAAAAAAAGTAATTAGTTATAGTTACTAGTTACTTCTCACAAATAGTAACTGAGTTAGTAACTGAGTTGCATCATTATAAAAGTAACCAATTACCAGGGAAAGTAACTATTGCGTTACTTTAAAAAAAAAAAAGTCAAATAACTTGGATGTTTCCAATATTAAATGTTAAATGAATGAAATGGGCACTACATGGAATAAATTATTTTAAAACATTGTACACTAATACAAAACAACAATTTAAAAATACTTATTTAACACTGAACATTTTTTAACTTTCTAGCAGACATTATAACAAAAAAAGCACAATTTGACTTAAAATTATTAAGTTAGTAAAATAATATTTTGTTCCCATTTTTGAGACCGCCTTCTTGAATCAGGCTTGCAAATAAATGCAGCCTTTCTGAGCAGAAGGGAATTCTTTTAAAACATTGGAAAATATTATAGATCCCAATTTGAACACTATGTGTGAACGATATAATAAATGTATTAATAGAGCTGTTGTAATTATTATCATTATTATTGTCTTATTTTTTTAATTTTATTTAACACAACAACACTACCATGAACACTATTCATGAATGTTGATGGAGCTTTTATTTTGATGGAAACCCGCAGGAAGTCCTCAATAGTGCTTTTTTGTTTACAGCAGCAGATTTATAAATTATTCTAATTACTAATTTGGGAAGATGCACGTATCACATTGTCACATGCCTTGTAAAAAATCCTAAAAGTGTTACTGAGCAACTGACGAGTAAAGGTAACAGTTTCAGCGCAGATTTCCCTTGCGGTTTGGTCTTTGAACCCTGGCTAAAGAGACAGCTGCGCGAGCTCGTGCAGCGCTTTTTGAACACATACAATTCATGCATATTAGAAAACAACCTTCTGCAGTGCATGTAATTGTTTAAGGCCATTTAGCGATTTTAATCATCATACAGTAACCAGCAACAACCACCCCTTCCTCTTCCTCGCTGTCGGTGCTTGTAATGATTTTTGCGTCTTTCTCGGACAGGTTTCAATGCTTCCACACTGCCGTCATGTTTGCTGCATCAGTGTATATACGTATATATTCACACATACATGACACAATAAATTTGCTCATATTTGGATACATATATTTTGCATACATGTTCACACATATATATGTGACATTATACTGCATATATGTTAAATTACATGTGTAGCCAATATTTATATATTTACAAATATAAAATTCCATGTATGAAAATATATTAAAATAAATATTTACCTTGAATTGTGTTCATACATATTCCCATATAAATGTGACTATATGAGCACCATATATGTTGACATATATTCCCCAATATATGGAAAGTGGCAATTCCTTATGTATTATTCAGTATATTGTAATATATTACCACAATGTATTATTCTATATAATTACCAATATACTGAAAATTCTTTAATATATTGACCGTTCATATATAATAAAATATATTTTCTTTCCGTAAGTGAAGTACATGATGGCCACATTGTTTGACTTGGGTGTCCTGGAAAATTAAAACGAAATATCTCATATTATGCATTTCAGAGTTTAAACTGGCATTACATGCATTTTTAACCCATATTTAATCAACATACGTATTGTTTCATTTCCTCAAACCATTGCTGTATTTTTGCAACTCTAGGTCTCCTTCAAGGAAACTCCAAACGTCCATCTGTGTGTCTCAACACAGCTGGGCCTCTGACCGGTTCTCACATCTGTTTGAGTTTGAAAATGTGTGCACTGCAAGATATTGCTTTAACAAAAGTAAAGTACTAACCTCTGCTCCTTTCTCTTCTTCTCTTTTTTTTTTTATTGTGCTCTCCCTGCATATGCTGTGTCCCCAGAGCACACTCAAGGTAAGACCATGACAATTTTTTTGAAGTAGATAGAAAGATAGCTAAAGTGGTGTTAAAAGAATTAGGATATGAAGCTCTTGATAATGCATGAGACCAAGTGAAATTAAGTTTTGATGAGGAGAGTGAAAGACGATGTTCAGCTGGTGTGTGTGTGTGTGTGTGTGTGAGAGAGAGAGAGGGTTGAATATAGAATAGAACTTTTGGAACACTGGGTTCTGTTTCTGTCCACTTGAAATATCCCATAAGCGTTCTTGCTGATGTCATTCTGCAGTACCCCAGCACTCAACGCCTGCAGCACTACTCCATCTATCCATTCTCTCTTGTTAACCTTTGCATAGAAATCTGCACACCACTGTTTACACACAATCCACAGTCGCACATACAAAAACATAAACCACTGAAGATATACATAAATTATTTTTTTGTGTCTGAATAATTAGGTCGCAGGCGTAGAGAGCGGGTGGATTATATTTTCTGTGCGAGTTTTGCAGGTTAGTGGATAATAGAGAGAATAGGGGTCAAACAGGTTTGTCACAACAGAAGGTCACTAGATTACTACAAAGCGTTTGGGTTTACTTATATGCTATGGTTTGGTGACAACATTGAAAAAAAATAAAACATACAGAAGTCAGTTACAATAGTCTAAGGTATTGTATGCCATCATCTCTCTCTCTCAGTATATATACGCGTGCATGTGCGTAACTACAAATGGATTCTGTGAAATCATTCCTAAATCTGAAATAAATTTTATTAGAACTTGTATGAATACAACACACAATAGGCAACTAAATAACACTACAATACTGTATAAATCATGTACAATATAAAAAATATTACAGCCTAGATTTGTGATATGCGTATGCATGTGTTATCAGATCGCTCTGCCTTTGCTGAGTGGATTCGCTTCTGTCTTAACATTATACCAGCTGCATTTTCATTTCCTCTGACATGGAGTGTGAGAGAGGGGTGTGTGTGAGAGAGCCTTGGTTTCTTTGTTTCACAACTGACTCCTAAATGAAAATCTCCACCTGGTGGCAGATCAGTGTAATGTTTTATTGTGTGTGTTTTGTGGGTGTATTTAAATGTGTGCTTGCACTAGCTTTTATATACAAAAGGTTGCCACCAGTTTACACTTTAGCAGTGTTTGTCAATAAGTGATTCATCTTTCTCTTTCAATATGTGTTAGTGTGTCAGAATTGATTTTGTTTAATAGGTGATGACCTATTTACAGCAGATAGTGTGTGTGTGTGTGTTTGTGATTTATGCATCATCTGTCCTTGTGAAACACCCTCTCATCATTGCTGGTTTCTCTGAGGGTGTGGCCGCACATCTGTGAGCAAAACCAGGCGAAATGTAAATCAATACTCGGACCTCATTGGACGATTATTCTCTTGAGAATCCGATAGACATAAATCTACTTCAATCACCACTCTTAGCAGCAGAGCTGCACACGGCAACACCTCGGCCAATCAAATAGCCAGGAGCATCAAACAGAAGTGTGCTTAACCAATCAGGTAATGAAATAGCTGTTGCAGTGTGTGTCAGGAGCCAATCAGAGCTTTTCGTCATCGTGAGCGGCCAATGCATCTTTCAGCAGAGGCTGTTTCATCATGAGATGCTTTAGCCTTATTACCTAAAAAGCCTATTCATGGGATTGAAATGGAATTTATTTTTTCATGCACAAACAAAAACACATTTTCTTTCTTTCCTTTTCTTTGTTTTTGTACCGAACTCACAAACATTGATGCGTGCTGTTGCTGTTAATTCTTTTAAACTATATGTGTGTAAATGTATATATATTATATATTTACCTATATTAAATCACTGTTTATTATAGCATTATGAATATATAGTGATGTGACATTAAAAGTGATTTCATTTAATACATATAATTTAAAATGGATTGTTTTTTTTGGTTTTTTTTTTTGTTTTTCTAAGCAGATATTAGAGTTTGTCAGGTCCATAAATTTATGTCCTCTTTTTTCTTCCTTTTTTTCTATGTGAAATATTTCACTGTTGTGTTTTAATAATATGCCTGGTCTACATGTATATCAGCATTAAATAATTCAAGGTTTGAATGATTTAATGCTGTTGTTAAGCAGTGTGTTCTGACAGATAAAATAGTTTTCTAAACAGAAAGGGACTTTCATCTGTCTTATTTGACTGTCTAACTTTTTCTCTCAGAATCCTTTGGGATTTATTATGAATTAGAGATGACTGAATTCTGGTGCAGCTGTCAGACGTCCCCTCTGATCCAAATTAGAGTTTCAGACTTTGAGCTAAATTTGGCTGTGGTGTGCCACACAGTTCTATGGTCATCATTATTGTTAATGGATAAAATATAATTTCTGGCCCTTCATAAAATGTATCAGTGTTTGTAAAGTGAAGCTTAGGTAGTGTGCATGTACAGTACCATATGTGTCTGGCCTGGTTAATGTCTCTTTGACTGGCAGACTCATCCTGCCCCGTCCAATTTCCGTCAGAGCAACTGTGTAAAGCAATCTGAGCACAGATTTAGAAATAAATGATTAAACTCTAGTTGGATTAAAATTCTCTCAGAGTTTCATCTTTCTCAAGATGTCATTCATGCTTGTGTGTGTGTGTTTGATGGCATCTGCTCAGTTAATATCAATACGTGGTGGAATTAATTTGCTTTTGATTAAAAATGTATCAAAACCAGAATTTAATCTGAAATATTTCATTGCTTTCATCACAATTAGAATGTAAAAGAAGAACAGAAAGACAGAGAGGGCAAATGCATAAATGGATTGTAAAATGTGTGTGGGCTGTGGGAGGGATGGTTTTTCAGAAAATGGATATACAACTTAAAATATAGCTTGTAACAGATCTAAGTGTTAGTCACAATTTCATCCAGCTTGTCTGCTTATTAATCTTACAAACGACTGAAATATTTCCTTCTCACAGATTTGTCTATGACACTGAGAAGGCAGCTGCATTTGTCTCTTTCTAAGACCCTGTAGTCTAGTCATATTTTGTGCATCAGTTCTAGATTTTTAGTGAAAGATTATATCCTCTTAAAGTCACTCTCTTAATCAGGAGAAAAGCATAATTTTGCAGCAGCTCCTCAACAAAGTACATACTGTAAGTGTCCTGTGGGACTATGCTCTTTTCTATAGAAACATCTACGCAAGAACTAGTATATGAGTCATTTGTGGGATTCGGTAATATTTCAGTCCCCCAGAGTTTTTAAAGTGGTGGTACACCAAAATGAATTGTTAGAAGCTTTTTACAATACTTTGGTATGCCCATTATAGTGAATAAAAATAATTATTGCATTTTACTATTTTTATCATAAAACAATGTCTTTTTGTCATGCATTTTGTCATGTCACTGAGGCACTTCACTGAGTTTGTACTTAGAAAATTATTAACAAAATTTTTGGCAATAATGTAGGCATTTATTTGTGTTCATTTTTTTGTGAAAAATATTTTTCTAAAAAAATGCAAGATATTCCAAAAAAAAAAAAAAAAAAAAAAAAAAAAAACAGGCTTTAAAGTTATGTCCCTCAGTCTGAACTCAACCCCGTCACGCTAACCATTCTATGCCCATAATAATTTAGTCTGTTTACCAGAAATGACTACATTCAGGTCTCTTTAATAGTGGTGCAGAAAATGCTTAGTAGTATCATCTTTTTAGGGTAATATCAAACTTAACAACTCAGCACCGTCACATAAAATTAACATGGAAAATTATTATTTTTCAACATTTTATTTTAATCCATAAATATATACAATGTACATATTTTATTGCTGCCATATATGGTCTACTCTCCTACACTCCATTTTGAGTGAAAAACCTCAACCCCATCACACACACACACACACACACACATATTTCTCATTGTTACAGGACTGTAAACTTGTGACAGGGTTGAGTTATTTAATTTATTAATAATTTTATTTAAAAAAATACAAAATAGTCAAGGTTTCAGTAAAAATATATTTACCAAAATCATGACAGTTCATATTTTTGTTATAAATAGATTTTTGATGTAATATGTCCACTTAAACTTTGCCAAGCATCATAAATCAAAAATTGCACCCACATTTGCAGCAGAAAGACCGTGTTGGCCATGCAGATATGTTGACCCAAAAAGAAAGGGACAATATGAGAGAGAAACAGAACCAAAAATTAAATTTGAAGGCAATGTATCCCTTCAAATCTTTTACAACCCTGTCACACCTCGTCACATTAATATATTTGGAAAAAAAATAAAAAATAGGGAAGACAATTAAGAATGAAAGCATTTCTTGCTGATTACCAACTGGCATGTTAAGGACTAAAACAATAAAATTATGGTTTTAGTTAAACTTCTAAATTAAAAATATATATATATTTTTTTATAAAAAATAATGAGTCCATAGATTTGTGTATTTTTAGCTTCAGTCCTATAAAAAAGTGAAAATCATGATAAATTTTACATTTGTTATCATTAAATTGTTACGAGGGACACATGAGCAGTAGGTAGGTGTTGGTTTTATAACAAGTTCTGTGTAAAATCCTTTTTAAACCAATCCCATTTTGTCCGTTATGGGGTTTAGAAAAAAAGGTGTCTAAATCGAAGAAAAAAAAAAAAAAAAAAAAAGGTCTTTAATGCCTGAGGTGAGAAAATATGATTTTTTGGAGGTTTAATATGCGCCTAATGAGGTTTAATATGTGCCTAATGAAAAATTTATGTTCCAAGTTGAAATGTTGAAATGTTACGAATCCCATGAATGACCCATATACACTTTTTTTTTTTTTTTTTGTATGTACAAGTAGTACATATACCAGTCTTCTGTAATGTGACAAATTTCTGAGTAAAACAGAATATTCAACAAGAAAAAACATGTAGGATGAGAGAACTAAAGTTTAATAGGCAAAACAAGTTACATTTTGATAAAAGATTACTCAGAAACATTTTGTTGCTTAGGAATAATGTGCAACAATGAATAATACACTTTAGCACCATGAATGTGAACTGTGATTCCACACTGGGCACTTTTTCATTTAGATATTGCTAGTAAATTTCACAAATAATTACATAGAAACAGTAATTAAACATGACATTTTAAAGTAGAAATACTGAAATTGTATTTTCTTGTAAAATAATCTTTTTTTTTTTTTTGGGTAGGGTGCTGTTTTGATGTACTGTAATTTTATCGCAAATCTCAGGTGTAGCAGTACTGTAATGTGTTGAATGTTTAATGCGCAGTAGGGTGTGTTAACAGTGTTTTTGGCTGGCAGCAGAAGCGTGTTTGTGGGGGAGGTGACAGAAGTCAGCAGGACTGTCTCTCTCTGCTGCTGTAGCAACACATCACTGCTTGAGCTGACCTGCTCTCCAGAATGTACCGTGTGTGTGTGAGAGAGAGAGAAATGCATAGAGACTCATCATAATTTTCTCATCCTGTCTGTCATATTAATGACTCCCTTTTAATGTTAATATTCATAAGTTAGTGCTGAAACACTGTGATTTATAGCTCATTTGATCAGTTGTCCCTAGTATCGCCTCTCTGCCTCACTCTCACGTAAAGCAGAATGGGGTCTCGGAAAAAGTCCCCTCCTGCTGTAATGCCGTTTCCGTGGCAACAGGCAGGGTTCTTCTGCTGCCTGACAACATCACCCCTCCCCCTTTTTCCTCTCTCTCTTTCCCAGGCACATACGCATATTTAATGTATATGCCTATATAACCATACCTGCCTTTTCTCTTAATAAATTCTGATTGTCTGATAAATATGCTGGTTTATACATCAACTTCTCTCTCTATCTTTAATTCATCAGATTACACTTTACCACATTTAGATGTTACATACCCTCCCTCACACACAGGCACACACATCTAATCGCAGCCCCACCCTTAATGATATCTCACGCACTATCCAACCACCCCCTCTGGTGTTCACAATGCTTCCACGCATCCTCAGGCAAAGGTTTATTTTTATTTATTTATTTATTTTATTTATTTATTTTTGGTCATGCATGTACACAAAGACACAGAAAGGTCAGATTCAGGTTAATGAATATGCCATAGTAAGACCAAACTGTATAACTGTGTTATGCATTCAATATACTTCATTTCAATAATGTTTCTACACATGCATGTTCAAGCGTCACGGTTTAATCCCTGTTATTGAACAATCGATCCTAGGCTCGTTCTAGTGCAAATTAAACAGTGGTTATTGAACCTATTAGCTCAGTACACCTCAGTATTGAGTAACAGAAATATTCACTGTAAGTAAGTGTTCTTTTTTATATTTCTTTCTTTTTTCCACTGGTTTCATTATCAACATGACTTTTTATTCCGGTCATCATTCACAGTTCCATAATAATTCTATGTCATTTTACATATTACCTTACTTTACCTTATTAAGCCTTACCTTATTTTATTTGTTTTTTTATTTTTTGTATTTATTTATTCTTCCATTATATTTAATCTAAGCAAATGTTAAAAAAGAAGAAAAAATAGAATTATATGTTTATCACCTTATTTTTAAATGTGCAACTTTGACTACAAACAGACTTATTACTATCAGGGATATATATATATATATATATATATATATATATATATATATATATATATATATATATATATATATATATATATATAAGAAAACACATAAAGAGAAAATACATAAAGAAAAGTGAAGGTAGTTCTGAGAAAAGATTCTACAACATTTGAGGGCTGGTGCCATTATTTGCTATATTACTGTGTTGTCTAAGAAGACTTGCTATTTCTGTGGCCTAGTGTGATGTGCCTTAATATTTTTGTTACCAATGCAGGAGATTATGATTATTAATATTTGAAATCATTTTGAGGGAATAGAAATAGGGCATAGGAGGCTGCCAGCAGAACCTAATCCCTGGATTACTCAGAATTTGAACGTAAATTCCATCTCTATTTATCTCTCTCTATCTCTCCCTCTGTCTCTCTCACACACATCTTCAGGAAACGTGGTGAAATATTTAGCAAGAATGCCCCACTTTTACATGATTTATTTCTCTCACATGCACACTTCTTTCAGCGTGTGTTCTTTTAAAATCATGCAGCTCCAACACACATGCTGTAGTTTGTTTCTTAGTTTAACCTTAATACTTTTTCTTTCATATTATGACATTACTATCCAAATAATGTTTAACTGCAACACAAAAACAAACATTTTGCTCTGCACTATTCAAATGTTTTTGAAAAATGTGTTTTGTACTTTAATATACTTTCTTTTTTTTTTTTTTTTCCGGTCTACAGAAAGTCTAACCAGTTTGACAGACTCCATCCTTCAAGCTGCAGTAGTTTAATTTGAATGACCCTGATGAAGAGGACAATTAATAGCCATTTATATGAGTTAGTAGTAACATAAGCTTAAGTGCGTTTTTTTTATCTTTATACTAGAAGAAATAACCTACTTTATTTACTGCACAGCAGGTACTGTACTCTTCTTGTATTCACTGGTGTTGAATTCTTAGCAAATATTATTTATCATGTTGTATTTATTTATCGTTGGAGTTGGGGGAGTAGAACTTGGGACATAACGGAGTGAAAGGCAAAGGTTGTTTGAAAAACATTTTTATTGATATAATTCTCTTTGGTGACATTTGGGTTGCAGAAAATACACACATCAGCTTTAAAGGGTTAGCTGATTTACTAGGAGAATATTTTTTTTATATGTTCCTGCCATTAGTTCTTCAGCTAATGTTTAACAGAGAATTTTACAGAATACCAGAAGTTTACAAAATGCAAGAAAAGTACTTATCTTTAAAATTTCAACACTTGATTTGTAAGAGTTTAAAAGTAAACAGTAAACTTTATTTCTTGACTATACAAATGAAGAAGAGAATTTCTCAAGTGACAACTTTTCACAAGTTGCAACTTGCAAAACTTTTGTCTAATTTAATTACATTTTGTTTTATGTAAGGTTCTAGAAACTGAAATATTAAACTGAAAATCCAGAAACCTGACATAAAAATTAAGATTCAACAGTGGCTGTTTTATAGTTTATATTTAAAAGTTGTTAATAGACTGATCATAAACCATGTTCAGCAATGTTATAAATGTTTTGCTTGGAGCGTGTTGTGATTTAAAATGTTTTTATAAGGACGCATGGCCATTGTGAGATTTTTATGCTGAAATTTATTTGACTTTTGTGGGTAAAAGTTGTGAAAAATAGGGTGCAATTTGTTGTTAGACCACAATTTGTTTTCTACATGAAATTGTAAAGAGTAAAACAAATGATTTTGTCTTGGTAATATAACATTAGAGAAAAGGTATAGAAAAAGTATTTCGTTTCAGTAGTACTCGAGTAAAGTACAAATTCCTCAAAATAATACTTAAGTAGAATGTATCAGTGCAATTGCTCAAGTGTTTTACACCCCTGTAGCTTTTACAGTGAATCATAAACTGCAGTTAATGTGGAGGCCACTATGTGTCACTCTTGTTCCACTAGCTGTGTTAAAGGCGTCTCTCCTCCTCCTCCTCCTCATGACCAGCCCCCTCTCTCTCTCTCTTTGCTCTCTCTGATTCTCTCACCCTCTCCTTCATATATCTCTTGTATTAAACCTCTTCACTATAGAACGTCGGGTTCAGATGTGAAAAACCATCGAGACATTATGGTATATCATATGCGTTTTGGACTAGCTTTAAGGATTTTTGACGGATGCAAAACTTCCATACTTTTGGATTTATTGTCGCTATGGTTTTGTCCTGAGGATAGAAAGGGAGCTTTGGCTGTTTCCTTTTGTCTCTCGTGGCCCGAAACGGATCCTTTACTCAACTGAAATTAAACTCTTTCATTCGTTTTTGATGGCAATTTTCGGGATTATTGTGGAGAATAAATAAGCAAACATGTTTATATCTACACAGAGGCATTTACTAGCCTGCTTCTCGTTTGCTTTGACCTGTCATTTCTTGGAGTCTGTAACCGGACAGATTTCATACAGTGTATCGGAGGAGGTGAAACAGGGAACCACAGTCGGAAATATAGCAAAAGACATTAACCTTTCAGTAAAAGATCTGCAATCCAGGGGGTTCCGTATCGTGTCAGGCTCTAAAAAGCAGTATTTTAGTGTAAATATAGAGACGGGCGCTTTACAGGTGAGCGAAAGGATCGATCGAGAGGAGCTTTGCGCAGGCTTAATTTCGTGCTCCTTTAATCTGGAAGCCGTAGTGAACAGTCCACTACAACTCTACCGGGTAAGAATAAACATTCTCGATATTAATGACAACTCTCCAGTGTTTCCTGTGAGCTCTGTAGTGATTAATGTTAGTGAAAGCACAGCACCCGGTGTGCGCTTTCCACTGGAGAGCGCGCATGACGCAGACATTGGAGTGAATTCAGTAAAAAGCTATAAGCTTACATCTAATGATTATTTCACTTTAGATGTACAAACTCATAGTGATAAGACGATTTCCGCTGAGTTAGTGCTTCAGAAGACTTTGGACAGAGAGAAGACTCCGCGGCTTGAGTTCATAGTGACTGCGGTTGATGGCGGATCGCCTGCCAGGACTGGAACCGTAATGATCGAAGTTAATGTTTTAGATATCAATGATCACGCTCCAGTTTTTAATAAACCATTATATAAAGTTTCCATAGCCGAGCACGCGCCAATTGGCACCACAGTAACCAGACTAGAAGCTCGAGATCTAGATGAAGGATTGAATGCGGAGATAGTTTACTCCTTTATCAGTCGAACACCCCAAAATGTTTTGGAGAAGTTTGAAATTGACGCGCAAAGTGGGAATGTTAGAATTAAGGGTGATATTGATTATGAGGAGAACGCCGCTTTTGAAATCAGAGTTCAAGCCACCGATAAAGGTCCAGTGACTATGTCAGGTCATACAAAGCTTTTAATAGAGGTCCTAGACATTAATGATAACCCTCCAGATGTGATTGTAACATCACTTCTTAGCCCGGTAGAGGAAAATGCGGGGAAAGGAACAGTAATTGCCCTAATGACGGTATCAGATCCAGACTCAGGTAAAAACGGAGCAGTGCGCGTTCGTCTTGCCAGCTCCAGTCCGTTTAAATTACAGTCATCCTTTCAGAACTACTATTCATTAGTTTTAGATGGCGGGCTGGATCGGGAAAACGTTACCGAGTATAACATCACAGTCATTGCTGAAGACGAAGGGTCACCGCCAATGTCCAGAGCTAAAGTAATACAAGTGCAGGTCTCTGATGTGAATGATAATGCGCCTCGCTTCCCAAATTCTGTAGTTTATGCATATTTGCGCGAAAACAGCAAAGTGGGCACCATTATATCCACATTGACGGCCTCTGATGCGGATATCATGGATAATGCACATATAACATACTCTTTACTGCAAAGCCCTGTCAACGGTACACCTGTTTCAGCGCTTATTAAAGTAAACTCATTGACAGGAGAGATCGAGAGCATGCAGTCGTTTAACTATGAGGAAATAAAAACGTTTGAGTTTAAAGTTCAGGCCACAGACTCTGGTGTTCCTCCGCTCAGCAGTAACGTGACTGTAAATGTTTTTATCCTGGATGAGAATGACAACAGTCCCGGGATTCTCGCGCCCTATTCCGAGCTCGGTTCCGTTAACACAGAGAACATTCCCTATTCTGCTGATGCGGGCTACTTTGTGGCCAAGATCAGGGCTGTAGATGCAGATTCTGGTTACAATGCGCTGCTGTCTTACCACATCTCTGAACCCAAAGGAAACAATCTGTTCCGAATCGGAACCAGCAGCGGGGAGATCAGGACTAAGAGGAGAATGAGTGACAATGACCTGAAAACTCACCCGCTAGTCATTTTGGTTTGTGATAACGGAGAGCCCTCACTGTCAGCGACTGTGTCTATTGATGTTGTGGTTGTTGAAAGCTCAGGTGACGTCAAGACCACATTCAGACACGCGCCGATAAAGGAGGAGAGTTTCTCGGATTTAAATCTGTATTTGCTGATCGCCATTGTGTGCGTGTCCGTCATCTTTTTCCTGAGCCTCATCAGTTTGATAGCTGTAAAATGCCACAGGACAGACAGCAGTGTGGGCAGGTACAGCGCCCCGATGATCACCACACACCCTGACGGGAGCTGGTCTTACTCCAAATCTGCTCAGCAGTATGACGTGTGTTTTAGCTCAGACACACTGAAGAGTGACGTAGTGGTTTTCCCTGCGCCATTTCCGCCTGCAGATGCAGAACTGATCAGTATTAATGGAGGAGACACTTTTACCAGAACACAAACACTCCCTAATAAAGAGAAGGTAAGGGATTAAAGGATTTTCATTGCGATACTTGTTTTTGTTTTGTAAAATTAGTGTGACTTCTAGTGTTTCTTCTCATTTACTAGTTTTCATTGAAAGACTATTTTATTACTAATTTCTGAGACTTAAAATGTTAAAAGTGGCTAAATAGTTAGTGTTTTGTTGAAGTAAACAGACTTATAGGAATGACTTAATATATTATTATTACATAGTAAAACCAAAATTTCGCGCTTTTGTGGAGCTGTCCGTGGTTCTGAATTTGTCATGGTCTTTTTGATGTGCATCGCTGCCACAATTTCTGTTTCTCCTGTTACTATAAATTTTTTTTTTTTTTTTGAAAACGTGCTTAAATGTGAAATGATAGCGATGCTGTACAACTGAATTACTGTAATACGCATATTTTTTAAAATTAATCTAAGATAGTACAAGTGTATTAGTTTAATTTAGTTATATAAAGTCATCCTTGTAGTAATATAAGTGAATTGGATATTAGAACTTCATGTTATTCATCGTGAAATCTAGTTAAGGCGTTTAAAAATATCTCTTGATATGAAAGATGAAAACAGAATATGCAAATACAAAATAGTTTTTGATGACGAAAATGCCCCCATATTCCATATACGTAGTCCTCATATATTGGACACACACACACAAAAAAATAATTCTAAATACTTTATTATAGTATTAGTTTAAAAAATGACAAATAACTGCAATCGGATAATGATCTATTTGTGATATTTTTAGGGGGGTTTATGGACATTTATTCATAAATCCGCGTGGTGTCGCTATAGTCCGTTGAATCTCGAACTGTGTACCAGTCTGGAAGTCCCTCCCGGTTTTATTGGGGAGGATATTTCACAGGGCTTTGTTTCAGAGAGACTAGACATATAAGAGAGTGTACAAAGGCCTGGTGTTTTCTCGTCGCTAAAATGGAATATTGTCTAATATTTCTTTCATCGCGTTTATGAACTTGGACTAGCGTCTTTTATTTCGTGGATCATTGCACGGGATTCACTGGATGTAATAATGTTCTCGCCGTACAAAAGGAAATCTATTGTGGCCTGCATTGTGCTCGTTGTTTTAGAGTGTTGTTGGGACGCGGTATCAGGGCAGCTCTCTTATTCTGTTTCAGAGGAGGTGAATCCGGGAACATCAGTGGGAAATATCGCTAAGGATCTAAACCTTAATGTTCAGGAACTGGAGTCGCGCATGTTTCAGATTGTCACGGGATCCAAGAAAAAATATTTCGAGGTAAATCTAAAAACTGGAATTCTTTATGTGAATGAAAGAATAGATAGAGAGGAGCTTTGTGCCAAAGCACCAAAATGCACTCTCAATGTAGAAGCGGTTATCAACAATCCACTGAAGCTTTATCAAATAGAAATTAATATTGTGGATGTAAACGACAATGCCCCATCTTTTAGTGCCAAAACTCAATATTTAGACATCGCCGAGAACACGTCACCAGGCGTAAAATTTCCTCTTTCTTATGCGTCTGATGCGGATGTAGGAAAAAATACTGTGAGCACATATAAATTAAGCCAAAATGAGTATTTTTCTTTAGCTGTGCACAAAGGAGGAGAGCAGAGTGACTCTGCCGAGCTAGTTCTGCAAAAAGCGTTAGACCGAGAGAAACAGCCTGTGATCCAGCTCACGCTTACCGCTGCAGATGGAGGAAACCCACCAAGATCAGGCATGTCTCAGATAACTATTAGAGTTTTAGATAATAATGATAACGCTCCTGAATTTAGTCGCCCCTTGTATAAAGCTAGTCTTGTTGAAAACGTGCCAATTGGTACCACTGTAATAATTATAAACGCAACAGACAAAGATGAGGGAACAAATAGTGAGGTCGTTTACTCACTTAGAGAGACAGATCAAGATCACATTTTAGACATTTTTCAAATTGATCCGCAAACTGGTGTTATCACAGTTAAAGACAACATAGATTTCGAGGAGAACAATGCATTTGAGATCCGCGCACAGGCCAGTGATAAAGGGCAGCCTCCGATGTCCACGCACTGCAAAGTCCTGGTGGAGGTGCTGGATATTAACGACAACGAGCCAGAGATAACTGTGACGTCTCTCCTCGGTACAGTGAAAGAGGACGCCAGTATCGGCACTGCTGTCGCTCTCGTGTCAGTGATTGACAGGGACGGCGGCAAAAACGGTATGGTTAATTGTGTTGTGTCTAACAAAGTGCCTTTCAAACTTGAGACGAATTACAAAAATTATTATTCTCTAGTGGTAGATGGTCCTCTAGATAGAGAGCGCGCATCCGAGTATAACGTGACTATCACAGCTACTGATGAAGGGACTCCGCCTCTCTCCAGCACCAGTGTCATTACTGTACACGTTTCTGATGTGAATGACAACGCGCCGCGCTTTCCAGAGTCCGTCATTAATGTTTATGTGAAAGAGAACAGTCAGATTGGAGCTGTTATTCATACAGTATCTGCTTTTGATCCTGATGTAGGTGATAATGCCCGAATAACATATTCTTTACTAGAAAGCTCGAAGAGCGGCCCGGTAACATCCATGATCAACATAAACTCTGATACTGGAGATATACACAGTTTACAGTCGTTTAACTATGAGGAGACAAAAACGTTTGAGTTTAAAGTTCAGGCCACAGACTCTGGTGTTCCTCCGCTCAGCAGTAACGTGACTGTAAATGTTTTTATCCTGGATGAGAATGACAACAGTCCCGGGATTCTCGCGCCCTATTCCGAGCTCGGTTCCGTTAACACAGAGAACATTCCCTATTCTGCTGATGCGGGCTACTTTGTGGCCAAGATCAGGGCTGTAGATGCAGATTCTGGTTACAATGCGCTGCTGTCTTTCCACATCTCTGAACCCAAAGGAAACAATCTGTTCCGAATCGGAACCAGCAGCGGGGAGATCAGGACTAAGAGGAGAATGAGTGACAATGACCTGAAAACTCACCCGTTGGTCATTTTGGTTTGTGATAATGGAGAGCCCTCACTGTCAGCGACTGTGTCTATTGATGTTGTGGTTGTTGAAAGCGCAGGTGATGTCAAGACCACATTCAGACACGCGCCGATAAAGGAGGAGAGTTTCTCGGATTTAAATCTGTATTTGCTGATCGCCATTGTGTGCGTGTCCGTCATCTTTTTCCTGAGCCTCATCAGTTTGATAGCTGTAAAATGCCACAGGACAGACAGCAGTGTGGGCAGGTACAGCGCCCCGATGATCACCACACACCCTGACGGGAGCTGGTCTTACTCCAAATCTGCTCAGCAGTATGACGTGTGTTTTAGCTCAGACACACTGAAGAGTGACGTAGTGGTTTTCCCTGCGCCATTTCCGCCTGCAGATGCAGAACTGATCAGTATTAATGGAGGAGACACTTTTACGAGAACACAAACACTCCCTAATAAAGAGAAGGTAAGAGACTGAAGGATTTTCATTTAAATTTCTAGTGTTTCCTCTCGTTGACTCTTGTTGCTCTTGTTGACCAAAGAAAAAAAGAAAAAAAAAAAAAGAAGCATTACTCAGTTCTAACTCAAATGTTAAAAGTGGCTTAATGGTTAACAATATTTTTCCTTAATGTATTATGATATATTAAAAACCGAATGCTCGTGCTTTGGTGGAGCTGTCCGTGGTTCTGAACTGGTTGTGCCTTTTTGATATGAACATGGTACGTCGGTTTCCCCTTTTCTAATACTAACGCTAACATTTATTTATTCATTTATTTATTTAGAAAATAAGTTGTTTGTATTTTTAAACCTGCTTAAATGGGGAAATGATAACGATTCTGTACAAATGAGTAATTGTAATACGCTTAATTTTAAAGTACTACAAATGTATGTATTAATTTTATTATTTAGTTATGTAAACTCATCCTTGTAATAATCTAAGTGAAATGGATCTTGAACAGCAAGTTGCTCATAATGAAATCTGGTAAAATCATTTAAAAACATACTGATGTGAAAAATGAATACAGAACATTCAAATGTAAAATCGTTATTTGATGACGAAAATGCCCCCATATCTTCTCATATATTGTATATATTATATCATTTATATTTCCTTACAGTACTAGTTAATAATTACAAATAACTGCAATCTGATATGATGGCCTGTTTGTGATATTTTTAGGGTTTTTTTATTGATATTTATTCATAAATCCGCGTGGTGTCGCTATAGTCCGTTGAATCTCGAACTGTGTACCAGTCTGGAAGTCCCTCCCGGTTTTAGTGGGGAGGAGATTTCACAGGGCTTTGTTTCAGAGAGACTAGACATATAAGAGAGTGTACAAAGGCCTGGTGTTTTCTCGTCGCTAAAATGGAATATTGTCTAATATTTCTTTCATCGCGTTTATGAACTTGGACTACCGTCTTTTATTTCGTGGATCATTGCACGGGATTCACTGGATGTAATAATGTTTTCGCCGTACAAAAGGAAATCTATTGTGGCCTGCATTGTGCTCGTTGTTTTAGAGTGTTGTTGGGACGCGGTATCAGGGCAGCTCTCTTATTCTGTTTCAGAGGAGGTGAATCCGGGAACATCAGTGGGAAATATCGCTAAGGATCTAAACCTTAATGTTCAGGAACTGGAGTCGCGCATGTTTCAGATTGTCACGGGATCCAAGAAAAAATATTTCGAGGTAAATCTAAAAACTGGATTTTTATATGTGAGCGAAAGAATAGATAGAGAGGAGCTTTGTGCCAAAGCACCAAAATGTACTCTCAATGTAGAAGCGATTATCAACAATCCACTGAAGCTTTATCAAATAGAAATTAATATTGTGGATGTAAATGACAATTCACCGTCTTTCAGCGAGAAATCACAAACGATAGAAATTGCTGAGACCACCACTTTGCCTGGTGTTAGATTTCCTCTCCATCACGCTACAGACGCAGATGTTGGGAAAAATTCAATAAATACTTATAAGCTTAGCTCGAACGAGTATTTTTCATTAGCTGTGCACAAAGGAGGAGATCAGAGTGTGTCTGCTGAATTAGTGCTGCAGAAAGCTTTAGATCGAGAGAAACAGCCTGTGATCCAGCTCACATTGACCGCTGTAGACGGAGGAACACCCTCTAAAACAGGCACATCTCTTATAATAATTAAAGTTTTGGATATTAATGATAATGCTCCTGTTTTTAGTAAGCCACTGTATAAAACAACTGTTTTTGAAAATGTGGGTATTGGAACGACAATCGTGGTGTTAAATGCGACAGACCTGGATGAAGGTACTAATAGAGATATTGTTTATTCTATAATTAAAAGAGATCAGAATAAAATCCTAGAGATTTTTTATATTGACCCGAAAACTGGTGTTATCACAGTTAAAGACAATATAGATTTCGAGGAGAACAATGCATTTGAGATCCGCGCACAGGCCAGTGATAAAGGGCAGCCTCCGATGTCCACGCACTGCAAAGTCCTGGTGGAGGTGCTGGATATTAACGACAACGAGCCAGAGATAACTGTGACGTCTCTCCTCGGTACAGTGAAAGAGGACGCCAGTATCGGCACTGCTGTCGCTCTCGTGTCAGTGATTGACAGGGACGGCGGCAAAAACGGTATGGTTAATTGTGTTGTGTCTAACAAAGTGCCTTTCAAACTTGAGACGAATTACAAAAATTATTATTCTCTAGTGGTAGATGGTCCTCTAGATAGAGAGCGCGCATCCGAGTATAACGTGACTATCACAGCTACTGATGAAGGGACTCCGCCTCTCTCCAGCACCAGTGTTATTACTGTACACGTTTCTGATGTGAATGACAACGCGCCGCGCTTTCCAGAGTCCGTCATTAATGTTTATGTGAAAGAGAACAGTCAGATTGGAGCTGTTATTCATACAGTATCTGCTTTTGATCCTGATGTAGGTGATAATGCCCGAATAACATATTCTTTACTAGAAAGCTCGAAGAGCGGCCCGGTAACATCCATGATCAACATAAACTCTGATACTGGAGATATACACAGTTTACAGTCGTTTAACTATGAGGAGACAAAAGTGTTTCAGTTTAAAGTTCAGGCCACAGACTCTGGTGTTCCTCCGCTCAGCAGTAACGTGACTGTAAATGTTTTTATCCTGGATGAGAATGACAACAGTCCCGGGATTCTCGCGCCCTATTCCGAGCTCGGTTCCGTTAACACAGAGAACATTCCCTATTCTGCTGATGCGGGCTACTTTGTGGCCAAGATCAGGGCTGTAGATGCAGATTCTGGTTACAATGCGCTGCTGTCTTTCCACATCTCTGAACCCAAAGGAAACAATCTGTTCCGAATCGGAACCAGCAGCGGGGAGATCAGGACTAAGAGGAGAATGAGTGACAATGACCTGAAAACTCACCCGCTAGTCATTTTGGTTTGTGATAACGGAGAGCCCTCACTGTCAGCGACTGTGTCTATTGATGTTGTGGTTGTTGAAAGCTCAGGTGATGTCAAGACCACATTCAGACACGCGCCGATAAAGGAGGAGAGTTTCTCGGATTTAAATCTGTATTTACTGATCGCCATTGTGTGCGTGTCCGTCATCTTTTTCCTGAGCCTCATCAGTTTGATAGCTGTAAAATGCCACAGGACAGACAGCAGTGTGGGCAGGTACAGCGCCCCGATGATCACCACACACCCTGACGGGAGCTGGTCTTACTCCAAATCTGCTCAGCAGTATGACGTGTGTTTTAGCTCAGACACACTGAAGAGTGACGTAGTGGTTTTCCCTGCGCCATTTCCGCCTGCAGATGCAGAACTGATCAGTATTAATGGAGGAGACACTTTTACCAGAACACAAACACTCCCTAATAAAGAGAAGGTAAGACTCGTTTCTTGAAGCGCAGATATTTGTGTGCAGTTTTTGTATAGAACTTAGCATTTGCTCATGATTTAGGTTATAGGCTTAATAAACCGAATGCTCGGTTTAGAACTGGTTTTATTATTATGTATATTGTCAACAATATTTTTTTTTAACGCGTGCATAATTTTGCCCGTTTTTATTTATTTATTTATTTATTTATTTTTAAACTAACCACAAACCGTGATCAGCTGAATCTCCTATTTTTTCGGGTTGGTGAAAGTTATTTCAAGAGCGGTATAATGGTTATTTTAATAATAATAATCATAATAATAATAACAGTAATGCAATTTTTAATAATACTAAACTTTTCATTGACAGTATGTATTGTATTGTTATATTTATATTTGGCTGTTATTCAGATTTGATACACTGTATAGGGTTAGCATGTTTTCACAGTATCTTAGATTATCTGATGGCGATCAGTGTCGTCTTATATTTATCAATATCTGATGGATTGTTATACCTTATCTTTTCAAAATGTTATGTGTAATTTTGAGATCACAAAATTTTGGGTATTTTCAAGTATTGAGCATGTTTGTCCGCACGGTGTCAGTGGCTACCCATGTAAGTTTTCTTGTGTCTCTGTAAAGCTCCTCCTTTCGTTGGTCAGTGATCCTCGCCTCGTCAGAGGTCTTTGTTCGAGAGTACAGGGCCGCCTTGGAGTTGCTATCTCTGTGTCTTTCCGAAAGCAGTAAGCCTGTAATGGATTATGTGAATAATATTTTTTTTGTTTAACCGACAGTTTTACTAACCAGAGGAAATATGGATATAACAGATGACCGTTGGAGATTTAAGTGGATTTTTATTGTGTTTTTCTTTAATAACTGGAATTATGCAGACGGGCAGATTGTGTATTCTGTGTCAGAGGAGGTGAACACCGGGACCACGGTAGGAAATTTAGCAAAGGATCTAACCTTGAATATACAAGACCTTGAGAGGAGAGGATTTCAGATCGTCAAAGGACCAAACAAAAGATATTTTGATCTGCATGCAAAGAATGGAATTCTCTTTGTTAGAGAAAGAATAGACCGAGAGGAGCTGTGCGGTAGGAGCTCTAAATGCGCTTTAGAGTTGGAGGCCATTGTTAGTGCGCCGATGAACATATACAGATTCGAGGTAAATATTTTAGATGTTAACGACAATGCACCGACATTTCGCACCTCAAAATTGTATCTTAATATTTCTGAACAGACATATCCTGGGCAGAGATTTGCATTACCAAGTGCATTTGATCTTGATGTTGGAGTGAATTCGATAAAAAGCTACAAGCTCAGTCCGAATGAGCACTTCTCTCTCGATGTTCAGAGCGGAGGAGAGCAGAGTGTATCTGCTGAATTAGTGCTGCAGAAAGCCTTAGATCGAGAGAAACAGCCGGTGATCCAGCTCACACTGACCGCTGTAGACGGAGGAAAACCTCCTAAATCTGGTTCGACGCAGATAATTGTTAATGTAGTAGATGTGAACGATAATATTCCCGTGTTCGACAAGCCACTTTATAAAGCGAAGATACCAGAAAATTCACCGCCCGGTGCATCTGTGATCACAGTGAACGCAGAAGATGCAGATGAGGGCCTTAATGGTGAAGTTATATACTCCTTTATAAACCATGATAATGATAACAGTGTAAACGCTTTTTCAATTAATCCCTTTACTGGAGAAATAACTGTCAAAGGCCATATAGATTACGAAGAAACTGCTGCAGTTGAGATTCGTGTCCAGGCTGAGGATAAAGGGCAAAATCCACGTGCATCATATTGTAAAGTCTTAGTCGAAATAATTGACGTAAATGATAATATACCAGAAATAAGCGTAATGTCTTTAGTTAATGAAGTAAGAGAGGATTCGTCTCCAGGTACAATGGTGGGATTAATCACAGTAAAAGATGGCGACGCTGGTAAAAATGGTGTTGTGCAGCTCAAAATAAAGGACTCGGTGCAATTTAGCTTAGAGAATACTTACAAAAACAGATATTCGTTAATGGTTAACAGTCCGCTAGACAGAGAGCGTGCATCCGAGTATAACGTGACTATCACAGCTACTGATGAAGGGACTCCGCCTCTCTCCAGCACCAGTGTCATTACTGTACACGTTTCTGATGTGAATGACAACGCGCCGCGCTTTCCAGAGTCCGTCATTAATGTTTATGTGAAAGAGAACAGTCAGATTGGAGCTGTTATTCATACAGTATCTGCTTTTGATCCTGATGTAGGTGATAATGCCCGAATAACATATTCTTTACTAGAAAGCTCGAAAAGCGGCCCGGTAACATCCATGATCAACATAAACTCTGATAGTGGAGATATACACAGTTTACAGTCGTTTAACTATGAGGAGACAAAAACATTTGAGTTTAAAGTTCAGGCCACAGACTCTGGTGTTCCTCCGCTCAGCAGTAACGTGACTGTAAATGTTTTTATCCTGGATGAGAATGACAACAGTCCCGGGATTCTCGCGCCCTATTCCGAGCTCGGTTCCGTTAACACAGAGAACATTCCCTATTCTGCTGATGCGGGCTACTTTGTGGCCAAGATCAGGGCTGTAGATGCAGATTCTGGCTACAATGCGCTGCTGTCTTTCCACATCTCTGAACCCAAAGGAAACAATCTGTTCCGAATCGGAACCAGCAGCGGGGAGATCAGGACTAAGAGGAGAATGAGTGACAATGACCTGAAAACTCACCCGTTGGTCATTTTGGTTTGTGATAACGGAGAGCCCTCACTGTCAGCGACTGTGTCTATTGATGTTGTGGTTGTTGAAAGCTCAGGTGATGTCAAGACCACATTCAGACACGCGCCGATAAAGGAGGAGAGTTTCTCGGATTTAAATCTGTATTTGCTGATCGCCATTGTGTGCGTGTCCGTCATCTTTTTCCTGAGCCTCATCAGTTTGATAGCTGTAAAATGCCACAGGACAGACAGCAGTGTGGGCAGGTACAGCGCCCCGATGATCACCACACACCCTGACGGGAGCTGGTCTTACTCCAAATCTGCTCAGCAGTATGACGTGTGTTTTAGCTCAGACACACTGAAGAGTGACGTAGTGGTTTTCCCTGCGCCATTTCCGCCTGCAGATGCAGAACTGATCAGTATTAATGGAGGAGACACTTTTACCAGAACACAAACACTCCCTAATAAAGAAAAGGTAAGAGATTTTAATTAAAAGCGAGTAAAACACTATTTTGTTTGCTGTGGTTTAGAGCTGCTGTTTCTTTTTCTTGCATTCTTCTTGCTATATATATATATATATATATATATATATATATATATATATATATATATATATATATATAGCAAGAAGCAAGAAAAATTATTCTCATTTACATTGACAATATGAGCTACCTCTTTTAATTTTCATTTGGTGTCTGCCTCGTCTTGTCCCCTAAAAGTGTGTACTGTCCATGGTGCTGATAGCGTTGATCATAAACAACATTACGACACTGCACTTTACACCGATGGCTTGATTTATTTGATATTGTTAATTGTTGCTTTTGTGCCGTAATTTGCTTCGCTTGTTTTTATTTGCAGTATGTACATATGTGCTTTTTAAAACTCAGGTCACACTGATTTTCCCCAAGAATAAATATGAGCTTTGTAATCAAATATAAATTATTAATTTTAAATTATTTTACATTTATTTATTTTCTTCACCCTCTAGTTTACTGGTTTATAATTTCTGCTTTTGGACGTTGGAGTGTTTAAAAAAAAATCCATTGCACTTCAAACATGTTTAGCCTTCCAATATATAATTTTCTGTTCCATACTACCTATGTACATCCACAAGATGTCAGCAGCGACCTGCGTTAAAATGATCTAGTTGTTTTTATTCTCTGCGAGACTCCTCCCCGTTTTGGGGCAGTGCGTTTGGGCTGGAGCAGTGCTTTGTTCGTGAGAAGCCACAATAGAGATTTTCTGAATCGCAGTGCAGAGCGTGGTTTATTTTACTACCACGGTGTACGGATGTTTTTAGTTTTCCTGTGGATGTGTTGCTGACGGATCATGGCGAATTCACTAAAGGAACGAAATATATTGTGGATTTATGTGACTGTATTTTATTTCCTTCCGAGGATATATTCCGGGCAGATTGTGTATTCTGTGTTGGAGGAGGCCAGTCCGGGGACTACAGTTGGCAATATAGTAAAAGATTTAAACCTTAATTTGCAAGAACTGGAAAACCGTGGATTTCAGATCGCTTCTGGACCCAACAAGAGGTATTTCGATGTAAATATGAAAACGGGAATACTTCAAATTAAAGACAAAGTAGACAGAGAGGAGCTATGTGGACGTAGCTTAAAATGTACTTTAGAATTGGAGGCCATTGTTAATTCGCCACTGAACATGTACCGATTTGAAGTAAATGTATTAGATATAAACGACAATTCTCCCACATTTCACTCTTCATCGTTACAATTAAATGTATCTGAAGCGGCATTTATAGGGGAAAGGTATGCATTACCAAATGCTTTTGACGCGGATGTAGGCAGTAATTCGGTAAAGAGCTACAAACTGAGTCCAAATGAACACTTTTCTCTGGATGTTCAGAGTGGAGGAGATCAGAGTGTGTCTGCTGAATTAGTGCTGCAGAAAGCTTTAGATCGAGAAAAACAGCCGGTGATCCAGCTCACACTGACCGCTGTAGACGGAGGAAAACCTCCAAGATCAGGAGCTATAAATATAATTGTTAATATCATAGATGTGAATGATAATATTCCTGTTTTCACAAAGTCACTTTACAAAACACGAATTCCAGAAAATGCTCCCATTGGAACTTCCGTTATCACCGTAAACGCGAGAGATGCAGACGTTGGTCTAAACGGAGAAATTGTCTATTCTTTTATTAAACACGTTAATGACAGAAATATCGAGTCATTCGCAATCAGTCAAGTATCTGGTGAAATAACAGTTCATGGTAAATTAGACCACGAGTCTAACAATGCTATAGAAATTCGCGTTCAAGCGAGAGACAAAGGCTCGACACCAAGAGTAGCTCATTGTAAAGTATTGGTTGAAATAATGGACGTTAACGACAATATTCCTGAAATATCTGTAACTTCTCTTGTTAATGTTGTGAAGGAAGGTTCACCAAAGGGGACAATGGTCGGTCTGATTACAGTAAAAGATGATGATTCTGGCGAAAACGGATCTGTAAAACTAAAAATAATTGACCCCCTTCCATTTGTATTACAAAACACTTATAAGAATAAATATTCTCTGGTTGTAGACGGTCTTTTAGACAGAGAGAGACAGTCTGAGTATAACGTGACTATCACAGCTACTGATGAAGGGACTCCGCCTCTCTCCAGCACCAGTGTTATTACTGTACACGTTTCTGATGTGAATGACAACGCGCCGCGCTTTCCAGAGTCCGTCATTAATGTTTATGTGAAAGAGAACAGTCAGATTGGAGCTGTTATTCATACAGTATCTGCTTTTGATCCTGATGTAGGTGATAATGCTCGGATAACATATTCTTTACAAGAAAGCTCGAAAAGCGGCCCGGTAACATCCATGATCAACATAAACTCTGATACTGGAGATATACACAGTTTACAGTCGTTTAACTATGAGGAGACAAAAACATTTGAGTTTAAAGTTCAGGCCACAGACTCTGGTGTTCCTCCGCTCAGCAGTAACGTGACTGTCAATGTTTTTATCCTGGATGAGAATGACAACAGTCCCGGGATTCTCGCGCCCTATTCCGAGCTCGGTTCCGTTAACACAGAGAACATTCCCTATTCTGCTGATGCGGGCTACTTTGTGGCCAAGATCAGGGCTGTAGATGCAGATTCTGGTTACAATGCGCTGCTGTCTTTCCACATCTCTGAACCCAAAGGAAACAATCTGTTCCGAATCGGAACCAGCAGCGGGGAGATCAGGACTAAGAGGAGAATGAGTGACAATGACCTGAAAACTCACCCGTTGGTCATTTTGGTTTGTGATAACGGAGAGCCCTCACTGTCAGCGACTGTGTCTATTGATGTTGTGGTTGTTGAAAGCGCAGGTGATGTCAAGACCACATTCAGACACGCGCCGATAAAGGAGGAGAGTTTCTCGGATTTAAATCTGTATTTGCTGATCGCCATTGTGTGCGTGTCCGTCATCTTTTTCCTGAGCCTCATCAGTTTGATAGCTGTAAAATGCCACAGGACAGACAGCAGTGTGGGCAGGTACAGCGCCCCGATGATCACCACACACCCTGACGGGAGCTGGTCTTACTCCAAATCTGCTCAGCAGTATGACGTGTGTTTTAGCTCAGACACACTGAAGAGTGACGTAGTGGTTTTCCCTGCGCCATTTCCGCCTGCTGATGCAGAACTGATCAGTATTAATGGAGGAGACACTTTTACAAGAACACAAACACTTCCTAATAAAGAAAAGGTAAGAGACTTTTATTACACATGAAGAAAACACATTATTCTCTTCGATGTGGTTTAGAACTGATGTTTCTTTACTTGAATTCTTCGTGCTGGATATCACACACACACACACACACACACACATATATATATATATATATATATATATATATATATATATTATGATTTGTGGAGACAATTATGATGAATCATTACCATTTTTTTCTCGCTAAATATTTTAATTCTGTTGCTCACAGGTTTAGAATGTAGTTATATGGTGTTTTGCGCTAAGGCCCTCTGTCCGTGGTGCTGAAATGCAAATATCGAAATCCACTGTTCTTTCATCCTGTATTGCTATGTACATATTGTGGCGAATTTAGTGTTTATTTCGTTTTCGAGCTACATATGTAACTGCCGTCCTGTCTGTTGTTTTGATAATTTATTATTTTGTCTGTGTTTACAAAATATTGTAGTTATTCACTTAGAGTACACATACAGATTTTTCGCACACTGGATATTGCATTGTTTTACAATGCGTTTATTCTTCATATGCATTTGGAGCTGTTTGTGGTACTGAACATCTCGCGACCAAACATCAAGATAGCAGATTTAGTCACCTCCGATCATAAGGCCTCATTTTTTCTTGTTGTGAGAATCACAACGTTATATGATGCAATACAGCAATAAATAAATAAATAAATAATAAAACACAAACATGCATTCAATCAAACAAATAAATAAAAAGTTAAAGACAGAGAAATAAATATTTTTGACACTTTTGGTATAGCATTTTTAATGTAGTGAAACTTCAATTTCCCTGTTTTTGATTTTATTCAAGAGCAGTGTGAATTGAAAAAAACAAAAAAACAAACAAACAAACAAACAAAAAAACTTACAAATATAAAACAGTATATACCCATATACAGTTAAGTTTTCGGTGAATTTTAATCATCCACTAATAACATTGTTCAGTAATATAAGTATAAATATAAATAGTTTGAAATGGTTCTATTGCGATTCTAAAGACATTGGGTCCCTTCTTATTGAATTATCTACTTCGCCTCAATTTGTCCGCGCGGTGTCGTTAGAGACCGGGATTTTCTCTTACCTCAGTTATGCAAAGCTCCTCCTCAGTTAGGGAGGGTTCAGTTTATCACGTGGGGCTTTTGTTCACGAAAGGCCTCATCACTGTCTCTGTTTTTGCAGAAGCTGTGCGGAATTACGGCTTTGTTTGATTATATTACCAAATGGATGAAACGGATTTTTTGAAGGAATTATGAAAATGTCGAAACACGGATTTAAGTGGTGGATGCATTTTTTTGCAACGTTTTTTATGTGGAATATTACCGATGGGCAGATTGTGTATTCAGCATCGGAGGAGGCTGATCCCGGAACCACAGTGGGAAATATAGCGAAGGATTTGAACCTAAATCTTCAAGAATTAGAGCATCGTGGGTTTCAGATCGTTTCAGGCCCAAATAAGAGGTATTTCAGTGTTAATTTAAAAAGTGGTGTTCTTCTCGTCAAAGAGAGATTAGACAGGGAACAGTTATGCGGAAGGAGCAGCAAATGCTCTCTGGAATTAGAAGCTATTGTTAACTCCCCCTTAAACATGTATCGACTGGAGGTGACTGTTTTAGACATAAACGATAATATTCCTACCTTTAAGTCACCAAAAACAGAACTAAATATTGTAGAATCAGCCTTCCCGGGTGAGAGATTTACTTTACCAAGTGCGTTTGACGCAGATGTGGGCAGTAATTCGGTGAAGAGCTATAAACTCAGTCCGAATGAACATTTTTCTCTGGATGTTCAGAGCGGAGGAGAACAGAGTGTGTCGGCTGAATTGGTGCTGCAGAAAGCTTTAGACCGAGAGAAACAGCCTGTTATCCATCTTACACTGACCGCTATAGATGGAGGAAAACCTCCCAAATCAGGAACGTCGCAAATTATTATTAATGTTGAGGATGTGAATGATAATATCCCTGTATTTAGTAAATCTCTTTACAAAACACGAATTGTGGAAAATGCGCCCCCCGGCACCTCTGTTGTCACGGTCCATGCTAGTGATGCTGACGAGGGTTTAAATGGAGAAATATTATATTCATTTATAAGCCATGATGATGACAGTATAGTGAACGCCTTTACCATTGATTCTGTCAGTGGCGTAATCTCAGTTAAAGGAAAAATTGATTACGAAGCAAGCAATGCTGTGGAAATTCGTGTCCAAGCAAAAGATAAAGGCCCGAAACCAAGGGCTGCTCATTGTAAAGTTTTAATTGAAATCGTTGATGTTAATGATAATGTACCTGAAATTTCCGTAACATCTCTTGCTGAAACAGTGAGAGAGGATGCTGCTGCTGGTACAATGGTGGGATTAATCACCGTGAAAGATGAAGACGCAGGAAAAAACGGTGCAGTTGTTCTTAAGATTTGCGATTCTGCACCTTTTCGTATACAAAATACTTACAAAAATAAATATTCTCTGCTTGTAGACGGTCCGCTGGACAGAGAGCGCGCGTCTGAGTATAACGTGACTATCACAGCTACTGATGAAGGGACTCCGCCTCTCTCCAGCACCAGTGTCATTACTGTACACGTTTCTGATGTGAATGACAACGCGCCGCGCTTTCCAGAGCCCGTCATTAATGTTTATGTGAAAGAGAACAGTCAGATTGGAGCTGTTATTCATACAGTATCTGCTTTTGATCCTGATGTAGGTGATAATGCTCGGATAACATATTCTTTATTAGAAAGCTCGAAGAGCCGCCCGGTAACATCCATGATCAACATAAACTCTGATAGTGGAGATATACACAGTTTACAGTCGTTTAACTATGAGGAGACAAAAACATTTGAGTTTAAAGTTCAGGCCACAGACTCTGGTGTTCCTCCGCTCAGCAGTAACGTGACTGTAAATGTTTTTATCCTGGATGAGAATGACAACAGTCCCGGGATTCTCGCGCCCTATTCCGAGCTCGGTTCCGTTAACACAGAGAACATTCCCTATTCTGCTGATGCGGGCTACTTTGTGGCCAAGATCAGGGCTGTAGATGCAGATTCTGGCTACAATGCGCTGCTGTCTTTCCACATCTCTGAACCCAAAGGAAACAATCTGTTCCGAATCGGAACCAGCAGCGGGGAGATCAGGACTAAGAGGAGAATGAGTGACAATGACCTGAAAACTCACCCGTTGGTCATTTTGGTTTGTGATAACGGAGAGCCCTCACTGTCAGCGACTGTGTCTATTGATGTTGTGGTTGTTGAAAGCTCAGGTGATTTCAAGACCACATTCAGACACGCGCCGATAAAGGAGGAGAGTTTCTCGGATTTAAATCTGTATTTGCTGATCGCCATTGTGTGCGTGTCCGTCATCTTTTTCCTGAGCCTCATCAGTTTGATAGCTGTAAAATGCCACAGGACAGACAGCAGTGTGGGCAGGTACAGCTCCCCGATGATCACCACACACCCTGACGGGAGCTGGTCTTACTCCAAATCTGCTCAGCAGTATGACGTGTGTTTTAGCTCAGACACACTGAAGAGTGACGTAGTGGTTTTCCCTGCGCCATTTCCGCCTGCAGATGGAGAACTGATCAGTATTAATGGAGGAGACACTTTTACCAGAACACAAACACTCCCTAATAAAGAAAAGGTAAGAATGTAAATATGTAGCTATATGCTAGGATTTCTTTTCTGCTGCTGCTTTTTCCTGTCCGTGGTACTGAAACGCTCTATTGTTATTGATCCTACGCGGCTTTGAATCTTTCTCTATACCATCTGGGTGTTTCATCTGTGATCTCAGTGTTCTTTTTTTTTATCTTCATCATCTTAATGTTGTTTTTGTCTTGGTGGATTTTTAAAGACCCCCCAAAAAAAAAAAAAAAAAAGTTCCCGGAGTATAACGCTTAAGATGTTTTATTTTTTATTTTTTTGAATTGTATTTATTTATTTTTTTAAACTTGTTTGCTCCTAAAAACGCAACAGTTTTAGTACATCAGCATTAGTACATACATACTTATTTATTTATTTATTCCTTCCTTCCTTTTCTGGAAAAGCCTGTCTTAATCATACAACTTTACCGTGCGCATTCAGCGATTTATATACATGCTTGGAGTTGTCTAATAGTTGGGCTCTTCCACTAGAGGTCACCATCAGTCCATGGTTAAACTCTTTGCTTTTGTGTTCACGTGTCTCCGCCTTGTTTTTCGCAGCAGGTGTAGCATCAGATGGCTTTGTTCGGGCGATGCTACAGCTCTCAGTCTCCTCTCTGTTTTAGTGGATAATAGACGAAACTAGAACGAAATGCTGATATCTTGCTGAATATTGTCTGTGTTTTTAAACAGAATATGGCAATAGCTTTGGTCCATGATTGTCTTCCAACGATACTTTTTTATATGCTGTTTTTCTTCGGGAATATCGCGGACGGGCAGATTGTATATTCAGTGTCAGAAGAGGCAAACCCGGGAACAACAGTCGGCAACCTTGCAAAGGATTTAAACCTGAATTTACAGGATTTACGTAATCGAGGATTTCAACTAGTATCTGGAACAAATAAGAGGTATTTCGATTTAAATACAAAAACTGGAGTTCTTCATATTAAAGACAGAATCGATAGGGACGAACTGTGCGGGCGGAGCTTAAAATGCTCTCTCCCATTGGAAGCTATTGTTAATGCGCCATTAAACGTTTATCGCTTTGAAGTAAACATTATAGATATTAATGATAACATGCCTACATTTCGCTCTCCTGTGAAATACTTTAATATATCAGAGTCGGCATTTCCAGGTGAAAGATTTCCATTGCCGAATGCGTTTGACGCGGATGTGGGCAGTAATTCGGTAAAGAGCTATAAACTGAGTCCAAATGAACACTTTTCTCTGGATGTTCAGAGCGGAGGAGAGCAGAGTGTGTCTGCTGAATTAGTGCTGCAGAAAGCTTTAGATCGAGAAAAACAGCCGGTGATCCAGCTCACACTGACCGCTGTAGACGGAGGAAAACCTCCCAGATCAGGCACAATAAATCTACTTGTTAATATTGAGGATGTTAATGATAACATTCCAGTGTTCATTAAACCTCTATTCAAAGCTCGAGTAGTAGAAAACGCACCGCTTGGCACATCCGTAATCCAAGTTCACGCCAGTGATCCAGATGAGGGACTAAACGGTGAAATCGCATATTCATTCGTGAGCCAAGATAACGATATTAATGTAGATGCATTCTCGATAGATTCTGAAACCGGTCTTATAACAGTGAAAAGCACCGTAGACTATGAAAAAGGCGCTGCTGTTGAAATTAGAGTACAAGCTAAAGACAAAGGCCATAAACCACGAGCCGCATACTGCAAAGTGTTGGTGGAGATAATGGACATAAATGACAATACACCAGAAATTTCTGTTACCTCCTTAGTAAATACTGTTAAGGAGGATGCACCTAATGGTACAGTGGTTAGCATGATAACTGTACTGGATAACGATGCGGGAAAGAATGGTGAAATTCAGCTTAAGGTCCGCGATTCGTTGCCATTCAAAGTTCAGAACTCATACAAGAATTATTATACTTTAATTGTTAACGGGCCTCTAGACAGAGAGCAGTCGTCTGAGTATAACGTGACTATCACAGCTACTGATGAAGGGACTCCGCCTCTCTCCAGCACCAGTGTCATTACTGTACACGTTTCTGATGTGAATGACAACGCGCCGCGCTTTCCAGAGCCCGTCATTAATGTTTATGTGAAAGAGAACAGTCAGATTGGAGCTGTTATTCATACAGTATCTGCTTTTGATCCTGATGTAGGTGATAATGCCCGAATAACATATTCTTTGCTAGAAAGCTCGAAAAGCGGCCCGGTAACATCCATGATCAACATAAATTCTGATACTGGAGATATACACAGTTTACAGTCGTTTAACTATGAGGAGACAAAAGTGTTTCAGTTTAAAGTTCAGGCCACAGACTCTGGTGTTCCTCCGCTCAGCAGTAACGTGACTGTAAATGTTTTTATCCTGGATGAGAATGACAACAGTCCCGGGATTCTCGCGCCCTATTCCGAGCTCGGTTCCGTTAACACAGAGAACATTCCCTATTCTGCTGATGCGGGCTACTTTGTGGCCAAGATCAGGGCTGTAGATGCAGATTCTGGTTACAATGCGCTGCTGTCTTTCCACATCTCTGAACCCAAAGGAAACAATCTGTTCCGAATCGGAACCAGCAGCGGGGAGATCAGGACTAAGAGGAGAATGAGTGACAATGACCTGAAAACTCACCCGTTGGTCATTTTGGTTTGTGATAACGGAGAGCCCTCACTGTCAGCGACTGTGTCTATTGATGTTGTGATTGTTGAAAGCTCAGGTGATGTCAAGACCACATTCAGACACGCGCCGATAAAGGAGGAGAGTTTCTCGGATTTAAATCTGTATTTGCTGATCGCCATTGTGTGCGTGTCCGTCATCTTTTTCCTGAGCCTCATCAGTTTGATAGCTGTAAAATGCCACAGGACAGACAGCAGTGTGGGCAGGTACAGCGCCCCGATGATCACCACACACCCTGACGGGAGCTGGTCTTACTCCAAATCTGCTCAGCAGTATGACACGTGTTTTAGCTCGGACACACTGAAGAGTGACGTAGTGGTTTTCCCTGCGCCATTTCCGCCTGCAGATGGAGAACTGATTAGTATTAATGGAGGAGATACTTTTACCAGAACACAAACCCTCCCTAATAAAGAAAAGGTAAGATAAGTGAATACATATTTTGTTTTATTGTTGAATTAAGTCTTATGATTTCGAGCTACATATCTAATCGACATCTTCTCTGTTGTTCTGATTATTTAATATTTTGTTTTTAGTCACAAAATAGTGTAGTTTTTAGTTTAGAGTGCAGAAACACGATAGACATGGTGGACAATGTATTGTTCTGTATTGTTGTTGGTATAACTGGGGCTCTTCGTGGTGCTGAACACTTTGCATCCTAAGGTAACCGTTATTGGTCCCACTTTATATTGTGTCCCTAATACTTGTGTACTTACATAGTAACTAGATGTGTACTTAATATGTAACCACAGTGTAAGTACACATTGGTACATAGTGTATATATAGCTGTAATATTTCTGTAACTACACACATGTAACAACCCTCAAAATGGTATGTATAAGTACAAATGTGTAACAGGACATTGGTAACAACACTTTTTTCACTTCACTATGTACTCGTGTAACAGGAATTATATAACTACATTTTGTAACAACAGTATGTATAAGAGTAATTGGAATAATTTGATCCAGGGGGTGGAGATGGGTAGGTTTAGGGATGGAATGAGATCCAGGGGGTGGAAACGGATAGGTTTAGGGATATGTAAAGTGGGAGGAGTTGGATCTCGAGTTGGCGGAGTTGGTGCACCACTGTAATACCAGTGCACTTACATGGTAACTCCTCAGGAACTGTCCACTTAATATAAAGTGTAACATTCTGGACACCAATCACAATTTATATGTAAAGCCTAACTTACTGGCTGCTGCTGTGTAACATCAAAGTAATTACATGGTAAATCCATAGGAATTGTCTACTTCATATAAAGTGCAACACTTTCTTTACCAAAAAGTGCTGATAGTCCCGTTACACATTTGTACTTTCATTACCAAAAAGTGTTGTTACCAATGTCCTGTTACACATTTGTACATACACATACCATTCAGTGGGTTGTTACATATGTGTAGTTACACAAACATTAGAGCTGTAGATACTATGTACCAGTGTGTACTTACACTGTGGTTACATACTACGTACACATCTAGTTACTATGTAAGTACACAGGTATTAGGGACACAATATAAAGTGGGACCCAGTTATGTGTCCGTCGTATTACACATGTAATGCGTTTTTATCTTGGAAATGAAGATGTTGTATTATTATGCAATACAGACAATCAATCAATCAATCAATCTACATTTTTTCGTACGATGTGATTAAATTTAGCTGAATGCAAACTGTTTAATTTAAGAGGTTTGCAGATCAAACTTTTTCTTTACACACATATCAATTTTTAAAAGCCCCTTTTCGTCTATGTTAATTTGCCTTCGCTTTCTGCCCGTAGTTCTGAAAGCTATGCTTTTTTGTGTCACTTTGTGCTGTTTGAGTAAATCTTTCACTGAAATTTTAAACATTTTGTTCATTTGCTATTCAGCTGAAATAGTTTGAAACTTGAGATATATATATATATATATATATATATATATATATATATATATATATATATATATATATATATAATCAAATCGTTTTATTCTATCTATCTTTCTTTCTATCTATCTATCTATCTATCTATCTATCTATTTGGTTAGTTGAAAAATAATGTTTTGCTTTCTTGATGTGATGCTCAGTTTTATCCGCGCGATGTCAGTATGTGCCTGTTGTTTGAGCAATGCTGACGAGATGAGGCTCCTCCTATTTTTCTTTTTTTTCTGTCTTCCTGTGTAAGGGCTTTGTTAGTCGTACGCCATTGTCCTCTGAAACTGTCCACTCGTGGATTTAGCAGAAAACGTTTTACAGACATGCTGGAGAATTTCGGTGATTTGACATACACGGCAATGGTTTGGTAAAATGGCTTTAACGGAGGGACATATTTTGAAGGTGTGGATATTTTTCAGTGTCTTTCTTCGCTTTGGGATTTTTACTGACGGGCAAATTGTGTATTCCATAACGGAGGCGGCAAATCCAGGAACTACAGTTGGAAATTTAGCTAAGGATTTTAACTTGAATTTACAGGACATTGAAAGACGTGGATTTCAAATCGTGTCGGAATCCAGCCGAAGGTATTTCGATTTGAATTTAAAGACTGGTGTTCTTCACGTTAAGGAGAGAATAGACCGAGAGGACCTATGTGAACAAAATGTGAAGTGTTCTTTACCTCTAGAAGCAATTGTTAACTCGCCTTTGAATATATATAGATTTGAGGTAAACGTACTAGATATTAACGATAACTCACCAATATTTCCTACGTCAAAGACAACACTAAATATTTCAGAATCAGCTTTTCCAGGGGAGCAGTTCCCTGTACCAAGCGCGTTTGACGCGGATGTGGGCAGTAATTCGGTAAAGAGCTATAAACTCAGTCCAAATGAACACTTTTCTCTGGATGTTCAGAGCGGAGGAGAGCAGAGTGTGTCTGCTGAATTAGTGCTGCAGAAAGCTTTAGATCGAGAAAAACAGCCGGTGATCCAGCTCACACTGACCGCTGTAGACGGAGGAAAACCTCCCAGATCAGGAACAATGCAGATAATTGTAAATGTAGAAGATGTCAACGATAATATTCCTGTTTTCAGTAAATTGTTATACAAAGCTCGCGTAAATGAAAACGCACCACCTGGTACTTTCATTATTAGAGTACAAGCCAGCGACCCAGATGAGGGTGTCAATGGTGAGATTGTTTATGCTTTAGTCAACCACAATAACGATAAAAACGTAGATTCATTCTCAATACATTCGGAAACTGGCGAGATTACTGTGAAAGGTGATGTAGATTACGAAAGAAAAAATGCCGTGGAGCTCCGCGTGCAGGGAAAAGATAAAGGGCATAAACCTAGAGCTGCTCTTTGTAAAGTGCTACTGGAAATTGTTGACATTAACGATAATGTGCCAAAAATCTCTGTAACATCTTTGGTTAACAATGTAAAAGAAGATGCTCCGATTGACACAATGGTTGGAATGATAACCGTCACTGATAATGATGCTGGTAAAAACGGACAAGTAACTTTAAAAATTCAGGGCTCTACTCCTTTCAAAGTTCAGAACTCGTACAAAAATTATTATACTTTAGTTGTTAACGGGCCTTTAGACAGAGAGCGCGCATCTGAGTATAACGTGACTATCACAGCTACTGATGAAGGGACTCCGCCTCTCTCCAGCACCAGTGTTATTACTGTACACGTTTCTGATGTGAATGACAACGCGCCGCGCTTTCCAGAGCCCGTCATTAATGTTTATGTGAAAGAGAACAGTCAGATTGGAGCTGTTATTCATACAGTATCTGCTTTTGATCCTGATGTAGGTGATAATGCCCGAATAACATATTCTTTGCTAGAAAGCTCGAAAAGCGGCCCGGTAACATCCATGATCAACATAAACTCTGATAGTGGAGATATACACAGTTTACAGTCGTTTAATTATGAGGAGACAAAAACATTTGAGTTTAAAGTCCAGGCCACAGACTCTGGTGTTCCTCCGCTCAGCAGTAACGTGACTGTAAATGTTTTTATCCTGGATGAGAATGACAACAGTCCCGGGATTCTCGCGCCCTATTCCGAGCTCGGTTCCGTTAACACAGAGAACATTCCCTATTCTGCTGATGCGGGCTACTTTGTGGCCAAGATCAGGGCTGTAGATGCAGATTCTGGTTACAATGCGCTGCTGTCTTACCACATCTCTGAACCCAAAGGAAACAATCTGTTCCGAATCGGAACCAGCAGCGGGGAGATCAGGACTAAGAGGAGAATGAGTGACAATGACCTGAAAACTCACCCGTTGGTCATTTTGGTTTGTGATAACGGAGAGCCCTCACTGTCAGCGACTGTGTCTATTGATGTTGTGGTTGTTGAAAGCGCAGGTGATGTCAAGACCACATTCAGACACGCGCCGATAAAGGAGGAGAGTTTCTCGGATTTAAATCTGTATTTGCTGATCGCCATTGTGTGCGTGTCCGTCATCTTTTTCCTGAGCCTCATCAGTTTGATAGCTGTAAAATGCCACAGGACAGACAGCAGTGTGGGCAGGTACAGCGCCCCGATGATCACCACACACCCTGACGGGAGCTGGTCTTACTCCAAATCTGCTCAGCAGTATGACGTGTGTTTTAGCTCGGACACACTGAAGAGTGACGTAGTGGTTTTCCCTGCGCCATTTCCGCCTGCAGATGCAGAACTGATCAGTATTAATGGAGGAGACACTTTTACCAGAACACAAACACTCCCTAATAAAGAAAAGGTAAGAGATTTTTATTGCACGTGAGGAAAACGCTTTAATTAGAGCTGCTGTTTCCACTTTGAATTTTTCGTGCTGTATATTGTTATTTCGGGTGATTTTATATCAAGTTTGAGGGGAAATAAGAATCAGTATTACCTTATTTCTCCCTAAAATAATTTACTCTGGTTGCACCGAGGATTGCAGTCTTGTCTTTTGCACTAACGCACTCTGTCCATGGTGCTGAAAACGCAAACGTTCATATCTGTTCCTTTAAGGCGTAAAAGCTAAATTTTTATTGCATTAGAATTCAATAATAATAATAATAATAATAATAATAATAATAAATATTTAAATTTAAATAAATCGATATTTAAATAAATATTTTTTTTAAATAAAAAAAATCTAAGGTTTAAATGTGTAATAAAGTAGTCTTTATGAAAGCAGCGCTGCTTTGTTTACAGAGGTTATCGTTTAAACAGCCCTATTTCTGCTGTTCCATTAGCACAGTGAGATTTACGCTTTTGTTCAGCTTGTCTGCTGTTTTTGTTAAGACTAATGTGAAATTTGGGCCAAAATTTTGTTGTAAATCTTAACTGGAAGATGGAAAACAATCTAATGTGGATTTTAAATGTATCAACACTTCAGTAATAAAGCAGCCTATGTAGATTTTTTTATGGAGCAGATAAAATGTCTATAATGTATCATTTTGATTCATACTTTTGTTAAACAAACGATTTAAAGGCTGAAATTTGAGGTTTATCATTTTATAAAGTTTTTTCCCCTTCTTTTTGGTCAAACTTTATTTGAGCATGACTCACCAAACCTCTCTCTCTCTCTCTCTCTCTCTCTCTCTCTCTCTCTCTCTATATATATATATATATATATATAGAGGTTTGCTGAGTTACAGTATAACATGTTATGTACTAACATGTACTACATGCTCAAATAAAGTTTGACAAAAAAAAAAAAAAGGTGGAAAAAAACAATATTTATTCTATTGGTTTTTCAACATAATTTCAGTGTGTGTATGAGTACTTCTTGAACATTTCCAGCACATTTTAATAATACAGTGATAATACTGATAACTGTAATCATTTTGGCCACTATAATCTGAAATTAAATTTTCATGTCATTTTATGTCTAATATAGCCATGTGAAAATTCTGATTTAAAAAAATAAATAAATAAATTAAGAAAAAAAAAAACTTTTTGAAGTAAACATGCAAATATGGCATTAAATCATTGAAATATTTACCTAAAATCTCAGGTGGGGTACTTCAATTAAATAATTTAGTCCAAAGGGGTTCGGCTGACAAAAAAGTTTGAAAACCCCTGCCCTAAAATAATTAATATATTTCCGTAGGTCTTCTTATCCTTTCTTGTACTTTAAAAAAAAAAAAAAAAAAAAAAGTACAAGGAAGGATAAGAAGACTTACGGAAATATATTAATTATTTTAGGAATGCAATTGCATTGCAGACAGTATGGCAGGAGGACAAGCAAAGAAAGGAAACAGAGACGAGAAGAGAAAGGAAAAGAAAGGAAGATGTCAGAAAATGGGCTGCATACACACACTTTTACACAGAAATTGAGGGTGAAAATAGGTTTATAGGCCTAGATATTTATCCACACAAAATCTTAACAGTCTTTTAAAAAAATACCAGCATACACACATGCATGCACACAAAAGACACGAATGCACAGAAACACACACCTATCCAACATGATCAGTTAATTTTTAATTGCATTGTTTAATTAAATATTCATTCAACTTTCTATTTAATGAAATACATTTATTGTGTTACTATGGCACACTAAAGACAATAGTGTCAATTTACTGTTAAAAATAAAATGATTTAAGCTGAAATTACCTGTGTTGTTCTCTTTTTATACTGGCCCATTTTAACTGAACAGCTGGCCCATTTTACCTGAATGTTGTGCCGTGGCTCAAGAAGGTATCTGCTGATACTCTAACTCTCATAATTTTAAAACTTTTATTCTTTTTCACATTTAAAAAATATAAATATATTTTAGAGACTCATGCTAATTTATAAGAATATAATTAAATCTCATGCATTGCTTATTTGATGGTATTATAAGTAATTTACCAAAACGTGGCCCATTTTAGCTGACTTCACCCTATGATGTGGACACTTCCTCCATTCTAGGCATTATCAAATATATTTTAATTTTATGCTCCTATAACCGGGAGATTAAACATTAAAATATTTTATTTAGAAACAGTGGAGTTTGCAGTTGTCCGCACGATGTCACTAGCCTTTCATTTTACACGAGTTTCATTTTCCTGACTCCACTAAGCTCCGCCTCATTTTGTAGCGTCCGGAGCAGAGAGGCTTTGTTCAGAATTCGCCATTGTGTCTGGAAGCTGCTCTAGTGCGTGGTTTCGTGTGAATATTTCCTGAGTGACTATGCTATCGGATTTTTATCACTTTGGCATATCCAGAAGATTTAGAGACAATGGCATTCAAAGGGCAATCAAGATTTCGGGTTTGGATTTCTGTGTGTTTACTGTGTTGGTTTTGGAATATAGCGGGCGGACAGCTGGTGTATTCAGTGTCGGAGGAAGCAAACCCAGGCACTACAGTTGGGAATTTGGTGAAGGATTTTAATCTAAATATTCAGGACCTTGAGTTTCGAGGGTTTCATATTGTTCCGGAACCGAACAAGAGGTATTTCGATGTTAATACTAAAACTGGAATTCTCCATGTCAGAGAGAGAATTGATCGAGAAGAGATTTGCGAGCAGAATATTAAATGTTCTCTTCCTTTAGAAGCTATGATTAGCTCACCATTAAATATTTACAGATTTGAGATAAATGTTGTTGACATTAATGATAATGTACCAGCATTTCGGACATCAATAACAAATTTGAATGTTAGCGAATCAGCTATTCCAGGGGAGAGATTTCCATTACAGAGCGCGTTTGACGCAGATGTGGGCAGTAATTCGGTAAAGAGCTACAAACTGAGTTTAAATGAACACTTCTCTCTGGATGTACAGGGCGGTGGAGATCAGAGTGTGTCCGCGGAGTTAGTGCTTCAGAAAGCTTTAGATCGAGAAAAACAGCCCGTGATCCAGCTCACACTGACCGCTGTAGACGGAGGAAAACCTCCAAAATCTGGTACAACAGAGATTATCGTTAACGTTGTGGATGTTAATGATAATATTCCTGTTTTCAGTAAGTCTTTGTATAAATCCAGAGTAACTGAAAATGCGGCAAGTGGTACACACGTAATAACTGTTCAAGCAATTGATTTAGATGAGGGTGTGAACGGTGAAATCAGTTATTCAATAGTAAATCACAACAATGACAAAAATGTTGATGCGTTTTCGATAAATTCAGAAACAGGTGTAATTACTGTAAAAAAAGATGTGGATTACGAGCAGAGGAATGCAATAGAACTCAGAGTACAAGCAAAAGATAGAGGTTATAACCCGAAAGCTGCACACTGTAAAGTATTGGTCGAGGTCGTGGATGTCAATGACAACAGTCCAGAGATAGCTGTGACGTCTTTAGTGAGCACTGTTAAAGAAGATGCTCCAATTGACACAATGGTTGGAATGATAACTGTAACTGATAATGATGCTGGTAAAAACGGACAGGTAACCCTAAAGATTCAGGGCTCTGCTCCTTTTAAAGTTCAGAACTCGTACAAGAATTATTATACTTTAGTTGTTAACGGGCCTTTAGACAGAGAGCGCGCATCTGAGTATAACGTGACTATCACAGCTACTGATGAAGGGACTCCGCCTCTCTCCAGCACCAGTGTCATTACTGTACACGTTTCTGATGTGAATGACAACGCGCCGCGCTTTCCAGAGCCCGTCATTAATGTTTACGTAAAAGAGAACAGTCAGATTGGAGCTGTTATTCATACAGTATCTGCTTTTGATCCTGATGTAGGTGATAATGCCCGAATAACATTTTCTTTATTAGAAAGCTCGAAAAGCGGCCCGGTAACATCCATGATCAACATAAACTCTGACAGTGGAGATATACACAGTTTACAGTCGTTTAACTATGAGGAGACAAAAGTGTTTCAGTTTAAAGTTCAGGCCACAGACTCCGGTGTTCCTCCGCTCAGCAGTAACGTGACTGTAAATGTTTTTATCCTGGATGAGAATGACAACAGTCCCGGGATTCTCGCGCCCTATTCCGAGCTCGGTTCCGTTAACACAGAGAACATTCCCTATTCTGCTGATGCGGGCTACTTTGTGGCCAAGATCAGGGCTGTAGATGCAGATTCTGGTTACAATGCTCTGCTGTCTTTCCACATCTCTGAACCCAAAGGAAACAATCTGTTCCGAATCGGAACCAGCAGCGGGGAGATCAGGACTAAGAGGAGAATGAGTGACAATGACCTGAAAACTCACCCGTTGGTCATTTTGGTTTGTGATAACGGAGAGCCCTCACTGTCAGCGACTGTGTCTATTGATGTTGTGGTTGTTGAAAGCGCAGGTGACGTCAAGACCACATTCAGACACGCGCCGATAAAGGAGGAGAGTTTCTCGGATTTAAATCTGTATTTGCTGATCGCCATTGTGTGCGTGTCCGTCATCTTTTTCCTGAGCCTCATCAGTTTGATAGCTGTAAAATGCCACAGGACAGACAGCAGTGTGGGCAGGTACAGCGCCCCGATGATCACCACACACCCTGACGGGAGCTGGTCTTACTCCAAATCTGCTCAGCAGTATGACGTGTGTTTTAGCTCAGACACACTGAAGAGTGACGTAGTGGTTTTCCCTGCGCCATTTCCGCCTGCTGATGGAGAACTGATCAGTATTAATGGAGGAGACACTTTTACAAGAACACAAACACTTCCTAATAAAGAAAAGGTAAGACATAATATATAAAGCAATTTAATTTATTTAATCTTAATTTATCAGACACAATTGTCAAATGCGCAAAATGTAAACAAATGTTCTAAAATGTATAGATAATGAGTAATGTTTTTAACTTATACTGTTATGTTATAGTTCTCTCTTCGAAGCCACTTGGTGTCAGTATAGACGTGTTTTGCAACTTTTGTGCGCGCCCATATTGGCTCCTCATTCTCCTTTGAGCGCACGCTCATGCGCTTTGTTCTGTTTCGTCTTTAAGACTGTATGCATTGAAACAAAATGGCATATAGGACAATATAACCAAAGAATGGAACCTGTTTTATTCATATTCTTCTTGCAGCGATTGATGGATTTTACAAAATAGATGCGTAATGGCTCGGATAATTCTTCTTGGATGGACAGTTATTTGTCTGGTTTTGCTGCGCTTGCTGTCCATAGCTTCAGCCCAGATCGCATATTCCATTTCGGAGGAGGTGAACACGGGGACCTTTGTTGGAAATATCGCAAAGGATCTTAATTTGAATATTCAAGAACTGGAATCACGCGGATTTCATATCCCAGTAGTTTTAGGAAGGAAATATTTTGAGGTTAATTTGAAAACTGGTGTTCTATTCGTCAGCGAAAGGATCGACAGGGAGGAGTTTTGTCCTGCCTCACCGCAATGTTCAGTGAATTTAGAAGCCATTGTTAATAATCCATTAAACCTGTTTCGCATTGAGATAAATGTTTTAGATATTAATGACAATGCTCCGTCGTTTCGTGTTAGGTCAAAACAATTTAACATATCAGAGAATGCCTTTGTTGGAGACCGATTTCAGTTGCCGAGAGCATCGGACCCTGATGTTGGAGCGAACTCGGTAAAGAGCTATAAACTGAGTCCGAACGAGCACTTCTCCCTGGATGAACAAAGCGGAGGAAAACAGAGTGTGTCGGCTGAGTTAGTGCTGCAGAAAGCTTTAGATCGAGAAAAACAGCCTGTGATCCAGCTCACACTGACTGCTATAGATGGAGGAAAACCTCCCAAATCAGGTACAATGCAGATAGTCATAAATGTGCAAGATGTGAATGATAACGCACCCGTATTTGGCAAAGCTCTTTACAAGGTGCGTCTTGTTGAAAACGCACCAATGGGAACATTAGTCATAAATCTGAATGCCACTGATTTAGACGAGGGTGTAAATAGTGAAATAATTTATTCTTTAGTTCACCAAGACAGCGATGACAAAACAAACAGCGTTTTTAACATTGATTCTTCCACCGGCGTAATTTCAGTGCAGGGCAGTGTGGATTTTGAGCAACACAATGCTTACGAGATTCACGCTCAGGCTAAAGACAAAGGAGCGAGTCCGCGATCCGCTCACTGTAAAATATTAGTAGAGGTTTTAGATATAAACGACAACGAGCCAGAAATATCATTAACGTCACAAGTGAACACAGTAAGGGAGGATGCTAAAAAAGAAACAACGGTTGCTTTGATAACGATATCAGACAAAGACTCGGGAAAGAATGGGAATACGCATGGGAAAGTGGTAGGTGATGTTCCTTTTAAATTACAGTCGTCGTATAAGAATTATTATTCTCTTGTAGTAGATGGGTTGTTGGATAGAGAGCGTGTTGATCGATATAATGTCACAATCATGGCGTCAGATGAAGGGACTCCGCCTCTTTCTGCCACTCGCATTTTTACAGTGTATGTATCTGATGTTAATGACAATCCGCCACGTTTCCCAAATCCTGTTATAAATATCTTTGTAAAAGAAAATGGCCCTAAAGGCCAAATCATTTACACTATTTCAGCTGTTGATCCAGATTTAGATGAAAATTCCAAAATTACTTATGGATTATTGGAACCACTTAAGAAATCTGGAAATACATATTCTGTTGTTAGTATAAACCCTGATAGTGGAGATATACATAGTTTACAGTCGTTTAACTATGAGGAAATAAAAACGTTTGAGTTTAAAGTTCAGGCCACAGACTCTGGTGTTCCTCCGCTCAGCAGTAACGTGACTGTAAATGTTTTTATCCTGGATGAGAATGACAACAGTCCCGGGATTCTCGCGCCCTATTCCGAGCTCGGTTCCGTTAACACAGAGAACATTCCCTATTCTGCTGATGCGGGCTACTTTGTGGCCAAGATCAGGGCTGTAGATGCAGATTCTGGCTACAATGCGCTGCTGTCTTTCCACATCTCTGAACCCAAAGGAAACAATCTGTTCCGAATCGGAACCAGCAGCGGGGAGATCAGGACTAAGAGGAGAATGAGTGACAATGACCTGAAAACTCACCCGTTGGTCATTTTGGTTTGTGATAACGGAGAGCCCTCACTGTCAGCGACTGTGTCTATTGATGTTGTGGTTGTTGAAAGCGCAGGTGATTTCAAGACCACATTCAGACACGCGCCTATAAAGGAGGAGAGTTTCTCGGATTTAAATCTGTATTTGCTGATCGCCATTGTGTGCGTGTCCGTCATCTTTTTCCTGAGCCTCATCAGTTTGATAGCTGTAAAATGCCACAGGACAGACAGCAGTGTGGGCAGGTACAGCGCCCCGATGATCACCACACACCCTGACGGGAGCTGGTCTTACTCCAAATCTGCTCAGCAGTATGACGTGTGTTTTAGCTCGGACACACTGAAGAGTGACGTAGTGGTTTTCCCTGCGCCATTTCCGCCTGCAGATGGAGAACTGATCAGTATTAATGGAGGAGACACTTTTACAAGAACACAAACACTTCCTAATAAAGAAAAGGTAAGCCTTTCTGGGAGCCTCTCTTTGTCCAGTTAAAATAGCATTTTTCCCTCTCAAGTTCCTATGTGTGCTTTTACATAGTTCCAAGTCTTGTATTGAGTTCCTGACACCTCAGCAGAATCACTGGGCCTTTTTAGATTGCCTGAGACTGAGAGCTCTCCATGGTGCTGAAACACACTAAACTTAAGCATAGTTTGAATCTGTCCAGCAACAGTGTGCTGAATTGAGCAGTAATTTCTATAGTGCCTATATGGAATACCAATTTTATGTAACAAATTTTATGTTTTGCCAAACTATACAGATCAGTTTCAAGGCTTTTTCTCATATTTGCAGCTGTTATTTTATTGTTTTTTTTTTTCTCTCCAGTTCTGGCCACTTGTATTATGCAGAGATTACTACAGTTGTTTCTAGGTCTGAACATGAAGACGGCTTTCACGTGGAGCGGATTTGTCGCTGCCTGTGTCATGTTGGTTAAGGAGGCCATGCCCGGCTTCTGTGCTCCACTTGGATGATCTCTGGCACATAAACAGCAAAAAAGGATGCTACTAGTGGGCTTGAATTTGCCAATGCTATCTTACTGAACACATGCCTTTTCCCTATTTTATTAGTTGTTGTTTTTTTACTTACTGCAGGCAGTACTTGTTACTGGTGGTGCTCCTTTTCAACCTCTTTGTGTGCCTTTCAATCCTTTTAGAAGCTATTTCCCAATGGAATTTTTTTATTTAAATTCACTTTGTAAACAGGGTTGAGTAGATTAGAATTTTAACTGCAGTCCAGCCACACACTGTCTCTCCTTGCAGCTGAGGCCTCTCAGCAGGGTGGGAGAAATACAGATCCTTTCTACAGCCTGTTATTTGGAGAAGGGCTGTCTTATATCCTTATATAAAGTGCTGTCTCATTCACAAATTAAACCTGTATTTAATTTTTTGCATGGTTTGATATTGTTAATGGCCAGTTGAATGCTTTCTCTCTATCATCCCTATGCTTTTAGGTCGATCTGGTTGTGTTTGTCTCTGCTGTACACTTTAGTAGTTTGCATCAGTTATATGCATGTGGATGATTTAGATGGTCTCTAAGCAGCATATTAGTGTTCTACCTCTGGTCATACTGTCTCACTGAAAAAAATTGCATATAAATATACATATATAATTTGTTTTATTGTTATCTCATCTGCTGTTTTACAGTACACCCGCAGGTTTGTGCTAAGCTGTGTTTTGTTGTGTTAAGATGAACCACACAAAGCAGAATTCAGCTCTATTATTGTCTCTGCACCAGCTGAGATTTTCCTTCTAAGCGGATGCATGTTGCCTGTGTGGGAGAACGAGAGGGGGATGGGAGAGAGAAAAAGAGGGATAGAGAAAGGGAGGAGAGTGGGGATGTTGAGGAAGGAGAGATGGGATAAAAGGTAGAGAGAAAAATACGAAGAGAGTGAGAGAGAGGGGGCATGTAGTGGGGGGAGGGGCTGGTAATTTTCCGTTCTGCGCTGCAGGAGCCCATGGTTTGCAGGCTGAGCTCATAGTTCTGACATCATCACTGTCAGTCACTGAGCCCCACCCTGTGCTCCAGTTCTGCTGAGGACAAGAGTCACTGACAACAACCGCAAACACAGTCATGCTGTTTATAGAGTGAGTCTATATGTGTGTGTTTGTGATAGTTTGCTTATAAGCAGAGGTTGTGTATTTGATTTTTGTTGACCAGCAGTATGAGTAAGAGTGTCAGCAGCAAAGGCTTCATTACAGTCCTGCACTGACTCTGGCTTGTACAGAGCATTAAATTGATTTCATAAGCACATTACCGAGATACAGTTCAGCTAATTGCTTTACATTTTAGTAGTGTGCCTTAGTGCAAAGAGGTCCACTCGTATGAAGAGAAACTCAGTTCCACATCAGTTGTGCTGCAGGATAGATTTATTATTTACAAAATATTCTTTTGCAATGAAATATTTGTAATGTTTTTTTTTTTCTAGACCATGTCTTTAGAACATTTTCCTTCCAATTCTTCCTTGTATCATGACTTGCAAGAATGAGAACGTTAAAGCAAAGAATTCTGAATTGCATCTGTCATGCAAATGTTAGCTAAAATGTTATTAGAGTTGGTACATTTCAACTCTTTGTCCATCAGTCAGTTCAAATCAGTCAATCTGAAACTGATTCAACAATTTGTTTGCATCATCATTTAAAAAAATTATTTTTATTGCATGATTATCTTAGCATAGAATATTTATAGTATTTAGCCTTAAACATTTTGAATAAAATTGCCAATGATAGCTGTTTGGTTAGGGTTATTGTTCCTCTGACTCCCAAAGGTGAGTTTAGAGCGAAATAAACCATAAAATATTGAATATTGTCATTTCATCAACCATTCATAGTTATGTACTACAATAATGAGCTAGAGAACATGACCTACGATTTATTGGCCCAATCACTGACCAGTTATTAATCAGGTTAGTAACGTGTCTTTTGTTCCCTTCACTCCTCTGTCTCCCTCACTTCCTGTCCAAACGCGCCATAATGACGTTACATTGCGATCTTAGCACTTAGTGTCTTTTCTTATCCCTTCATCTTCAGGTTGTCATGGCGACTGGGCTCTGTTTCTTTACAACCAGCCAATGCTGCATTTTGCCACACCCACACACACAGTAAGAGAGAAAGTGGGAAAGAGCATGCAGAGTCTGTGTGAGCAGAAAGGGTGTGGTGAGCTGGTATGGTAAATGAATGGAAGAGAGAGATGGTATAGAGTCAGAGCATGTTCATGAAAAAGAGCGAATAAAAGGGGAAGCAGGTGGCATCAGACAAACAAATGAGGGTGTTGGGGAGACAAAACCTGATTTGCTGAATTAATTCACTCTCAGGAGTATGAGTGGAGAAACAGCAGCCGCTGGGAGTTTAGCCACTGATTAAACATGACAGAATTTATCATAGGCTCATTGAGAGACAGAGGGGAAGAAAGAGAGGTAGAGACAAGATTTAGGAAAAGGTGATGAAACATGGGCGGCACCAGTGGTGCTTTCAGGATGTAAACCTTGATGAAACAATGAAAATTGTTTTTAATAAAAGCCCAGAATGATGTTGTTGTTACCGTGTGTTTCAATCACAGTCTGTCCCACAGAGTGGCTAAATTTTGTGCTCCAGTGTTATAATTTAGATGTAGTGTCATAAGCCATGTCTGGCGCATATATTAGCTTGTGCTTGGAAGGTGTTTTAATTGTAGGACACACAAACATGGACATTTGTCTTTGCGAAACTCTTTGAAAAAGCCACAATGTAATGAACTTTGCAAAGGTTGACAAACTAAGCAGCTATTTTTTCCCCCTGATGCACTCATTTAACAACCGTCTAAATAAAACAAATCTTTCAGCAAGCCAGCTGTTTTGTGTACTTTGTGGTGTTAATGTACAAAACAAAAAATGTTCTTCAAAACTGTAAAGTTTTTGAGCTCATCTTGCAATGAAGTACTATTGTAGTATTTTTACTTAAAAAAAAATCTCATGTTTAAATCAATGTTTTATTTTCAGTTTTTGTAATTATTTGTGAAATTTAATAGTAACTTATTTTATTTTTTTATTTTAAAATACATGTTACGTGCTAGCCCTTTTTTAGTCTAGAGGTAATGGGCATAGCAGTAACAAATTTTGGAGAGAGAAAGCACAGGGACCTCTTGTCTCCAGCCCCAATAACACACCTCCAAACAAAATAACTTCTTGTTTTTATTAAACCATAAGAAAAAGATAAAAGGAAACATAAGCTTCAGGAGGGGGCAAAGGCCAACATAAACACAAGATTTCTAACTCAATTTTAAACATAACTTACCTATACATAAACCAAAAACAAAAGAATAACAAAATAAACTTCCCTAACTCCTTGACTACCCAGATAACCAGGAGAAAAGCAATTAAAGAAAAAGGCACCCACCTCCCTACAAGTTTCCTTACAAAACTCTTAAATTCTAAACAAATTTACAACTAAATTCACAGTAGCACCAACGGTTAGCACTCAATAGCAACAAAACAAAGTTATCTGGAGCCAGCAAAAAGAAGCCCATATGATAGGTTGCAAACTGCATCCCTCTCAGTTTGCCCTGGAACAGTGCTGGCTTTATATGCTGGCTTCCTTCTGAGTGCAGCCAATCAGTGGAGCTGAATTGAATGGGTAGCAAATCAGCAACAGGTGTATCCAATCACCTCCAGGACAGTGACAGCAGTAGACATGAAAAAAAGAAAAGAAAAACAATAACAAAAGCACACCACAAAACACATAGAACAATCAAATAAAATACATCTCAGGACGTAACACATGAATACAAAGTTTTGTACAAGATTAAAACAGCTGCTTCTGGTACTTTTTTCCTTGAAAACACAGACTCTGTTATTATAATATTTCAGCATTCATTCTAAAATATATATACCATTATTTGTCTGTCCTAAACCCTGAATGTCCACTGACTCTAGAACCGTCCTTGTAGGGCAAGCAACAAAAAGAAAAGAGAAAAAGAAAGGAAAACTTGGCTGCTTGATTTATTCTGGCTTTCACACACATACACAGCATTTATGGGGTTCTCAGTAGTGACTTTGCAGCTCTGTCTGTGCAGAGGACTACTGAGGCTTGTCTGCATTGTCTGATAGCTTTGTTTCACCTCCACAGGCGTCTATTTTAGAATCAGGCTTCTGAAGGGCAGCCAGTGCTGAGGCAGCAGGGTTTATCAGGGTCCCGGAGGCTGACTTGTTTTGTGTTTAGTAAAATCATGGACTGTTCTCTGACGAGGAAATGTAATGGAGGAGAAATTACACACGCTTTGGGATCACAGATCCGGGGATCACGTTGGTTTTCAGAAGCAGAGCGCGTTTTGGGTGCATTTAACTCTGCCTGCAGAGAATAGAACAGAGAATTCGGAATGTTTTATTTATTCTGCTGTACCTAAAATGTCTTTTTGAAGATGTGCTTGCAGTTTGAATACTTTTATGAAAATCTAGGCTGTGATTAGAAATGCCTAACTTGGGACTTTTAATTATTAGAGAAAGAATGTAAATATTTGCTCTGGCAATGATTCAATTTGATTACAGTTCTTTAAAATACATTGTTTTTTGAAGTTGTAAATAAAACAGATTATTGGAGTATGTTTTACAAGAAGATACAATTTCAGTTTTTCTACTTAATGTTTAGTTTCTTGGTGTTTCTTTGTTACTGTCAAATTTACTGTCAATTTCAAAAGTGTAAATTGTTTCTACACTTTTTTTTTAGTCTATGCTTTGATGGGTACCACTGTAGAAAGATAGAAAGAAGATACATATATTTTGCCTTCTCACTCAGTCTTGCCTTTAAATTTTCACTTTAAAATTGTATAGTTGCATGATTGGTCAGGATGTGTCTGTTTATTCTACAGTAAGCTGTTATTTAAGAGTAGCTGAGAAAAGAGGAAATGTCTGGCAGACATAAGTATTGAGGATAAGAGCATAATGTTTAGAGATTAAATTTGCAAAAAGTGTTTTTTTTTTTTAATTATTGGTTCTATTCCATTGTTTCTTTGCCTCATGACGACATACATGCATTCTGATATATGAGAGAAAGTCAGACCTCCATGTGTACTGCAGGCCTGCAGTTCTTCTTTGTGCCCATAGAGGTCTGACTTTACCCATGCTCTGTTTGACAATGTCCAGTACATGCTGACACACCCAGAGTCTTTTCTTCTTCTTGGTCTTTCAGCTTATATCTAATTAATATTCAGATCTCCTAGAAATAAAATAATAAAGGCTGATATCAGAACATATATGGCTTGATATTTTCATGTAGCTTATACCATTGTAAAGCTTTAATCAGTATAAATATCCAAATATGTTTACATTAAATTGCACAATAAAAATGTAGAATTCAAATGTTTAGCAAATATATCCAATTATATAAATTATTATATAAAGAATACATTTTATTTTATTTACATGTGCTTGTTTCTATAACAAACATCTATGGAAAATATGTAATTAGATGCATATAGTATCTAACTAACTAAATAAATGGTTTATTGAATAGAGCATGGTGTTCTTCTGATGATGTCATCTTTTACTGTGAATGATGAGTGCAGTGAGGTCATCACTCATGGCCCTGAGCAGTGTGACAATGAAGAGGGAAGCCCCGTCAAACAGAGGTCACAAAACTGACTCACACGCATTTTGTAGACAGACAATACTGACTCACACACTCCCATAATGACCCTCATCTCATAAAGACACGCGAGGTCAGTTCAACACATGAATTATGGAGAAGACACTCTCATAAGTGTTTCTACTCAGACTCACCTCGAACAACTGTGTGACAGTCTTAAAGCTGGGCCTGCAAAGCTCTGTTCTGCATAACAGCCATTATTGCAGTCTAATGAATGTCTTTTTAAAGTGGCAGTAACTGCACTGTAATGATCCAACGTTAATATTTTATGAGTAGAGTTGGAAATTAATATCTAACAGTAATTGTCAAGATTCTGATACAGAGAGGTGATTATCTATCTATCTATCTATCTATCTATCTATCTATCTATCTATCTATCTATCTATCTATCTGTCTTGTCTGTCCAATTTTAATAAAATGGTCAATCCTCTAAGTTTATTTCCTTTTTTGTTTTGAATCACGAAAAATTGGGTCTCAGACTTTTGGATGCCACTGTATGTAAATGATTTGCGTATGTCCTGCTTGCATCTAGAATAGCTAAGAAAATCTGATGAAGTTGAAGTTAAGGTGTACAATTTTATATTGTACAGACAAATTTCAGAATAAGTGAATAAATGGTTTAGGGTGGTCGATGAGAATTGCAGAATGGAGGGTTTTATTTGTTGATAAAAAAAATTCCCATACAGAAATATTCAGTCACTGCATAACATAAGACACTGGTTTGGATTAAATTTGGCTTCAGAAAGAACAAAACAGCGTCTTTTTGTTTAGTCTGTCAGGCATGGGTGTAGAATTGTTGCATAATTCCAAATAAATAGATTATGATCCTTTACTTTACTTTTACTTTTAGTCATTTAGCAGATGCTTTTATCCAAAGCAACTTACAAATGAGGACAACAGAAACAATCAACTGTAGTATTAAAACAACTAAAACTGATCCAAAACTAAAAGCTAAAAACTTTATAAATAGTATATATACACACACATTAAAAAAATAATTAAATAAAAATGAGAAATGCATATGACAATTTCTAAACTTAACATTTAAATGAAAACAAAATAAAGCTACAAACAATTCAAAATATTAAGAGAACAAAAAGGTATAAGAGTGTTATAATTATTCTAACATAAAACTAAGCCAAACACCAAAAACAACTACATGTATGTACACACACACACACACAGACATATATGCACACACACACACACACACACGCATATCCATAAATTCAATATTATTTAATTTCCATGTTGTTTGTTGAAGTACTAAAATAACTCAAATTAAATAAAACTAAAACTTAATAAATAACTTATACAGACATAATAGAAAAAAAACTAATAAAATGACAAACATTACCACAACTGTTACTAAAATTAAAATGGATAACATATACAAATCCAACTACATTAGTTTAACAGTAATCCTAAATAATAACTGTGCCAAACATACAAGTAAGAAATGGTTATAAAAACTGAAAGAGAAGTGAAACAAGTAATAGGAAAGAGAATAAATGAAAAGCGATACTTATCCCTTGCCGGTGTCCCTGTCCGGTGGAGTCGCTCGGTAGAGTCGATGGTCTTTACACACTTCGGTCTTCACACACTTCGGTCTTTACACACTTCGGTCTTCACACACTTCGGTCTTCACACACTTCGGTCTTTACACACTTCGGTCTTTACACACTTCGGTCTTTACACACTTCGGTCTTCACACACTTCGGTCTTTACACACTTCGGTCTTTACACACTTCGGTCTTCACACACTTCGGTCTTTACACACTTCGGTCTTTACACACTTCGGTCTTCACACACTTCGGTCTTCACACACTTCGGTCTTCACACACTTCGGTCTTTACACACTTCGGTCTTCACACACTTCGGTCTTCACACACTTCGGTCTTTACACACTTCGGTCTTTACACACTTCGGTCTTCACACACTTCGGTCTTCACACACTTCGGTCTTTACACACTTCGGTCTTTACACACTTCGGTCTTTACACACTTCGGTCTTCACACACTTCGGTCTTCACACGACAAGGGCTGCCGCGACCGCTGCCGCGGTATAATAATTTTTTTTACACGTCTAACAAATCACTAATTGAATTCAGCTGGACACACTTTCCTGTTAATCACAATAAATGGCCACGCAAGCGCAGACACTAACAAGGTACGTATGAGATCTGTATGATCCACAAATAAATGTAAAGAGATTAACAAAAAATTAAACATTGACAAATAAATAGAATGAGATCCACAAATAAATCTTAGAGTTTCACAAACATGAATTAAATTTACACAAAAAATAAAATGAGATTTGCAAATAAAAAAAAAAAACCACAAATATCTTATGTCACAAACACAACTTTGCCTTGCATTCATTTGTGAATCGTGTTCCTGTGCATTTGTGGATTGCTGCGAGCATTTGTGCATTTTGAAACATTTATAGTGTCAAGATGCTGACAATCCACAAATGTGTGGACTCCACCCACCGTCTACTCAAGCCAATCAGTTAACAGCATCACTTCGCTGAGCAATAGCACGTTCTCGCTATAGCCAATCACGTTTCGCCTTACAATCAGGGTGGTCTCGCCCAGAAATAACTTCATCTGGGTTGGTTCAAACAGTAAATATAAAAGCCATAAAAATTGGTACAGAAAAAGATGTTTAAAATTGGATTTCGTTAGACCATTAGACTGTGTATCAAGCCAAGCCACAGTATTATATTTTACGTGCCACTGAAAATGGCGCTTTAAATCACGGCTATGGGAACTACACTATACTGGATACAACGCGTTATGGAAGCATCATGTTATTCAAGATGTAAAGAAAAGCATTAATAGGTAACTGACTAATACATAACTGGATTCAACCTAAACATACCTGTTTGTGAAATAGGTTAAATTGCCATCACACAACAGCCACCAACATTTCCCAGTTTTTCAGTCAAGCCGTTTAACGCTTAAACCGCCAGAGGTCGCTGTATACCTAAAAGTGCCAGCGGGTAAAATTTACCCATGCACATGGCTACTGTTTTGATATGGCTAAAAATGTATGTTACTGTATTATGCCACTGCCTTCACAAAGTAATGTCTAGATTCATAAAATGATTATCTTTAGCCATCAACTATGTTTTTGTTATAGTTGTAAACCACCCTGCAATGACAACGAGAATTACAAGGAAATACATATTTGGGTGGTGTACTGATATAATAAAATGTTTTAAGATAACATGTTATTTAAATTACTAAAATACCCTAAATAGATTATAATGAGCAATAATAATTCACTGCATGCACTGCATAGGATGATACAACAACAAATTAAAGCGCAAGGTTTTACCTAATTAATCATCAATTTGTTTAGCTATATAATTTAAAATTTGAATAAGAGAACAACACCAACTTGGGGTAATCATAAAAATTGTTTTATTAATTATCATTCAGATTATTATTATTATTATTATTATTATTATTATTATTATTTTCAGGAAATGGGCAAACTAGAATAAATAGCAACACAGAAGCTAACAATGATTTAAAAAAATGCAAAACAAAAAGTCCTAATTAATTTTTTAACAACAGGCAATTGTAAATAACACAATTTTAGCAAAAGTCAATGACTGAGAGACTTGGATATTTTATTGAAAATCTATGTAGCCTACATTTGAAAAATACTTGTAGAGTAGACAGTATCGCTGATTATTATATTTGCTTTGGACGCATCGCGAGGGTTTACTGATGATAATCGGGATCAATGAACGTTCCTGATGGAAATATAAAGAAGCCTTACACTTCAACAGTCTTTTGGAAACAGGATTTCTTTTTTATTTTGTGTGTGTTTTTTTATTAATTTATTTTTATTTATTTTTTAACCACATAAACAGCAGCTCAGCTCAATTTGAACGCAGTTCTTAGCAAAATGAATCCGCCCCTGATTGGCTATAGCGAGAACGTTCTGCGATTGGTCAGCAGAGTGATGCTGTTATTTGATTGGCTTGAGTAGACGGTGGGTGGAGTCCACACATTTGTAGATTGTCAGCGTCTTGACGCTAGAAATGTTTCAAAATGCACAAATGCTTGCAGCAATCCACAAATGCGTGCAGCGATTTACAAATGCACAGGACACGACTGACAAATGAATGCCAGACAAAGTTGTGTTTGGGATATAAAAAGATATTTGTGAATATATTTTTTATTTGCAAATCTCATTTTATTTTTTGTGTAAATTTAATTCATGTTTGTGAAACTAAGATTTATTTGTGGATCTCATTCTATTTATTTGTCAATATGTTTATTTTTTGTTAATCTCTTTACATTTATTTGTGAATCATAATCTATTTATTTGGAATTATGCAACAATTCTACCCCCAGAGACAGGTGTCCGATTGAGCAGAAAGTAGGAGTGATAACTTCATCTAAAACCCCGAGAGAGGGGGGAAACAATTAGCAGCAGACAGCAGACGGATGCAGTTCTAACAGGTAAGACAGGGAGATGTCAGTGTTGTACAAATGCATCACAGCACAATGAGAGACAGAAAACGACAGTGAGAGAATGTGTGTGCGTGTACATGCTAGACAGACCTCGAAGGAAAGGCCAGGTGTTTGGATCAGTTTGCGTGCATAATTGGCGAGATTACCGCAGATTTTTTTCTTCCTCTTTGAAATGGGTTTAAACAGCCGTGTGTGTCCCGCGGGGAGCGTCTGTGAAATGTCAGGGCAGCGCAGTCAGAGCTCACCTTTGCTGAGCAAAATAGAAAAGAATACATTTGGTGACTTTGAATGTGCAAAGAATATTTTTATAAATTGAATAGCTGCCTGTGGTCTTCTTTTCGCAGTTTTCATCGAATGCTATGGAATACATTTTTAATATAATTGTATATAAATGTATAAATAATATATTTTAAATGAGGTAAGCCACATCTGCAGTATAAATAAATCTAATTCATTGTACAGTTCGATTGGCAGTGTTGCGAATTTGTTGATGATATACACACAAGTTCTGTGACTTATTGCTTATTATTATTTTTTAAAGATGAAAGATCCACCCCTCTCTCTTCTCTCTCTCTCTCTCTCTCGCTTGTCTTTCTTTTAAACACCGTAGTTCTGATCAGAGCGCGTCGCTGCGTTCTGTCTTGTAGTGGGCGCGTGGATTCTCCAGAGGCAGAGAGGGTGGAATGCGGGGGAGCTTTTACTCGCCCTGTGGCCTGATGACTCAAAGAACCAGGTTCTTCTAGGTCATTCCGTCTAAACATCAACCTAAACATAGCACTGCTATTTGTACAGAAAAGCCTGCCAGACTTCACACTGTCATTTGTCGTCAAATAACACCGCTAGTTGTCACATTTTTAATCAAGTAAGTATTTTTTAGGGTAGGTTTATTTCTGTGTAGTCACATTGGCTACAAAAGGTAGGCAGGTGTTTAGGTCCACCTTAGGCGATTATACTCGTGCTTATCGCATTAGACGAAAGATACATTATAACTGAATCGAATCCCTGTTTTTAATTAAATGTACATCAGCTCAGGTCATCATCGTTGCAAGTCATCAATCGTAGTCACACTGTAGTCAACACCATGAAAATCCATAGTCTTGGTCACTTCTGCCCAGAGACAGCGTGAGCTGGCGGCTCGGATGTGTGAGATGTGTGCTAATGTCTGACTGGAGAGAGAGAGAGAGAGAGAGAGAGCCAAATACACTCCCCAGAGTTTATAGCTTCCAATGGATATCTAATAGCCCCAATGGACATTAATAGATACAGTGTCAGGGCTGTTGGCGGTCTGATGTAACTTCCCGCCTGGCCTTGATTAATTAAAGACTTTTATTGGTTCCTGTGAGGTACCGTTATTCTTTTGAAGCTTGGCATCAAAAGGCCTGCAACAGAACTGGACCCACAAGCCGTATTAGGGATGTGCGGTATTTTAGTGTGCTTTTTCTATCTTTGATTGTTATGGTTAAACTAATAATGCGTAATATTATTAACGACTGTTTATTTATTTATTTAGACTATTTAATGCTTGCGTAGAGAACAGCCACTGGCTCTGCACCCTCCTGTCTCCACTCACTCTTATAAACCTTGCAAAGAAGCCTGCGATCGGTGAATGAGCGGCGCCCAGTGGTTCAAAATCTCTTTCTCGAACCGTCATCTTTACCGTGAGCATCCTCTTAATACCCTAACTCTATATATTTATTTTTAAAAATAGAGGGAGTTTTCTGTTTGTTCTTTATACTGTCCTTTGTTTCTATTTTAGGCTGTTCTAATCGTGTAACTTTGTATTGCAGCACTTCTCTTGTTGCATCCTTAGGATGAATCGCTTTGCTGTGTTCCTCATTTTTTATATTACTCTGCTGGTTTGCTGTTGATTGAAAAAAAAAAAAAAAATTATATATATATATATATGCAGCTGAGGTGACTAGATTGGATTCTATACAGAGAATATATATATATATATATATATATATATATATATATATATATATATATATATATATATAAATATATATATATATATATATATATATATGGCCAAATTGCACATAGCATATGTGTGCACTTTTTTCACAGGTATCGAGGAGGAAAGAGGCATTATGTTGGTGGGCTGGCTTGCATCAGAACGTTTATGCCTGCACCTGTTTTGTACATAAAAAATGAACGAGTTGATGAGCCCCATGATAAAAGCAGAAGAGGAGAGAGAGAGTGGAAGGAAATGTGTGGGGGAGGCACAGCAGTCAGAGATGCTCCATTTGTAATCGGTGACAATTTAATCTGTCAGTTTTGGGGACAGTAGGAAGAGCGAGTGAGTGGCCAGCGAGTGAAAGCTGACGGCTAACTATAAAGGCTGTCAGCAGTATCGAATGCATAGACAGTGCGAAGTGAAATGGCTCTCTGAGATGAAAGGCGAGAACAAACTAGTCAGGACATTGCAAATCAAATTTATATGTTCATTAAAAGTCGAATATGTCGTTGTGATAAAATATAATGCGTTAGTATGTAGGTGAAATGTCATTTAATGTGAACAATTTTCTGTATAGAATCCAATCTAGTCACCTCAGCTGTGCGCTGAGAAGAGGAGACAATGAAAAAAGGGCGGTGGCACTGTCTCTGTGATTGAATGCAGCCGTGTTTTAAATCGATATTAATGAGTGTTTTGAAAACAAGACGAATGCTGTTAAAGGCGAAAGAAAGCGATCGTTTCGTACTATACTTGTGTTTTTTTTAATTCTTCGTGGCGCATCTGGTTGTTAATAGGCTTGTCGATGTTTTTGTTCGGAGGTGCTGAAATGCAGTGAGCTGCGCTGGTTAGAGCGCGTTGCTCCCATCCCCCGCCTGTACAGCACAGGGTAAGGGAGGGGGACAGGAGAGAGAGAGGGAGCGATAGGCAGCACCCTTGTGAGGGGAAACGAGAGTCAGCTTCGCGGAGAGGAGAGAAGAAAAAAGAGCTGGGGCGCAAACAAAAGGAGAACATGGATGAAGCAGGAAAATGTCTGTTTAAAAAGGCAGCGCAGCGGAGGCTTTGGTCATCCTGCACATAGTCCGCCCGTTTTTTGGATGCCGTGGTTTGGAGCTGTTGAGCGGGGAGCTCTTAAGGCGGAAAGCGGTTTTTAATCCGTCTGTGGATGTTGCCAGCTTGCGATGGCTGTTGCAGGGCGATGTAGCTGCATAAAAGAGAACGTGCCTCTTTGTTTTTGTTTGTTCATTGTTCTACTAAGTGTCCTTACAAATGCACAAATTCGCTACAGCATTCAGGAGGAGCTGGAGAGCGGTACTGTCGTTGGTGATCTTGTTCGGGATCTTGGGCTGGATCTGCGAAAGCTTTCGGCTCGTCGGATCAGAATCAGCTCCGACAGTGCGAGGCGATACTTCAACATCAACCACAAAACTGGTAAGCTTGTTATAAGCGACCGGATTGACCGCGAAACGCTCTGTGAATTCAGCGGCACCTGCACGCTTAGTCTCGACGTGGTATTAGAAAACCCATTCGAACAGCACAACGTGGATGTTGAGATTTTGGATGCAAATGACAACTCGCCGCTTTTCCCGCGAGATGAGTACCAGTTGGAGATCTCCGAGGGCGCACAGCCAGGCGCGAGGTTTTCCATTGAGGGCGCGCAGGATTCTGACGACGCCTCAAATTCCGTGCGCCATTATCGCCTCACCTCAAACGAACACCTGGCGCTCGATTCAACCAAACCACCTGCGGACGGAAAACACATAGAGCTCGTGCTGAAAAAACCTTTCGACCGCGAGCTTTTGCAGTCCCACCAGTTTCTACTCACCGCTACTGACGGCGGATCTCCTCCGCGCTCAGGCACAGCCAAAATCAACGTGCGCGTTTTGGATACCAATGACAACGTGCCAGTCTTCGGCAGTTCCGTATACAAAGTGAAACTCCGGGAAAACTCTCCTATTGGCGCGCTGGTAATTAAATTAAACGCCACAGATAGAGATGAGGGCTCCAATGGGGAGGTGTATTACTCCTTTAGCTCTTACACGCCAGATAGAGTGAGGCAGGTGTTTTCTGTAGACACAGACAGTGGAGAAATTAGAGTTAAAAGCAATGTGGACTATGAAGAAACCAACAGCTATGAGATGTATATCCAGGCAGCAGATAGAGGCCAAGGGGCCGTAGCAGTGCACTGTAAAGTGGTGGTGGAGGTGCTGGATGTGAATGATAACCCTCCTGTGATTGTGCTCTCCTCTCTCTCCAGCCCAGTTCGGGAGGATGCTCGTGCAGACACTGTGGTGGCTTTAATAAGCATAAATGACAAAGACTCTGGACAAAACAAGCAGGTCAGCTTGGACATCATCCCCCCAAATCTACCTTTTAAAATCAAATCATTCCGAAACCATTACACCATTGTTACCTCTGCCTTCCTGGACCGGGAGACAATAGCATCACATAACGTCACAGTTACAGCCATAGATGGTGGAACGCCACCTCTTTCGTCATCAATGACGGTACGAGTAGAAGTGGCAGACGTAAACGACAATCCACCACGTTTTGAACAGACTTCATACACTGTTTATGTCTCAGAAAACAATACACCCAGTGCACCTTTGTGCGTCGTCAAGGCAACAGATCCTGATGCCGGTGAAAACGCTCGCATCACATACACTGTCCTAAATGACAACAACCATGGTATTTCAGTGGCATCATATGTTTCTGTCAAACCTGCCTCAGGTGAGGTGTACGCACTGCGATCGTTTGACTTTGAGAAGTTGCGTGAGTTTCATTTCCAGGTTAAAGCTCAAGACAACGGTGTGCCACCTTTGAGCAGAGTGGCAACTGTTTATATTTACATCATGGACTCCAACGATCACAGCCCACAATTTGTTCGGCCAGCGGCAAACGGCTCACACTCCACAGAGACTATTTTGCGTAACTCAGAGGCAGGGGTCCTTGTTTCACGTGCCCTGGCTTGGGACTTAGATGCAGGAGAAAATGCCTGGTTGCTATACAGCCTCCATCACCCGCCGGAATTGGACTTGTTCAAGGTGCACGAGTACACAGGTGAAATCCGCACAACACGGCGAGTAAACGAGGACAATTCTACTGTCTTTAGCCTTACAGTGCATGTACGAGATCATGGTTTGCCTCCACGCTCCGCATCTACAACAATCAACATTGCTGTTATGGAGCTCCCACCCAAAGTGGCCCCAGATCCAAAACGCATTATCAGGCCACACGGCACAATGATATTCTCCCATGTAACCCTCTATCTTATCATTGCCCTGAGTGCAACCACCTTTGTTTTCTTGCTCACCATCTTTGTCCTAGCAATTGTTCGCTGCCATGCCTACTGCAGCCAGCCAGATGCTTGCTCCTGCTCACCTTGCTGTGGGTCCAAGAAGAAAAAGAAGACTACAATGAAGGCACCCAAAGATGGTGGAGGAGGAGGTGGTGGTGGTGGTGGTGGTGGGGCTGCAGGTGGTGGAGGAGGTGGAGCTGCAGGTGGAGGTGGGGGCGCTATTGGTGGAGTCACAGTCCAGCAACAGTCCGCGGTGATGCGGAGAGACCTGAAAGTGGAGCCACACTACATTGAGGTCCGAGGAAATGGCTCATTAACCAAAACATACTGCTATAAGACCTGCCTGACCGCCACCTCAGGAAGTGACACTTTTATGTTCTACAATACGGGCCGGCCGTTGAGTGGGACTTGGGGCTCAGGGGCAGACCGTTTCTTCACAGGACAGAGTGGGCAGTTTGTGCGCAGACTGAGCATGCCCGACGCTACGGCAATACAGGTGTGTGCAGTGTCCACACTGTTATAGCATCCATTAAGTGACTCATCCATCTATCCGCCTCATCCATGCATACAGAGAGGAGAAATTCTCTTCTCTTCAGTAATGTGGTACCTTTTCACTCTCAGATGTGATAATGATTTAGGAGTAGCCCCAAATTTTTTGTTTTGTTTCCAAATACACACACAAAAAAGTTTTCACTCAGAAATCGCTAGTAAATTTCACAATTAGTTACAAAGAGACGCAAGTAAAACATACTCCAATAATCTCTTTTAAGTAAAACTTCGAAAAATAATATTTTACAGTTAATAAAGTTGTTTAGTTGTATTGCTTACTTTTTTTCAGTACAACTACAGGCCTGTTTCAGCAGTGCAAAGAACAGGTGTTTTGCTTGGTGCATAGCAGGGCTCAGTAATGGATCCGGTTATATTGGAGCATTTTTGCTTTTTCTTTTTGTGGCTCATTAATTCACAGCAGCAGCCTTCAGTGTGAACTGCAGAATGTATGCATGTGCAGTTTTGATGATTTAGGCTATCAGACTTCCTTTCCACTTGTTTACAGCTGTCATCTAATTGCATTTCATCAGTCATGGATTTAGAGAGAAGCGCTCTGTAGAGTCCACCCACTGGTCCAAAGATGGTAGCCAATGGCGTGGCAGAAGGACTCCTGTGTGTTATTTCCTTTTACGTATCAGTATTCAATAATCAAATTTAGTTAAATGTTTGATAATTCTGTTGAACTCTTTATTTTATATTTTACTTGTTCATTAGGAATCTATGTCACTCAAAATCTTTCACTGCCATTAACATGTATCTCATGGTTGCAAACTCACCAGCCTGATCATTAGCCAGAGGTTATGACAAATACTATTTAATACACCCATGCTTGCTATTATTTCAATAGTAGTTTTGTCTAGCCCCCTACAGTGAATGCAACTGCATAACAACTTAGCAAGTCAAGCATTTAGTCAGAAATCTAGAATCCCACCTGCTGCGTCCACCTAGAATCCCACCTGCTCCATCTAACCTGAAAACTAGTATGTACTGAACACAGGACGCAGATTTGCAGTAACATAGACTTTCACTTTATCTACTTGAGAAATGAATTCTGAATAAATCCAAACATGACAAATTATTCACCAGGTAATTGACATAATTATTCAAAATCCAATTCAGACAATATAAAGCATTGGTCATTCATTTAAATAGTCCAATAATACAGAAGTGAGAGAATTCAGAAGCATTTACCTGGTAATGAGAACTACGCACAGTGATTTTATGAGAGATCTGTCTACAGATTCCCTGAACCTTTTGCTATCTAGACAAGCCATCAATTTACCACAAGTTTTTATAAGGATTTTGGCACATCAGTCTGCGAGTTATAAGTGAGTGGTGAGGATTCTTCTTTGATTTATATGGGATTTTCCATATTGATATTTTATTTGACCTTTATGTTGAATTTTGCTCTTCATTGCTTTGTGTTTGAAGGGTTAATGGAAATGTCTGTTCTTTTGTTTTTGTTTTTGTTTTTTTTTGTTTTTTTTTAGCAGATGCACTGAGACCTTTAAAAAGATACCAAACATGAGTTGTCATACTCTTGTTCACTCTGATTTGTCCTGAGTTTAGGAGGAGAGGAGGGGATAGAGAGGAAGCAGATGTGCTAGATCAACAGTGAACTGTTGAGGATGTTAACCTCATGAGAAAGAGTTCAGATGTTGATTCTCATAAGAGTTCTTTGTTTTCTCAGACAGTGGCCTCATCAAGGTTCAGTTATCTTGGCATCAGCCTTGCAGCTCTCTTTTCCCCTCTCTCACGTTTGTTCTCTCGCCCTCCCTCTCTCAAGCCTGTTCTGCAGTGCACTTTTTCAGGACAGCTGGGTGTGTTTATATTTAGAGGTGTGAAGCTCAAACAACACTCCAGTTTCTCTGTACCCACACTTAAATCTCTCTAGAGAGACTCTGCAGTCTAGCTTCAGTTTAGTTACACAGCTTCACGTTGTACATCATCCACCAAAACCAATTGATAGGCCTTTAACCTGTCAACACAGGTTAGCATCATTGGTCCTCTGATGACAGATCGATACATTCTTTTGTGCAAGGTTGGTTGATTTTCTTTACAGGTCAGTTATGTTAAGATCTCTTTTAAATATTACATTGTGCACATACACACTTACTATTAAATGGGTAAATCTCAGGAAACTTGGTGATTAGAAATGAAAGATTTTATTTTTTTATTTCATTTTATGAGAGGAACCACTCTCTTTCTGTGTTGTTAAACCCTGTTAGATTGACCACAGCTTTCCAGTGAAAATCATGTTGCCCCATTGAGTTATGCATCATTCCCAACAGATGAAATGATTTTTCTCATCAACAAATCTTTGCAGCAGAGTTTTGCCAGTCTTTCAAGCCTTGGTATGACTGGCAATTTATTACAAATGAAGCCTTCCCTATCTGCTCTGTTAGTTCACCAGAGATAATCATTACAAACTGAGTGGATTTATGTTGTGTTGTTGATCGGGTTGTGAGTGTTTCAAGGATTACTGGATGTGAAAATAGTTTCTCTGTGTGAGCACCTCTTATTTGTGAAGTAATTACTGGCTCATTTCAGCTGTTCTCATTAAATGTCAGTCATGTTTGTTCTCCCTGTGTGTGATTAAGTGGCAGTGGAGCTGAGGTCTGTGTTTCTAGTAGCTGATTGGGTGGTTCGGTTTGGAAAGGAAAGGACAGAAGGATTGTGATTGGTTGGTGCAGAGGTGCGAATGCTGTATCTAGGCGAGGTGTGTCCACTCAGAAGGGAACTGAGAGAGAAAGAGAGAGAGAAAATAAGGAAAAGAGAGTAAGGAACTTCTGGTGAGACGAGATCAGACTGAACTCATTATCTGCTTTTCACACACACACACACACACAGAGACACACACACAGAGTGATAAATCAAAGACCTGTGAGGTGAATAAAAACAGATCCCCAGTTTCTTTTCTCAGCAACCCTCTCTGTTTCCATATTTACTATATTTGAGTGTCTTTAATTTCTCCAAAGAATTTAACCCAAAAGTCTTTCAAAAGTCTTATTTACTGCAAAGCAGTTGGTGCATCAGTTGGTTGCATATTTTAAACCCCCTGGGTTTGTTGTTTTGTTGTTGAATTTTTGTATTTTTTTAATTTACATGTTTTCCCCTTGATATTAGGGGTTTGGCTATTGAATTGTGGTCATTACGGACCTGGTGCATTGATTTGAAACTGATTTATATTCAACCTTTCTTCATAAAATGTTTTATTTGACCGTTTGTATACCATCTATGAAAGGATCATGCTAGGTTGAACATTAGTGTTAGCATTTGATGTTTTTGTGCATGACCATTAGCTGGTGTGTATAGTAGTTGTCTTGCAGGCTTGTATGATGTATGTGTGTGTTTGCGTGTTGTGTGGAGGAAAAGCAGGCCCAGCTGATTACATTTTAAATTGGATTTCACATTGATAAATATCCTCCAGGAGATGTTTGTGAGAAATAAAATGGTTGACAAGGATGGGTAGGGAGCACAAATGCCATGTCTGCTTTTTTAGTATCTAAAAGTTGATAGTACTGAAAATCTGAGCAGCATAAAACAAGCTGAAATGTCTTGCTGTTGCCATTTAAATACAGGGAGATTTCACAATGATTATAAAGGGGCAAAAGATGTATCATACTACACCTAGTAAACATAAAGATAGAATTTTGCATAAATAAAATGTCATCTATTTTACATATGCATTGCTTTTATACAGAGTGACTCATGCATTTCTATTTTAGGACCATTACAGGTTTGTTTCATTGGTCCATTTAATCAAAAGCAAGCATTTCCACCACATTCTTGTTACTGAAAATAATGTCACAATGCCAAAAGTCAGTTCCTTACCAAAAATAAGCTTCATTTCCTTTAACCAAGACACGGTATCTTGTTTCTGTTCTTTGGATTTTGGAATGAAATATGATCTAAACATGTTCTTGAAAGGTTTAAAGACATTCACTCACCTTGTGCATTTTAACTGCAGATATGCATCAGTTTCCTTCTCCCTGAGAAGACTCATTTAAACCGATCTCACCCTTCTGTTACTGCTACTTTAGGGTTTTATGACTTTGATTCATCTCATTTGTTTGAATGGTTGGTTCAGATCTTTTGGATGATGAGCATCTCAAATTATCATTAATGTTTGTGTGTCTGTGTGAGGGCAAGAATGTGTGTGTTTAAGTCATGGATGAAATCTTGACCCAACTCTAACCCTTTCCTCAAAAGCCAATCCTGCAGCCATCGTGACCATATGACTACACTCCAGCATGATTAATTAATTAGATGATATTGGTTTTTTGATCCGTCTCAGTGCTTAATGTCATCTCTTTCTCTCTCTTTTTCTGTCTTTGTCTTTTTCAGCCTAAAGCTCCCAGTGCAGACTGGAGATATTCAGCGTCCCTCAGAGCAGGAATGCAGAGGTGAGACTTGATTGGTTTTGTTGTCTTTTTTGTTGTCATCTGCTGAATATGCCCTAGTACTTTAAAGGGGTAAATAAATAAATATTAAGTAAGTTTGCTTTCTGTGTTCATTGAACCAAAGTTGAGGAGGAATTATCACAAACTACATATGTACTATTTTGACACAATATGTAATAATGAATATCATATGTGAACCACAGGTAAAACATTACATAAAATGTATAACAATGACTCCTTTAAATGGATGAATCTGGTGAAAGGAAGGCAAGAAAGACATTACAAGACATTTTATGGACTTAGTTACCTATGTAAACAACTGATGTTGATATGATCATGGAAACTCATGTGCACAGACATTACATTACCCATAAACCCCTAGACCGTACTGGGTAGCATATAGTTATCCACCACTCATTGTGAATCGTCTGATATAGATGTAGCAGCACTGAATGACCAGTACAGCTGTACAGCGACAATTTCCGTGGAAGCAGAAGTAGGTCACATGCGGCGATTGAAGTATTGCCTGCAGCCATGTCGACAAAACGATGGCAACGAAGGACATTGCAGACAACAGACTGGGCAGCACATTCACATATGCCAGGGCTATGTGTGTGTGACTGAATGACCTCCGATCTTCATTAGTGGTACACTGATTTCCTTCTAATTACAGCAGGGTTTAATGAGAGCTAATGTAGCCACGCAAATCATTCTCATGCATTAAATCAGATTCCTGTCTCACAATTTATGTGCTTAGAGAAACCGCTGCAAAATTGATTTCACATTTATGATGCCCTCGCTTTTTTGGTCTTGAGTTTAAGGCAGATTTATAATGCTTTCATTGGTAGTTTCTTTGTAAAGTCAGTGGCTTCTTATTAATATTTATTCTATTTTTAGAGTTTAGAATTTGAACAAACCCTAAATCCCAAGTATTATTATTATTATTATTAATTAATTTATTTTTTGACATGCTAAATAGTTTGTGACATGACTTGCTGCTGTTACTTTACTAAGTGATCAGAACGGTTTTTAAGAACCATAGGGATCCAAACCATATCCAGAGACCAGAATTATTTAAACCGCAACACCCCGGCTGCCTCATAGCAATGTTTTAAAGACAGTCAAAAGACCGTAGCAACACCTTGGGAATCCAAGTGAGATTTGCAAGGGCAAACATTACATTTATTTTATTGTTACTCTCCATAGTCAAACATGTTTATACAAAAATAGCTTTTTGCATGTTAAACAGAGAAATGATCAGTGAAGGAAGCAATGACATTGATATGCAGGCAGAGATGAGTAGGGGGAAGGAGAGGCAGGCAGGGAGAAAGCGAGAAGGAGGATGTTTGAACATTAGCTGAGGATCATGTATTTGGTCCAGTGTTTCTCATTAATAATGTATTAGCCTTACTGACTGCTGCTTCACAGCTCTTTAAAATGGCTTCCCCACACACACACACACACAGAGAGAGGGCATGTAATAGCAGCAGTAACCGGCTGACCTTGGACTGCAAACATTCATCAGAGAAAGAGAGAGAGGGGCCAACTAAAATGGTGGTTTTCCACCCACCCTCCTCTGTTCTGCATGATTTCTGTCTTTGAATAATTTTAGATGTGTTTTTAACAGATTACTGGTTGATTGCAAATGTTAGAAATGTCACAACATATTCATTTTTTTATTTTAAAACTCACATTTAAAATGACATACATTTCTGATCTTAATTATCTTTTATGTTCCTACTACTTATCTATCCATTGAAGAGTTAAATAAACTTGTGATTTTCATGCTAAAATAAACAAAAAGGGGAGATTAGCAATGCTATTTATCTTTTAACAATATATATAATGCATTATATTGATGAAAAGTGACAGTAAAGGTATGTATAATGTTAAAACATTTTTATTACGAAATAATGTTGTTCTTTTGAACTTTTTATTTATCAAATAATCCTGGAGAAAAATGTAAAAAAAAAAAAAATAAAAATAAAAAATGAAGCAGCACAACTGTTTTCAACATTAGAATGATTTCTGAAGGATCCTGTGACACTGAAGACTGGAATAATGATGCCAAAAATTCAGCTTTGCATCACAGTAATAAATTACAGTTTCAAAATATATTCAATTAGAAAACAATTAATTTAAATTGTAATAATATTTCACAATATTACTGTTTTAAATGTATTTTTGATCAAATAAATTCATCAATCAATCAATCAGTCAATCAATCAATCATTTTTAACATTTACCTAATTTTCCACTTCTCTAGTTTAGTCTCAGTACTGTGATGCTGCAATATTCTTTACCCATTCTATAATAAATTTCTTGATATTTTTTTTTTTTTGTTTTTTTGTTTTTTTTGTGATAATGACCAGCTGACTGTATGTTACCCCACTTATTATATAAATACTTACCAAACAAATAAATAAATGGAATGAAATATTGATTTGAGCTGAAATAATTTTATTCGTTGAGAAGACGAGGTGAGGCTGTGGATTGATTTGATAGTCATGAAACTAGCACAGCCTAGAATATCGGTTATCTGGGACAAGTCAATAATTATAAGTTTAGTGTTCATACTAAATTTTTTGATGGCAGTACACCATGATTAGTGTATATAATGTAGAATGAGCTAAAAAAGGGTATTGTGAGAGACAATTTAAGTCCAGCATATAAATCAACAGCTAAATGCATTTCTTGCCAGTCTTTTATGACAGTTGATGTTGTGATGTTTGGGAACGAATCTAAACGCTTCATGTTTTCAGCCACTCTGAGCACAGTGAGCTAATCCTTTCTTAACACACTTGCAGCTGCACACAGAGCAACAGAGAGAACACAGGAAGTGATAACACCCTTTTCTAAGAGTAGCAGAAATCTCCTGCTTGGTTTGATTTTCTGCCACTGGCGATTTTTAAGACTTTTTCCTGACGCAGACACACAAACGTGGGTGTGTGTAGAGTCGCCATAAAATGGAGTTTGCAACATATTTTATATCCATAATATGGCGTATTTCCAATTGAAGCAGGATGATCAGCTGCACAAATTTCACAGATAGCTGTGTGTGTGTGTGTGTGTGTGTGTGAAAGACAGTCTTTGGTGTGAAATTTACACAGGAGTGTAAACTTTAATCTCAGAGGTAGTGTGACTGCAGAGAAGAGCATGGCCTAATCCTTAATCTCTAATCCAAGCTTCTAAATTCCAATTCTCACAGAAGACCTGCATATACCCAAGCTCAATCATTCAGCCCAGGTCAAACATAAACCCTACTTTCTTTCCACATTTTGTCCTTTATAATCTAGGACATTATCTACAGACAAATCTTCTCTCATAGAGTGGGATCTGTGACAGTTTGAGTATGAAAAAAATTTAAATCATTGTAAAGAATTTCTTAGTTTTTGATGTGCTTAAATTTAAGAAACCCATAAATAGAGCAGAATTTTAAATTATGATCCTTCGTTTAACAAAATTTCAATGTATTTCAGTCAAATCAAGGTTTGTTAGCTGATTTTATTTTTTTTTAAAAGGTGAATTAATCATTTTAAACTGAAAAACTTTCTCCTTTGTTTGTGTGTAGTTCGGTCCATATGGAGGAGTCATCCGTGATGCAGGGTGCTCAAGGAGTTCTGGTTCAGAACTGGCCCACTGTCTCCAGTGCTCCTGGTAAGATATAGAATCTAAAATCTCTATGGGAGACGCACTCTTGAAAAATTAAAAATCTTTGGTCCCACTTTATATTAGGTAGCCTTAACTACTATGTACTTACATTTAAATTAATCATTTGATACAATGCACTTATTGTGTACATACATGTTTTTACATTGTACTTATATTTTTAAAAATATCTATATGTAGTTACATCTGTAATTGATTTCTGTAATGACATTAATAATTACTCTGTTGACCCATCCCTTACACCTTAATCCACCCTTAAACCTACTCATACCACCAAACCTGTCCCTAACCTACCCCCATCCCACCTCAATAGTAGCAAAAGTATTTTGCAATACAATATGAACACAATAAGTACATTGTACTTATTTTTGATGTAAGTACATAGTATTTAAAGCCACCTAATATAAAGTGTGACCAAATTTTCAAATGAGATCTCTTTCATTTTTTAGTTGCTTCTCTAATCAGATTGATTAGCTTCTCACATGTTTCTCTGTTGAGTTTTGCATTGTAAAGAGATTGAAATAAATTGAAATTCCTGATTATCTGAGCTGCTATCCGCATTGATTTTATAGCTCTATACTCAACTCGTGTATATTTTTGTGAGAAACATCTTAGTCCAGGTTGATACTTAAATGAAACATAACAGAAAACCCATAGTAAGTCTTCAGATCTAGAGCAACCACTGAGCAATACAATTTTCCTCTGTGTGTCGGTGGCAGGACTGCAACACTGTCTTTCACAGTTTCACTGATATTACCCCTCAGGACCATCTATCACTCTATCAACCCCTGTCCCAATCTAGACTATCACTCTCTTCTTTTCTGTCTCACATTATTCTTTCACTTGCATGCTTCTTTCCCTGCATTCTCCTACGTGTTGGCCTCTTTTGCTGAGCCGAGCTGCTGCAGTCATGCAGGATATAAGGAATATGACCTACATGAGGCTTCTTTAGGAAACCTAGCTGAGTAGTTCAGGAAGCAACTCAGAAACCACATAAACCACTGCACTACATTAGTGATACCACAATCTGCCTTTTTTGTGCTATGTTGAACAGTAACAGTAAATATGAATTCATAATGGCAGCAACCCATGTTATTGTACCCAAAATTAACCCTTTAAGCTTTATCGTCATTTGCTCACCGTCATATTGGAAAGTGGATATATATATATATAGTCTATAATGCATATTAATCTAAATTACACCATGTAAAATACACCATATGAAAGCTTTGTGTGAGGATTATTTTGAGACTGGAGGGAAAAATGTTCCGTGTTTGAGCTGGAGGGAAAAATGTTCCGTAAATAATGTAATGACATTATTTTGAGGTTTTGTAGGAACAAAATTGGGGTCTTCTGGTGATGTATAGTGGATAAACTACTGTTATTGCACTTTCTGTTTTTGTAGCTTGGTAGTACAAATCACTCTCCACTTTTATTATGTAGAAAATAAGAGAGTTTAAGTCCATTTCAGTTTTAAACAGAATTTACATTTTTATTTAGATTTTATGCTTCATGTCTCATTTTGTGTTTCATGGAATAAAGACTTAAATTCAAAGTTAAAACAACACAAGGGTGAACTACTCCTTTAATATTGCTATTGTGCATATTGTGCATTTTCCCACAGTCTGATCACAGTGGAATCCCCTGGTTTTAATGTTGGATTATATCCGTTTAGCTCGCTCAGGTGGCCTATCACAGCTAAGTGATGAAGAAGAGAGTGACACCGATTTCCACAGCTCTGACCAGATCAAGCATAAATCCAATTTATCAGCTGAAAGAGGAAATGACACAGTCAGAGGGGATGCGAAGGTTATCTGCAAAAGCAAGAAAGAGAAGCTCAGTACAAAGCGGCAACCGAGAGAGTGTGGCGAAAGCACAGAGAGATGACTCGATTAGGAGATGAATATTAATAATGGTCAGCTCAGACTATTTCAACACAAACATGCACACATTCTTTCTCACTCGCTGTGGAGATGTCCGTTCATGGTAATTAATCCACAATATTAGATTCCATTCCTATTTTGCCTATCTAGTCTCTTTCTCGCACTGCAAATAATTGAAGAATCACCTGTCTTTCTGTAGAGGACAGAGTCTCAGTTATTAATCAGAGATGTCTGCACACACACTAAAGCGCCCATAAATGGATCACCACAACCATCAGGGCAAAACATATTAAGATAAAATACATTTTAAGTCAGAATCAACAAGATCAGGCTTAGAATAACAAATTGCATCATGCTTTAGGCTTGTGTTTGTAGCCATATAATATTGATGTAGAGTATTGTAGAACATTATGTTGAGGATATTATACATCCGGTTATACAAATGTGATGAATTTTAGTATTACATCAAAACAGACTTGTTCTTGTGGTGGCGAATGATGCACATGACATGAAGGCAGCAATAAACCTCTCTACCATTTGTCTGGGATCATTTCCTGGGTCACAAGGTCATAGGTATGAACGCGGATACAATTAATGAATATTTAATTTCCTAATTAACTCTGCGTGAGGGTTACGGATGTCTAGGTTGACGCCCAGCCCTCTTGGATGGAATGATGATGTGACTTCTGGAGGTGTTTGAAATAATGAAAGTAATTTAGTTTCAATAAGATGAAAGGGAAAGAAAGAGGGAGAGAGGACAAAACGGGCGCAATTACTCGAGTGATGAAAGAGCAATTTGTTCTAATTAAGTCTCTGATGATGACTGCAAAAGCAAAGACTGGAAATGAATGAAATAAGCCTCTTTAGATTTTTAGCACTCTCTCTCTGTCTCCATCTCTCTTTCTCTTTCTCTTTCTTTCTCCTATTCACTGTTTATCTGTCTTGTGTACAAATCTTTCACAAGCTGCTATGTCTGAGATGCTGCTTAGATTTTTAACACATTATTTCAGCCAAAAATGAAAATGATATATAATTTAATGTATATATCTCAATATATTCCAAACTTTCTTTCTTCGATAAAACACAAAGAGGCAATTTAGCAAACTTAATTCTGTCTGTTAAACTCCTAAAAGAAATTATAAGTGTATTCCATACTATTCTTTCTCTATATTATGATTTCTGAAGCTGTATGTTGTCTTTGTGTGGTAAAACTGATTAAAACAGAGGTTGTTCATTGAAACCTTTCTCACTGCTGTAGTTTACCATTCCTTAGGTTCAAGCCTGTTCAAGAATGTTTATTAGTCATATGAAACATAAAAACTTGTGATGGCATCAAATATGATAAAAATGCCCCTTCGTGAATAAAATTTGACGGATACTGCAAAGGGCAAAATTTACAGAGAATAATAAAATACATCTCAGTCAGTTGTAGAATGTACACGAGTCATTTTAACTTAAATTATATTAAAGTGGCTTCAAAAATTTGAGTTGAATAACATAACTTAAAAATAAATTTTAAATTGTTTAAATTATTTTGATGAGTCAAAGTCATGAAAAAACATGATGTAAAAAAAGGCATATGAATCATATGGACCATTTTTATTGTGTTTGCTGAGATTAGTAGCTTGACAGACAGACAGAGAGCTTGATCAGTAAAATATGGCCTTTGATTTTTGGCTGAACCAACCTTTTAAAACAGTATAAGATGAGAATAACTACATACATGAATCATACAACACCGTCAGTTTTGTTGTCAGCAGCAAGAGAATCGACAGTTTAGGTTGTAATGTGAATGCTCAGTCAGTAGGTCTGTGGTGGTGTAAAGTAGTGCTGGTTTGTTTTATGTTCTGCATTTTTATGAGCTTCGTTTGGAGCTCTGGTGTGCAAAACACTGGAGAAGCCAACGCCCCTGTCTCTCTCTCTCTCTTTCTCTTTGTTGTATGTGAAACAGATGGGTAAAACTGCCAAAGCGTAGATCTACAGAATTAAAGCAATGAAAATAGGATACAGCATGCTGTCTCTCTCATTTTCTGTCTCATTCTCATTTTGTTTTTGTGTCTGTCACATTTTCAGTCTTTTTTTTTTTTTTTTCTGAAATGTGGTAAAATGTTAGAGTGAAACTGTGACAGAGGCAGAGGGCAGGTAGACAGCCTAAGGGAAAGAGGGATCTAGAGAGTGACAATGAGGGAAAAAAGGTGACCGAGGGGGAGAGTGAAAGAGAAAACAGAGATGCAGAGAGGAGGGGGCTGTGATTGGCTCTGTTGCTAGGGGAGAGAAGTATTTGACCATTGGAGAGAGAGAGAGAGAGAGAGAGTTCTGTATTAGTTTTCATCAGTGTCTCTGCCACAGCCAGATTTCACTGGAGGAGGCAGTTTCCACGGCAACCATTCATACCACGAACAGGGTGCTGGAAGAGTAGAGGGAGGGTGAGAGAGAAACAAGTGAAGGAGAATTGCAAAATGGAGAGAGAAAGAGAGGAGAGGTGTGGCTGAACGAGAGAGTTAACAGAACGTCATATAAAATATAACAAATGGATAAAACTGTGCATGTAAGGGGAAGGAGGAAGTTTAGAGGGATGAGGACAGGTGAAATGGGGACAGATGGATGACAAAATATAGAAGTATGAGAGTTTTTAATACATTTGTCATCTCAGTAAAGCTATATGAATTGAGAGAAAGATATTTTTCCACTGTAAATGTGATTGTTGGGTTATAGCAGGTTGGGTAAAGATGGATGAATGGAGAGATAAATGGATGGGTGGATGAGTGTGACCTATCCTGATCTGTCTGTTTAAAGATCATCTCTACAGGTGGGCCAACCTGCACAGCCCACAGGCTCTTGTTTCAGTTACAATGCCATATGGCGCACAGAAACGCTTGCCCACAATGCAACGCACATTCATACCTACAATCTGATGCAAATACGCTTATTGTACCTGGAATGCAACATGCATGTATTTTATTGGCATAAAGCTAGTTCAGCATGTTCAAAATTACATGCAAAAGGAATATAAATAAAAACAACAGTCAGAGCCAAAAGTAATATAGCTGACAAGTTATTCGAATAAAAAATGTCAACAGGTCTCACTGATTTCCAGTGATTTTGCAGTAATTTTACAATTTTAGGTTTAGCACTCACTTTAGTCAATCAGTGACACAGTGAAAGGCTGTGCGAGAGTGTTTGTGTGTTGTAGGTCTAGTGGAATTTTCCAGAACACGCCAGGGGCTTTAGTCAGCTCAAGAGGGTAAACTGAGGACAATCCCTTTCTTTCTTTCTGTGTCAGTGTTTGTCTCCATATCTTTTTTTTGTTTTATTTTTTGTTTTTTTTGAGGCTTTGAAATATGAGGTTAAGATTTATTTATTTATCCATTTATTTTTATTATTATTAATGCTTTTAATTATGCATGTGTTTGTATTCTTCCCTGCCCCTATGGAAAACAGGGTTATTGAAAATTATAGCATTATTCTCAAAACATACAGTAGTCTTATTACAGAGAGCAGAACTATCCTTAAGACACACATGCACTGCTGTCTTGGCAGGCTCATGAGAAAGCTTGTGGTGCCATCTGGCACATATTTTACCAGGATTACTAGAGCCTGACGTACCAAGGTGTGTGCCACACACACGCACACATAGACACAAACTACAGTGCAATTATATTCATTCTACATAGACAATCAGTACCACATGCACATATCTAATTAATATTGTATGCCCACACATGCTTTATTATTCACAAACACAGCTAATGAAAGTTAATCAAATTTTCTATTAAATATTTAATGTGAAAGCATGCAGCTTACATGCATGGACTGTAAATAAGAAATTGTGAACTGTGATTGGTAAATAGACAGAGCTACCAAACATGTATTATAGATTAAAATTTTGTAATTTTCAAACTAGCTGTTATATGTGAAATCTGCCAATTTTCTGTACTTCCTGCAGCGAAAGCATGAACACAAATCTGCTGTCATCTGCTGTTACGCATACACACACATACACATAGTGCTTCAAAAGCGATGTGGTCTCATCTAAACAAACCCATAATTCCTTGGCTCTGCAGTGTTGTTCAGAAATCTGCTCCTTCAGGAGTTTAGCGTTGGAGTTTGGCTTATATTTCATCCTCAGACTGCCCTTCCTCACCTCCTCTTCTGCATTATGTAAGAAGGCACTCCACTCCTCCTTGAGAAAGGAGAGAGATACAGAGATATATAGAAAGTAGATGGGAGGGGGTCAGCAGACTCATGTTGTTTTCTTGCTGAGACGATTCGATTTTCTCCCCATCATCTTTTTATGAGCTGGATTTTTCACTGGCCATAATAATCATGCCCTTGTCATGCAGCTTATTAAACCTGTGCCATTATCTGCCAGCCAGACGTGTGTGTCTGTCCAAAGACTGCATTACGCGAAAGGTCAAGGCAAGATGGAGATAAGCAGAGGATGTTGTAGTCAGTGTAAATGTATTGGGAAATTACTCTGAAACTGTATTTTGCAAAGATACAAGCTACTCACAGTTTAAAACAATTAAAGCAATCTGAAAAAATAATGAATTCTTTTAAATAGCTATCCCATCAAAGTCCTGCCTAGTTTTTGAACCGGTTAATTTGACAATTTTAAAATCAGTGTAAATGAACTTAATAGCATTGCTACTTTTAGTTAGTTACTCCCTAGCACTATAGTGAATTTTATGCCTTATCCTGTCAGAATGATAACTAAAGAAAGAGAGAAACAAAATGGGAGGGCATGGAGAGAGGAAGATTAGATGTGATAAAAGAGTATGTGCGAGAGGGAGAAGAGAGAAAACAAAGCATTTGGGCGTTTAGTTGTTGTGTTGCTGAGGGATTTGGAAAGGTTGTCAGTTCCCTGAGGACTCATAATGGATGCTGCCTGTTTCTTTCTCTCATTTCACACCCACAATCCTGAATACAGACCTTCTTTCACTCACAGATATCGTAGTCAGAAAGATTCTGAGGTTGTAATCCATCTTAATCTTCACTGCAACATAAGCTATAGACAAAAGTGCAAACAAAGACCTGCACACAGATATGATACCAAAGGTGTTGTCTGTATTAAATTAAGTGATGTTGTGGTGATCCTGTGTCATTATAAATGAGATTACTTGCTCATCAGACAGAGAGAGAGATTTTCAGCAGTGCACAGGGGATGTTAAACATAGATCAGACCAGCTATAGTAATTTACATTTAAAGACACGAGTACATTACATTGCATTACATTCTTTCCTAATGTGCCATTTTTATGAGAGAAATTTAACAAGATAAAAATGTATGGTGGAAATGAATGGTGAATTTTGTCTCTATATGAAATAGGATTGGAGGAGAAACATATTTTTACAGTAAATGTGGCCAATTTTGAGTGTAATACATCACAGTTTGTAATACAAAATCAAATCTAAACTACACTACACTTTTTACACTTAAGTTGTAAATAAAGATTATTGAAGTAAAACAGACATTTGAAGTGAAAACAAACATGGAAGAAATCAAGACTAGAAAAGGGGAGCGAGATAAAGATGTTAAGTGTGTGCTCTGTTTGTTCACTTTTCATGGTGTGCACTTTGTTGTTGTTGTTTTTAGTTAGTTGAATATGAACAGGTTGGATTAGTTCTCCTGATGTTATTTTTGATAATCCAGCAGTACTGCAAAGCATTTTCCTTCTCTCATGCCAGACATTGCTGATTCACTGTGTACCCTCTGGGGCTCTTTACTGCTTAGCACAGAGAAGATGGACATAATTTATGTTTATAAAGGGACAAGTGTCTTCCAGCATGCTTATTTCAGGGTCGAGGGGACCTTTATCATTCCTGAAACATGAAGAGGCCCCTCCTAATGCTTTCATTACATACATTGACTGTTAAATAATGCTGTTTTCATTTCTGTTTTTACTAAACTTCATGCAATATTATTATACATTGTAATAGATGGTCTCTTTTTCTCTCGTAGATGGAGAGGGTGGAGAGGTCTCTCCCCCCGTAGGCGCTGGAGTGGACAGCAACAGTTGGCATTTTCGATACGGGCCAGGTCCAGGAGTCCCTCCACATCTGAAACCTGGTGAGGTTCCTCCTGAAGCCTTCATCATCCCTGGTTCTCCGGCCATTATTTCCATCAGACAAGACGGAGACGACAAGAGCGACTTTATTACTTTTGGAAAAAAGGAGGAGGCCAAGAAGAAGAAGAAAAAGAAGAAGGAGAAGAAGGATAAGCGGGAGAAAGGGAAAGATGATGATGATTAGAGAGACAGAGGAAGGAGTTAAAGAAAGCTGATTTTTTAAGACAGAAGTCTCAACGAAAGTCTGTAGAACATAACGTGTTTTAATTAATTCTAAAATCCATATTTGGGGCTCAAACAAACATTTTCTGTTGGATCTAACTGATAAATTTGGAGTGATTTTCTGTCACATCCAATCTCTTTCAGGTTTACGCAGATAGCTTCCCCTTCCTTTTAAGAATAAGTAATTGATTAATCTTGCCTTGATGAGTTGTTATATGATTGATTAATATTCTCTTATACCTCAGCCACTATTCTGCATAAAATGTCCTTCAGACTCATGTTGGTACGTCTGTCTTATTCATCCGGTTTTTTTTTTCACCGTTTTTGTTTTCCAATCTTTTTGACAGGGAGACAAAATCTGATTTGTTTGTAAGCTGTGTGCCGCTTCACGTGTGCTATCATGGTAAAAATGGATTCAGAACTGAGTAAAGTTAGACATTATGGAAGCAGGACACACACTGGTGTAAATACGCAGGTTGGGCACCGCTGTATGTAAAGCAGTGAAGACGCTAAATTAACGCTTTTGCTCGTTCACTTCTCCTGGTGCGGGATGGAAGAAACATCCTTTAAAACAAGAGACATTGAAACATTTTCACTTATAAAAATCTCACATCCTGGACAAAATGGGAAAAAACAGTGTTTTATCAGGGGAAAAAAAAAAATACACCGAATGCACTTTTATTTTGTTGCTTTAATTTTGTTACCAGCAAATGTTCTCCAAGGCATAGTATATATGTGAGCAAGTAGTACCATATATACACACGTACACGTATATAGACACACACATCTAGTAAACAGGGTCAAAAATCAGTGCATCTCTATAGCAACTCCCAAAACTTCTTCTGATCCAAAATGTTTCTAACCTGGTTGGCCTTTTGGTTAACCGACAGTTGGAGAGGTTCGCTCTCACAAGTCAATATCATGTAAAGCTCATGAGAAATCAGCTCTTCAGGAGCCTGGTTATGTGCTCTGTTGTTTATAGGGATGGCTGAGAGAATGTTTATGTATTATGAACAGTATTACTGTTGATTCACCAAACCTTAAACACCTTTGAACCCATAAACTGTCCTTAAATACCCTCTGTAGAAAAGGCATGGGGATTATGCCATGATTTTTTTTGTGGCATTGCCTCATACCTGTAGTTTCCTTGACCCTGTCATCCCAACCCTAATTTTGTGCCTGCTTTCTCAGCTCAGTATGTCATACACAAAACCCAATTGCCTCCTTTCTGCTTGCTGTCTGGAGGGCCAACACACCCCAAGAGCAAAGAACACAACATATTAGCTGGGGTTTTTTCAATTTGAAGGGCAGGGTTTTTTTGTGCGCCGTTTTTATAAGCTTTAAGTGAACTTTATTGCTATTGTACAGAGCTTCTGTCTGTCTGTCTCTTCCTTGATCTCTCTGCTGGGTAGGCTAGCTCTAGACATTGTGGTGTACTCATGTAGTATGGAGAAATGCAGATGCCCCCCCGCAGAGGACAGTAGCCCCACCCACAGCACTGTCATATGTCAATGACCCAGTGCTGTCCAATCAACCTCAGCTCTGTCTCTGTATAAGACATTGTATTTTCTGCTGGTCTTTCATCAGTTCATTCTCAGAAAGAGGAGGAACGAGAGAAGACAGATGTGCAGTTTAGGCAAGGGGTGGAGATTAGTAGAGAAGAACTTTGGGGTGAAAATAGTGGCTTGCCAGTTTGAACCGATGTTGAGGGTGAAGTGTGTAATTTTTGTGCCATTAGCAGCACCAAAACAGATTTTTGCCCTGTCTGCCTTTAACAGATCCAGCCATTGGTTTTGAGCTGTGTTAGGCTGATTGGGAAACAGAGCAAGGTTTTCAAAGACACATCCAGTTTTACACAAGTGTTTACACTAAACCTCAAACAATTACACAAATCATCTTTACAGTTATAAAAAAAAAAAAAACAATCAAGTGTTATTCATATATGATAATTCAACCTTTTGCATCAATAATACACTACAAAGATCAGACTGTTGTCTCCACCCCATGCCTTCTAGTGTCAGATTACAGCAGCAGTGACACGTCTGTGTTCTGATGCTATTGGTTCCTTCACTTGCCTGCCTACCTTGTTGCCACACACCCAAAAACGTCTCAAACCGATGTCACAATTACTCAAACGTGACTGCTGCATGACCTTACCAGAAAGAAAACACTTACTATATAGAGATATATATGAATATAGATATAGATGGCTATGATTTACTATTTTTGTTTATAGTTTTTATTCATTATTCACACAAAAGATTTGTGTATGTACCGTCTCTGAGCCTTTTGCATACTGACACCTCTGCACCGACTTACAGTGGACAGTTATGACATTACTAAACCTTGGTATTTGTAAATGCTCTATAGTGTGATGCCCTGAAGCTCTCGTTTTTATCTTAATTTTTCATTTTTGTTTATGAGAACAAAAAAGAAAGATAAAAAAGAAAAAAAAAAACTTTGTGTTTGGCTTTGACATCAAACTAGCACTGTATATTGTAGCTAAATTATGTATGATGATTCTATCCCTACTCTTTCACTTCTTTGACAAAGAAATAAAAAAATAAAAAAACAGGAAAAACATCCTGATGTAAAATACAATATATGTAGTGTATGCTTGTATCTAGTGAGCGTTCATGCTGTCATTCTTATTGTCTGGTGGTGATCAGTAGGTGGCGCTGTGCTGTCCAACTGAATGGCGCTCATCTGTTGTAAAACCCTCTTCTTTTGTACACCTGCTCATCAATATGTGATGGTGAATTAGTGACCATTCCTTTCTTTTTTCTCTTTATTTTCATTTTTTTCATTATGATGGAAAAGTGATAGTGTTTTGTTTATAAATCACAAAATAAATAAACTTTTCTTTCTTAAGAATGTGACATATTGTCTGTGTTTTTGTGTCTGTGAGCCAATTGTTAAATTATGATGATGATATGCTTTAATCAGAAACTTTTATTTGGTGATAATTTGTTTACTGTCTGTCAGCAGCCAAAAATAAATGGCTTTGGTGTACAATGCAATCTAGAACCAAACTGTAAAGCAGAACGTCTACTGCAAGGAAGTCTGAGAGAGAGAGAGAGAGAGAGAGAGAGAGAGAGAGAGAGAAAACTACTTTCTCTAAGTTGATATTTGGGTCATTTTATAATTGAGGTTACATTCCATGCCCATTGATGATAATGCTGTTTTTTTCTCGACAATATTCTTCAGAAATATATTTTATCCATTAAGAGAATACATATTATAATCTCACACATATATTTTGTGGACCCTTTTTTCAGTTTGCTTGAAATTCTCTTTATGTCCCTAAAATTACCAAGTTAAAAATAATGGGAGTAATAGCAGAAAATTATTGGTCATCCAATCTTTTACATTTTTAACACACTCTGTTAGCTTAGATAATTTAGAAGTTTCATCTGGTCTTGTTGAGATACAGTATATAGTTGAGTATCATCAGCATAACAATGGAAACTAATCCCGTATTTTCTAATAATATTACCAAGGGGCAACATGTATATTAAAAATAGCATAGGACCTAGGATAGATCCTTGTTGTACTCCATACTTTACTGGTGATAATTGAGATGACTCCCTGTTTAAATAGCGATCGGACAGGTAGGATCTAAACCATCTTAAAGCCTGCCCTTGAATACCCGTATAGTTTTGTAATCGATCTATGAGTATGTCATGATCTATAGTGTCGAACGCAGCGCTAAGATCAAGTAAAACTAGCAACGAGATGCAGCCTTGGTCTGATGCAAGAAGCAAGTCATTTGTAATTTTAACAAGTGCGGTTTCTGTGCTATGGTGGGGCCTGAAACCTGACTGAAATTCTTCATAGAGATCATTTTTTTGCAAAAAAAGTTTTGTTTTTCTTTAATCTCCAATGGCCTATTGTCAAGGAGTATATTAATTGCCTGTCAACTATGTTGGGTACGTTGTCATGCTTTGCAATATTTTTATGATTTTTAATTCAAATAAATATCAAAATTTGAGGTTAACCTGATCAAGACATTTGGGTGACCAGACAAGGCCTGTCATTGAAATTATGAGTCAGAATGGTAAAATTGGCAACTATGTTACCTGTCAACCCACACAGCTTGTCCATACAGTTGACAAACTCACCACCAGGGAAACATCTTTTATGATATGAAAATGGTGTTAATAATTAAAATTGACATCTAGCAGATAGGTTACATGGATAAAGTATATCAACGGAAACCAAAATATTTTTTTTTTTTTTTTTTTTGAGAAGGCATATTGTTTTTACACTTTTTCCTGATGTGAAATATACCCTAAATTATCTATCTATCTATCTATCTATCTATCTATCTATCTATCTATACTCTCTCTCTCTCTCTCTCTCTCTCTCTCTCTATATATATATATATATATATATATATGCAGTTAAAATACCACAGACACACATGTAATCTATATAATTTTTGACAAGCAGTTAGAGCTTTTCAGCCAACAATCTAGAAAAGTGTGACTGTATGTGTGAAGGCTCAGATTTTCTCCACTCATCTCCCCCTCAGTGTTCCTCATTGATGACAGTAATCATGATTAGAATTCACTGAGAGATTTCCTAATGCAGACATCTTGCCCTGAAATCATGCTCTCTCCAGCAGTATCTGCTGTTCATGCTAATGATGGTACCGTTTTCAGCACCTCTGTGAGGTTAACGGAAGGTCACGTTAAAGATGGGTGTAGCACTCATGCATTGCTTGTTATCTTTCTTTGATTTGATGCTACTGCCAGCCATTTAACATGGCATCTCAGAAAAAGTTATGATGTTTGCGCTGTTCCATCTATTCAAAATCCGCTTTAATCTAACATCAGAGAAAGTGAGTGAGTGAGTGTGTGTCTGTGTTGGTGCATGAGGGAGGTTCAAGGGTTCAGCTTGTAATTTTGTCTACAGAAAAAATATATATATTTCTTTCTCAGCACCCTCTCTTTTATTTGATCTTGGAGGCTGTTTCTATGGTTACTACAATGATGGGACGAATTTCCATGGCAACAATTCAATTCAGAATTGAGTGTCTGAACAGACATAAAGGTGACAATAAGGAGAGAGAGGTACTGGAACAGATTGTGCTACTATTGCTGACAGTCTCATACCTTCATAGAGTTCTGGAGACTCCACCCATTTAACCTCATAAAACTAGAGTTGTTCTCATGGGAGCTGTATACCATACCCAGAAGCAGTTCTTTATGGCCAGTTTGTGTTTTAAATATCTTCTAATTTCTGCTGCTTGTGGTGAGAAACAAACAAACAACATTATAATGAGATAGTGATGGCCAAAGGCAGTAGAGCTGCATTACAGCACAGCAGGTCACAAATACAGCAGTAATAAATAGAGAAATAGATATTAAACTGAAATTCAAGACAAGATGTCAATATACAGGGAAACAGAAATAAAAAAATAATAATAAAATAAATTAAAATAAAATAAAATCTGCTAGATTATATGGATTATGGTCTGGCATAAAACTACAAATTAAAGAAGGATCATACATTTATAAATCAAAAGTATATTATTAATACAATTATATACAGTGAGCAAAGGCTATTGCTGAAATTTAGAGCTCAGGACATGATATTCATGGGTAGTTCCCCCTTTCCTGAGCCAAGTGTTCCTTTTTGTCCTCCGATGACAGTAGTTAATGAAAATGCTTTTATTTTAGTCACCTAGAAACCTCAAATACTTATTTTCACTTTACATTTAACTCCACATCATTTCAAAATCAGTTTATTTCCAGGTATAAATTTTCAGTTTGGTCATTAATACTCCTCTGTACGTATTCATTTAATTAAAGGTAATCAGGCCCATCAATGACTGATTCACATCTGCTTTCTGAAGTGAGTTTTCCTGGATTTTATGCTTCATGTTTTCAGCAGTAGACACATTGTGTACGGTAACAGCTAAGCCTATGGGACGACTGTCTATAACAGTTCATTGGGGGTCTGAGGTCAGGGAATGAGGTGAGGTGAGGTGAGTGTTTTTGTTTTTTCTGTTCTGCTCTTTTAAGCTTGAATGACTCAGCACACATATCCTGCTGAGACTACGCACTTGCAAATCAAAGACACAGTGACGGCTAAATGAACGGTTGCTATAAATCAGAGATGAAACTCTTGCATAAACTGCCATCCACCACGGGGAGTAGAATAAAAGTACAGGTTAGAACATTCACCTTGATGTGCACTTTCAATCACAACAGGAGGGCTGTGCCAGTTTATTGTGTATGTAAGTTTGTGGGTTCCTTAGGAAGTAAAGCTGAAGAGTAAGAAATATGGTGTAAAATTTAAGAGTGCAAAGGAAAACATTTGGTGGCAGCTTTTGCTTACTAAGGTGTTTACTAAAGATTATAAGATGCACTAAATACAGTGGATGAAGTCTGTAAAACTGAAAAAAAAAAAAAAACATTTCCTTGGACAGGACATAGGCACAGCTGCATTGTGCTGAAATGTAAAAATGAAATGTAAAAAAATAACATTTAAAATGTTAAAGTTTACAGTCAATGTTAGTACAATTTAGTTTTATAATGCAAGGACAAGGACAATCATGTCTTATCAGATTTCTGAGCAAAAAAATACTTTTAAATAATCACATACACCTATAAAATGAAAAAAAGATCAAATGACAATTTTATAGTTTGAAATTTAAACTGAAATGATTTCAAACTGAAATTTGTAACAGTTTTTATATCATAAGATACTTTTTATTCTTGCCAACAGATGTGGTAGATGCTGTAGATAATGAGCATTCAAACTACAGGCATCCATGGTACATAAATGAAAGGGTTGCAGTTTAAATGTTAAAACGTATGAAAATATGTGACAGATGAAATAGGCCTAGTTGCATTTGATTTCTTATTATTAATAAATAATGAGATTAAACAAATAAAATTCATAAAAATGTTCAAACATTTTTGTAAACATGACAATATTATAAACAAAATGTACATTTATGTATGTATGAAATTATACCAACTAAATACATAAAGTTCAAAATCAGTTTTACTAATACAACTCTAGATTCAACATAAATAATCACATCTCTTCGACTGTCAAAATGGACATAGATGTCAATAAAAAAGGTGTTGTAAGCTGTTCAGGAAACCACTATTAATTGATGACGTAATCTCAGCCTTCAGTGCTGTGTGTCTTTATGAGTCTTGTTCATAACTAATGAATATTTCCTTTCTTTTTAACCCCGTCTCAACATCTGATATCTACTGTACTATCCATGAGACTGAAATACACACAAACTCAGATACTGAGTTTGCTTAAATTTTTGTGCGACTGAACAGCGCCACTGCCTGTAAGCATTTCACGATCTGTGTGTTTGAGATTTATGGATTCAGAATAAGGAAATAAGTAGCTATTGTTTAACTTTACCCTCCCCTATTGCCTGTTTTATACCTTTATTATTAATTGCGAAATTTGAAGACAGAAATAATGAGAATTAATACAACTGTCATACACTCAAATAAACGTCTTTAAAATAAAATAAAATAAAATAAATGAAGTGTGAAAGATTAGCCCGGGGATTTGTGAACTTTAATGTATAAAAATTTATCATACAAAACTGAGATGACAACAACATGTCATTTAGAAGTTATTTAATTTAGATTATAGGATTAGGTAATTTAATTTTGCAGCTCCTCAAATGACGTCGGTGTTCAATCGTGATAGCATTATGCATTACTTAATTTTAATGAATTCATTAATCAATTTTATTTTAGTTTTTGCTTGGTGTGCAAATAATGATAATGCAAATGATAGTGCAAATAATGATTTTATCATATATGTGGGTGTGTATTTTAATGCTTTTCAATACTCTAACTGATGCGTCCGTCCTATTTCTTCATTGGCTGCGTTCCACTTCACTTTTAGACACATGCCCTGTCCAAATACCCACACTTGCGGTCTCTGCACTTGACCACTTGACTACTTATATGACGTATTTCCTGTATTTGGCCCAAGTGTTCAAGTGAGCATCAAGACCACAAGTGTGTGTAGAACTTTTCATTACCTGATGGGACACACTTATAATGTTGTAAAAATACAAGTGTTTGCAGAGATTTATTTTTAGTTTCAACTTTGCATTTTAAAATAGACTTCTAAATGTCTTCTAAATGTGTTCAGTAGTCCCTATAACATATGACAATTTAATTTGTGGTGCTTTTAATTAAGTGATAAAAAGCAGTTGCAAATGTTCTACAAAATAAATATACTTATCTTTGCACCAATAAAACGTGCAACACTTTGTTTTACTACCAAATTATTTGTAATATCTAATTATTATTATTATTATTATTATTATTATTATTATTATTAATATTTAACTTACATTGGAAAGGTTTCCATGAGCTCTCGCGAGATCTCGGCAAAAGGTCTCACGATTTCTTCCAAAACATGATGCATGATAGGATACACTAAGCCTCGAATAAGACAGTGGTAGTGTGATAGTGTGATTCAAGATCGTGTGGATTTTATGTGCGTTAAGGGCACAACGCTTTGGCGTTTTTAAGAACTGGGGCAGTCTTGCGCACTTACTTCCTGTCGCGTGCACGCGCTCTCAAGTGGCCAAGACCGCTAGTGTGGGTATTTGGAGAGGGCAACACACTCGCGAACTTCCCTAAGCACTTCCCCTCCGCCATTTTGAAATGCGTTCCACTTCGTGAAGTAGACGAGCGAAGTTTATATTTGACCCTCGTTAGGGAGCGGGTCTACTTTACTTCAGGCAGCTCCACATACCACAATACACCACAATTATTACGTTACCGCAGATTGCGTTTAATTGCGCACCCCAAACAATTTTTTTTCTTAAATATTTAAAACAGCCCAAACATACCTACACTCTTAGAAGAAACGGTTCTATATAGAACCTAAAAAGGTTCTATCAGACGCTTCATATTTGGAACCCCTAAAAGGTTCCACATAGAACCCTTTTTAAAGGTTCAATCAAAAGAACCCTTTAGCGTATGGCAAGCCAAAGTATTCATATACGCCTGCTCGGGTGTCTGATTGTACACTGGCACGTCAAAAGCGTGTGATCTGACAACAAAACGCGCGTCCTCGACGTGTGATTTGCTATAAAAATGCGCGTTCTTGACACGCGCTTTGGAGTCACCGAAAACGTGCGTTCTTGACGTGCGTTTATCATAACAAAAATGGGCGTCGAATACGTGCATTTTGAGTCGGAAAAAAAGCATGTTATGAAACAGGCAGAGCAAACGTCTTCTGAAGTATCCAAACAGGCGAAAAGAACGTGCTCTCTCCTTAGTGTTCTCAAAATGGCACGTCGAAAGCGTGTGCTCACTTCATAGGGCTCGAGTCTGTCATGTTTTGCCACTCTATATTGGATATTATGGTAAGGCATTGCTGCCACATACATAGGCCTATTTTTTTCCAATCAGTCTTATGACGGGATGTTATTTTGTTTAAACAACATATTTTTATATTTTATATTTATATTTTTTAATAAACGACATATGTCATAAAAACAATATGTAATAGAAGATATTAGGCTGTATCGTTACATTATGCACTGCTGGTGTTGCCACAGTCCTGAGATAAATGAGGATCTGCAAGCTGCTGAAGTTACTGCAGGAGGGATAATACAAATACACTGTTTAAAAATGTATTTCAATGTTATTGTTTTTCTTGTAGCAACATATGTTTGTTATGGTTATTAGGTTTATTATGATTAGTCTACAATATAATGCTATCCAAGAATTGCACACAGACCCGGAGGATGACTGAATAATCGACTCTGGGTTGGGAATATTTCTTTATTTGAATGACTTAAGTTTGATTTAACACTTAATGGCTATATTGGAAAGTAAAGTAACTTTATGAAAGATTTAAGACACAATTTTCAAGAGGTGTGGCATATAGCCATAATTTTATTTTTGGGCGGGCCTGGGCAAAAGTGAGCTGGCACTATTAGGCTAACTAACGGACGGAGTCCAGTGGCTTGTGCAAATCCGCGCCACCCAACAGCGAACTCAAGGGTGGGTGGGAGAGGCGGTTACATCGCAATATTGTAAATATTTGTTTTAAATCAGGAAGGCGAGCCAATGGATATCACACAAGCAACGTGAACACTTTGCTCAAGAGTTATGCGGTGAACCTCTTACTCTCAGTCAATTCACTAGAAAGTGAAAGTAAAAACTGACGGCGCTTTCGGCATCTGATGCTGCATTAACGGCGCATATTCTCTCAGAGATGACGAGAGACGAATCTACTTCATATGCTAATAATAAGGGTATATAGCTAAGTGTTTTAATTTGCTCCCTTAATATTTCTCTTGTGGCTTGCGGCCCGAACATAGGCTAGTGGAAAAAATGTGCTTGAAATAAAGCTCTTTCACTGATGATTCCAGTGTTAATAATTTTAATTATAGGCCTATAATTCATTGTATAATAAGCCTGTTTTGAAAGACCTTTTTAAAAACATTTTCAGTGAGGAGTAAGCTAGCCTAATCTTTATTATCCTCACAGTGCATCAGTTATGTGGTGTTGCGCTATGAAATTATAGTGGGGCAAATTTTGATTGAATGTGAAAGAAAAAAAAAATCCCTCCCTTTCGCGCTTTGGTGGTGCGTCGCCCGATTGCCCTAATGGAGAAACCGCCCCTGCTTTCACTTTCTAGTGAATTGACTGAGAGTAAGAGGTTCACAGCATAACTCTTGCGCAAAGTGCTCACGTTGCTTGTGTGATATCCATTGGCTCTTAAAACAAATAATTACAATTTTGCGATGTAACCGCCTCTCCCACCCACCCTAGAGTTCGCTGTTGGGTGCCGCGGATTTGCGCTAAGCCACTGGACTCCGTCCGTTAGTTAGCCTAGTAGTGCCAGCTCACTTTTGCCCAGGCCCGCCCAAAAATAAAATTATGGCTATACGCCACACCTCTTGAAAATTTAAAATCTTAATGCTTTCATAAAGTTACTTTACTTTCCAATATAGCCATCAAGTGTTAAATCAAACTTAAGTCATTCGAATAAAGAAATATTCCCAACCCAGAGTCGATTATTCAGTCATCCTCCGGGTCTGTGTGCAATTCTTGGATAGCATTATATTGTAGACTAATCATAATAAACCTAATAACCATAATAAACATATGTTGCTACAATAAAAACAATAACATTGAAATACATTTAAAACAGTGTATTTCTATTATCCCTCCTGCAGTAACTTCAGCAGCGTGATTGTATGTGGCAGCAATGCCTTACCATAATACCCTATATAGAGCGGACAAAACATGACAGACTCCAACCCTATGAAGTGAGCACATGCCTTCGACGTGCCATTTTGAGAACACTAAGGAGAGAGCACGTTCTTTTCGCCTGTTTGGATACTTCTGAAGACGTTTGCTCTGCCTGTTTGGTTTACCGTATTTGACGCCCATTTTTGTTATGATAAACACACGTCAACAATGTGCGTTTTCAGTGACTCCAAAGCGCGCGTTCGTTTTTATAGCAAATCACACGTTTTGATACACAAAAACGCATTCCTGGCGCGCGTTTTCCATAATCCCAAAGTGCACTCTAAGAACGCACGTTTTTATGCCAAATCGCATGTCGAGGACATGCATTTTGCTGTCAGATTTGCGCGCTTTTGACTTGTCAGTGTACAATCAGACACCCGAGCAGGCCTATATGAATACTTTGGCTTGTCATAGCAGCGCACCGTGACCGTTGAAGTTTAAACAGCGGAGTTGGGGCGCATGAGTGATCTCCCGAGAGAGAGGCGAGCGACTGAAATGCGGCGCTGTGCAGACGGGACAAAACTGATCAGCGCATAGATACACGTTCAAGTTGTTTGCCGTTTATGTCAAAGATCATTTTATGCATCTGTTTGGAGGGATGAGTTGCAAGAATAGCCTTTTAGAATCTAAATGAAACACAAGCATGTTGCTCATCAATAAAAGAGCTGCACGGCATCTTACGTGACATGATAACTAAAGAACTTGCAATCATGTTAGTGTGCTGATTAAATAGAAGACTAGCGTGTACCTATTAATAAATAGATTAAACTGTCCAGATTGCTATACACATGTATTTCTACCTGATCAGTTTGTTGGTATAAATTAATAGGTTGATTCAGTGCAGATGTAAATTTTAAGTTTATTTTCTTCGGAATAAAGGTGTGTCAAAGTAAAATTTAAATAAAAACACAAATATAATGTAGTATAATAATTTTAAATAGCCTAAAGTGTAAACATACATAAAGCATGGTTCAGCCCAAAGAACTCTTTTGTGCCAAAAAGGGTTCTTTCTCCTTATATAGAACCTTTTTGGCATAAAGGGTTCTTTGGAGTTGAGTAAAGAACCCTAGGGTTCTATATAGAACGCCAAAGAACCTTTTTTTCTAAGAGTGTATATACATATCGGTAGATTTCGCCATCGTGGAAAGGCCTACAGCATGGCGGGAAAGGAGGGAACTTTCAGGCAAGGGAACCGAGGAGGGAGGTGCATACTTTGCGAAAGTGTTTCGTATAAAAAACACCTGTATATTACGTTTCAAATCTGGCACGAATTCCCATTTGTAATTTATACCGTTAATGGTGTCAAAAGTTCCATGGCGTCCTCTGTTTTGGACCATTTGATGTCACATTTTCCCTCTTTAACTATGTTATGTTGTTATGTTTTTTGTTGTTGTTGTTGTTGTTGTTTTTTGTTGTTTATTTATTTTTTTGTTTAGTTTTGTGCTTATGTGTAGGATTACTCAAGCAAAAAATAAATAAATAAATAAATAAATAAATAAAATAAAATAAAATAAAATAAAATAAAATTAAATTAAATAAAATTAAACTAAATAAAATTAAATAAATAAATAAATACATACATACATACATAAATAAATAAACGTCAATCCATTCTTTTATTGATTTGAACACAAACATACTCCCGACAACTAAAGTAATTTGTAGGAAAGTCCAGTAAGCTACTGTTAATTATCATTAATATTAAAATACTAATATTATGGTTTTAATGCAAGCTTGTATTTGAAACACAGTGGGTAGTTTATTATTGTTGTTGTTTGTTTGTTTGTTTGTTTAATACAGTTCTGTAGAATGTCACTGCATGGTGTTTGATACTTTTGATCACACACACGGAGTTTTTTTTTCTTGACCAGAAGTGTCACTAAATGTCATCTCAAAACATTTAAATGTATAACTAGTTCAAATAAATTCTTGCATTTAGGTCGACATTAACGTTGCATTTTATATTGGAGTTTTGCTTTTGTGGAGAATTATTAGTTATTTTCTTTAAAAATATATTGGATGATGCATAATCAGTACGTTAAATTAGTATTTTAGTTTTCTACAATTTAGCAGTAAATCCACACTGTTCATCCCCATTTTCTGTTTTACAGAATATCCCAGATTCATTTGATTTTTGCAGAATATGTTGTATAATAACTACGTTCTATTTAATAATAATAATAATAATAATAATAATAATAATAATAATAATAATAATAATAATAACAACATGTTCAGGCTTAGCCCCGCTCTACATGTAACATGCAGGTGTGTGAACTGTTTGACGTGAGAAGCAGGAGATTACAATGTAATTCCAGCCTGACTCACTGCGCGCCGCTGCTCTTCTCCATCTGCTCTCTGCTCCTCTGTTCAATAGTGGAACAGCAATGATATATGGCCAGTAGTGAAATATAGCTTATCCATTTTAACAACATACGGTGACACGGCCGGCCCTGTGAGTTAAAACAGCACTAAACCTAAAAGAATAACTTCAACATATGTATTCTGTCTATTCGATTCACTCTCGGATTCACTTTTTGGGTTTGCTGTGTTTCACATAACCAATATATGCTGCTGTTGTAATATTAGCTAGTAACTGGCGAGCTGTCTGATGCGCCAGCTGTTAGTATTTGCTGTTAGTATTGCATAGCGTGTTCATGAATTTGGGGGCATGTGTGTTTGTTTGGGTGTCAATTTTAAATATCAAAAGTGTTTCTCAAATCATCGAGCAATTAGTCTTATGAAGTATGTGGCAATAATAAGTTTTAATTTGAACATTTCTACTGCGCTGTAAATTCTAATGTCAGTAAACTTTACTTTGCCAGTTTACATTTTTAATTGTAATTGACTTCATTTGGCGAGAATAAGGTATCGTTATTGATATTTTGTTCGAGTTTTGTATTCTCATCAATGTTATTCATATGGAATTAACTTCTAAAGATATTAATTCCCAAGGCAGTTAATTTAATTTCAAACTTAAAAATGTCATTTCTATTTATGAGAGAGTGGCGCGTGTCGCTGTCCATGGTCCTGCACAGTGAGTCATTATTGTAATTTATTATAATAGGGCTCTATACCGTCGTGGCATGTCTGAAACTAAATTACAGGCATTTGTGTTCTTGAGCGTTGCTAAAGTATAGCACATTAAGGCAGGTCGTTTTGTCAAGTCATTTAGTGAAAGTAATTTTCTTCATCCTGTCAAAGATGTGTTGATATTTTATTTTTTTATTTAACTGGTACATTGCCGCTTTCAGTAGTAAAACGTCAAATATATTGTGCTCTGCTGTCCTCCGCCATATTCGTTATGCCATGTGCAGGGTTTCCAACTTGCCTTGTTATAAAACGTCTACAGTTACTCAGTTTCTGATCGTTTTTACTTCTGTCTCAAGCTTCAGATTTAACGTACGTTTACTTTTACACATGAGCTGTGATATGAAATCAAAGGATGTTGTTCTCGTTCTAAAGAGATGAAGTTGCAGCCATTCCCAGTGCCTATCTCCCTCCAAGTTAAGCAGTAAGTAAATCTGTTGTGGATGATCCTGGATGGATTGATGAGAAAATTAGTGATTCGTTCCAGGTAATGTTAATGATACCTTTCTTTTAACATATTTAGTGCAATGGTCTAAATTTAAAAATGTGCATTTTTCTATAAGAAAATTCTTTAATTACTTTTGTTTTTAGACAGAAAACTGCGTAAAATGTTTTCTTGTTTTCTCAGTGCTGTCTTGTAGAAATGTATGAATACTCTGGGATGTACTGTAGTCAATTTAACCTACATTGCTAACTACTTTAAGTACTTTATCTGTCTTGTATTCACGATTAGTACTTATGCCACCCTTATAGCGTGTGTGCCTTGTTTTGAGCATAATTTTACTTTACATTTTCCCATGACTAGTTGATACTTTTGATTCAGAGTGATATAGAATAGAAGCCTATACAAGCCTGTCTCTAGATGGTTTAATTTTTGCTCGAGTGATATAGAATAGAAGCCTATACAAGCCTGTCTCTAGATGGTTTAATTTTTGCTCGAGTGATATAGAATAGAAGCCTATACAAGCCTGTCTCTAGATGGTTTAATTTTTGCTTTTTTATGATCTAGCACTATATATAGCCATGTTGATTTTTTTTTTATATCTACATCATAGAATCCAGTGATCTCCTCCACTATATATAAATAAATATCGTTGAAGTTGTGTATGTTATGCAGTTTCTCAGTTTAACTCACAGTGTCGCTGTTCACCAGTATAATCATTTTATTTCATATTGTACTTTATGCTCCACCCGTTCCTGATGTCATGTTCGGGGCTCACATCGTAGCAAAAATCGTCGACATTGAGTGTCTCCAATCTTTTTTATTTTACCATCTCATTTTCTAAATGTAGTTCAGACCTATGTTTTCGTTTACATGTTGATTTTATAACAAGTCATTTTTGTTGTCTTTTTTACTGATATGGATTTTAAAGGCATCAGTGTTGCTGGTGAGATTTTTGGCCTTTTGTTCTTCTTGCTGATGGCGCACACCGTTTATGCAGCCGTGAGCTATTCTTTTCCGGAGGAGATGAAACGCGGATCTGTGACTGGAAATATCGCAAAGGATCTCGGACTCGATGTGAACAGACTGTCATCTCGTAAGGCTCACATTGATACTGAGGGTAACAGAAATCGATACTGTAACATTAATTTTGAATACTGGACTACTGATAGTATCGGAGAGAATCGACAGAGAGGAACTATGTAATGAAAGAATTTCCTGTTCTCTTAATTTCGAATTAGTTCAAGAACATCCATTGGCTATACATCGTGTAACAATACAAATACAAGATGTTAATGACAACACGCCAGCATTTCCTAAAGACACAATAAAGCTTGAGATAAGTGAGAATGCTGATAAAGACGCTCGGTTCCGCGTCAATGAGGCTCATGATGCGGACATAGGAAAGAAAGGAATACAAAGCTATTCGATTGAAAAGAATGACCATTTTCTTTTATCTGTAAGTACAAAGGCGGATGGTGGCAAAAATATTGAGTTAGTGTTAGACAAAGAGTTGGACCGTGAGCAACAAAAAGAACTTACATTAGTTCTTACTGCGATGTCGGGACTCCACCGAGATCAGGTACTGTAGCCATACACGTCACTGTGCTGGATGCTAATGATAATGCTCCAGTCTTTAGTCAGGCCGTCTATAAAGTCAATCTACCTGAAAATTCTCCTGTAGATACTGTAGTGGTGACAGTGAGCGCTACTGATGCTGATGAGAGACAAAATGGAGAAGTGACGTATGAAATTAGTCGTATTTCCAGAACTGCAAAATAATTATTTGATCTGAATGAGAATAGTGGAGAGATTGAAGTTACAGTCCCCATTGATTTTGAGGAGGAAATAAAATATGAGATGCTTATTGAGGGAAAGGATGGCTCTGGTCTTTCTTCAGACACTAAAGTAATTATAGAAATTACAGATGTTAATGACAATGCCCCCATTATAGTGATCAAGTCTTTAAATAGCCCTGTTTCTGAGAATGCATTACCCGGTACAGAGGTTGGCATCATTAATGTGCAGGACAGAGACTCTGAGAATAACGGACAGGTGCGCTGCTTCATTCAGCAAAACGTTCCTTTTAAACTCGTGCCGTCAATCAAAAATTACTATTCTCTGGTGACCACAGGTGAATTAGACCGCGAGCTGCTCTCTGATTATAATATTACAATTACTGCTACTGATGAGGGTTCTCCGCCTTTATCTTCGACTAAGAATATTCACTTGACTGTTGCTGACGTTAATGATAATCCACCTGTATTTCAGGAGCAGAGTTACAGAGCTCATGTGCAAGAAAATAACAAACCGGGCTCCTCTACTTGTTCAGTATCAGCTACAGACCCGGACTGGAGACAGAATGGCACTGTAGTTTATTCTCTGTTGTCCTCTGATGTCAGTGGCGCACCGGTGTCCTCCTTTCTATCCATTAACGGAGACACCGGGGTCATTCATGCCGTGAGGTCGTTTGATTACGAACAGCTGAAAAGTTTCAAAGTGCTCGTGTTAGCCAGAGACAACGGTTCTCCTCCTCTGAGCAGTAACGTGACTGTGAGTGTCTTCATAACGGATGAGAATGACAACTCCCCTCAGATATTATACCCCTCTCCAGAAGGAAACTCCTTCATGACCGAGATGGTACCCAAAGGTGCTCAGGCGCGCTCCCTGGTCTCCAAGGTGATCGCCGTGGACGCGGATTCTGGCCAGAACGCCTGGCTCTCCTATCACATTATTAAAGCGACAGATCCGCGACTTTTCACTATCGGTGTCCACAGCGGAGAGATCAGGACGCAGCGGGACATTTCTGAATCTGACAGCACGAAACAGAACCTCATTGTGTCTGTGAGAGATAACGGACAGCCCCCTCTCTCAGCCACGTGCGCATTGTATTTACTTATATCAGATAACTTGGCTGAAGTTCCAGAACTGAAAGACATGTCTCGTGACGAGAGCAGCTCCAAACTGACGTTTTATTTGATCATCGCGCTGGTGTCCGTTTCCACTTTCTTCCTGACCTTCATCATCATCATCCTGGCCGTGAGGTTTTGTCGCAGGAGAAAGCCCAGACTGTTGTTTGATGGAGCTGTAGCCATTCCCAGCGCGTATCTGCCTCCAAATTACGCAGAGGTGGAGGGCGCGGGAACTCTGCGCAGCACTTACAATTATGACGCATACCTGACGACGGGCTCGCGCACTAGTGACTTCAAGTTCGTCAGGTCTTATAATGAGGGTACACTGACTGCTGACCTGACTCTGAAAAAGACTCATCAGTCTGCTGTGGATGATACTGAAGGGCTTGATGCAGCAATAAGTGATTCGTTTCAGGTAGGACTTGAGTATTGCTTTAAAAATAATTTGGTGGATTTAATTACTTTAAATGAAATATTTGTGGTTTCAACTGACTGCTTTCTTTGGCAATGTTCTTTTTTCTCAGCAGTTCACGTTTCTTTTTCAAATGCTTGATTAAAATTGAAAATGCATGCTAGACACACGAACAGGGTCAGTTTGGTGTTAGAAAATATTGATGTATAAGTGAGTTCTTTACGCTTGATCTGGTCCTGTATGAAGTAGTTCTTCTTTTGAAACTCTTTTAGACTTATTTTGGAGTCAATCTGTAAAAGTTATTTGTTACTCGTCTTTTAAAGATTTCAAGGACACCTGTCTCATTCTGTTGACGAATGCTTTTGTCAAGTTCGTTATAACATTTCATTAGTATGTGTCCTTATATGGAAGCATGTGTAGCAAATTAGCTTAAAATGGAATTGTATATAAATAATTACAATTAATTATGGTTAATTACAATTATTTATATCGGCTGACAGTAATAACTGTAGCAGAGTTAAATTGCCATCAGCTGATCTGTTCGTCCAGCGAACATTCAGTGTAAATTCATATCAACTCTTAAGAAAGGATATTTCCGTGGCCACAGAAAATAGATTCCTTTTAATGCATTAGAGCATGTAGCAAGGGTCAAAATCGTAAAGGGATAATTATTTGCAAGGCAGAATCAGCAACTCATGTAATTTGTGCACAAGAGTTTTATTAACTTAACGCTAACACACATAACTAATCTAAACAAACAAACGAATAACATACACTCAGGCATACATACAAAGTGGAGCTAAAGTGGATGAATGAAGCCATTAGAGAAAACAGAGAATGCAGTTATGGAAAGAGTCAGTTAACCACCCGAGTAAAACCATCTGCGACATTAATAACGGGGTCTATTACTTATAATAAACCTCTGTTTCGTTTAGTTAAATGTACTATACTTGCACTGCCTTGATCTTGACGAATGTCCAGAATGCAGTCTCGGATGAAAGTCTTGATGGTTTCAATGTTTTGAACTTGCAATCCCGTTCTTCCTGGTTTGAAGAGTGATGAATTCCAAAGATGTTTTGACTCAATGGTGATTGGGAGTTTCTTCCCAGGTGAAAAGTGAAGAAGAGTTAAGAGACATCAGCTAAGATCCAAGAATCTTTGTTTGAATGGAAAGACAAGGCCGCGAGAGCCTGGCACAAAAACTTAATGGTCCCGAAGAGTTCTAGCTCACATCTTCCTTATCCTCTTAGGGTCTAACAGAACCACAGACTGGGTCTTTGTGGTCAAGAGTCATCTCCCAGGCTGGGGAGATCACCCACGGCTCTATGTTGGGGGCCCGTCGGGCGCACCTGCACCGGTTCAGGCTCTCCGTCAGAAGATAGCAGAAGAGCTTTTTCTGCAGAAGAAGTTTTTGCAGAAGAGAGGTTTTTTTTAGAAGAAAGAGCCGGACCTGTGTGTGAGAGCTTTATCTGGTATAGAGGTCAGACCTCTGGGGAGTCAAAGATCCAATGGGCTCCAGTCTCTTTGGAGGGAAGGTTTTACGACTCTTTGTCTCTGAGCAAGGTAATTTGCATTGGGTTGGATTAATAGTTGATATACAAACTATTAAAGATTCTAAGAACACTTATATGTTGCATAGGTAGCAACATATAATATACACTCTCAATTAGATCATCCGAAGACGAATTGATAGAGATCAAGCATGATATAAGTTAGGTAATATTAACTAGTGATCTATCTTAAGCATGCATAAAACAGGATACACTACAAAAGACAATATACACGAACAGTAACAATATACACAATGACCTGAGGATGTGTGTGTTCATTCAAAGAAAGGTTTTTCAATGAATTAATTAGAGAAGAGTCCATTCTTATGTGCCTTAATGTCTCTTTCCTAAGGGAAAATAAGGTGAGTGTTGCTCGACCCACATTCCTTAGAGCAATAAAACCAGTGTTATCAGGTTGGTTGCTATGGAACCGAGGGCCTGGAGTCATCACAGACATACCGGCACCTAGAATGTGTGTTGGGTGAGGGGTCTGTGATTATTTGTTAATCTAATAACTAATTTGATTTGTTAAATCTGATGAACAAATGTGTGTCTGATTGGTCCAAATGCTACACATGTGTGTAGCAAAATTCAATTTGCAATGTAATATGCAAAATGGCAATGAAATATGTAAAATGGCAGTTTATTTCTGTATTTAAATTTACATTTTCCCATACATATGTGCAAAATTTAGTGCAAAATTAAAATGGAAATTCAATTATATAATTTAAATTTGACATTTTCTACACTAGTTTTAATATGCAATTTAAAAACATATTTCAAAGCTTTATAAGTTGCAAAATTAAAATGAAAATGTACTACCCAAATTGATTAGATATGTTTAACATGTCCAAGCAAAAACTGCAGCAAAATTATAATTTAAATGTTGTTTTTCCTAAATGCATTTAGACTTAGGGGTAGGACAGTTGGGATTGCATTTTCATCGTGATACCGTGTGATAATTGGATCAAAATGTAATGAGAGTTTCAAAATGCATTCTGAGCCAAAGGTGCAGCAAAAGGGTAACAAAATGGTGATTTAAATATCTTTTATTTTTCTTAAATGCATTGACACTTACATATATGACGTTTCAATTGCATTTTCATTAAATACTCCGCGATGAATATAGTTTAAGTCACTGTGGATTTGAAAATGCATTCCGAGCCGATCACGCCCCCTAGCTGTCAATCATTACATCAAGGCGGGGCTCGGCAACAGGACGCACGATAGGTCAATATTCACCGTTAACCAAACGCTTTTCACCTGCCTGAACATCTCTCACCGTTTACACTCGGAATGATGCACATGAGCAAACAGACAGTGCTATTCTACACTTATTTACTACCTTACCTTATATTTTATTTCTCTTTTATTTTAATCCGTAAAATAGCGCGTGTTCCTGAACAGGGACGTGCAGAGAGTTCCTCAGGGGCAGGAGCTCAAATGTTAAAAAAAAAATAAATAAATAAATAAATAAAGGGAAAGTTGAGAAAAAATTAATAATTATAGGTTAAAAGTTTGGATACATTAATATTTTATATTTTTTGCAATAAGTCACTTATGGTCATCAAGCCTGCATTTATTTGATCAAAATTTTAACTTTAAAATACATTTTATGCAATGCTGATTTATTAGCAATGTTGGAAACCTGTCATACTTTTTTCAGGATTCTTTGATGAATAAAAAGTATTTTTATTCAGCAAGGATTTGTTAAATTGATAGAAACAGTGATAGTAAAGATCGATATTGTTAGAAAACATCTCTATTTTGAATGAATGCTGTTCTTTTTAACTTTTTATTTATCAATGAACCACAAAAAAGTATCACAGGTTCCAAAATAAATAAATAAAATTAAAAATTAAAAGCAAAACATTAAGCAGCACAACTGTTTCCAACATTGATAATAAATCAGCATATTAGAATGATTTCTGAAGGGTCATACACTGAAGACTGGAGTAATGATGCTGAAAATTCAGCTTTGAATCACAGAAATAAATGATATTTTAAAGTATATTAAAATAGAAAAAAACATTCTTTTAAATTGTAATATTTCACAATATTACAGTTTTTCTGTATTTTTCATCAAATAACTGCAGGCTTGATGAGCATAAGACACTTTCATAATGCTGCATAATTATCAAAAATGGTAATATAATAAAGTCCTTTCACGTCACCATTTCGCCAGCCTACATTTCACATAATAGGCCTGTAGGTGGCACTTGGGCTTCATTAACTATGAGTTTCATGAAATAGTAAACGGTGTAGGATATCATACATAAATATAAGTGAATTGAATAGCCTACTGATTACCATTATTGCGACTTTTGTTTTGTGCAGTGCTTTTGTAGTCATTCAGCATCCATTTTCTCAGCGATGTAATTTGATTTATACAATGAGACAAACCGCAGATCCAGATCGCTCCACAAATAAGCTCGTCTGTCCCATGTCATTTTCTACCGATTTATGAATAAGAACGGAAAATGACCGCTCCACTTCACATTATTGTCCAATGAAATTTGAACTTGAGCCAAATCATGATTGGTTGGTGTATTACATGACAAACGGGCATTGATGAATTATGTAATATTCTAAAATATATATGGATTTTTAATTCCATCGACACACTAGCTTTGATTATTGATGAAAAAAAGTTTAAAATATTGTTTGGTTTATTTTTTTCCTTCCGTCGACCCACTCACTGAAAGAGCCATATATGACTCCAGAGCCTATGGTTTCTGAACAGACTGTGGAATATCAGTCAGTCAAGCAAAACGCACGCAACCCATAGCAACGCCTCAGATTGACAGATATGTAAAAATAAACAGGAATTTCCCGACTTTTGAGGGATTAGTTACCGTTTTGTACACATTGTCATGTTAATTAGAATTCAAATGCATTTTGTTTTATTGACCACAATATCATTGATATTTGCCTGAGAGGGGCACTTTTGAATAATTTTGAAAAGGGCAAGGGCTCGAGCCCCCAAAGCAAACCCCCTCACCCCCACTCCCACTGTGTAAGGTGGTAAATAGGTAAATAAATGTAGAATAGCACTGTCTGTTTGCTTATGTGCATCAATCCGAGTGTAAACAGTGAGAGATGTTGAGGCAGGTCAATGCCGTTTCTAGCCAATTTGACGCCCTAGGCGACATCCCTATTGGCGCCCCCCAAATTATATATATATATATATATATATATATATATATACATATATATATATTCTTTTCAGACACCAGTTTCTTGTCACATTCAAATTGGTTGTCATAGTAATGACACTAATTTGTGGAGATTCAGTGCATTGTGAGTTCAACAAATCTGAATGCATTATTTGTAAATTGACTTAAGATAAACATTTTGCACAATTTATTATCTGTAATATCATTGTGTTGCCACTAGATGCTTGTATAGCCCTATGTAACAATCCCTAGTATCTAAGACATTGCACATAATTTACACATAAATCGCACATAAATTAATTTGATTACATTTGGATTTGCATACATGTTTAGATACTATCAATGGCTACTTTTTGTCTTTATCTGTTTTTTGTTCAATTGTTTTGTTGTTGTTGCTTGAAACATTGATTTAAAGTGTCAGTTATTGCATTATTATTTCAATCAAACCTATAAAATCCTTTGTTACACCAAACTACATATAAAAGCCTGATCAGTGGCATAAAAGTAATCAGTGCAGCTACTTAATCCTTTGCTACTCATAAAGGCATGAACTTCCCCTTTAAATAACGTGACGCTCTGCCCTCTATGTGTATGACGCTGCTCCTGCTGTGTTAGAAGTGAATGAATTGATTCAGCATTTCGACACCTCCGTAAGGATGCATTAAACTCAACAAAGCGGTTTAATAAAAGATGTATTGATCTCGTGAATTAGCGAATTTTACTGTACTAATATTTTTTAATTGGCTGTTAAAGTTTATATGGGAATATCACATGACACGCTGATCCTTTAATAATGCATTGGCGCAAAAACGCACACCTTTTGGACAAATCTCCCAACATGATTTATCAACTGCCACAAATACTGCCTAAACAAAATACTGATTTTGTGCACTTTATTTACTGTACCGATATTTTAAATTGGCCTTTGAACTTAGCTTTATTGCATGGTAAAAAAAAAAAAAAAAAAAAAGAAGAAAAAAAAAGCGTTACCTTGCCAAAGCACTGACAGAGCCCACTGATCTAATGGCGTTGATGAGCGCTCCAAATGCAAGCATGCAATCAGGCAGCAATTGACAGCGCTCTGATCCAATGGCATACAGGCATCGTCAGATTGACAGTACTCTAGCCCAATGATGTTGGGGATCCAGTGGGGGCGGCAGTCATATTTCAGGGTAACCGTGCCACTCTTTATCACAACCCTGCTAAAATGTAGTGGCAGTACGTGCGCTCATTGGCGCCCCTTCAGCTGGTGCCGCCCTAGGCAACCGCCTAGCTCGCCTATGCCTAGAAACGGTACTGCAGGCAGATGAAAAGCGTTTGGTTTAAGGTGAATATTAACCTATAGCCCCACCTTGATGTAATGATTGACAGCTAGGAGGCGTGCTCGGCTCGGAATGCATTTTCAAATTCACAATGACTTAAACTATATTCATCGCGGAGTATTTAATGAAAATGCAATCGAAACGTCATATATGTAAGTGTCAATGCATTTAAGAAAAATAAGACATTTAAATCACCATTTTGCTACCCTTTTGCTGCACCTTTGGCTCAGAATGCATTTTGAAACTCTCATTGCATTTTGCTACAATTATCACGCGGTATCACGATGAAAATGCATTCCCAAGTGTCCTGTCCCTAAGTCTAAGTGCATTTAGGAATAACTTGGACATGTTAAAAATATCTAATCAATTTGGGAAATACATTTTCATTTTAATTAAAGCTTTGAATATGTTTTTAATTTGCATATTAAAACTAGTGTAGAAAATGGCAAATTTAAATTATATAATTGAATTTTCATTTTCATTTTGCACTAAATGTTGCACATATGGTATGGGAAAATGTAAATTTAAATACAGAAATACATTGCCATTTTACATATTGCATTGCCATTTTGCATATTACATTGCAAAATTGAATTTTGCTACACACATGCTTCCATACTTATAGAGTCTGCCGTTTGTAATTGTCTGTAATAAAATATTGCTATTTAAGCAGTTTTACTTTTCTCTTTATATGTCGTCTTTCTGTGCAGTTAGTTTATAATGCGTATTAATTTCATATGTTAGTAACATTCCCTTGAGAGAAATCTTTTAAACGTGCTTTTAATCAGATTGGAAATGGCATAGGACAGGTTTTCCGTGTTGCTGTCCATGGTGCTGCACTGCCATTTACTACTGGTTTGGGTGTTTTGCTTGTATAGCTCACTATCCCCTCCGTGTTTGTTTGTGTGGTTGATTTTTAATAACATACACTGTGGTCTTCTTTATCTCTCACACTTAAGAGAGTGTTGCTGCTGGCTTTAATTTTGCTACACAGTTACATTTTTAAAAATGTTAAATAAGTATATTTAACATTATAGGCGTATAGGCGTTCTTTGTATGTGCTAACACTTAATTCTGTCGGATAAGAATGTCACGCAGTTTCTTATTTTGACTCATAGTGTCGCTGTTCACCTGCAAAACAATGTGTGTCTTCAGTATACATTTCTCCGCCCTGTTTATGATGTCATATACAGGGCTTCAGTCTCCTCTCCTTGTAGAAAATCGTCGACAGCGACTGATTGCCTGATATAGTGTACTCCTCTCGATTTTTCAGAATTTTATTTTTGCATTTGTCGTTTTGTACATTTTAATTGTTTTGTTTGTTGAATTTAATTTCTGCTTAATATCTGAAGCATTTTAAAGGTTCCGCTTTGCTTGTGAAATGTTTGGCCTTTTGTTCTTCGTGCTGATGGCGCACACCGCTTATGGAGACGTGAGCTATTCTTTTCCGGAGGAGATGAAACGCGGATCTGTGATTGGAAATATAGCAAAGGATCTCGGACTCGATGTGAATAGACTGTCATCTCGTAAGGCTCGAATTGATACTGAAGGTAACAGAAAACGATACTGCGACATTAATCTGAGAACGGGAGAACTTATAGTAGCCGATCGGATAGACAGAGAGGTGCTGTGTAAGGAGAGGCTTTCCTGCGCGCTTAATTTCGAATTTGTGTTAGAAAACCCTTTGGAATTGCATGGTGTTGTTTTACAAATCCAAGACATTAATGACAATTCGCCAATATTTCCCAAAGATGTAATCAAGCTTGAAATAAGTGAAAATGCTGATAAAGGTGCTCGTTTTCGTGTCATTGAGGCTCGAGATGCTGATGTCGGTCACAATTCAGTACAAAAATATATATTAGAAAAAAATGTACATTTTCTTTTAGCGGTGAATTCAAAAACAGATGGAAGCAAGTATGTCGAGTTAGTGCTTGATAAAGAGTTGGATCGTGAGCAGCAAAAAGATGTTAGATTAATTCTTACTGCGGTAGACGGTGGGACTCCTCCGAGATCAGGTACTGTAGCCATACACGTCACTGTGCTGGATGCTAATGATAATGCTCCAGTCTTTAGTCAGGACATCTATGAAGTCAGTCTTCCTGAAAATTCTCCTGTAGATACTGTAGTGGTGACAGTGAGCGCTACTGATGCTGACGAGGGACAAAATGGAGAAGTGACCTATGAATTTGGTCATTTATCTGAATATGCAAAAGAAACATTTTCATTAGATCATCAAACTGGACAAATTGCCGTGAAGGGTCCAATAGATTTTGAAGAAGAATCAAGGTATGAAATAATTGTTGAGGCTAAGGACGGATATGGTCTTTCCTCAGACACAAAAATCGTAATAGAAATTACTGACATAAATGACAATGCCCCAATTTTTATAATTAAATCTCTAAACAGCCCTGTTCCCGAGAATGCGTTACCCGGTACAGAGGTTGGCATCATTAATGTGCAGGACAGAGACTCTGAGAATAACGGACAGGTGCGCTGCTCCATTCAGCAAAACGTTCCTTTTAAACTCGTACCTTCAATCAAAAATTACTATTCTCTGGTGACCACAGGTGAATTAGACCGCGAGATGCTCTCTGATTATAATATTACAATTACTGCTACTGATGAGGGTTCCCCGCCTTTATCTTCCAGTAAGAATATTCACTTGACTGTAGCTGACGTGAATGATAATCCACCTGTATTTCAGGAGCAGAATTACAGAGCTCATGTGCAAGAAAATAACAAGCCGGGCTCCTCTATTTTTTCAGTATCAGCTACAGACCCGGACTGGAGACAGAATGGCACTGTAGTTTATTCTCTGTTGTCCTCTGATCTCAATGGCGCACCGGTGTCCTCCTTTCTATCCATTAACGGAGACACCGGGGTCATTCATGCCGTGAGGTCGTTTGATTACGAACAGCTGAAAAGTTTCAAAGTGCTCGTGTTAGCCAGAGACAATGGTTCTCCTCCTCTGAGCAGTAACGTGACCGTGAGTGTCTTCATAACGGATGAGAATGACAACTCCCCTCAGATATTATACCCCTCTCCGGAAGGAAACTCCTTCATGACCGAGATGGTACCCAAAGGTGCGCAGGCGCGCTCCCTGGTCTCCAAGGTAATCGCCGTGGACGCGGATTCTGGCCAGAACGCGTGGCTCTCGTATCACATTATTAAAGCGACAGATCCGGGACTTTTCACTATCGGTGTCCACAGCGGAGAGATCAGGACGCAGCGGGACATTTCTGAATCTGACAGCATGAAACAGAACCTCATTGTGTCCGTGAGAGATAACGGACAGCCCTCTCTCTCAGCCACGTGCGCATTGTATTTACTTATATCAGATAACTTGGCTGAAGTTCCAGAACTGAAAGACATGTCTCGTGACGAGAGCAGCTCCAAACTGACGTTTTATTTGATCATCGCGCTGGTGTCCGTTTCCACTTTCTTCCTGACCTTCATCATCATCATCCTGGCCATGAGGTTTTGTCGCAGGAGAAAGCCCAGACTGTTGTTTGATGGAGCTGTAGCCATTCCCAGTGCGTATCTGCCTCCAAATTACGCAGAGGTGGAGGGCGCGGGAACTCTCCGCAGCGCTTACAATTATGACACATACCTGACCACGGGCTCGCGCACTAGTGACTTCAAGTTCGTCAGATCTTATAATGAGGGCACACTGACTGCTGACCTGACTCTGAAAAAGACTCAGTCCGCTGTGGATGATCTTGAAGGGTTTGATGCGGAAGTGAACGATTCCTTTCAGGTAGGAATAAGAAGTCTTTCTTTAAAAATGTTTTTAATTTTTTAGGGTATACAGATTGCTTTCATTGACAACATGCTTTCTAATTGTTTTTAGAAACTCTAACTATCTTGCACCCTTCTCGTTGTCTGTTATCTGAAACAATTTTATAAACTAATTTAAATTCGTATTTAATTTTAAATCCCAGTTCACTGGAGTTTAGTAGAAAGGGCATATTTCTATTAGCTGTCCATGGCGCTGTACAGGCCGTGTTTGTTGCCGTTGACGTTTTGCTGCAGTCCTACATAGTATGAGTAAATGTTATAGTAATTGAGAGGTCTCTTTTCACATCCTCAAAGAATGTTTGGTTGTGCCATGCCCTCTAAGCATTTCATTTTCAACAAAGGTGTTATATTCATGTTTTTACATTTAATGTCAGACCTATAACATTTTTTGGATTAGTTGAATTTAAGTTGTCACTTTATTCTTTACAAAATGGTGTGAAAGATGTCGTAAAGGTCGTAAAGGTTATATATATATATATATATAACTGTCATAAGCTTATGACAAATATAAGTACAATTTTGTCATATCTTATGATGAAGGTACGCTGACTGCTAACCTGACTCTGAGAAAGACTCAGTCTGCCGTGGATGATCTTGAAGGGCTTGATGCGGAAGTGAGCGATTTCTTGGCCATTTTTTAAAATATGTTTTTTTAAGATTCAAAAAATGTAAAGCCTTTTGGTGATTCTTCTTCTTCATCGATGACTTAGTTATGTGAAATTGGCTTATAAAAGCAGTTTCGTATGTCAAAAACTTTTTAAACGTTCTTTTAGTCTGATTAGAAATGTCATAGAGCAGGTTTCCTGTTGCTGTCTGTTCACTGTCAATTCACATTTGCTGTCTTTTTGTCTTACGTGATGTAGATCACGATCTCGCAATGTGCTTATGTGTATTTATTTATTTATGGAAATATTATAAATATTGTGGTCGTGTTTATTTTCCACTCATCAGGGAATGTTGCTGCCGGCTGTGGTGTTGCTAAAGGATTTTTAACTAACCCACACGTAATCCTGTCAGAGATATGAACATTATGCAGTTTCTTCATTTAACTCATAGTGTCGCTGTTCACCTGCAAAACAATGTGTTTCTTCAGTACACATCTCTCCACCCTGCTTGTGATGTCATACATAGGGCTTTCATCTCATCTCTTTATAGAAAATCGTCGACAGCGACTGACTGCTTGATATAATCTACGTCTATTATTTTAAATTGGGTTATATGCTTGTTTTCTTGTCCGTGGTAATTATATTACTGGATTCAATTTCTATAAAATCTCTGAAGCATTCCAGAGGTTCTGTATTGCTGGTGAGATGTTTGGCCTTTTGTTCTTCGTGCTGATGGCGCACACCGCTTATGGAGACGTGAGCTATTCTTTTCCGGAGGAGATGAAACGCGGATCTGTGATTGGAAATATAGCAAAGGATTTGGGACTCGATGTGAACAGATTGTCATCTCGTAAGGCTCGCATTGATACTGAAGGTAACAGAAAACGATACTGTGACATTAATTTGAATACTGGAGAACTGATCTTAGCGGAGAGAATCGACAGAGAGGGACTTTGTGGAAAGAAAGCTTCATGTGTAATAAATCAGCAACTTGTTCTTGAAAGTCCTCTAGAACTGCATCGTTTCATTCTCAATGTTGAAGACATAAATGATTTTTCACCACAGTTCACAGAGAGTGTTATTGAATTCGAAATACAGGAATCAGCAGTCAAAGGATCTCGTTACTTATTAGATGAGGCCCACGATGCAGATATTGGTATGAATTCAGTGCAGTCTTACGTGTTGCAAGAAAACGAAAACTTTCTTCTTAGTGTAGTAACTGGTGCAAATGGAAGAAAATATGGCGAGCTCGTGCTGAATAAAGAGTTAGATCGTGAGCAGCAGGAGGAGGTAAAATTAATCCTTACTGCGGTAGACGGCGGGACTCCTCCGAGATCAGGTACTGTAGCCATACACGTCACTGTGCTGGATGCTAATGATAATGCTCCAGTCTTTAGTCAGGCCGTCTATAAAGTCAGTCTTCCTGAAAATTCTCCTGTAGATACTGTAGTGGTGACAGTGAGCGCTACTGATGCTGACGAGGGACAAAACGGAGAAGTGACATATGCATTTAGTCATTTATCCGAAATTGTCCGGCAATTATTTTCCCTTGATGCAATGTCTGGAGAAATTAAATTAAAGGGACTCATTGATTTTGAGGAGGAGAGTTCAATCGAACTGCCGATTCAAGCTAAAGATGGTCAAGGGTTAGCCAATCATTGTACAGTAATAATAGATGTTATTGATGCCAATGATAATACCCCTATAATAGTAGTTAGTTCTCTTAACAGTCCTGTTCCTGAGAATGCGTTACCCGGTACAGAGGTTGGCATCATTAATGTGCAGGACAGAGACTCTGAGAATAACGGACAGGTGCACTGCTCCATTCAGCAAAACGTCCCATTTAAACTCGTGCCGTCAATCAAAAATTACTATTCTCTGGTGACCACAGGTGAATTAGACCGCGAGCTCCTCTCTGATTATAATATTACAATTACTGCTACTGATGAGGGTTCCCCGCCTTTATCTTCCACTAAGAATATTCACTTGACTGTAGCTGACGTGAATGATAATCCACCTGTATTTCAGGAGCAGAGTTACAGAGCTCATGTGCAAGAAAACAACAAACCGGGCTCCTCTATTTGTTCAGTATCAGCTACAGACCCGGACTGGAGACAGAATGGCACTGTAGTTTATTCTCTGTTGTCCTCTGATCTCAATGGCGCACCGGTGTCCTCCTTTCTATCCATTAACGGAGACACCGGGGTCATTCATGCCGTGAGGTCGTTTGATTACGAACAGTTGAAAAGTTTCAAAGTGCTAGTGTTAGCCAGAGACAACGGTTCTCCTCCTCTGAGCAGTAACGTGACCGTGAGTGTCTTCATAACGGATGAGAATGACAACTCCCCTCAGATATTATACCCCTCTCTGGAAGGAAACTCCTTCATGACCGAGATGGTACCCAAAGCTGCGCAGGCGCGCTCCCTGGTCTCCAAGGTGATCGCCGTGGACGCGGATTCTGGCCAGAACGCGTGGCTCTCGTATCACATTATTAAAGCGACAGATCCAGGACTTTTCACTATCGGTGTCCACAGCGGAGAGATCAGGACGCAGCGGGACATTTCTGAATCTGACAGCATGAAACAGAACCTCATTGTGTCCGTGAGAGATAACGGACAGCCCCCTCTCTCAGCCACGTGCGCATTGTATTTACTTATATCAGATAACTTGGCTGAAGTTCCAGAACTGAAAGACATGTCTCGTGACGAGAGCAGCTCCAAACTGACGTTTTATTTGATCATCGCGCTGGTGTCCGTTTCCACTTTCTTCCTGACCTTCATCATCATCATCCTGGCCGTGAGGTTTTGTCGCAGGAGAAAGCCCAGACTGTTGTTTGATGGAGCTGTAGCCATTCCCAGCGCGTATCTGCCTCCAAATTACGCAGAGGTGGAGGGCGCGGGAACTCTCCGCAGCACTTACAATTATGACACATACCTGACCACGGGATCGCGCACTAGTGACTTCAAGTTCGTCAGATCTTATAATGAGGGCACACTGACTGCTGACCTGACTCTGAAAAAGACTCAGTCCGCTGTGGATGATCTTGAAGGACTAGATGCGGAAATGAACAATTCATTTCAGGTAGGACAAGCAAACAATTAAATAAATATGGGGTTTACAGACTGCTTTCTTTTGCAAAAGGCTCTTTTAGTGAACCGATTATAATCTTGTCGAGGCAAATTTTCCTAGAATGTAATCTCGAAGGACACTTACAAGGTCACTTACAGTTTTTTTCTCAATCGCTTTGGCTCAATTCTCGAATCAGGTGTTCATTTTTCTCACAACAATAAGTTCAGATGTCTGAACAATTATTTTCTTGTTCACATCAGATATGAGCTAAAAAAAAAAAAAAAAAAAAAAAAAAAAAAACCTTTGGCAAAAATCTGGAAACTTTTGGAAAGTTTCCGGAAATTTACCAGAATTTTTCCATCCCTTCGCAACCCTGCTTGCCATTGCAATGGAATCACAACCTTGCCAATCAACCAAGTTCGGAAGCATTTAAGTGGAGTTTTTCCAGATCAATCACAACCATTTTTGAAAAAAGAGGAGCGTCACAACCCTAAACAGCAGCAGCTACAGCAGTTCTTTATAAATAAATTTATATGTGTTACATGTAAACTGTGAAAATTCACAGTTGCTTCTTATGGAAGAGCAATAGGAATATATGTAAGAATGTGAGGCGTTGGTGGTGGTGTTGGGGGAAGACAATAGTGTGTAAAATTATGAAACAATGTTAAATATTCAGTTTACATGTAGCTAATTTCTGCAAAAATAAGTGTACTGTATAAATAAAAATGTTCATTTTCTTTTTGTGTACAACAGTTTTGACTTTCCCCAATACATTTTTACCTACTGTCCAAATATGTATTTAAAATGCTCGATGTGATACATTTAAACTATTTGACCAATGTGGCACATGATATATATATATATATATATATATATATATATATATATAATTTTTTTTTTTTGTAGCATTGGCCAAATCACTGACACAGTAACTAGGTTTTGATGTATGAATTAAAAGGTTTGGGTGAGTTACTACATTTTTCAGACGTACATAAGAGTTCTGATGTTCCAGAAAACAGTTGTGACAATTGATCTTACAGATTAAAGAATATTAAAATTGTATCGAAAAATGTACCAAAGCGATTGAGAAAAACTGTAATGTGTTTTAATTAGACACGGTTTCAAAAATGATAATTATCATAGACATTATGTGGTCCAAGATAAACTCAAGCAATGTGATCCCACGCAATGTCGACCAATGATGTCGTCATAGTCTTCTTTTTTCCCCTCTTTTCTGTATAATGTTTCATTGACTTTTTTATTCGTTATTTTTAAACACCAGTTTTTATTTTTGTTTGTTTTCTTTGGTTTTGTTTGTTTGGATCCTTTTACAATAGGTTATGTTTGTGGTCGCGTGGTTTTGACGGGCTTGATGCGGACATGAGTGCTTCATTTCAAGTAGAATTAAAGTGCGTGTGTTTAAATATTTGTTCTGAACAAACATATTAAATGAAAAATAAATATACATGTATAATCGTCTCTAGCTAAAATATTAGATTCAGAAAGCTTAAAGTTTTTTGATCCTTTAAAAAAATAAATCTGATGTCTCTTTGTCTGATTGTTCTTTTATACTAGTTTTACTTTTTGTGACATCAGCATGTCTCTTTATATGGATTCTGGGGTTTGTATTCGAATGTGACAAATTTCTGGTATTTCTTTGTCGCTCAGTGATTTTCTCATCGACATCTTCATGGTAAACCACTTAAAAGCAATTTCGCATATTAGCATCTATTTAAACGCCCTTGTAGTCTGATTAGAAATGTCAACAGTGCAGGTTTTCCTGTTGCTGTCCATGGTGCTGCACTGTCAGTTACTTTTGGTATATGGTTTTTACTCTGAAATGATATAGCTCCTATATCTCTATCTTACCCCCTTTATTTATTTATTTATTTAGTAAATATTGTGGTTGTGCTTATCTTCCACTAGTCAGGGAAAGTCGCTGCTGGTTTATGTTTTGGTACATAATTTTAACTGTATTACCGAATCTTTAATCCTGTCTACGCAGTTTCGTATTTTGACTCACAGTGTCGCTGTTCACCTGCAAAACAATGTGCGTGCAGAACTCTCCACCCTATTCGTGATGTCATACACAGGGCTTCAAGCTCATCTCGTCGTACAAAATCGTAGACAGCGACTGATTCCTGATATACTGTCTACCTTTCTAAACAAGGTTTTATGTTTATGTTGGCTAGTATGTTAATTACTGTATTGCTGGTTTCAAATTTTCTTAATTTTTGAAGCATTTTAAAGGTTCTGTGTTACTACTGAAATGTTTGGCCTTTTGTTCTTCGTGCTGATTGCGCACACCGCTTATGGAGATGTGAGCTATTCTTTTCCGGAGGAGATGAAACGCGGATTTGTGATTGGAAATATAGCAAAGGATCTCGGGCTCGATGTGAACAGACTGTCATCTCGTAAGGCTCACATTCATGCGGAAGGTAACAGAAAACGATACTGTGATGTTAATCTGAATACTGGAGAACTGATCGTAGCGGAGAGAATCGACAGAGAAGAAATTTGTGGGAAGAAAGCTTCATGCGTTATAAAACAGGAGCTCCTGCTGGAAAGCCCTTTAGAGCTGCATCGTTTTATTCTCACTGTTGAGGACATAAATGATAATTCACCACAGTTCAAACAAAGTGTAATAAAATTTGAAATACAGGAGTCAGCAGTAAAAGGATCTCGTTACTTATTAGATGAGGCTCATGATGCTGATATTGGAATGAATTCAGTGCAATCATATACACTTGCAAACAACGACAATTTTATTCTGAGTGTCCTTACGTGAGCAAATGGAGGAAAATATGAAGAGCTGGTTATTGATAGAGAGTTGGATCGTGAGCAACAGAAAGAACTAACATTAATTCTCACTGCGGTAGACGGCGGGACTCCTCCGAGATCAGGTACTGTAGCCATACACGTCATTGTGCTGGATGCTAATGATAATGCTCCAGTTTTTAGTCAGGACATCTATAAAGTCAGTCTGCCTGAAAATTCTCCTGTAGATACTGTAGTGGTGACAGTGAGCGCTACTGATGCTGACGAGGGACAAAACGGAGAATTGACGTATGAATTTGGGCATGTATCTGAAAGCCATTTGGAAATGTTTTTGCTTGATGCAGTGTCTGGTGAAATTAAACTGAGACGGATCTTTGATTATGAGGAAGAATGTTCAATTGAGTTGCCCATTCAAGCTAAAGATGGTCAAGGGCTAGCAGGTCGATGCAAAGTATTAATAGATGTTGTTGATGTCAATGATAACGCCCCAATAATAGTGATTAATTCCCTTAACAGTCCTGTTCCTGAGAACGCGTTACCCGGTACAGAGGTTGGCATCATTAATGTGCAGGACAGAGACTCTGAGAATAACGGACAGGTGCGCTGCTCCATTCAGCAAAACGTCCCATTTAAACTCGTATCTTCAATCAAAAATTACTATTCTCTGGTGACCACAGGTGAATTAGACCGCGAGATGCTCTCTGATTATAATATTACAATTACTGCTACTGATGAGGGTTCCCCGCCTTTATCTTCCACTAAGAATATTCACTTGACTGTTGCTGACGTGAATGATAATCCACCTGTATTTCAGGAGCAGAATTACAGAGCTCAGGTGCAAGAAAATAACAAACCGGGCTCCTCTATTTGTTCAGTATCAGCTACAGACCCGGACTGGAGACAGAATGGCACTGTAGTTTATTCTCTGTTGTCCTCTGATCTCAATGGCGCACCGGTGTCCTCCTTTCTATCCATTAACGGAGACACCGGGGTCATTCAAGCCGTGAGGTCGTTTGATTACGAACAGTTGAAAAGTTTCAAAGTGCTAGTGTTAGCCAGAGACAACGGTTCTCCTCCTCTGAGCAGTAACGTGACCGTGAGTGTCTTCATAACGGATGAGAATGACAACTCCCCTCAGATATTATACCCCTCTCCAGAAGGAAACTCCTTCATGACTGAGATGGTACCCAAAGGTGCTCAGGCGCGCTCCCTGGTCTCCAAGGTGATCGCAGTGGACGCGGATTCTGGCCAAAACGCGTGGCTCTCGTATCACATTATTAAAGCGACAGATCCGGGACTTTTCACTATAGGTGTCCACAGCGGAGAGATCAGAACGCAGCGGGACATTTCTGAATCTGACAGCATGAAACAGAACCTCATTGTGTCCGTGAGAGATAACGGACAGCCCTCTCTCTCAGCCACGTGCGCATTGTATTTACTTATATCAGATAACTTGGCTGAAGTTCCAGAACTGAAAGACATGTCTCGTGACGAGAGCAGCTCCAAACTGACGTTTTATTTGATCATCGCGCTGGTGTCCGTTTCCACTTTCTTCCTGACCTTCATCATCATCATCCTGGCCGTGAGGTTTTGTCGCAGGAGAAAGCCCAGACTGTTGTTTGATGGAGCTGTAGCCATCCCCAGTGCGTATCTGCCTCCAAATTACGCAGAGGTGGAGGGCGCGGGAACTCTCCGCAGCGCTTACAATTATGACACATACCTGACCACGGGCTCGCGCACTAGTGACTTCAAGTTCGTCAGATCTTATAATGAGGGCACACTGACTGCTGACCTGACTCTGAAAAAGACTCAGTCCGCTGTGGATGATCTTGAAGGGTTTGATGCGGAAGTGAACGATTCCTTTCAGGTAGGAATAAGAAGTCTTTCTTTAAAAATGTTTTTAATTTTTTAGGGTATACAGATTGCTTTCATTGACAACATGCTTTCTAATTGTTTTTAGAAACTCTAACTATCTTGCACCCTTCTCGTTGTCTGTTATCTGAAACAATTTTATAAACTAATTTAAATTCGTATTTAATTTTAAATCCCAGTTCACTGGAGTTTAGTAGAAAGGGCATATTTCTATTAGCTGTCCATGGCGCTGTACAGGCCGTGTTTGTTGCCGTTGACGTTTTGCTGCAGTCCTACATAGTATGAGTAAATGTTATAGTAATTGAGAGGTCTCTTTTCACATCCTCAAAGAATGTTTGGTTGTGCCATGCCCTCTAAGCATTTCATTTTCAACAAAGGTGTTATATTCATGTTTTGACATTTAATGTCAGACCTATAAGAATTTTTGGATGAGTTAAATTTAAGTTGTCTTTTGCACCTTTATTCTTTACAAAATGGTGTAAAAGATTTTGTAAAGGTCTTGATACGGACGTGAGTGCTTACTTTTCATGTCGAATTAACTGTTACAAATTAACTGTTCCTGTATTTTAGTGTTCTAACCTTATAGATTAAATGAGTATTTTACTGATTAGATTATTAAGTTTATTTTGAAGTCTGAGTAGTAGTTGTTCTATTTATAATTTATATTTAGACTTTGCTGCTCATATTTGAGCCATTTTAATTCAGAAATCCTGTTTCACGAGTCGTTGTTTACGTATTTGATTTTTTTCCTCGCTATAGCTAAAGAATCCTTTATAAAAAAAATTGTCATAAGCTTATGACAATTTTAAGTACAACTTTGTCATATCTTATGATGAAGGTACGCTGACTGCTAACCTGACTCTGAGAAAGACTCAGTCTGCCGTGGATGATCTTGAAGGGCTTGATGCGGAAGTGAACGATTTCTTGGCCATTTTTTAATTATGTTTTTTTAAGATTCAAAAAGTGTAAAGCCTTTTGGTGATTATTCTTCTTCATCGATGACTTAGTTACGTGAAATTGGCTTATAAAAGCAATTTCTTATGTCAGAAACTTTTTAAACGTTCGTTTAGTCTGATTAGAAATGTCATAGAGCAGGTTTCCTGTTGCTGTCTGTTCACTGTCAATTCACATTTGCTGTCTTTTTGTCTTACGTGATGTAGATAACGATCTCGCAATGTGCGTATGTGTATTTATTTATTTATGTAAATATTATAAATATTGTGGTCGTGTTTATTTTCCACTCATCAGGGAATGTTGCTGCCGGCTGTGGTGTTGCTAAAGGATTTTTAACTAACCCACACGTAATCCTGTCAGAGATATGAACATTATGCAGTTTCTTCATTTAACTCATAGTGTCGCTGTTCACCTGCAAAACAATGTGTTTCTTCAGTACACATCTCTCCACCCTGCTTGTGATGTCATACATAGGGCTTTCATCTCATCTCTTTATAGAAAATCGTCGACAGCGACTGACTGCTTGATATAATCTACGTCTATTATTTTAAATTGGGTTATATGCTTGTTTTCTTGTCCGTGGTAATTATATTACTGGATTCAATTTCTATAAAATCTCTGAAGCATTCCAGAGGCTCTGTATTGCTGGTGAGATGTTTGGCCTTTTGTTCTTCGTGCTGATGGCGCACACCGCTTATGGAGACGTGAGCTATTCTTTTCCGGAGGAGATGAAACGCGGATCTGTGATTGGAAATATAGCAAAGGATTTGGGACTCGATGTGAACAGATTGTCATCTCGTAAGGCTCGCATTGATACTGAAGGTAACAGAAAACTATACTGTGACATTAATTTGAATACTGGAGAACTGATCTTAGTGGAGAGAATCGACAGAGAGGGACTTTGTGGAAAGAAAGCTTCATGTGTAATAAATCAGCAGCTTGTTCTTGAAAGTCCTCTAGAACTGCATCGTTTCATTCTCAATGTTGAAGACATAAATGATTTTTCACCACAGTTCACAGAGAGTGTTATTGAATTCGAAATAAGGGAGTCAGCACTGAAAGGATCTCGTTACTTATTAGATGAGGCCCACGATGCAGATATTGGTATGAATTCAGTGCAGTCTTACGTGTTGCAAGAAAATGAAAACTTTCTTCTTAGTGTAGTAACTGCTGCAAATGGAAGAAAATATGGCGAGCTCGTGCTGAATAAAGAGTTAGATCGTGAGCAGCAGGAGGAGGTAAAATTAATTCTCACTGCGGTAGACGGCGGGACTCCTCCGAGATCAGGTACTGTAGCCATACACGTCACTGTGCTGGATGCTAATGATAATGCTCCAGTCTTTAGTCAGGCCGTCTATAAAGTCAGTCTGCCTGAAAATTCTCCTGTAGATACTGTAGTGGTGACAGTGAGCGCTATTGATGCTGACGAGGGACAAAACGGAGAAGTGACATATGCATTTAGTCATTTATCCGAAATTGTCCGGCAATTATTTTCCCTTGATGCAATGTCTGGAGAAATTAAATTAAAGGGACTCATTGATTTTGAGGAGGAGAGTTCAATCGAACTGCCGATTCAAGCTAAAGATGGTCAAGGGTTAGCCAATCATTGTACAGTAATAATAGATGTTATTGATGCCAATGATAATACCCCTATAATAGTAGTTAGTTCTCTTAACAGTCCTGTTCCTGAGAACGCGTTACCCGGTACAGAGGTTGGCATCATTAATGTGCAGGACAGAGACTCTGAGAATAACGGACAGGTGCGCTGCTCCATTCAGCAAAACGTCCCATTTAAACTCATGCCTTCAATCAAAAATTACTATTCTCTGGTGACCACAGGTGAATTAGACCGCGAACTCCTCTCTGATTATAATATTACAATTACTGCTACTGATGAGGGTTCTCCGCCTTTATCTTCCAGTAAGAATATTCACTTGACTGTAGCTGACGTGAATGATAATCCACCTGTTTTTCAGGAGCAGAGTTACAGAGCTCATGTGCAAGAAAATAACAAACCGGGCTCCTCTATTTGTTCAGTGTCAGCTACAGACTCGGACTGGAGACAGAATGGCACTGTAGTTTATTCTCTGTTGTCCTCTGATCTCAATGGCGCACCGGTGTCCTCCTTTCTATCCATTAACGGAGACACCGGGGTCATTCATGCCGTGAGGTCGTTTGATTACGAACAGTTGAAAAGTTTCAAAGTGCTAGTGTTAGCCAGAGACAACGGTTCTCCTCCTCTGAGCAGTAACGTGACCGTGAGTGTCTTCATAACGGATGAGAATGACAACTCCCCTCAGATATTATACCCCTCTCCGGAAGGAAACTCCTTCATGACCGAGATGGTACCTAAAGCTGCGCAGGCGCGCTCCCTGGTCTCCAAGGTGATCGCCGTGGACGCGGATTCTGGCCAGAACTCGTGGCTCTCCTATCACATTATTAAAGCGACTGATCCGGGACTTTTCACTATTGGTGTCCACAGCGGAGAGATCAGGACGCAGCGGGACATTTCTGAATCTGACAGCACGAAACAGAACCTCATTGTGTCCGTAAGAGATAACGGACAGCCCTCTCTCTCAGCCACGTGCGCATTGTATTTACTTATATCAGATAACTTGGCTGAAGTTCCAGAACTGAAAGACATGTCTCGTGACGAGAGCAGCTCCAAACTGACGTTTTATTTGATCATCGCGCTGGTGTCCGTTTCCACTTTCTTCCTGACCTTCATCATCATCATCTTGGCCGTGAGGTTTTGTCGCAGGAGAAAGCCCAGACTGTTGTTTGATGGAGCTGTAGCCATTCCCAGCACGTATCTGCCTCCAAATTACGCAGAGGTGGAGGGCGCGGGAACTCTCCGCAGCACTTACAATTATGACGCATACCTGACCACGGGCTCGCGCACTAGTGACTTCAAGTTCGTCAGATCTTATAATGAGGGCACACCGACTGCTGACCTGACTCTGAAAAAGTCTGCTGTGGATGATCTTGAAGGACTTGAAGCAGAAATGAATGATTCAATTCAGGTAGGAATAATGGTTTTATTCATATATTTATTTTAAATGATTTATTGGTTAATTGATTTTGTCTTCTTTTTTGACGTATTTATTTTAGACGTATTTGTTTTAGAAAATGTCATGTGGTCATTCTCATTTGTTTGTAAGTGAATATTTTAGAGGATCGATTTGATGTCTGAGAAGTAGGAACTTTAAGTAGCGTTATTTTACACACACACACACACACACACACTTGTTTCACTATCCTTGTGGGGATTTCCATAGGCATGATGGTTTTTCCACTTTACAGACTGTATATTCTATTGCCCTACACCAACCCTACACTTAAACTTAGCCCTCACAGGAGACTTTCTGCATTTTTAGATTTTCAAAAAACTTCATTCTGTGTGATTTATAAGCTTGTTTACCCGTGGGGACCTCAATTTAGGTCCCCACCGTGACACGAGTCCCCATGAGTCTGTGTGTATTCAGGTTTAAGTCCCCACCTGAATAGAAAAACAGGTACACACACACACACACACACATTTGCATTGGTTTCTGTTTATAGAAGTATTGTACATCCCCCGCGTTAAAAGCAGAAAAGGCATATGTAAGCTTGTCTATTTGTTGCCCATGGTGCTATGCAGGCAGTGTTTGATGCTGCAGGGGATGTGCCCTACGATATGCAGTCCACCCCCCAATACCAGGCGTGTGTGTATGTGTGTGTGTGTGTGTGTGTGTATATATTTATATATATAGTATCATAAATATTGTGTTCTTTATCTCCCAGTCATCAATGAATGTCACTGCTTGTTTTTCTTTGCTTTTTTTTTTCACAAAATAATTTTAAGTGTATTCCAATTTCGGTGCATGTTTCAGCTCTCAATCCTCTCAGAGATATAAATATCATGCAATTTCTTAATTTTAACTCATAGTGTCGCTGTTTACCTGCAAAGCCATGTGTGCACTCCGTACACATCTCCCCACCCTGCTTGTGATGTCATACACAGGGCTTCAGCTTGTCTCCTTACAGAAAATCATCGACGTTGACTGCCTCATATGCTGTACTTCTGTTTGCTTCTCTAAAATTAGATTTGCATTTGTTTTCTTTTCATGTGTTTTTTGTTGTGTTGCTGGATTTAATTTCTTAGGCATTTTAAAAGTTTGGTGTTACTGCTGAGATGTTTGGCCTTTTGTTCTTCGTGCTGATGGCGCACACCGCTTATGGAGAGGTGAGCTATTCTTTCCCGGAGGAGACGAAACGCGGATCTGTGATTGGAAATATAGCAAAGGATCTTGGGCTCGATGTGAACAGACTATCATCTCGTAGGGCTCGCATTGATACTGAAGGTAACAGAAAACGATCCTGTGAAATTAATCTGAATACTGGAGAATTGATCGTTGCGGAGAGAATCGACAGAGAGGAGATTTGCAGGGACAAGCTTTCATGTGTTTTAAAATTTGAGTTCATGCTAGAAGATCCACTAGAGCTGCACCGCGTTTCAGTTCAAATTCAGGATATTAACGACAATTCGCCTGTTTTCTCAAAGGATTTGATCACATTTGAAATCAGCGAGTCTGCTGAAAGAGGCTCTCGCTATCGTTTGAATGCGGCCCATGATGCTGATATAGGACAGAATGCAATTCAGAGATACAGTCTACAGAAGAATGACAATTTTCAATTGAGTATAAGTTCAAATGTGGACGGAGAAAAAAAATTGGAATTACTGCTAGAAAAAAAGCTGGATCGTGAGCAACAAAACGAGATAACATTAATTCTCACTGCGGTAGACGGCGGGACTCCACCGAGATCAGGTACTGTAGCCATACACGTCACTGTGCTGGATGCTAATGATAATGCTCCAGTCTTTAGTCAGGACATCTATAAAGTCAGTCTTCCTGAAAATTCTCCTGTAGATACTGTAGTGGTGACAGTGAGCGCCACTGATGCTGACGAGGGACAAAATGGGGAAGTTGCATATGAGTTCAGTCGTATCTCTGACAGAGCCAGAAAGCTGTTCTCATTGGATTCAAATACAGGTGCCATTCGAGTTACAGGTTCACTTGATTTCGAGGATGAAGCTGTGTATGAATTACGTGTTGAAGGGAAAGATGTATTTGGTTTATCTAGTGATGCTAAAGTTGTAATAGAACTTTCAGATGTTAATGACAATGCTCCTGAGATACGATTAAAATCCTTGCGTAGCCCCGTTCCTGAGAATGCGTTACCCGGTACAGAGGTTGGCATCATTAATGTGCAGGACAGAGACTCTGAGAATAACGGACAGGTGCGCTGCTCCATTCAGCAAAATGTCCCGTTTAAACTCGAGCCTTCAATCAAAAATTACTATTCTCTGGTAACCACAGGTGAATTAGACCGCGAGCTGCTCTCTGATTATAATATTACAATTACTGCTACTGATGAGGGTTCTCTGCCTTTATCTTCTACTAAGAATATTCACTTGACTGTAGCTGACGTGAATGATAATCCACCTGTATTTCAGGAGCAGAGTTACAGAGCTCATGTGCAAGAAAATAACAAACCGGGCTCCTCTATTTGTTCAGTGTCAGCTACAGACCCGGACTGGAGACAGAATGGCACTGTAGTTTATTCTCTGTTGTCCTCTGATCTCAATGGCGCACCGGTGTCCTCCTTTCTATCCATTAACGGAGACACCGGGGTAATTCATGCCGTGAGGTCGTTTGATTACGAACAGCTGAAAAGTTTCAAAGTGCTCGTGTTAGCCAGAGACAACGGTTCTCCTCCTCTGAGCAGTAACGTGACCGTGAGTGTCTTCATAACGGATGAGAATGACAACTCCCCTCAGATATTATACCCCTCTCTGGAAGGAAACTCCTTCATGACCGAGATGGTACCCAAAGCTGCTCAGGCGCGCTCCCTGGTCTCCAAGGTGATCGCAGTGGACGCGGATTCTGGCCAGAACGCGTGGCTCTCGTATCACATTATTAAAGCGACTGATCCGGGACTTTTCACTATCGGTGTCCACAGCGGAGAGATCAGGACGCAGCGGGACATTTCTGAATCTGACAGCATGAAACAGAACCTCATTGTGTCCGTGAGAGATAACGGACAGCCCTCTCTCTCAGCCACGTGCGCATTGTATTTACTTATATCAGATAACTTGGCTGAAGTTCCAGAACTGAAAGACATGTCTCGTGACGAGAGCAGCTCCAAACTGACGTTTTATTTGATCATCGCGCTGGTGTCTGTTTCCACTTTCTTCCTGACCTTCATCATCATCATCCTGGCCGTGACGTTTTGTCGCAGGAGAAAGCCCAGACTGTTGTTTGATGGAGCTGTAGCCATTCCCAGCGCGTATCTGCCTCCAAATTACGCAGAGGTGGAGGGCGCGGGAACTCTCCGCAGCACTTACAATTATGACGCATACCTGACCACGGGATCGCGCACTAGTGACTTCAAGTTCGTCAGATCTTATAATGAGGGCACGCTGACTGCTGACCTGACTCTAAAAAAGACTCAGTCCGCTGTGGATGATTTTGAAGGGCTTGATGCGGAAATGAGCGATTCCTTTCAGGTAGGACTCTTTTGTATAAATTATTATATATACTCTTTTGTATAAATAATTTAATGGCCTTGGTTTACAAGTTACATTCATTTATGTTGTAAGTTGTTCGCTTGTATTGAAAACAGGCTCTATTCTTAAAAAGGTCACGTGACCACTTCACACAAAATCACATGCGAAATACATGAAGAAACACATGAAACGTGTATGACACATTTCACATGTGATTTTAACTTGTGATTGCACGTGAAGTTCATGTAGTTCCTTTGTAAGGGCGTATGTGAGGGTCAGTCTGAGTTTTGAAAGGTAGTTACCTTTTTTGTATAAGTAATTTTGCTTATTTTCCCTGCTTATTTTCAGTCATGTGGCATGCTATCAGGAATTCGTTGTTTTATGATTTTTATTTTCGTCACTTGCTAAAATTTGATTCAGAGAGTTTAAAGATGTTAATGGTAGTGGTCTTTTGGAAATTACACCGAAATCTGTCTCCTTCTATTGATTCATCGTTAAGTTCATTCAACATTGTGTCTAACATCAATTTGTGTCTACATAGCGATTCTGTAGTCCGTATTTCAATCCGTGGCTTTGTTTGCATGTTTGTTTATTGCTTTGCGATTCTTTTATCGATGTGTTGCATTTGTGAAATTAGCGTGTAAAGAGATTCAAAAACCGATGTCGGTAATAATCTTTCTTATTTCCTATCCAACTAAAAGGATGGATATTACTGTCACATGATCTCTCTCTCTCTCTCTCTCTCTCTCTCTCTCTCTCTCCAAACTGTTGCTGTCCATGGTACTGCATTGGCATTTTCCTTTGTTGTTTGGGATTTTTTTAATTAATTAATTAATCAATTTAATTATTTGTTTGTTTGTTTATTTGTATGTATGTTTGTTTGGTTTTTTGCACTTATCTCGAACCCACTGTTACTCGTGTGTGTGTGTGTGTGTGTGTGTGTGTGTGTGTGTATGAGAGAGAGAGAGAGAGAAAGAGAGAGAGAGAGAGAGAGAGAGAGAGAGAATAATATCAATTTTGTGGTCGTGTTTATCTCCCACCCTGCATGGAATTGAGATACTGGCGCGTACACTTAAAGATTTCACTGACCTGGTTGAACATTACAGTTCGATATTTGCAGTTTGAATTAAGATTTCTTTTCAGCGCGTTGGTTTAAGGTTTAAATGATATCTTCTTTAGAAATTGATTTGAGTTAATTTAGGCGACTTCATCTTCCGTTTCACAATGTCTCCAAATAATTCCAGGCGTTTTATTAAACTTGTATATTTTGATCATGTGCTGCTTGCAGGTAATGAACTGTTAATACATGATTTTCCACGACACATATAAACACTTGTTTCGTTCATAGATCATCTGGTTTGAGGGTCAAACACCTGACTGTGTAATAACTAACTGTTGTTATCTTTATGCAAATTACGCGAATGTTACACAATCTGCTTTAGCAGATTTGAACCTGCCATTGAAATATGTTGAGAAAAGAGAGGATGGTGGTCACGGAGCACAAGTTCACATATCTCATGTGTTAATAAAATGTTGGCTATCTATTTGTAAAAACTACCGCAGGATCCAATATATATTGCGATTTGGATTTTATGATTTAGAGTTTAGGATGTCATACCTCGACTTCATCTGAACGTATTCATGAATATAAGGTTTAATAAATTCAAACTTATTGAATGTAGTGTAGGATTAATTCAATCTGTTTACAAGCCAAGAAAAAACTACGTAATTTCTTTGTAAATATTACGTTTTTTGCCAATACTTTAAAGCAAATGAACACTAGGAGAATGATCTGAATGTATCGATCTTGTTCATTTTGTGTAATTTTGGTAAAAAGAGATTAAGACAACAGACAACAGTCCGTTTAAGCTGAGCATATGAAATTACGAATTGCATAATTTAATAAGTAATACGTTTTACATTTGCTTTTAATAATGATCTTATAAAACACGTTATGTGGAAAGGTCCGTAAACATTAAGTTTGTTGCGTTCCTCTCATGTTTTTAATTTTAATTTTTTTTTTTAAATCGTCACTTCATTGAATTAGAAATTTTAGTACAGTATGGCATATTTCTATATTGTCTTTATGATACTGTAGAGGGCGTTGTCTGATGTTGTTGAAGTTTTTCTTTTTATGTCCTATGTAGGCCTGCATATATAGCCGCGTTTATTTATTTATTTATTTATTTATTTATTATTATTATTATTATTATTATTATTATTATTATTATTATTATTATTATTATTATTAAATATATGCCCTATAGAAAACTGGACTTCTTTTTCCACATTCTGCATAAATATATGGTTGTACCAGGCCAAGTTATTTAATGTGCACCATAAATGTTAAATCCAAGTTTAGACATTTAATATTAGACCTATGAAAGTTTTTGCAGTTTCATAATTGAACTCTTAGTGTCGCTGTTCACCAGTTCAACCGTTGACCTTCGTATCACTGTTTCTCTCCACCCTGTTCATGATGTCATGTACAGGGACTGACATCTCAGCTCGCTGTATAGGAAGTCGTCGATGGTGAGCGGTGCCTCATATATAATTCTCTTGTATCGACCACGAGCTAGTTTCAGTCATCAGAATTCTATTTTACATGTGAATAACGTGATTACTTTTGTGTTCGTTTCCGCGTAGATATCTAAACCTTCTGTGTTGTTGATGAGATGGTTGGATTTTTCTTTGTTGCGCTGATGGCGCACACCGCTTATGGAGACGTGATCTATTCTTTCCCGGAGGAGATGAAAAAAGGATCTGTGATTGGAAATATAGCAAAGGATCTCGGGCTCGATATGGACAAACTGTTAAGTCGAGAGGCACGAATTGATAATGGAGATAACCGACAACGATTCAGTGATATTAATCTAAATACTGGAGAACTGACTATAGCGGAGAGAATCGACAGAGAGGAGATTTGTGGAAAGAAATCTTCATGTGTTGTTAAACAGGAGCTCGTGCTGGAAAATCCTTTAGAGCTGCACCGCTTCGTTCTCAATATCGAAGACATCAATGATAATTCACCACAGTTCAAACAAAGTATAATAAAACTCGAAATACACGAATTAGCAGGCAAAGGTTCTCGTTATTTATTAGACGAGGCCCATGATGCGGATATTGGTATGAATTCAGTACAATCGTATACACTTCAAAACAATAAGCATTTTATTCTTAATGTACTAACTCGTGCAAATGGAAGAAAATATGGTGAACTCCTTCTTAATAAAGAGCTGGATCGTGAGCAGCAGAAAGAGGTAACATTAATTCTTACTGCGGTAGACGGCGGGACTCCACCGAGATCAGGTACTGTAGCCATACACGTCACTGTGCTGGATGCTAATGATAATGCTCCAGTCTTTAGTCAGGCCGTCTATAAAGTCAGTCTGCCTGAAAATTCTCCTGTAGATACTGTAGTGGTGACAGTGAGCGCTACTGATGCTGACGAGGGACAAAACGGAGAAGTGACATATGAATTTGGTCATTTATCAGAACGCCTTATGGACACTTTTTCTCTCGATTCGTTGTCTGGAGAGATTAAATCGAAAGGTCTCATTGATTATGAGAAAGAGAGTTCAATTGAACTACCAGTTCAAGCCAAAGATGGTCAAGGGTTAGCCAGTCATTGTTCTGTATTAATTGATGTTATTGACGTCAATGATAACGCCCCTAGGATAATGAGTAAATCTGTTAAAATCTCCATTCCTGAGAATGCGTTACCCGGTACAGAGGTTGGCATCATTAATGTGCAGGACAGAGACTCTGAGAATAACGGACAGGTGCGCTGCTCCATTCAGCAAAACGTTCCTTTTAAACTCATACCTTCCATCAAAAATTACTATTCTCTGGTGACCACAGGTGAATTAGACCGCGAGCTGCTCTCTGATTATAATATTACAATTACTGCTACTGATGAGGGTTCCCCGCCTTTATCTTCCACTAAGAATATTCACTTGACTGTAGCTGACGTGAATGATAATCCACCTGTATTTCAGGAGCAGAGTTACAGAGCTCAAGTGCAAGAAAATAATAAACCGGGCTCCTCTATTTGTTCAGTATCAGCTACAGACCCGGACTGGAGACAGAATGGCACTGTAGTTTATTCTCTGTTGTCTTCTGATGTCAATGGCGCACCGGTGTCGTCCTTTCTATCCATTAACGGAGACACCGGGGTCATTCATGCCGTGAGGTCGTTTGATTACGAAAAGTTGAAAAGTTTCAAAGTGTTCGTGTTAGGCAGAGACAACGGTTCTCCTCCTCTGAGCAGTAACGTGACCGTGAGTGTCTTCATAACGGATGAGAATGACAACTCCCCTCAGATATTATACCCCTCTCTGGAAGGAAACTCCTTCATGACCGAGATGGTACCCAAAGCTGCGCAGGCGCGCTCCCTGGTCTCCAAGGTGATCGCCGTGGACGCGGATTCTGGCCAGAACGCGTGGCTCTCCTATCACATTATTAAAGCGACAGATCCGGGACTTTTCACTATCGGTGTCCACAGCGGAGAGATCAGGACGCAGCGGGACATTTCTGAATCTGACAGCACGAAACAGAACCTCATTGTGTCCGTGAGAGATAACGGACAGCCCTCTCTCTCAGCCACGTGCGCATTGTATTTACTTATATCAGATAACTTGGCTGAAGTTCCAGAACTGAAAGACATGTCTCGTGACGAGAGCAGCTCCAAACTGACGTTTTATTTGATCATCGCGCTGGTGTCCGTTTCCACTTTCTTCCTGACCTTCATCATCATCATCCTGGCCGTGAGGTTTTGTCGCAGGAGAAAGCCCAGACTGTTGTTTGATGGAGCTGTAGCCATTCCCAGCGCGTATCTGCCTCCAAATTACGCAGAGGTGGAGGGCGCGGGAACTCTCCACAGCACTTACAATTATGATGCATATCTGACCACGGGATCGCGCACTAGTGACTTCAAGTTCATCAGATCTTATAATGAGGGCACACTGACTGCTGACCTGACTCTGAAAAAGACTCAGTCCGCTGTGGATGATCTTGAAGGGTTTGATGCGGAAATGACCGATCCGTTTCAGGTAGGGCTAACAAAGTGTTTTAGTTTTTTTATTGAATGGTCTGTGCTTCCACATTTAACGTGTATTTGTGTTCAATGTTTACCGCTTTGATTTGCAGTAGGCTCTTAAAAATATCACGTATCGCAAGTCAAGTTAAACTGTCCTGGAATAATCTCTCCCCCCCCCCCCCCCCCCCCCCCTTCTTTTTGCATATTTAGTTATGCTTTTAAGTAGTTAAATTGTTTTATGCTGCATATATTTGATGAGCCATTGATGCGAAATGCATAATTAGTCGTATTTTCTCATCTCATTAAATGTCCGTTTTCAATGACCTTTAAGGATCTGATGTGGAAATTTGTCATTTTTTCATGTTAGTATTATCGGTTTTCTATTGTTTTTACGATTTTCTCGTATATTGAGTTTATTTTATTTATTTATTTATTTATTTATTCATTTTTTTATCGTGTCTGTAGGTTTTTATTCAAAATGAGCTGCGTTCATAGAGGTTAGGCTCATGTTTCTTTGTAAAGAGGATATGTATGTAGAATATTGCAAGCTTCTTTTTTCTTCTTTTTTTTTGGTGAAAACTTTTTCTATTTGTGATTAATGCACTGTTTTCAAACGGATTAACGTCATTTGCAGATCATTTAGTGAATTTACAAAACCTTTCTATAATGGAACTTATTTAAACTTTGCATGTTAATTTGTGTGTCTGTTTAATTTCTGTTTTTCCTGCTTTTTCAGTAAATCAGTGAAAAAATCTGTAATTATTGATATTTGAGATAAATCAAGTGTTTTTACATCTGTTTCATCGTTGTGTCCTTAATCTGAAATTATTTCTTTAGTAGCTTTGTTTACCTATAGACATCAATTACAGAAACTTTTGAAACACTTGTGTAGTGTGCACTTGCGTGTGGAAATGGATTTATTTTTAATGTTGCTGTCCATGGTCCTGCTCAAGTAATGTGTGAATCGCATTTCCCCCTCTCATATCCTGTAACTCTGTATGAAGCAGTAGGTTTTAGGAATACCCTAAAAATTGGTTTTCTTATTCCTCCAAAATAGAATGTTAACCAAGACAACTGATGTCGTAAAGTCCTTACCGTGATCGTTTCTGTTCAGTCATACCGTAACTTAATCCTTCTAGACAACTAAATATGCAGTTTCTTGTTTAAACACTTAGGGTCGCTGTTCACCTGTAATATCATTGACAAAAAACATTTTTCTTGTCTCCACCCTGTTGGTGATGTCATTAGCAGTGTTTCTAGTTCGTTTTTATGGAAAATCGTCGACGCTTACGTTTTTTTCGAGTCTTTTGTGTATTATTGTAGATGTAATATTCAGATTTACGTTTTGTATTGCATCTTGTGTCTAAAGCATATTTCCAAATGGATTTTCAAAGCTTCTGGCTTAATCATCAGATGTTTGCCTTTTTGTTCTTCGTGCTGATGGCGCACACCGCTAATGGAGACGTGAGCTATTCTTTTCCGGAGGAGATGAAACGCGGATCTGTGATTGGAAATATAGCAAAGGATATCGGGCTCGATGTGAATAGGCTGTCGTCTCGTAGGGCTCGCATTGATACTGAAGGTAACAGAAAACGATACTGTGATATTAATCTGAATACTGGAGAACTGATAGTAGCGGAGAGAATCGACAGAGAGGAGATATGTAGTGAGGGGCTTTCTTGTGCTCTTAATTTCGAATTAGTTCTGGAACACCCATTGGAGATACACCGTGTGACCATACAAATTCAGGATATCAACGATAACTCACCGACCTTTCCCAAAGATACAATAAAGCTTGAGATAAGTGAGAATGCTGTGAAAGGCGCTCGGTTCCGCGTGAATGAGGCGCATGATGCGGACATAGGACAGAATGGAGTACAAAGCTATTCGATTGAAAGGAATAATCATTTTCTTTTATCTGTAAGCACGAAGTCAGACGGTGGCAAAAATATCGAGTTAGTGTTAGAAAGAGAGTTGGATCGTGAGCAACAGAAAGAGATAACATTAATTCTCACTGCGGTAGACGGCGGGACTCCTCCGAGATCAGGTACTGTAGCCATACACGTCACTGTGCTGGATGCTAATGATAATGCTCCAGTCTTTAGTCAAGCCGTCTATAAAGTCAGTCTTCCTGAAAATTCTCCTGTAGATACTGTAGTGGTGACAGTGAGCGCTACTGATGCTGACGAGGGACAAAATGGAGAAGTGACATACGAGTTTAGTCGAATTTCGAAAAATGCCAACGTACTATTTTCTCTAGATCTAAACAATGGGGAGATTAAAGTTAAAGGCTCCATTGATTTTGAGGTGGCATTAAGGTATGAAATGCTTATTGAGGGAAAGGATGGCTCTGGTCTTTCTTCGGACACTAAAGTAATTATAGAAATTACAGATGTTAATGACAATGCGCCGATTATAGTGATTAAGTCTTTAAATAGCCCTGTTCCCGAGAACGCGTTACCCGGTACAGAGGTTGGCATCATTAATGTGCAGGACAGAGACTCTGAGAATAACGGGCAGGTGCGCTGCTTCATTCAGCAAAACGTCCCATTTAAACTCATGCCTTCAATCAAAAATTACTATTCTCTGGTTACCACAGGTGAATTAGACCGCGAACTCCTCTCTGATTATAATATTACAATTACTGCTACTGATGAGGGTTCTCCGCCTTTATCTTCCACTAAGAATATTCACTTGAGTGTAGCTGACGTGAATGATAATCCACCTGTATTTCAGGAGCAGAATTACAGAGCTCACATGCAAGAAAATAACAAACCGGGCTCCTCTATTTGTTCAGTATCAGCTACAGACCCGGACTGGAGACAGAATGGCACTGTAGTTTATTCTCTGTTGTCCTCTGATCTCAATGGCGCACCGGTGTCCTCCTTTCTATCCATTAACGGAGACACCGGGGTCATTCATGTCGTGAGGTCGTTTGATTACGAACAGTTGAAAAGTTTCAAAGTGCTCGTGTTAGCCAGAGACAACGGTTCTCCTCCTCTGAGCAGTAACGTGACTGTGAGTGTCTTCATAACGGATGAGAATGACAACTCCCCTCAGATATTATACCCCTCTCTGGAAGGAAACTCCTTCATGACCGAGATGGTACCCAAAGCTGCGCAGACGCGCTCCCTGGTCTCCAAGGTGATCGCCGTGGACGCGGATTCTGGCCAGAACGCGTGGCTCTCGTATCACATTATTAAAGCGACAGATCCGGGACTTTTCACTATCGGTGTCCACAGCGGAGAGATCAGGACGCAGCGGGACATTTCTGAATCTGACAGCATGAAACAGAACCTCATTGTGTCCGTGAGAGATAACGGACAGCCCTCTCTCTCAGCCACGTGCGCATTGTATTTACTTATATCAGATAACTTGGCTGAAGTTCCAGAACTGAAAGACATGTCTCGTGACGAGAGCAGCTCCAAACTGACGTTTTATTTGATCATCGCGCTGGTGTCCGTTTCCACTTTTTTCCTGACCTTCATCATCATCATCTTGGCCGTGAGGTTTTGTCGCAGGAGAAAGCCCAGACTGTTGTTTGATGGAGCTGTAGCCATTCCCAGCGCGTATCTGCCTCCAAATTACGCAGAGGTGGAGGGCGCGGGAACTCTCCGCAGCACTTACAATTATGACGCATACCTGACCACGGGCTCGCGCACTAGTGACTTCAAGTTCGTCAGATCTTATAATGAGGGCACGCTGACTGCTGACCTGACTATGAAAAAGACTCAGTCCGCTGTAGATGATCTTGAAGGGCTTGATGGTGTGAGCATTCCTTTTTCCGAGGTAGGCGTTTTCACTTTGTCCTTAATGGTTTTATATGGTTCTTTGGGCGTCCTTGCTTAAATTTTCTTGTTTTTAGAGTCCTCTGTAGTGTGAATAGCATATTCGTGTTTTTTGTCAGAATTTTACTCTTGTAAAATTTAGTCTACCCAAACTTTGTCTTGTTTATTTTAACTTTTGTAAGTATTAAAATAAGGAAAAAAATACTTTGTACTTTTCCTGAAAAACTGTTTCATGGAAATTATTCTTTCCATTAATATGGTATTGAGATTCGCAATTTGCAATTATATTTAACAATCATTTCGGTAACTAATTAAATAATTTTGGTTAACAGAGAAATTAGAAGTCACAGCAGTGCACATTTACGGTTTCATTAAAGGTTAGAAATGTTGTTAAATTTTAAGACTTTGGCATCGTGATCAGAGAGAAAGGTTATTTAGTTTAATTGATCATTATCATACTATATCCATTTAAAGTTTTATTATTATTATTATTATTATTATTTTTATTTTTATTTTTATTTATTTTTTTGCAGCCATAATAAAATCAGCTTTTTCAAAGGCATGATAAATCTTTTTAAATAGATTGAGAAGTTACAATTCCGAGATTTCATGAGGTCAAATAAGTCCTTTAATTGAGGAATCACCCATATGTATCTATACATCTGTCTGTCTAACATCATCAAATACCTCCTTCTGATTAACAGATTTAGTGATTCTACACTATAGTGAAAACAAATCTTAATGTTTCACCATAGAATATCATTACAGAATATGGTGGGGAAGAACTTGACTGGCTTTCACAAAGTCCAAACCTGAATCCCTATTGAATGCCTTTGGATGAATTGTAACATTGAATCAGGCCTCATCACCAAACATCAGTGCCTGACCTCAATAATGCTTTTGTATCTTGTTGAAAGTTTAGTTTTGAAAGCATTATTCCCTCCCTTTGCTGCTATAACAGCTCTTCTGGGAAGACTCTTCATTAAATGTCAAGTTTTACTACAGTCAAGTTCTTCCACACCAGACATATACAGAAAAGGCCCTGCCTGCTCCATGGACATCAAAGATGAAATGTAAACATTAAATCACCATTTGCTCTAAGTTTTTAGTGCCTTACATTAAAAACTGCACAATGATATTGCTCTTCATTTATGTTTGCTGTTGTTTTTAATTTAACTATTTGGACCAGGTATGATTCAGCCATCTACTCCAGTGTTATGAAATTTTTATAAAAAATCTCACACTTGTTATTATACTGAGTTATTTACTTTGCCATTTGTTTTTACAACGGGTTGCTGGAATCTCAGATTTTTGTCTATTAAGTTGTTTTATTTAGACATTTAAATCATTTGACCCTAATGTCTCTTTGTTGCTGTTGAATTGGGGTATAGGTTCTCTTTTAACCAGTACATGTGCTTGTCAGACTCTTGTTTTCATGTTCAGATATGTAGTCATAAAAGTAAATTGGTGTTTTGCACACATGTATAATGTAGCCTTTTGTTCCCTTTCGTGATACATTTTGTTTGTATACGAGTTTGTCATTAGGGATTTAAGTTTATCCATACATTTCAAGCTATATTAAAATGTGTCTTTCTCCTGTAACTTTAATGCCTCTCTGTAGTAACTTATATCAAATTCATTAGTATTGCTGTTCGTGGTGCTGAAGTACTGTATTTGCTTACCGCCTTACTGCATAGTAGCTCTCGATTTATACGATAAATATTGCTTCCTATTTTTTTATGTAAACAGAAGACAATGTATTTATATAGGAAGTGGTTTAACAGAGTTGTATACAGCCAGTCTTCCCTGCAGCCTCATGGTGTCGCTGTATACCTTTTGTAGCAGAGACAAAAAAATATTCTCCCACCCACTTTTTCATTTATAAAAGGCTGCTTGTTGCAGAGAAGAGAGAGCAGTCGACATTGTATATTTTATTCCTTTGCTAATTCGAGATTTTCCCACTGATTTTGGCACCTTTTTGGTCTGCACTATTTCACCGTTTTCACGTTGGATGAGACTGTTTGTTTGAGAATGAAGAGAACCGCAGGATTTGTTTTAGAGCTTTCGCTCTGCTTTTGTGTCATGATGGCGCTCACCGCTTATGGAGACGTGAGCTATTCTTTTCCAGAGGAGATGAAACGCGGATCTGTGATTGGCAATATAGCAAAGGATCTCGGACTCGATGTGAACAGTCTGTCATCTCGTAAGGCTCGAATTGATGCTGAAGGTAACAGGAAACGATACTGTGACATTAATTTGAATACTGGAGAACTGATCTTAGCGGAGAGAATCGACAGAGAGGGGCTTTGTGGAAAGAAAGCTTCATGCGTTCTGAAACAGGAACTTATGCTTGAGAATCCTTTGGAATTGCATCGAATTAGTTTACACATTGATGATATAAATGATAACTCTCCGCAATTTGACGAGGATATTATTACAATGGAAATCAGTGAATCAGCGGACAAAGGAAAACGGTTTTTGCTAGAGGAGGCGCACGATCCGGATATAGGAAACAATGCGGTTCAATCTTATACTTTAGAAAGCAATGAGAATTTCGTTTTATATGTTAAATCAAACGATTTGGCAGGAAAATACTGTGAACTGGTATTAAATAAAGAACTGGATCGTGAGCAACAGCAGGAAGTAAAATTAATCCTTACTGCGGTAGACGGCGGGACTCCTCCGAGATCAGGTACTGTAGCCATACACGTCACTGTGCTGGATGCTAATGATAATGCTCCAGTCTTTAGTCAGGACATCTATAAAGTCAGTCTTCCTGAAAATTCTCCTGTAGATACTGTAGTGGTGACAGTGAGCGCTACTGATGCTGACGAGGGACAAAATGGAAAGGTCACATATGCTTTTGGTCATGTTTCGGAAGAAGATAAGACCTTATTCTTACTGAATCGCAACACTGGACAGATAAGTATTATTGGATCAATAGATTATGAGGAGAAATCGGCGTACGAGTTGCGTGTTTTAGCAAAAGATTCTGCAGGTTTAACCTCGTACTCAATGGTATTAATAGAAATTACAGATGTTAATGATAATGCACCGGTTATAATTGATAAATCTCTGAATATCCCCATTCCCGAGAATACATTACCCGGTACAGAGGTTGGCATCATTAATGTGCAGGACAGAGACTCTGAGAATAACGGACAGGTGCGCTGCTCCATTCAGCAAAACGTCCCATTTAAACTCGTACCTTCAATCAAAAATTACTATTCTCTGGTGACCACAGGTGAATTAGACCGCGAACTCCTCTCTGATTATAATATTACAATTACTGCTACTGATGAGGGTTCCCCGCCTTTATCTTCCACTAAGAATATTCACTTGACTGTAGCTGACGTGAATGATAATCCACCTGTATTTCAGGAGCAGAGTTACAGAGCTCAGGTGCAAGAAAATAACAAGCCGGGCTCCTCTATTTGTTCAGTGTCAGCTACAGACCCGGACTGGAGACAGAATGGCACTGTAGTTTATTCTCTGTTGTCCTCTGATCTCAATGGCACACCGGTGTCCTCCTTTCTATCCATTAACGGAGACACCGGGGTCATTCATGCCGTGAGGTCGTTTGATTACGAACAGTTGAAAAGTTTCAAAGTGCTCGTGTTAGCCAGAGACAACGGTTCTCCTCCTCTGAGCAGTAACGTGACCGTGAGTGTTTTCATAACGGATGAGAATGACAACTCCCCTCAAATATTATACCCCTCTCCAGAAGGAAACTCCTTCATGACCGAGATGGTACCCAAAGCTGCGCAGGCGCGCTCCCTGGTCTCCAAGGTGATCGCCGTGGACGCGGATTCTGGCCAGAACGCGTGGCTCTCGTATCACATTATTAAAGCGACAGATCCGGGACTTTTCACTATCGGTGTCCACAGCGGAGAGATCAGGACGCAGCGGGACATTTCTGAATCTGACAGCACGAAACAGAACCTCATTGTGTCCGTGAGAGATAACGGACAGCCCTCTCTCTCAGCCACGTGCGCATTGTATTTACTTATATCAGATAACTTGGCTGAAGTTCCAGAACTGAAAGACATGTCTCGTGACGAGAGCAGCTCCAAACTGACGTTTTATTTGATCATCGCGCTGGTGTCCGTTTCCACTTTCTTCCTGACCTTCATCATCATCATCCTGGCCGTGAGGTTTTGTCGCAGGAGAAAGCCCAGACTGTTGTTTGATGGAGCTGTAGCCATTCCCAGCGCGTATCTGCCTCCAAATTACGCAGAGGTGGAGGGCGCGGGAACTCTCCGCAGCACTTACAATTATGACGCATACCTGACCACGGGCTCGCGCACTAGTGACTTCAAGTTCGTCAGGTCTTATAATGAGGGCACACTGACTGCTGACCTGACTCTGAAAAAGACTCAGTCTGTTGAGAATATACTGGATGACCTTGGCAATGAAGTTGAAACTTCCCAGGTACACTTTTTAAATTATTGTGCGTTATATTGCTGATTGCTGTGTTTTAATTTCACAATATTGCTTTGGTTCTGTGCTTAAGGTGACTGTAATCTGTATTGGCTTTTTTTTCTGTTTTTAAAGTTAAATTAAGTGGTTAAATATTGGTGAATTGTCTTGCTGTTTAATCTCTTGTTTCATTCAAAATATTTACAAAAATCTAACCTTACCTTTAAAGGCAATAATTGAAAGAATAAATGTATTGTTATAATTATTTTATTTTTCCTTATATGTTATATGATATGATATCCAGTTTATTTAATTTATTGTCCTGATTTATTTCTTGGCTTTTATTTACTGACCTGATAGTAGAAATGGGCAATGTCAAAGTTTATTTTCAGTCATTTCCTGATTTGTTCATCTCATCATTAATCACTGCGGCTAGTCATAAAAATACATCATGAATAGCAATTTACTTCAGTTACTGATAAGAATTTCAAGGGGTGCCAATAATTGTGGCACATTATTTGTGGTTCAGTGAAATGTTAGTTTTGTTTGGGGCTTTAAATAAAGGACTGTGGAGAATAAACAGCCATTTTTTCAAACCCCATTTTGATTGTATTTAATTGTATTACCATTTTCTCACAGAGAAAAGAATAGAGAAAACTTTTACCGTGTTGAACTTAGAGTCTGGGCTCATCAGTTTGCTTGTATATAGTTTTTATTGTCAGTTAGGCTGCAGACTAAATTAGGCTTTCGGTGCAACTGTCATAGTACATTAAGCCTCGTTAAGTGATTGTTTGTTTGTTTTATTTGTCTCTCTCGCTCTCTCTCTCTCTCTCTCTCTCTCTCTCTCTCTTTCTGTAGCTGTTTTCTGTTATGATGTCATTGTTCTGACTGTAGCTAGTGCTTATGACTAGGAAAATGAGAGAAAGAATTGGTTCTCCCTTGTCGTTCAGTACATTTAAGCCGAGTGTTCTTTCTTGAAATGTGACGCTTCGTTTCAGTACGTCTTTCACGTTGAGGTGGTAGTGTATTTCTCTATAGATCATTGAGGGAAATATTTTGGATAACTAGATTTTCTCTCTGAAAAGGTAAAATATCAAAAATGTGCTGTGAGGAAAAAATTAGTTATTTCAAAGGCATAATGTGACAAAGTATAAAATTTCAGTATTGTGCATATATTGTAGCATAAAAGACAAAATGTCAGGTTTTCATCCTCACGGTGTCGCTGTGCACGTGCAAAGTAAAGTGGCTGTTATTTCTCCACCCTGAAATATTGCCATTCCCCTTTGTACTGCCGCTTATTATTGACGCCATATACATGGTCGAGAGCATTCGCTTTAGTATGTGCTGAAACTTCGGAGTATCTTTACGGGACAGGATATTTAACCAAACGTATTCATCATTCTCAAGCGAAAATGAAGAACAAGTGGATGTTATTGGTTTCTTTTAGTCTGTGGGCTTTTCTCTTCGCCTCCATTGTGTTGCACACCGCTTATGGAGACGTGAGCTATTCTTTTCCGGAGGAGATGAAACGCGAATCTGTGATTGGAAATATAGCAAAAGATCTCGGGCTCGATGTGAACAGACTGTCATCTCGTAAAGCTTGCATTGATACTGAAGGTAACAGAAAACGATACTGTGACATTAATTTGAATACTGGAGAACTGATCTTAGCGGAGAGAATCGACAGAGAGGGACTTTGTGGAAAGAAAGCTTTGTGTGTTACAAAACAGGAGTTGGTTTTGGAAAATCCTCTTGAATCTCATCGCATTAGCATAAACATTCAAGATGTAAATTCAAGATCGTGATTTTGGGCTCAGTGCTACAGGTCCAAAGCTATTAGCGCCGTCCGGCCCGGCCCGGCCCGTTTAAAGCACCGACAGTGGAAAAGCGGCTAATGACAATACTCCTGTCTTTAAAAAAGATGTAATAAAACTTGAGATCAGAGAGTCGGCTGTAAAAGGTGCTCGTTTTTTGCTCGAGGAGGCTCACGATGCAGACATAGGGACTAATTCGGTTCAAACGTATAATTTAGGGCAGAATAAATATTTTGAATTGGCTGTTGCTGCAAAAACAACAGCGAAGATATATGGTGAGCTAGTACTTAATAAAGAATTAGATCATATCATATTCAACTGTCGTTATTGAGATATCTGACATCAATGATAATTCCCCAATTATAGCAATTAAGTCACTGAATAGCCCGATACCCGAGAACGCGTTACTCGGTACAGAGGTTGGCATCATTAATGTGCAGGACAGAGACGGACAGGTGCGCTGCTCCATTCAGCAAAACGTCCCATTTAAACTCGTAACTTCAATCAAAAATTACTATTCTCTGGTGACCACAGGTGAATTAGACCGCGAGCTGCTCTCTGTTTATAATATTACAATTACGCAATCTAGGGTCATTGGAAATACGTACCTCTACATACATTTTTGCAAAACTGAAAAAAATGTACCTATATGTACCATTCACTACAGTTTCCAGTTGAAATGAACACTAGAGGCAGTAAAACTCCGACAACTTTTATTCCTTTTCACACGAAGTATGATTTACAGGTACAGTTTTGATTAATAAAGGCTAATTTTCACACAATTACTTCCAGAATGTTATGTTATGACTTCAAAACAATTTTAACATCCTGCACGATTTGAAAACTACTGCTTTTGAACGTTGTCGTCACATATGCAGCTTCATATGTATGAGTTTTCCAGTTCAGTAAGTTCACTCGGTAGCTCACGCGATACGGCCTTGCACTTAGGAGATGAAGAACTCCACTACGAATCCCGTGAAACTGCTGTTCAACAAAACAGCTCAAGCCTGCATAAGGAAGTTAAAATGGCAAGGGCTGCATCAGCGAAAACGTTTTTAAATTACTTTTGCGTTTGTTAACATCGGGTAGGTTTGGGTTTGGTGTAAGGGATATTTCCAACATGATAGAGCATTAATCTTTAGCTACACTCACTGGATATTTGAATTCTGAACGCCGCAAAATGTACCTCAAGCAGCATTATAAAAACGCTGCAATACGTGGCTGTACGAACGTAATAAAAACGTGTCACGGTCACGTATTAAACGTGTGTTTTAGCGCCACTCTCTGGACATTTTACTTTGAAACTGCCGCGAAACGTGCAGTAAGGTAAGTAATTACGGTGTTGCAGAAATGTATGTAGAGGCACGTATTTCCAATGTGCCTGGGTTGCAATTACTGCTACTGATGAGGGCTCTCTGCCTTTATCTTCTACCAAGAATATTCACTTGACTGTAGCTGACTTGAATGATAATCCACCTGTATTTCAGGAGCAGAGTTACAGAGCTCATGTGCAAGAAAATAACAAGCCGGGCTCCTCTATTTGTTCAGTATCAGCTACAGACCCGGACTGGAGACAGAATGGCACTGTAGTTTATACTCTGTTGTTCTCTGATCTCAATGGCGCACCGGTGTCCTCCTTTCTATCCATTAACGGAGAAACCGGGGTCATTCATGCCGTGAGGTCGTTTGATTACGAACAGTTGAAAAGTTTCAAAGTGCTCGTGTTAGCCAGAGACAACGGTTCTCCTCCTCTGAGCAGTAACGTGACCGTGAGTGTCTTCATAACGGATGAGAATGACAACTCCCCTCAGATATTATACCCCTCTCTGGAAGGAAACTCCTTCATGACCGAGATAGTACCCAAAGCTACTCAGGCGCTCAGATAATCGCCGTAGACGCGGATTCTGGCCAGAACGCGTGGCTCTCGTGTCACATTATTAAAGCGACTGATCCGGTACTTTTCACTATCGGTGTCCACAGCGGAGAGATCAGGACGGAGCGGAACACTTCTGAATCTGACAGCATGAAACAGAACCTCACTGTGTCTGTGAGAGATAACGGACAGCCCTCTTTCTCAGCCTTCTCTACAATTATGACGCATACCTGACCACGGTCTCGCGTACTAGTGACTTCAAGTTCGTCAGATCTTACAATGAGGGTACGCAGAAAGCTGACTTGACTCTGAAAAAAAAAACCGCTTTGGATGATCTTGAAGGACAGTACCTCTGAAAATAAGGTATTAGTTCTGCATTTTTTTATGAGTGCTATCATCACCATGGAATTTGATTTAGACTATGTTAAATATTTGTTTATGGCATTTTAAATTTTGGAAAAGCAGTTTCCTCTAATTTTGCTAATTACAACTTATCATAACCATTCCTATGTATTATTATTATTATTATTATTATTATTATTATTAAAAAGTATTATTATTATTGTGTTAAGGTTACAAACTGGCTTATAACTGTTCATCCGACATAGTTGTGAGGTAATAATGTACTGAGCTATCCATTTGACCTAGAAGTTATATGAAATTCTAAATAGTAACTAGTTACATAAATTTTCAGAAGGGAATCAGCAAAAAAAAAAAAAAAAATCTTAATATTCAGTACTCCTCAGGCACCTGAAATAAAACATAGCATATAAAATATTGAGATCTATTTTATTTTATTTTATATTAGTTTCTCAGTACTAGTTATACATAAAAATATGACTATATAAATAAATAAATCCAGTGGTGTTTTGATTGTTCATGGTAACACAAGTTTGTGGATGTTGTGTCTGTAACTCTTTCTTTTGGTCTCTGGGTGACGCTCTTATGTTACACACAGCTTAGCAAGTGATCTCATCTGTGCTGTGTGCCCTGATTCAGTATAATCAGTGTTACACAGCGAGCAGAGGAGGGGAGGAACGAGGGATAGATGGGGAGGGGAATGCTGTAGTCATGCAGAGGAAGGGAGAGATGAAAATAAAAATCTAAGCCAACAGAAGCAGTCATCAGAGTGCAGTGTCTGCCCCAGCTATTTGAGAATCTGTTCAGAATGTGATTTGATCATCATTATTTTTATTATTTTTCATTTAAATATAGCCATTAATGTTTCACAACATGATTTGTTTGTCAAGATGTGTTTGGGCCAATTTCTGGCTACAGGTTTGTTTCTGCTTCATCGGCATGTGCGATTCTATCGGTGAAGTGCGTTATTCAGTTCCAGAGGAGATGCAGCGAGGCTCCGTCATCGGCAATGTGGCGAGAGATTTGGGAATAGATGTGACTGAGCTCATGAGGCGCAACGCTCGAGTTGTTGCTGAGGGGAGCCGACAATTTTGCGAGCTGAGCGCAGAAATGGGCTCTCTGTTGGTGAGTGAGAGGATGGACCGCGAGGAGCTTTGTGCGCAGTCTGCACCGTGCGTCCTGCAATTCCAGCTGCTCCTGGAAAATCCGCTCAAAGTGTACAGTCTCCTCTTAGACATCCAGGACATCAACGATAACAGTCCGGCATTTGATAATGGTCAGATTGAGCTGGAGCTACTGGAGTCAACGGTCCTGGGGAGGCGTTTTCCACTTGAAAGTGCTCACGATCCTGACATAGGAGCTAATTCAGTTAAGCGTTATCAGCTCAGTGAGAATGAATATTTTGCTTTGGAGATGAATACACAGGTGGAGAGAAATGCATATCCTGAATTGGTCCTTAAAAAGCCTTTGGATCGAGAAAACCAAGCTGATCACTTTCTGACTCTAAGTGGAGTGGATGGTGGCCGACCTTTTCGTTCTGGAACAGCGTCAATTCACATTCACGTGTTGGATGCCAATGATAACGTTCCTGTGTTTGGTCAAAGTGTGTACAAAGTCAGTGCACAGGAAAATTCAGCTCGAGGCACTGTGTTGATTAAATTAAATGCAACAGATTTAGACAGTGGGATTTATGGGGAAATTAGTTACTCTTTCAGTCACGTGCCTGATAAGACGAGGGGGGTTGTGGAGGTCGACCACGTGACGGGTGAGGTAAAGGTCATGGGTACGTTGGATTATGAGGAGGCCAGTTCTCACGAGCTGGATGTACAAGCCAAAGATGGGGGCGGACAGTCATCTCACTGTAAACTCATAATAGATGTGATAGATGTGAATGACAATGCACCTGTTATTGCCGTTAAATCAACAACTTCTACTGTGCCAGAAGATGCCTCACCTGGAACCATGGTGGCTTTGCTGCATGTCTATGACCTTGATACTGGCACCAGTGGACAGGTCACATGTGAGATATCTGATGACGTGCCATTTAAATTTGTGTCAGAGGTAAAGAATTACTTCATGCTTGTGATTGATGGAGTTTTAGACCGGGAAAAGTATCCTCGCTATAACGTAACGGTGACTGCTGTGGATGCTGGCACACCTCCTTTATTCAGCAGTAAATCTGTAGCCATAACAGTCACAGACGTTAATGATAATCCTCCTATTTTTAGACACCGTGACTACAGCATCAAATTTGTAGAGAATCAGCCTCGGGGAACCCTGGTTATTAAGGTCAGAGCTGATGATGCAGATGAAGGCCAGAACGCTAGAATATTGTATTCTCTTTCAGAAGATGCAGCCTCTCATCTTTCCATGAACGCAGAAACTGGTGAGATATTTACTGTGCACCCCTTTGATTACGAAACATCCACTCACTTCCATGTTCAAGTTATGGCATGTGATGAAGGTAGACCATCGTTCACTAGCACATGCACTGTCCAGATTTTTATTGCAGATCAGAACGACAATGCTCCAGTTGTTCTTTACCCAGTTCAGTTTGATGGGTACCTTGCACATGACATTGTGCCTCGAGCTGCTCCTGCAGGTTATCTGGTCACCAAAGTGGTTGCGATTGATGCAGACGCAGGGCACAATGCATGGCTGTCCTATCGAATTGTAAAAGCCACACAGCCTAATTTGTTCTCCATTGGACTGCACTGTGCAGAAATTAGGACACTAAGGCTGTTTGCGGAAGATGAAGAAATCCAACAAACCTTGATAGTCTCTGTGAGTGATAATGGGCTTGAATCTTTGTCTGCAACTGCAACTGTCAATATTATGATAGAAGACGGCTTGCCTATCATCGATGAGCTCATTGCACGTGGCACGGATAAATCACATGGACACAGTGACCTTACTTTATATTTAATAATGGCTTTGGCAGGCATGTCCAGTCTTTTCCTTGTGCTCATCATTGCCGTAGTCTATATGAGATTATGTAGATACCGATACATGTACCGCTCAACTGCAAACTTACCCGTTTTTCCTCCTACCTACGGACCACCTGGCTACTCTGACGTGAGCCGCTTCAATACTCTGCAGAAAGATGATCGATATAACTCATTCTTAACGACAGGCTCATGGAAAGGGGACTTCATATTTGGCTCTGACTTTGTTGATTTGGACATGCTGAATAAGAGAGGGACGTCGTTGCATGTGGGTGGCCGCAGCGCCATACGTGCAAAGCTATTAGTGCCACATAAACTCTAACCCAGATGGTTTGACCCTGACAATCATACAGAAAATCCTTATCAACAAATTGGACTGAAAAGCTTTTAATCAAACAAATGACAAATGTTCATTATTATAATGCACGTCCTCAGTGAGTCCTTCACCATAATGTTGTATGTTCTTTTCTGCTTTACTGCAAAAAATGCTTATCTTACTTAGTACTTTTGTCTTGTTTCTAGTCAAAATATCTAAAAAATCTTACATTAAGATGCATTTACTTGGTAAGCAAAGCAACATAACCTATTTAGTCTTGTTTCCAGGGGGAAAACACTAAGTGAATTTTGCTTAAAACAAGTAAAATTA